>OX375784.1:0-1200000 GCA_947359385.1 Chesias legatella | reverse complement strand
ATGAGTTAACACTACGTTTTTATTCATCAGCTTTTGACGCTGACTTTACCGTGTGGTTAAAATTAAAAGTCTCCGAGTCCGTTCAATGAAAGAAGCCTCTTGTTAAGGTATTCGTCAGTATCAAAGGATTGCTAAACATGAAATTGCGACATTTATTATGTTACTTCTTATAATAGTTCTAGGTCTCATTTCATGGATAACATGGTAGAGAAGTATTTGATTTCAAAAGGTAGAAAGTAGAATTGCTAAGTCCGAAGTAAAATACCTTATATTTTGCATATGAAGCTTTATAGCAGCATTTGTAAACATTAGCGTAACAAATCAGTAAATACTGAATGCATTTCTAAATTTAGCAAGGCGTAAACTTGGTCCTTTGAAAACTGCCGCCTGTTCTGACCTTGCTATCTGTAGTCACCGACCAACTTGGCAAACAGTTTACTCAGTGCATTTGCAAAATGTTTACTAGCTGCGACCCCGGACTATCATTTAAAGGGCTGTTCAACAGAGATTCTTCTAACTGTTATACGCTTTGCAAAATGGTCGTTGTTGCCTTTAATTAATAATAAAATTAACAATAATTTGACTGGCCTCACAGCTAGTAGTACCCTGCCTTCTGCGCTGTAGGCCGTGGGTTCGATTCCCACCCAAGACAAACATTTATGTGACAAACATTGATGTTTCTACTGTGTCTGGGTGCTAATATTACATGTATATATTTATTTAAAAAGTATTTAAGTATTATATCAGTTGTCTGGTTCCCATAATACAAGCTATGCTTACCTTACTTTGAGACTAGATGGCGATAGTGAAATGTCCATCAATTTATTTTTACATAGTTATAATAATAATATTGGTGGACAATTCTTTCACAATATTCGAACGCGATCGCGAAGTTATCTCAATTGGTTGGGACAAATTGGCATTGTGGGTATAAATGTATGTCTGACAAACTCCCATATCGATTATCCAATTGTTCTTAAACGATTTTAACACAATTTGGATGGTGGTTTTTTGAGTATAACAGTGTGCTTTCCTTTGTTTCATTGAGTTTACAAACATTTACCATTTACCATCTCACATTTACCATAACATAGATCACTTTTACATGGCCTTTTATGTTTTAGCAAGCTGTTCTGTTTTGTTCGGAGACCAATCTTCTCATCTTTCTTTCTTTCATGTATCACTGATTCCATTATTATATAACCTTTCTATTTACTGTATCCTTGACATCTTCACTCGACGTTATCGATTGGAAAACGTCTGCAATAATTATAACAAAACGTTTGGCTTACCTCTGCGTTGCATAGTTTATGATGGGCTAACTAACTCTGAAATTTTACTTATCAAAAGAAGCAGTTCAAAAAAATAAAAAAAAGTAAGTGTATGTTGTTTTTAATTAAAGTCATAGTCAAAAACTGTTTCCATAGATTTCATCAAGTAACGGCATCATACTGTTTTATTGATTAAATTTTGTTTCGAAACGAAATGGCAACCCTACACGTTATTTCATGAATGTCCCTCTATTTTAATCAATTGGCTCTGTGCCTTTATACAATGTATATCTATCTACTCACGGACGAGACGAACTGATTTGTTGGCGAATCTTTATTTCCGTAGTGGATTTCTCGTAGTAATTTTATCGACCTAACTTGAAGTAATTTCATGCGAACAAATGTGCATAACTCTTACCTACTTATAATAAATAAAGGCATATTATAAAGATAATATTAACCCTAAAACTGGGTTTCCTCAAGAATTTTCGGTTTAGAACCAGAAATTAGTTACGACTAGCTTGATATATTTTTTATGTGAATATATTACGGAACCAACATGAGATAACATGAGTTACGCGGTAACCTCTAACTATAAAAAGCAACACACTGTCGGTCCTTCCCTACTTATGTATAGGAAGATCCAAGTCGTATAGCGCCCATAAAGCAGCGACGCAGTAAAGCAGGAACACAGTAATGCGTATGCTATGCCGATTGGCGGCAGAAAAAAATATATTGTTAGTACTTCCCCAATAAAACTGGCTTAATGTGTAATTATATATACATTATTTTATATTATATATTATTATATATTATATATACATATACAGGGTTACAGGAAAAGTCGTGCTAGATCCGTTAAGGGCGTGGAGTACCCATCATTTCTGACTTATTTCACTATGAAACACCCTACCCTAAACTTAACCCTTTTCGAGATATTCGACTTTTAATTTTTTATTGAATAATGCCGATTTTTAGGCTACGAAATTTATTTTTGTTTATTTTGTGTATCTTATTATTATTATTATTGCATTTTTACATGTGTAATAAGATGCTTTAGGACATCAATCATTAAAATAGTGCATAAGTTAATTGAATAGACCGTAGTAGACAAGTGAAAGTAAAAAAATAAAAAATATATTAGCAAGCTTATTTTTCTCTAAGGGATATCTAAAAAAAATATTATGACACTTGTTCGGCAGATATTTTTTAAAATATCTACGTTTCATCAGCTATCTAACGAGGTCTAACAATCTAGGGTTTGTATTACATTTCGTGGAAAAAAGTAGTTGGGACGCTCCAGGTAGCAGTTCTAACGGTAGCTCGTAACGAATACATAACTCGCTACCCCGGTCGTCGAGTGCCGGATGTGGCCTGTTTTGACAGAGTTTATCGAAGACTTAAAGAAACTGGCTCTGTTTTGAGACGAAATACAGACATGGGAAGACCACGAATTGACGACGAAGAACAGGACAATGAGATAGTGCAACGCTTTCGAGCGGATCCGACTACTTCCACTAATATTGTTGCCCGTGATCTGGGACTTTCGCAATGGAGAGTGTGGTTTACAGTGCATACTGCTGGCCTATACCCGTACCATTACACGCCGGTACACGTTATTGAAGAAGGAGACCCCGCGAGAAGATTGGACTTTTGCAGATTTATGCTAAATGCTGACGTAGAAGACCCAGATTTTCTAAGAAATATCTTGTGGACGGATGAGTCCAAATTTGATAAAGATGGCATAACCAACTATCACAACGTCCATTACTGGGCCCCAAAAGAACTAAGGAATCCCAATAAGAAAAGAGTGAAAGGGTCCCAACGAAGATTCAGCGTGAATGTGTGGATGGGCATTATCTCTAATCATTTGATTGGACCTTACTTTCTCCCGGATAATCTAAATGGGGAAAGCTACGAAAATTTCCTGAGAGCAGACTTGAGTGATTTGCTGGATGATCTGCCACTCAACCTGATCAGGGACATGTGGTTCCAACACGATGGCTGCCCTGCCCATTTCAGGAGAAGTGTCAGAGACTGGCTGGACACAAATTATCCAAACAAATGGATAGGACGAGGTGGGCCGTTGCCATGGCCAGCAAGAAGTCCGGACCTAACTCCCATGGATTTTCATGTATGGGGGTGCATGAAAAGTCTTGTGTACAGCGAGCCGAATCCAGTTTTGTCTGTGGAAGACTTAAGAGAAAGGATTGTGGATGCAGCAAATAAAATGAGGACCACGTTGACCACTGGAGTAGTGAAGACTGGTCTCCGTAGAAGGATGCGACAATGTTTCAGAAATAGAGGCGGCCATGTTGAACATGAACTGTAGAATAAGAAAAAGTTGTGTGAAAACCTTTAATAAATGACATTTCATGCATACCTAATGTTTTATTTTACTTTTTAGGGCTAAGTATAAATTTTCTTCTCCACTGTCGCCTATGAAACTAATTTTTTTCCAATGCATTTGAATAAAACCCTAGATTATTATACCTCGTTAGATAGCTGATGAAACGTAGATATTTTAAAAAATATCTGCCGAACAAGTGTCATAATATTTTTTTTAGATATCCCTTAGAGAAAAATAAGCTTGCTAATATATTTTTTATTTTTTTACTTTCACTTGTCTGCTACGGTCTATTCAATTAACTTATGCACTATTTTAATGATTGATGTCCTAAAGCATCTTATTACACATGTAAAAATGCAATAATAATAATAATAAGATACACAAAATAAACAAAAATAAATTTCGTAGCCTAAAAATCGGCATTATTCAATAAAAAATTAAAAGTCGAATATCTCGAAAAGGGTTAAGTTTAGGGTAGGGTGTTTCATAGTGAAATAAGTCAGAAATGATGGGTACTCCACGCCCTTAACGGATCTAGCACGACTTTTCCTGTAACCCTGTATATAGTTGTCTTGGGTCTAGGGTTTCGGAAAGGTATATTGTCTAAATTAAAAATGGTTGTCTGTAAAGTCGGTTTACTGACGATAGTTGAACGTGACAACGTCTTAAGAAAATACTGATGGAATGGTAGCATTTTTCAAAAGAAAATCGCATCGCTCACTCAAGTAGGAGAGAGACGGATGTCGAACGCTGCCGAACGCAAAGGCCGATTGTGCTTCTTTGTCGCTCGTTCCGCGCTCTCGCTTGCACTTGCACAAGCCTTACATGGAACGCCTCAGAGCGAGGTAACGCCGCATGAGTCATGTTTTTTCGTGCGTGCAGCCGGCTCTATCGAATTATAAGACGTTGTCACGTCAAAATTAACAAAATGGGAAATAACTTTTCCTTCTCCTTTGGGGCTAGAGAGGTCATCGAATAGACAAGTTTGTGTACTTAACTTAGAAAAGAACGACGTTTGATGAATTAGTAATTTAATAGCGCCAATGTTTGATTAATTAATAACTGAATAGCTCTGCCTGTAAAATAAAAAGTTTTAAGTTTTAGTTTATGGACTGTCATTGTGACACTATATATATATATGTGACACTATATAATAATCAAAACAGTTCATATAAATGCGGTCGAATTCAAAAGGACAATTATACATTTTTAATTTTATATGAGAATAAATCTCGTGTAATACTTTTTCCTTGGATCTATTGTGAGTAAGTGATTAGGAAGAAGGATATCACAATTTTTTTTAGTTTTATTCATGGAAATAATATAACCATCAGAAAACGTTTTTCTATTGGCGTTCATTATTAACCAGCCTCCGGGGTCGTAGCGCCTGTAATATTTTATGCGCCAGCTGGTCAGATGTGGTCAATTATTTAGGGTTGAACCACATTTGACTGCCCGCCATCGGATTTTTCCACACCTTACTTATCTTTTATTCAATAATATCATTACTTAGAAAGAGAATCATTGCTTTTAAGTGCCTTCACTTGTACCGGCGTTAGCCAGGGCGGGTCAATTCCGAGAACATTCATGTCAATAATGTTTCTGAGCGAGCAGATAGGGATAGAGGTGTGCATTAATCCGGTTCAGCCGGTCAGATATGTTCGGACCCTTAAGGATGCTAAAGAACTCATTCCAAGCAACAAACTAGATCTGAGACAACAAATTTAACGATCAGTTTCGACGTTGTTTCGCACAATTTTACCTTAACCTTAATGCAATTTTGTAATTAAATTCATTGAGTGCCGATGTTCCGTGTAGTTCGATGCCCTGTCGTAGTGCGTGCGTCATCTCATGTGGGTTTGCGCCGATCCTTACGACAACTGAGAATGTTTCGTAAGATTGCATGCGCACATAAAACATGAACAGCCTTTTAGACTCCAGTTAACACAATTAGGTAACATTTAACTTGTAACATTTGACTATAATGGTAGTAGTTTGCCCTAGAACAGATTGTAGAACCCTAATGGAAGTTCTAATCAGTCCTACAATAATAATAATGATAAAATTGGTGGACATTTCACACACGCCATCTAGCCCCAAAGTAAGCTAAGCATAGCTTGTGTCATGGGTACCAGACAACTGATACAAACTTATATACTTTTTTGTAAATACATACGTATACTTATTAACACTCAGACACAGAACAAACATATATGTTCGTAACACAAATGTTTGTCCTGTGTGTGTTAATGTATTAACCGAATCGAAACCACGACCTACAGCGCAGAAGGCAGTGTTACTACCAACTGAGCTATGAGGCCAGTCGTCAGTATAATATCTTTATATTCATCTTTTGAATCTAATGCATTATAACTTGAAAATACGTGTTTGTTAGCTGTGCTGCAGAAACCAATTCTGCTGTGGTGAAAGTATAAGCATGGTGCCCAAGTAGAGATTTCAATCCGAAGGTTCAAACAAGTGTGCATTTGATGAGTGAATAATGTTAATTGTAAATTTCATCAAAATGGTTTTAAAAGTTTGGTTTTTGAATCAAAATAACTGAAAAAATATGTCATCCAAACACAAAATAACGAGTAATCTCATTTATTGGCAATAAAGCCGGTTTTATAGTATTGCTGCGCAAAGTAATTGTTTTACAACTTATGTATAGTGTTACAAAGAGAGAAATGGAAGAAAAATGCCTGCCCTATCTAATATAAGATAATAGCAGGAAAATGATGTTGATGGTATAGTGATAGTGATCAGTAGTATAATATTGGGCATTCTGCCCCACCTATGCCGCTCGGCGAAACTCCGTTTAGCCGATCGACGGTGTGTCAGAAAGCCCAATATTATACAATCAACCTGATCAAATTGATCTGTAACTATTAATTTTCACAATCGACTAACAGCGTTGAATCACTGAAATGGAGTTCGCGTTCGCAACAGTGCATGTCGCAAATTATACGATAGGTTTTCACGTTATTGGTGAATGATCTGGGAGAGAGAGAGAGAGTCGCTAGCTTCAGTTCATAAATGTTTATGTTATTATTACATTTACTCATTACGAATCAAACCAACGTGCAATAAACATGAGATTTGTCAAACAACCTCAATCTTTGCAAATAGACACAATCTGTGATGATATTTCCAAGAATGGTTATCGACATGGAGAATTATTACCTGACTCAGTTCGATGCATTATTTGCGGACCTTCAAATAGTGGAAAAACAAATTTACTAATTGGACTTCTTATACATGAAAATGGTTTAAGATTTCAAAATATTTATGTTTATTCAAAAACTCTGTACCAGCCTAAGTATATATTTTTGGAAAAAGTCTTACAGCGTGTGCCTGGTGTATCATTTCAGAAATATCAGGGAAGTGAGGAAGTCTTAAAAGTTCAGGATGCAAAACCCAACTCTGTGATTATATTTGACGATGTTGCTAGCGAAAATCAGAATAACATGCGTGATTACTTTGCAATGGGTAGACACAAATACATTGATTGTTTTTATTTAAACCAAACTTACAGTAAGGTCCCTAAACAATTAGTAAGAGATAATGCTAACCTAATCATACTTTTTAAACAAGATGAAATTAATTTGAAACATGTTTATGAAGAACACGTTAACACTGACATGACATGGCTGGATTTTCGTAAATTGTGTTCAACAATATGGACTGAACCTTTTAACTATGTTGTAATTAATAAAGATTGTTCCAAAAATAATGGATGCTATAGAAATAAATTGGACACTTTTGTAGTCTTCGATCAATAACATATTTAAAGACCAATACCTTCTCGATATATTTATTCTTCAGGTAACTCTTAATCGATTACCATCTTTTTTATACTAATATGGAAAAATCATTGAAAAGTAAAATTGTGGATGCTGTAGAAGCTGTTAAAAGAAAAGTGCGAAAAATGAGAGACACTGAGATTGAAAAGAATCAAGCGCTAGAATCAGTTTTTAAACCTTTAACAGAACCACTAAATCTAATAGCCAATATCAGTAAGCAAACAACTTTCCCTCAGACTAAAGAAGAAACTAAAACTCCTTTCATTGACAACCAAATCCTAGAAAAAGACGTTGGTATCAAAAGTAACAATGATAGTGATGACGATGCAGACGAAAATGAAGATGATATTGGCAGTAACACATCAGATGATTCAAATAATGAAGATAGCGATACATCATCCTGGCCAGTTTCTTCAGA
This sequence comes from Chesias legatella, assembly GCA_947359385.1. NCBI lineage: Eukaryota > Metazoa > Arthropoda > Insecta > Lepidoptera > Geometridae > Chesias > Chesias legatella. The sequence goes on along the minus strand of OX375784.1, from coordinate 1,192,158 downwards.
GATACCGATAGATGTTCCTTTTGGAGTGAAAATCGTGAGCAAGAAACTGATGTTAGGTTCTGCTTGCATAACAATCAGCAACGATTACATCACAGTAGCAGGACGCAAATACCGAAAAACTCCTGGTTTAAAACAGTTATTGTTGAAAAAGGAAGTAGATTTAAATTTGATCACTGAAAGTGATTTGCAACATTATAAGTCGATGCTACTTGATACAAATGCTCATCGTCGAGACTTTGATTCTACTAAACCAATCAAAAGTAATAAAGGACAAAAATATATGCAAATTATTAAACCTCTTTTTACCCCGCAGAATACTAATCACGATGACCAATATACGGGTAAAGGATTACCTTTGACAAAAATGTGGAAGAAAAACGTAGATTTCGTATATTGGGATGATCCGAATGAACTAGTAGAGAGGCTGAAGTTATTGATTGCATCCCGAGATGCTGGTAACTCTGGGTTAAATAATGAAATTATATCTATTATTGAAGAATTACGTGAAAGTAAAATTATCAATAAATAAATGTAATATTCTGTACACGGTTCATTTTATTATCAACCTTGCAATATAATACATCTTAAACATGAATGTAGATAAATTTGGACACTATATTCATAAGAGAATGCGTTTATCAGAATTACTTGAGTTTAATGATAACGCCTTGCAAAAATCAGAAAACGGAGATTTTAATTTGAAACATTCACGACTGAGAGGAATCCCACTTCCTCTACAAGCAGAAGACGCTGTCAACAAAGAATACGTAGATCAACTTATAAATAAAACAATACAAGAGTTTAATAAATTAATTGGATCTTTACGTGCAAGAATAATACTAGACGCTCAAACTGCTATCGAAATGACTTTAAAAGCAAAGACATCTGCGTTCTTGAGTCAGTTGGAAGAAAAGTTTTATAGTAAAGCAGAAGTAGATAAATTGTTAGAGCAAAAAAAACCAGCGCAATGGCAAAACAAGAAATTATAAATGAAATACATAAAGCAGCAAGGAAAAATTTTCTTCGGCGTCCTGTTATACTAAAAGGAATCGATGACTTATGGCAAGCTGATCTTATAGATATGCAAAACTTGAAAAGTAGTAATAAAGGTTATAATTACATCTTAGTGGTGATTGACTGCTTTTCAAAGTACGCTTGGACAAAACCATTAAAAATGAAAAATAAAAACAGTGTTACTCATGCATTTGGACAAATACTAACTGAAAGCCATCGCAATCCGGTTCACTTACAAACTGATTATGGAACTGAATTTTATAACGTTGAATTCAAAACGCTCATGAAAAAATACAATATAAATCACTATTCATCTTTTTCTACCAAGAAAGCTTCGATTGTAGAGCGATTGATCAAAACTATTAAAAATAAACTCTTTAAACGTTTTAGTTATAACGGAAGCTATAAATGGTTAGGTTCAGAATTGGAATCAACAATGGATACATATAACAATACAAAACATCGCACTATTCAATTTAAACCAACCGAAGTTAATAAACATAACGAGTTTGTAATAAAAAACAATATTATAAAATCGCATAAACATGTATCCATTCTGTGCAAGCCCAAGTTCAGTGTTGGTGATAAAGTTCGTATCAGTAAATACAAACATATTTTTGAAAAGGGATATACTCCTAATTGGTCAACTGAACTATTTACTATTAAAAAGATTAATAAGACTATACCAGTGACCTATCATATAGAGGATCAGCGAAAGCAACCAATACTAGGAACTTTTTACGAACAAGAACTTCAAAAATCGTACTGTCCAAATATTTATTTGATAGAAAAAATTTTGAAAAGTAGAGGAAATAAACTGTATGTCAAGTGGTTGGGTTTAAGCAAAGAAGAAAATAGTTGGATCGACAGAGCGGCAATCGTAGGTTAATCTAATAGTATAACTAATATATTTTGATATATTTCTTTCATTATGCTTCAACCAATGCAAGGTGGTGGACTAGTTAATAGTGTTATTAACAATTTACCATTTGAATTACATTTGCCTGGTTACAACTATTGCGGACCGGGCACAAAACTTCAAAAACGATTACTTCGAGGTGACCGAGGTGTGAATAAGCTAGACGAAGCTTGTATGCATCACGACATTGCCTACGCAAACCATTCTGACTTAATGAATCGTCACAAAGCAGATTTACAACTACTTAACATGGCTGAACAAAGACTTAAATCAAAAAACGCAAGGAAAGGTGAAAAACTTAGCTCATGGTTAGTGAGCAAAGTTATGAAAGCTAAACTAAAATCAGGTGCCGGTGTTAAGACTTTTAATAGTTTCGTGTCAAAAATAAGATCAAAAATAAAAAAGCTCAAGCCGAGGGACAGTAAAAGTTTAATAAACGCTGCTCATTCGGTTGCAAAAAGAATGTTCCAAAACATTTCTAAAATTCGCGTACCCCGAGTTATACCCATACCGAAGACTGGAGGTATTCTACCGTTAATACCGATATTTGCTGGATTATCGGCTTTAGGAACTTTAGCTGGTGGTGCAGCTGGTATTGCAAAGACAGTAAACGACTACAAAGCAGCTCAAAAAAATTTAAAAGAAACAGAAAGACATAATAAGACTATGGAGGCTTTAGCCCTAGGCAAGGGTTTATATATTAAGTCCTATAAAAATGGTAAAGGATTATTTATAAAATCTCGAAAAAACTGAATACTAAGCTACCTAATCGTGCCTTAACTAATGTAGATATCCAAAAACATTCCAGCGACATTCCGCACTTCCGAGGAGTCTATATGAAAGATCAGTTACCAAAAACACCAAAACGAACCGAATGTGGTATCGTTAACTTAGACGAATCCAAAAATGAAGGAACGCATTGGGTAGCTTACGTTAAAATTAATAATTATTGCGAATATTTTGATAGTTTTGGTGATCTGAAACCGCCAAGAGAATTGATGCGCTATTTTAAAAAATGTAATGTTTTTTATAACTACACAAGATTTCAGAAATTCAATACTATAAATTGTGGACACTTATGTTTAAAATACTTAAGGAATTTTTGGAATAAAAGTGTATAAATCTTAAGTCTTTCTCTCATTTCAATCATTTGCAAAATGTCTCTCACATTGTCGATAACAGGAAATTCCTCAGATATATCTACTTACTATCCTAACTCGTTGCAGTTATATGGTCAGTATGAGTGTGCCTTGTTACATTTCTCTACATTTAATTCTATTCCAAACATTGATATAAGAAATAATAAGCTATATTACGGATCCGATGAAGTTATCGAAATACCAGAAGGTAGCTACGAATTACAAGATATCGGCGATTATTTAAAAACTGAAATAAAAGATGCCACAATCAAACTACAGTGCAATAACAATACTTTGAAAACTACCATATACTGCACTAAAAATATAAATTTTACTAAAGATGACACTTTTAGAAGTTTATTAGGATTTAATAAGCAGATCTTGAAAGCAAATAAATGGCATGCGTCAGAGTTTCCAGTCAACATTTTGCCTACAACCGTGATCAGGATTGAATGTGATATTGTTAGTGGTTCGTACATAAACGGAGAACCCAGTCACATCGTGCACGAATTTGCACTCAATGTACCTCCTGGATACCGGATTATAGAAATACCGAAAAATGCAATATACTTTCCTATCAATCAGAACAACATAAGCTGCATACGTGTGAGGTTGTTAGATATAAATAATAACTTAATCAATTTACGCGGTGAAGAAGTGCAGCTGTATCTGCATCTTAGAAGAAAACATGATTGATTACAATAAATATGTGCATCAGCAAATTAAAAACAACAGTTCCACTCAAGCTATCAAGCAAATAAGACCTCGCTCTAAGAAGAAATTAAAATTGACAAGAGAAAATAAAGCATTTCTGAAAACGATCGGTTTGCTAAAATGAATGTTTTAGATGTGTTATCCGCCCCAACTTACGACAACACCATTGAGGGAGTTGAATTTCATTCTTACAAGCCCTATGTGACAAGTTTCAACAGGAATGATGAAATTCGGATACCTATTAATCAGCAAGATCTATACATACTACCGTCAGCAAGTACCCTGTACTTAGAAGGAACCATTATCGTTAAGAAAAACGAATCAAAAGATACGGCAAGTACTGTGCAATTTACGAATAATTCTCTACTATACCTGTTCCAAGATATAAGGTATGAGCTAAATGGAGTGGAAATTGATAAAATAAAAAATGCAGGTGTTACTACTACGATGAAATCGTTAATATCAATGAATGAAAACGAGTCAAAAATGTCTCATGCATGGGGCTGGAATATAGATGGAATAAAAAATATTTACGGTGGCAAATTTTGTGCTTCTATCCCTCTTAGTAATATTCTAGGCTATGCCGAAGATTTTAAGAAAGTAGTGATAAATTGTAGACATGAACTGATATTGTTACGAAGTAATACTAACTTGAATTCTGTAAAACTAAACACCGGTGAAGTAGTAGAAGACGTTCAGATTAATAAAATCATATGGCGCGTCCCGCATGTTAAAGTCTCAGACAAAGAAAAATTAAGTTTACTTAAAGTCTTAGAAAGAGATCGACCACTGCAAATGATTTTTAGAAATTGGGATTTGTACGAATATCCTGCATTACCTAAAACTACAAAACATACTTGGTCTATCAAAACTTCTTCGCAAATTGAAAAACCAAGATATGTAGTTATTGGTTTACAGACAAATAGAAAAAACAAGCCATCTGCTGATATGTCTCAGTTTGATCATTGTCATATTCGAGATATTAGAGTGTACTTAAATTCAACCTACTTTCCTTATGAAAGTCTAAATGTGAATTTCGCAAATAACAGAATTGCTTTATTATATGAGCAGTACACAAGATTTCAACAGTCGTATTACGGACGCCGTTCGGAGCCTTTATTAAGTGAAAAACAATTTAAAGACTTAGCGCCATTGTTTGTCGTAGACTGCTCAAGACAACCAGATAATCTGAAGACTAGTCCTGTTGTGGATGTGAGAGTGGAAATTGAAACCAATACGGATATACCAGATCAAACTTCATCATACTGTCTTATTTTGAATTACTGTATAATTGAGTACAAGCCATTGAGCAATACTGTGAAAAAAATATCATGAATCCTGATACTATCATATTGGATGTCCAAGGTTTTAAAGATCTTACTAACAGTTTTATAGTCAAAGAATTAGCTTTAGCCACTCATGATTATACACAAACTTTTTTGGTCAAACCTCCATACCTATTTAAATACCTAACTAGTGATGAAAAGAAACAAGTTAAATGGCTGGAAAGAAATAGAGGTATTTATTGGAACGAAGGATATATTGACTATAGGGAATTCCTGCGTATAATCGTTCCATACCTAGAAAATAAGAAAATTGTTGTTAAAGGATTGGAGAAAGTAAAATGGATCAAGGATCTCGGCGTAAAGAATTGTAATATATCAGAACTTGATGAAAATCAATGTCCTAATTTACCGATGCTGCATAAAAAATATTGTGATGGAAGAAGTAATTTAAACTGTAATAAGCATTTTAATCAATGCGCGCTTAAAAATGTGTTATGTTTAAAAAAGTATTTAGAGCAGAAATAAATGTGTACCTACTACCTACCTACTGTGTACCTATGTAGTTTTATATTTGTAAATAAAAAACATTGTAAGTATATATTTGTTTAATTTTATTTTACAGTATGTTATAAAATTCCTGTTAAATAAAAGAAGACAGACTAAAATCTAAATCAATACAATAATATGCTATATACAATAAACTAAAGAGTTAAAAGTTAAAAGTCACTGTCTATTAAAGATTTAGATATTTTCTTAACTAAAGATTCCGTATCGTCCATAACGCTGTCAATAGCATCTTTAACGATGTATTGCGCATTTAAAATAATACCTTCGCTATCACTATCACTGTCACTGGCTTGAACGTTGCTATTACACAGATCTATCACTGAAATTTTTATGAGTTTAATGCCTCGCCGATGGAGTCGACTCATGACGAAAGATTTTGACGTATTTTTTTTCTTATTTTTGTTTCGACGACGTTGTTTCGTCGACGACGTTTTATCTTTCGTCTGTGATTTGCTGCACTCAGCTTCGCGGCGAATCATCTCGTCGAAGTCTGTGCAATATAGTGCAGGATCCTGAGCGTACTGACTGAACATAATCTCTGAATCTCCGGAAATCTGAAAAAAATGTTAAGAAATTTATTACACAAAATGTTATAACTACATCATTCCAATCACAGGTTCAAATTCAATCAAATTTTAAAGAGTGTTATACATTATTAACTTACCGATGACATGATTATTTTATTTTTCTGATTGTATATTATTGTACACAACTACATAAGACCAGCGACATTTACAAAATAAGGAAAATATATTTCATTTATTAACATTTCTTCACTTACTATGTAACCATAGATCAATAAAAATATAGATGGAGCATTTATCGTCAAATTCATAATTGAAAGACAGACTAGGATTATTATAATCATTCTCCGTGATTGTTAGTGAGAGAGTAAGTTTTTTAAACTGACTTAATAACTGACTGACGATTGAATTGCTAATCTGATAAAGAATCACGCTTGCCTTACCAGATGCAGTGCCACAACCAAACGTTAGGTAATTTTTAACGCATGGCGCATCTATTTATTATTATCTTTGGCACTGAAAAAGCTAACTAAGCATTTTGTTTCACCAAGCCTGAGGACAATGCACTGACCTACATAATTATAGATGGTACGATATTAATTAGTATTTTAATGTAGTGTTTTTTAATTTCGTAATGAGTTATTTAGTTTCATGAGTATAAACTATATGGATAAGAAAACTGTAGTCCTTACGTCACCTACGCTGATGTTCCGGGTCTGATCCCAGGGTTGAGTATGGTATATATTAGGCTCTATCTACTATCTACTACATGGAACTATAACGTAATAAAAGGTGGATTAAAAAGCGCAATTGAAAAAAGCATGACATTACGTACGATTTACCTGCTTAGGAACAATAAAAATCAAGCTATACCTATGAGTGTATGTTGAAACTTGATAACAGAATGAATTATTTTTATTCATAAACAAGTATACCTTACTTATCTTTACTAAAAGTAGGATAGGTAATTAAAACAAGTTATTACAATTACACAAATACTTTATTTACAATTAATTCATATTTTAAGACTACGTCTAATATTATACAATATTAAATTATCTTACACTAATGTCAATGGTTAAAGACTTATTTTATTGTTCACGCTTTCTTTAGTATAGATGAGTGACCCCAGGCTAATGTGGATACCTTATCTACAGATATCGAACGTTTGTCGTCGTTATTTGATAAAGCAATTTTATTGATACTCTGAGTGAATATCTCGTGCTTAATTGATTTAAATATTATATTTTTCTTACGGATTATACCACCTTTAAATAAAACATTTTCGTAGTCCGTGATATTTAAATCCTTGACAACACATAATTTTACTCCCTTTGCTTTTTTAATGACTTTATCAGGAGTTTTTATGGAATAAAGTTTCGCTCTTAACCCGACAAAATGAGTGATATACTGGCCTCCCATTTCATCTTTGAACAATCCTGGAATCTTTTTATTTTTTAAAGGTATCTCAAAATCGTTTTCAGGAGTGTAGTTACTGGTGTCAAAATATTGCAAAAAATTTAATTTAAGGTCGTGATATAAATCATTTGTATATATTTTGTAGACAAATGAATCGGTATCTGTGTAACACAGCTTCACTCGATCTTCATAAAATGGTTTGACAACATTGTAATGAAAGTCATACATATGTGACTTGGAAAGCTCTAATACAGTGAATCCTATGTAAATTGGTTTATCTAAAATTATCTGATCTGGTTTCATTTGTATTGCAACTAAATTTTCAGAAAGAATACTTGCACTATGGAAGTAGGGATTAGCAATCAGTTTCTCAGCGGATATTGTTTTTTTTGTTTTATTATATTGATCGCACCATTTATTAACTAAATGAACACATACTCTGTTTTCAGTATTCTCCAATGTTTTACCAAAGACACTGTTATTCAATAATTTAAAAAAATCTTGTTCGAAAGAACTTGTTGCATTTTGTCTTAATTGCGTATTTAATTCTATATACTTTTTTAAATAAGGACTCTGTCTAAAGGTAATAACTCTGTGAACTCTACGTAAAATTAACCCGTGTTCTAGACACTTTTTTAAATGAACATAGTGTATGACATAGTTATATTTGTTATACAAATTTGCAAGTAATTTCTTCGTTTTTCCTCCGGGAGGTATACATTTTTCAGGGCAAAAAGGTAAATCGTTGTGATGCTCATGTAAATAATCAGGATACAACAGATCGACTTCTAAAATGAAGCCCCACTCGGCGTCGTTCTCTATTCTCTCAATACATAAATTACCTATTTCATTTTCACTTAGAAATCTGAAACTAGAATACGGTAAATGAGAGCAAAGGGAATATCCATATAAGTTACAACAATCTGCGTAAAAAATATAGCATTCAGGCTTAGTAGCATCGTATTCTGGCATGTATTTATGATTGGCTTCTGCATATCGATGGGAACACATGCACAACCCCCCTCGAATACCGCTTTGAATCATCCTCACGATAGCCAAATCTGACAACAGTTCTAACTGTACACCTGTCTTAAGTAACATCGCATCGAAGGATAAGCTAGGCGCAGTTACGTAAAACGCTGGGTCGAGTTTATAATGTTGTTTACATGTTTTTCGAAAATTTTGAAAAATATCTGTCAGTAAAAGTACATCTGTTTTTAGATATAAATCGGTGTATTCGCCCATATCTGTGATGTTAAATTCATTCCAAACTGTTTGAGCATGTTTGTAGTCATCATCTGATATATTTTCGTTACTCAAAGAGTTATGGAAATGATGTTTAGATGGTAATGATTTTTCAGCGTAACTGGTCCAGTGTGACATGAAGTCATATGGATATACACCTTTTCGTGTTAACAAACTAAATTGTGTTTTATTAGGGAAATGAGACCGAAGATAAACAAAATCATTAATATGCATGGTTTTAGCGAGCTTATCTAAACTTGATGATAAAAAGTTAAAGGAATCTAAAAATCTTATATGTATAAACTCATTACTACTAATAGGGATAAACTTTGTAAAAGTTGTATATTTTTCCTTAGTCTTAGGTATAATTTTAATTTGACCTGGATATTCAGCTAATTTTTTTATAAATAAATGACAATCATATCCGCTTAAATTATGGAAAAATATTGGAACAAATGTAGGTATTTTATATTGCAGATTACAATGGCGGTGTGCTGCGCCCCTATATCGACCTGTAATGTGACAATGATCCCTAACTCTATCGTTCCACAGTACATTGTCACATATGTGACATGTGATAGCATGTTTAAAATTAAAAGAGTCACTTTTTGTAAATATCATGGGCTCGTTTTTGGATAGAGTTCTATGTACTGCTTTAACATCTTCAATCAAATAATTAACAAATTTTGTAACACAATCATTACCACGATAACTCCTAAATCCTTCAACGGATATATTAGATGATGACACAACATTATAAGCAAACGCGGCCGGCACGTGTCGTTGCGAGTATGACGTATTGTCGGTGTCTAATTTCTGGTCAACAGGTTCAAGCAGTGTTTCGAAATCGGCATATATTACAAATGGAATGTTTTGTTTTCTTTCATAATTATTAAATTTTAAAATGGATCCTTGATCTGGTAAAACCGTAGCAACTCCCCCACACAAATGTGTTTCGATTTGATTCAAAGTAGGAAAAAATAATAAACAGGTGTCGCAAAAATATAATTTACCATGATGTTTGCTTATCTGACATCTGATTAAACGAGAAAAGTTGGTAATTAAACAGTAATGGGAATCAGTATTATTTTCTAAATATAGTAGATGGATGCTTCTGAATTTATTATTTGATGTTTTATACAAAGGCCCAATAATTGTCTTGTCATTTTTCAACCCATAAACAAAAATATTTAAAAAAGGATTATTTTTCTCAAACATTGCTATGTCAGAAAATATGACTGGAAATGACAAATCATTAACATTTAAAACGTCTCGGAAATGAGGATAAGATGAAACTCGCTCAGGATGTCGTTTTGTAGGGTACAAAGCTGCCACAACACACCATAAAAAGCAATAATTATCTTTATTTTGAATATTCAAACAGGCTTTTTTGTTCTTTATATATTTAGGCAAAGGAATAAATTTAGATCCGCTGAGAGGCTGATATTTAGTAATGTTCATTTCTAAATGTGAATTACACAAAAATGTCCAACCGCTATCTCTCTCCTGAAACTCTTCAATTTTTTTTAAAACTGTCTCTACTGTCGGTTTATAAATTAAATCAAAGTCATAATGTACATTAATAATAAAGTTTTTTGTAGAAAACGATTTTAATTCCTGTTCATCATTTTTAAACAAAAGAAAAAAAGAAAAAAGTTCAAAATTGAGCTTGACAGATGAATGTTTTTTTAGTGACATATCTATAAGAATTTTTACTTGTCTACTGATATTACTGAGAAACATTTCAGGGAGATTATTTATTTGTTCGTTAGTTGCAGTGATCCTGTAACTTGCAATTCTTCCTTTGAAAGAAGAATTTATTATTTCAACATTGTCATACATAGGAATTTTGCTATTGTTTTTATGTACATTACTACGTAAATGACCAGACCACCGACGATTATCTACAAATAATTTGCAAACCGAACAGTGAGGCATTTTATAATTATTATCTACTGAAATTTATATAATATGAAAATTATGTTCACTGAATTCAAACCTTACATAGATTAATAATACTTACAATTAAATAGGTACCTTGGATTAAATCGTATAGATTCGTCTTGAAATATACATATAAGTATAAACAATTTATGTTTGCACAAAGATTTCTCTTCCCCAAATCAGGACTGCTTTGTTGTCGTTCCCGGTAGGTAAACACTTTCGCACGAAGGAATGTGATATCTAAAATCAAAAAGAAAATTAGCAATGTTTCATATAATTGTAATGAAAATTTGAAATGATGTAAAATATACAAAACAATGATATTTAAAGAAATTACCTGATAATAATATCCCGATATTTTATTAAGTTCCAATTCAGGTTTAAACCACTGTCGTAACACCACTGCTTTGCTCCTTCCTTGATAATCATGGCACCAGGCAAACAAAATATTATTTCTGAAACAAGAAAAAACTATATGAAAATCCGAACAGAATTTTAACCGAAGTCAATAAATATTTAACAAAAAGCGCATAAATAAGTTAATAATTACCTTCGATTAATAAATTAAATGAAATATAAATCAAATATTGATATTAATCACTGAAAATTATTTTAAAATGTAAAATTCTTTAAAACTTTACAAACAGTCTTAGTTGGACTAGTCTGTTATTGCAAGTAATATTAAATAATGATTATAAGTTCATCAACACCAAATACCGAACATTATGTTGAAACTAGCTGTGCCCGCGACTTCGTTCGCGTGGAATAGTGACTTTTCGGGCAGCATATTTTGAATTAAAAATGTTCGCCGTGATTCTTTAAATTGACATAACTTTTTTATTTATGAACCGATTGACATGAAATAAACACTAAATGTTAAGTGAAGCTTACTACAATGTATTAGTGAAAACCGTATCTAAATCGAATAAGCCGTTTCTGATATTAGCGTGCACAAACACACAGACAAACAGACATACAGACAAACAGACAAAAAAAATTAATTACAATTTCGGGTTCGGCATCGATATAATAACAACCCCTGCTACTTTTTTTTATATATTTCCATTGTACAGACACCACTTTTCTACAATTTTATTATATGTATAGATATCAAAAGTGTCGGTCAGCTATATCCAGGCGCGGTTTCGCATTCACATTTGCGTGGTATGTTATACAAGTTGCACAATATGATGTTCCATCTCTTTTTTTCTTATACTTTTTTCGCTACATCGACAGTTGACCTGATTTAAATTATTCCTTAGTCATTATTAATTTGAATGAGTTTAATACGACCAAGATAAAAAGTCGGGTTTTACAATATTACCTGATCATTAGCGGTGATTTTTAATACAGCGAACTTATCTTAGGTTTTGTTGTATAAAAGACCTCTTTTCGGAGCATATATTCGTCAACGAGTCGCAGCCCGCCAGTGCTCCAGTACTTCAAGAAGAAATCTCCTGCCAACCGAGCCTTCAAGAACGGCCTGCTGTCTCCTGTGCTACCACGGCTGCCTGCTGAAGCTTCAAGAACGAACCGCCGTCACCTGCGCCACCTCTGCTGTCAACCGAGCCTTCAAGAACGACCTGCTGTCTCCTGCGCTACCGTCGCTGCTCGCTGAGCCATCAACAACGAACCGCCCGCGCCGCCCCCGCCCCGCGCCGTTACCTTCCCGCGGTCGACCCATCAAACCTGTTGGTAACTTAACATTTCACTGAAAAATGTAAGTATTTTAAAACTCATTGCTGTGAAAATAGTTTCACTTTTCAACCGACTTTAAAAAAAGAGGAGGTTCTCAATTCGGTTTTTTATGTTTGTTACCTCAGAACTCCTCATTAATAAACCAGTTTGATTTTTTTTCATCAAAATGGATTCAGTAGTTTGGTTATTCAATCAAAAGTTTTTCCGTTTCATGCGTAAAGTAATTATTTCACTTCAAACGGTACCATCTGTATTAAAGGTGTATATAATGATGTCTTATTTCTTTAATTTCAGGTCAGAATCTGAGAGTGAATACTACGAATCAAGCAAGACCTTTGAGCAAAAAAGCAAGTCCAGTAGCAAACCCGTTACAGACACCAATAAGAAACGCAAACCGCGTGCATCGTTGTCCAATTCAACTCCACCAAGGTAAATTGGACTTAATTGTCACATTGTTAGAATTCATTTTGGCTATATGATAGATGTTTTTATTCAGTAAATGATTATAATATGACACATAAATTTTAATTACTATTGACTTTACATTATAACTACATAAATATTGAGAATTATTAGTTAGCTGCTTGGGATTCATAATTGTTGTTAAGATTTCTGAAAGATGCTACTATTTAGTTTTATATTAATTAAACTTTAATTTTGTTCTCTCTGAAACAGCTAATGTTTACCTTAAAGATTGCACAGCCTTGCAGCCGAATAGAGTAACACAATTTTTTTTTTAAAGAACGAATGTTATTTGTAATCCAGCAAATAAATATCATTCGTTCATTAAATCTAGCCTATTAGGTATCGCAAAAAATTTGTCTCAGACCATACCAAGCTACGAGGTTCTCTCAGATAAGGTACGCTAGATTCGAAGGCACCGATTCACTTTCGACTTGAAAAGATTTGGAATTGTTCAACTAATCAAGGTTTCTTGTTTGTTTCAGTAAAAAATCGAATACAGTCTCCGATGTATTCGGCATCCGTCAAAACCGCGGACCCGCCTCAACGCACAATGAAGACGGCACCCATCAGCTAGCTTCATTCTTCGTAAACCGAGTGGGCAACGGGTGCGAGCGGCGAACGGCCTCCACAGAGGGCGAATACTACGTCGACTGTAAGGTGTACAAGACGGAGGACGCGCGCTCCGTCGACTCCCTAGAGCTGTGGAAGAAGGCGCTCGTCCGCATCAAGCTCCAGACCAACACCGACTCTCCGCAGTGGCGAACACTACAAAAGTTCGTGCAATCAACTGACACATTGTTCGTAGACCCACCGAAATTTTTTGATAAGTAAAATTAATATAATGTAACAAGTTAATAAAATAAATTTATCAAATCGTTGATTGTTTTGTACGAATTTCATATGCCCACAAGGTTCCTCACTTCCGTCGTTAAGAGAGTAATTTTTTAGATAGGTATATCAACGCAGTTAATCTATTGCACTTACGTTTAGAAATACATGTTACAGATCAAATTGATCGGACTAATCGTGTAATATTAAGCATTCTGCCAACGCATCGTCGCGAAGGCGAACACCGTTCAACGATATAAAAGACTTCAATCTTCAAATTGAAAGGTACGTACAAAACAATTTGATCGGACACCGTTCAACGATGTAAGCCTGTCTTCAAATTTAAAGGTACGTACAGAGCTACTTGGTCGGATTAATTGTATAATATTGGGCATTCTGACACACCGTCGATCGGCGAAACGGAGTTTCGCCGAGCGGCATAGGTGGGGCAGAATGCCCAATATTATACTACTGTGATCAGTTTATTTATTGGATCGACGACGAACAAACAGACAGACTTACATAACAAAATGTTTTTTTTTTCTTATCTGTTTGTGTTCAGTTCTATTCATTTTGTCTGCTAAATACAAAAATGCAGACAAAAAGTCCGACGAGGTCGATAACTGGCGCTGGAATTGCTATAAATCTTCAGTTTCAGTTATAAGATAAAACAACAATGGAGTCTCCGGTTAAGAAATTCCTTTGTCTAAATATTTGTTGTGTAGGAATTCTATTCGAGACTTTTTTGGACCTTAGATTTTAATTAGGAATTTTAATGTTTACCTTTTAAAATATATCCGACTACAATAAAGATGAAATGTTGGAAAGAAAAACAAATTATAAAAATTATGCGTATTTTTATATGTTTATTTATTTTTAGAAATGATGATCGAGTTGAAGGTTGAGTATGTAGTATAAAAAAATATACGTTCATAAAAAAAACTCCTTTGCATGTAGTTTAAGATTACTAAATTTATTCAACCATCACAACATTTCAGTAATAATGATAAATATTGTTTATTCTGTTGGTGAATACTGGAATTATTTGACAGTGTCCGTACAATGGAATAAAACCATTATGGTAACTAAAATTAATATTGCATTTTTAAATGTTTCTATATATATTACATATATATGGCATTAGATTTTAATGAAAATAAGTGATAACTAGACGGGAATACTACCTAATAAATTACCTAATAATAATAATGAAAGATTTATTTCATTAATTGAAAGTAATCTGTAATATTTTACATCAAGGCTTAAACATAAGCTCAAGTAAAGAAGTGTTATGACAATTGGAGCAGCTTACTGTCAAGCATACAATTATTGTGAGTCATTCAAGTGTCATATTTTAAAGAACAGTTGTTAGAAATACATCATACTTATTAACCATTTTCCACCCAAACGGCATAACATAGATAAATACTTACTAATAGGCCTTACATTGAACTAATCATATATTTTGATTGGCCTCATAGCTCAGTTGGTAGTAACGCTGCCTTCTGCGCTGTAGGTCGTGTTCGATTCCCACCCAGGACAAACATTTCTGTGACGAACATTGATGTTTGTTCTGTGTCTGGGTGCTAATATGAGTATTTACAAAAAGTATGTAAGTATTATATCAGTTGTCCGGTTCCCATGACACAAGCTATGCTTAGCTTACTTGGGGCTAGATGGCGCTGTATGAAACGTCCACCAATATACATCGAAAATCGAAACAGTACTGGTTTCTGCCCGCCATTAGAACCAAGCATAAAATTTCCACTATCTCGTAAGCTACGAGACTAGTAAGCGGTTCGTTCCTACGCTTGCAACGGCTGGATCGTTCACCGTTGCGGCCGCAAAAGAGAGAGGTGGTCGGGCCCGCCCGCGCCACGCCGCGCCGTCCGCCACGGGGTGCGGTCGGAGTCGCATTGTGGTAACGGCCGTCGCATCGGCCGCGCGGGATCTTGCGCGCGCGCACCCCACTAACGATTAACGATACGCACGCGCCGAACTATATATCGTACGTAATCGCGTGTTGACATTCATTTGCACGTTCGTCGCTTTGTTTTGTTTGTGCTCGTGTTATGGTTTCATGTCCCTTGTTGGTTTAACCTAATTCAATAACGTTTGAATACACTCGGTGCGCGACTCCAAATACTAGGACTTTGGTATTGTTTCATATAGGTAAATGTTGGAAGAAACTATATTTGTGATACTTCTTTTATAACAAGTTTTAATTCAACAATAATAACAATTACCATATTACTATGCTATGTAGTAAACTTGAAAGTTTACAGTTAAATTATTCTTATATTATATAACTATTATTATAAAATTAAATTATTATAAATATATTCTTGTGTAATATGCTAAACTTAAAATAAAACTTGGTTGCTGTTTGGTGCTAAGTATCTAATAACTGCCTCAAATCCGTTATTTTAATGTTAGACCGCATTTAAATGGGATGAAAACGTGCTTGGACATAATAAACAATATTCCGTCTTCTGTCCGATTTTTTAATTTTTTGGATCTCGACACATTTTTTTTAATTGGTGTGTGATGTTTGTTAAACATTAAATTTGTTTTTGTAGTCATACAAAGAGGAGACTTGCAAAATGATTTCCAAAGAATACAAATTGTAAGCAAGGAAAGCTGTTATGGTTCAAGAAACGTTACGTCTGACAATACATTGGTTTTATTTGGAGAATGTTCAATCGGTTACCTTTTAAATATAAGGTTTCATTCGCATAGTTACAATAGGATTCTGGTTTGCTAGTGCCTGCTAAGACCCAACACTGAGATATATATTTAATCGGTTGTGGCTTTAGGTTTTTTATAATCAATAATTTAGTTAGTCGGGTAAAATGAGAAACCTACGAGTAGGGTCACCTACGATACCGTGGCAGTAGATTTCTGCTGCTAGAGCGATGGCTCATAAAAACATGTGAAAAAGGCTGCGTTTGACAAATGTCATATAACCTGGCCGGCTCATGTTCTCCTTTGAGTTGGGGATTGTAGGATCAGGACAAAGCAAAGTCTGCACTGTTGGTCAGTAGAAAAAAAAAAAGGATTCTATTCTATTCTATTCGAGTCACTGGTTCGGATTGTAAGTGCGCCTTAAAGAGGCTCTTTTCGTGCACTTGACATGTCTTCTAATTTTTTGTTCTACGACATGTCGGTGTCCTCACGGTGTTTTCCTTCACCGTTTTGAGAACGTGGTATTGCGCACATAAATCTTTCAAGGGAAAAACTCATTGGTGCACGTTGGGATTTGAACCGGCGACTTCCGGATTGAAACGGTATCAGTACCACTAGACCACCATGCTCACAAAAGGGTTAATAGCCTCTAAGCGATATCGGAAAAATCATTCGTGAACTGAAAAACTATTATTGGGTCAAGCCGTCTAAATTGCTTGTTAGCGTCGCCAAGCACTTCGCAGACTTTCTTATTATGCACGAATATGGGCTGTACAAAGCATGATCAAAATGTGACCAGGCCAGGCCATATGACTGAAGAAAATCCTTATCTTTATCTTATCTTGAAAAATGATTGTTTTCTAATTAGGTCAGGTGCCACAAATAACAATAATTATTCTCCCGTACATTGTACAATCATGTTCAACATTTAAATAGTTTTTATTTTAACTCCAAAATGTTAGTTGCAACGGCTTTTGGAGCTACATTTGGATTCAAAATAGACCGTTTTATATGTTGATTATTGTAATACAATAACAACTGTAAAGTATGTCAACTAAACTCAAATACTGTTGGTCAATTTCTGGCTGCGTAAGTTAAACAAAACTTTGATGCACGTGCATGATTAGCTTTAAAATGCATGGGAGCCTTGAGCGTAATACTATGAATAAGTTATTCCTAATTATATAGATACATTTAAACAAATTAAACCGCTATTTATGTAACGATAACCCACAGGAAAGAATAAAATAACAAATTAAAAAAAGCATTTTTTTTTCTGTAAATCTATTCTAAATTTAGCTAGAACAGTTATTTCAATTTTTCATAACACTAAAATGTGCAGTGACTTACTTAGTAACTAATATTTCATTTTAATAATATTTAGGACTTCTAAGTTCAGCATTACTGAAATTCGAAGACAGTTAATGAATACGATGTTACTGATATTTTAACGAGCAATTTACTGTAATTTTGCATATTTAAAAATGAAAGTGCTGTCTAAATCAAACGTCAAGGTAAGAGATAAGAAAATAGCTAAAATAGCAGTTAATAAAACACTGGTAAGCATCTTTATACTAACGCTTTATTAAATAACAAATATTGTATGGACATATCCAGCACCTGATAGATAAAATGTTTGAACCCGAAGCACATATGCTTTGAATGCACCCAGCAATAAACTTAGTTCTAGTGCCATCGCGTCGTAAGCTTCGCCGCGCGTCATTATCGATATATATATAATGGTGGAAAGATCTAGCGGCAGTGGGCAGTAACTTATTGTGCATGCATCGCATCGAGTTTTTCCTTTCTGAACAATAACGATAATTTTACGAAGTCAAAGTTAAAGTCAAAACTTTTATTTCCATAGAATTCATAAAGAAATGACTTGGAAACGTCAATATTATTCAAAACATAACGTCACGCGTACTTATCGATAAGTTTGATGTCTGTTCAAACTACGATTCCTACGATATTATTTGATCTCATAAAATAATCTCATTTCGAGCTTCAATCGCCAAGACACTGAATTAAAGTCAGCACAGTCACAGATGAATCCTGTGAATATTTATGGATATTGTTATAAGCAAGTATTTCAACCGAATATAGTGCACAGGCATAATGTTATTTCTTAATTCGCCTGTTCGATATCATAGTTATTACTAAATCTGCGCATGTTCAGACACCAGCAAAATTTCCATTGGTAAGCTATGCAAAGTATCCAAGATAGACTAGGATAATGCAGGGCTCACCTGTTATATTATTATTTTCTCATATTTGAGTCGATTATAATAAAAATTCAATATTTCCTTATAGGTCTATTTTATTTTTTCTTCTGGTAGGCTTTATGTGCTATATAAGCGTTTATTGCGTACAATTCTGTCCCTGTACGAATACTGCAGGTAAATATAAAAGACAGAAAATCCTAGAAACGGGAGTCTATGAACTCGCGCGCGATGTGTTTTGATTGCGTCGGCAAATCACTATCCACATTCTGGTTTTTTATATTATGTTCGCGATTACAGTTAAAAGCGAAGAGGTCAGTACCGTTTTAATTACCTCACGGAACGTTGATATAGTAAAAATATAGCGATCACGAAAAGTGACGAGAAACTGGAAGCAATTCTTTTCGTATTGAAAACTATGACTTGAGCGGCCCTGCTCTCTAGTCCCTTATTTCAGTATAAAATAAGTCACGATCCATTTGATATGCGATGATGCATATTTATCCAAATAATTATACTGTTGATGTGATGGCAGGTGAGTAAACTAATTTTATTCAATAACATACATCAAAAGATAAAATAGCGTCAAATAATCAGACGCTAGATTACAGTTTAGCTATCGATATAATGTTATTGAACCTCACAAGGCCGGTGCCCTACGAGATAGCTCTATAAAACATTTAACGTTTGTAGATTATAATTCATTTCGTTACAAATAGCAGGTAATCCAGAAAATAACGTGGAAAGCGACGAATGTGCACTCACAACCATTTAAAATAACAGTTTAAATAGCGCATGATAAAATCTTATAATTGTGCCTTAGGGCCGATGAAAATGGTAAAACTGTGAACAATAAAAATCAAAATGGGAAGCGGAAAGTTTGGTTTTCATACAAAGAAAGACAAAGTGAATAATAATGAAGTGAAGACTGAATATAGTGTTAAGGAGAAGTATCATAAGCTACAGAAGAAATTGAAGAAGACTGAAAAGAAAAAGACTGAAACCCAAGAGAAGACAATTTGGTGGAACCAATGCAGCAGCTGTAAGTTCTATTATTATAAGTTTAAATTAATACAGTTCTTTTATGTTGTACGTTCATTGATTAAGAAATCACGAAAAGTTAAAAAAGAATGATGATAAGGAGCAAGTAAAATAATAATGTGACTGAGCATAAAATTTAAAATTAGCTCTCTTTTTTCTTCTACGTCAGGTCACCGTCAGTAGATAGAGTTCCTAAAAGGCTAGCGATGTTATCTCGCTGGTATACCAAACTTCAAAAAATTTTCTAACCAAGGATACTGTGATGCCTTAGAAAAACAAAAATTTTTTTTTTTATTCGACTATTTAGAAAGTTCCCTATAAAATGTCAATGATCCAGAGCCCCACGGATCTTAAGCATTGAAATATTATTATTGCCGTCCCCGTGACAAGCATATTTATCTTCTCCAACCACATCCATATGGATGTGGTTGGAGAAGATAAATATGTATATATATAATAAGTAAGCAACCATATCCCATCAGTCCGAAAGATGTCGATGCTTTCGTGATCGGATTGTCAGCTAGCACTGCGACGCCATGAAAAGCCATGGTGACCTTGTCGGTTGAAGGTGGCGCCGCAGTGGAATAGGTGGGGCCCGTTTGTGTTGGCTCCTATTCCGGGGCTGACGGACAAAGAGAATAAACCTTTGTCCAATAATATAATGTATTTGTTGAAACAGGAGCCTAGAGCCTTGTATGGAATCACGATACAACATACGGATTAGGTGGCAGCTTCTTGAATTGGTAGTCAGCAAGTAGTACGAATTGCTTCAAGTTGAATTGATCTCAAACATGAACCAGACGCTTTAGATGAAAATAATATAATATTTTAACTATTATGTTGGAACTGTTAATTTAATAAAAGGTTAAACGATAACTTGGAGGCCCTTGAAGGGCCGTCACGCTTGTTACGCCTCTTGAATGCACAATGAGGGGAAATTAGATCACCAAGGTTTTAACTTTTGAAATCAACTAGTTGGTACCTTCAAGGCGCGATGACCTTAAAAGTCGCCTTCGAATCGTGGGTATAATAGCCCTTCTAATGATCAAAATGTCTATTGCGACATTGACTTTTGCGATAACCCCGTCCCTAATTTCATTTAAGAGGTTTGCCCTTGGCTTTCTTTTCATAATCAACAATAAATTAATTAGGACTATCTAGCGCATAAGTGTGTCGCTTCTTCAACTTACGAAAGTAAGTTTTTTTTAATGGATTTAAGTAAGAAACCGTATTGGTTTTGATAATGTTGAAAGTTTTGTTTCATGTCCACACTTCGTTTCATGTCAGGAACAAAAAATTACACCTTGATGAAACTTATCACGCAGCGGACTGTGAGTGCCTTATTTCATAAGAATCATCTTTGGGTTAGTCGAAAGCGAAATAACATTGGTATGAAGCGTATTACACTACAGCAGAGATGCATAAACATAACGCAGACATTGCTCAGCGGCTTGTAAAAGTATGTCAGTGGAAAGTGCGCGAGAATCCCGAGAAATCTATGCGCTAATGTCTGTCTGCGCTGCGGACGATCCCCGAGTTTCCACTTTCTAAACTGGCCAGACTCGAGCTGTTTATAGTTCAGGAACTGGCTCGGTCGCATGAAAGTTGTCTTGTTGACATTTCCTTGTTCGGATATGACTAGGTAGGTGGATATGCTATTTGCGGACCTCTCTAGATACTAGCCCACAAACCTACCTATTCAGAAACATGACTTGTTAAGATTGTTGGCACAAAGTATCGCGATCCGAGAAAATTTCGAATATCGAAAAGAAATGTATGGAGAGGACTATCTCATTGGAAATGGTTGGAAAATGGTGAAATATTGCGTTATTGAAATCGTATTATGTCTGATAGGTATTCATTAATAACAGGATATCACTCCCTAGTCATTGAAATTAAAATTTTTGGTATAACAAATTGCCCATTTTTGAACAATCTTCAGTCATCATTTATACTGACATAAGGCCAAACAACACAAAACCAGTCAATTGAAAAGTAACCAAACTGGGAGATAAATCTTTTATTGAGGTTTTAAAGGTTCATTACCGTAATACCTTGTTTGGTAAACTGATTCATTATTCATTCGTTTCATGATTGGTAAAGAAATTATGAGTTTTACTCAGTTCGTAATAAGATAGTTGAAAAGAAAATTTTTGACTGTGAATGTGATTTAAATATATTTGGATTAGCATCAGAAACTTCAAGTTTTTTTTTAGCTGGTAAATCTTTGCAGTACTTAGTTAGTTCTATTATTTACAGTGTTACTCAAGCCATTACTTAAGAAAGAAAACTCATATTCCGATTATTATAAGATTAATATATTCACAATGAAAAAAATAATACATAAACCAAGTAAGTTTAAAACAGCAGAAGACATTTGGTAATTAGACTACTATCTCTATTTAGACCACATACTTATTTTATAACCTAGGTGATAAAGATCATTATTACACTGGCCACTTGCCAGTGTTCCCCGGGGTAAAATTGTGTCAACCAGTATACTCAGTGTGTTCACACACTGATCAATTGTTACGACACAGTTGTCAATTTGAAAATAATTGTGCCTGAACTGAGTTGTTCCATTTTTTTGTGATTAAGTGGATTTGCAAATGCAAACTTACAAAATTATTTAAATTTTGTCTGGCGTAGACCGCGTCATCCAAACTCTTGGTAAATAGAAGCAGGAGTAAAGTAACATGCGTTTGCCCACAGTGAGTGAGATCGACCAGTACCTATGGATGGTCGGCGGGTCTGCTGGCGCGCTCGCGCTGACCGGCGTGGCCGCTGCCTCAGCGTACTACCTCAGCACCAGACCGAAGCCGGAGAAACCACTCGTCACCCTCCACGAGCAGAGCCTTCTAGAAGCTGTGAGTTTTGTATTGAAACACTCAAAATCAGAATCATTTATTTGCATAAGTTCAAGATCTTAAAGTTACATAAAATAATTTCACAAACTCTCATTACATGACGTGCAATAATTATGTGATATAAAATTAATACAGAAAACATGATTTAGTCAAGTATAACAAAATCAATAATGATGACTAAATCAAAAAAAAAAATTACAATAATACTGTGTCATACATTTCATTAGATCATTGGGATAAAATTACTAATTCGAACATAAAAAATGGGAAACTATAAAACACTTGCATTTCAGCCATATATTCCATTATTTTACAAATAAATTGGTTGGAATACCTGTGATGTCCTAGGGTATTTTATTAAATATATACATACTGCTGCATTACGATGTATTGTGATTTTATGTTTCGAATGTAGAATATAAACATGCAAGTTGAACACGTAAGAGAACAAGTGTTTACATTCACTGCTGTCTGATAGCCAAAAGTATGAGTGATGACAACAATAAACGACATAGGGCGTTACTACATCTCCATCTCTCACTGCTCAGTTGGTAGTTATTCTGCCTTCTGCGTTGTAAATCGTGTTCGATTCCCACCCAGGACAATCTTTGTGTTATGAACATAAATGTTCGTCCCATGTCTGGGTATGTATTTATTTGTAAGTACAAACAAAAAAGGGTTAAATATTCTATCAGATATCTAGTTCCCACATGCTTAGTGTAAAAAAATGTAAAAAAACAGATTCCTAGAAAACGTAGTTATAAGTCCGTGCATATATTTGTGATTATAGTATACCAACGTTGCTCGTGTCCGTAAATCAATCCCTACTGACTTCCCTACTCCCTTTGAATCCCTACTCGTATCCCTTGGGTAGTGCGAAAGGAGCAACCCGAAGTAGCAGTAGAACTTGTACTAAGTTCGCCCGGAGAAGTACTGCCACCACACCTGGTCATCTCCCGCCAAGCGGCACTCTGTTCCGGTGGAAGGGAGTGCGTGCTGGTGAAATTGCAGGCCCATTAGACGTAACATCCCCGTCTCGGGGTGAACGAATTGTCTATGGGTAGCGGTTACCACTTAACATCACGTGGGCCGTCAGCTCGTTCCGTCACTTAAATTACATACAAAATAATCCCCAATTTATTTTCCTTCTCTATTAAGCTCTAATTTATAGCCTTTATTTATATTTCCTGGTTTGTGTTACCAAAAACAATACGGATTTTATTAAGTTATCTAAGATAGGATATGCCCGATAAAACAAGTCTTTGTCTGACTCCATTCTTAGGGTCAATGATCGATATGCCAATTTTAAGAATGTTATATCAATTTATTTATCACGACAGAGTATGTTATTCAGCCAAAAAATTTTCATTGTCACTTATTAATAAAATTGTCTGATATCTTTGTAAATGAGAAAACTTCTAGTACTTTATAAATGTTATGACCATAAATAGGGTGATCGTATTTCTAAAACTGTTAATGCATATTTAACTAAAAGATCTTTCCTTTTTATTGCGGTATCAAAGTTCGAAATGTCCTAATCCCGAACTGCCAACGATCTCGAGTTGGCAGAGCGCATCTTCTAGCGATATTTTTAACTCATTATACCACCGGCCGCCCTGCCCGTTGCTCTCCTGTCAGTTCCAGAAAATCTTGTGACGAGGCTATCGACTGCCAACACCTCATTCAAGACCAAAGGCGATCGATCAAGGACTTGTGAAGTGATGTTTGATATATCCGTAAAATGATTGCGCAACGGTTCAATACTTTTTGAAAATAACGGTGGTTTATTTGTGACTCGTTGTGTTTGTGAAAATGGCGTGTTGCAACTGCTGTATCGGTGTGGAGCCTATCAGGCCTCCTACGTTCATCAGCCTGAGTGAACAGTCTGAAATACTTAAAGTGAGTAATAGAAAATAAATTCAGAACCTCCCACACACTGCTTGACCCTTAGCTGTGCGAGGCTGATTTTTTAATTCGCAAATTTATTTTTAATCTTCCGAGTTATTATATATCGAGCTGAAATCTCTAAGCGGTGCAACAGTGTCTACAAAGTATTACCTGTGCGGGACTACAAACCAATCAAAGAAATAATAAACGGTATAACTATGCTCAAGTAGATTTAGTTGGAAACGAGGTGTTACAAATATCAATTTACGCAAAATTCACGTAAAATCTGTAATATAAAATAAAAACTTTTTACCTGAGTGAAGATAGAATCCTTAAAATATATATAGGTCATCACATAACATACATATTTTACAGAGGTCGAATTATTGTAACTCAAGACTAACGCATTTCTCCTTGACAAACAGAACATATAGTTGGATCATTAAGATCCAAACTATTAAGATACTATAGTAACTGATTACAAATAGAAGTGTCATATTCTAGAAGTTTCAGATCGCTTCGTTAAACCAATCTGTGTCTTTAAACTTATTTTTGCGAAAGGGTCGAATTGGATTGATCAACATAATTGATATTTGCTTACTAATTATTCTTAAGCTTTAATTGACTTAATATTTTGAATTAATTAAGCCGCGTTCGTAAGTCATTGTCATACACTAAACACACCGTACTTACATGAAATTATAGTGGAAGAATTTGTGCAGGGTTGGAGTTCTCAATTTGCTCAGGTTGAAGCCTGAAGCAACCTACTATCGTGATCCAAAGTCAAATCTACGCCAGCTAAGTAGTTTGTGGCCAAATGAAAGTTCCTTTGCAGGTGTAATATAATTAGAGGGCGAAATGTGCTTTGCCATCCAAAGGTTTAATCGGGCATTACTCGAGTTTTCAGTATAGTATCCTTTCTCGCCACAACTACAAACATACATACTTAATATTGTACCATCCATCAATATTTTTAAAGACATTCCAAAAGTTTGAGTTGTCAAGATTTTGTTGGCTTAGTTGACGGTAGTAAGTAGGCGCTGACAATTTTACGATGTAGCGAAGCATAGTGACAAACTAAAATTGGATTCTGATGACCCGTCACAGTCACAATAGATGACATCGGTAAACATAGATATCTCGTGACTTTTTTTTCAGTTTTTTGGCAAACGAACCAGACCGATCACGTAAATGAATAAAATGGGATTATTGTTACATCCAAGATGACGCGTAACCGTGAAACAAATATTTTAGTGATATAATATTTAAAATTCCGTGTATCTTGTTCCGCTAGCGTATGTCCGTCCACCTTTTATTATGTCACATCCTTTACTTAGGATTTATCTAGGTTTAAAGATGGACCTTATTCGTATATCTAATTCGGATATCTACTCCTGGAGGTTTTCAGTAATTTTTGGAAGCGAAATTATGAAGTTGTAATATTAAAAATAAAAGTTGTTGGCCTGGATGATACTTATAAAAATCCTAAGTAACTTAATTATTTCGTTCTCATGGAAAAAAGCGTCACGTTGAAGATAATATATTTTGTAACTATCAATACAAATTTATGTAACTTGGTTTCCTTGGTGTAAAATTTATAGAATATTCAGGAATATTTTGAGTGAGTTTCCCCTAGCAAAGAACTAGTAAAATGATAATTGTATTAAGATTCTAGTGAAACTATTCTCGCCTTCCCAGATCAGTGGGGATAATGGCTCGATCGGCCTCACCAGTAGGCCGATGCAGTAGGGCTAACATTCTAAAAACAATCTATCAGTCATCACGCATACCTCATCGATGAGATCCGAATACCTTTCGGTTATACGTAAATCGGATCGGAATATTTGCCAATGCCAATAACGCAAGATTGACAGCACATTTGAATCTATGTATTTTCAAATCGATTGTTTGACGTCAAAAAACGTTCAGAGAGTTTTCGATTTAAAGTCGAGCATTGCTGCCTAGTTTTTTGAATTTTTGGTATCTGTTTAAGAAAGACTGAGTTACTGATGATTTATCTTCCCGATATACAAAGTTTTCGTTTTACATAACGGTATTAATTCGAAAGCAGCCTCTTCGAGGCGCAATTAAATTCTTTCACCACGCTGGTTTGAGGCAGTCAGTGACGCAATTAGTAGTATGTAGTATTAAAAGGTACTTAAATATTTAAAAGTAATTACAAAACTTACATATCTACGATAACTAAAGTTAAGATTAGGTTGATTTAAATCGCTATTAAATGTCTTTCCGTTCCTAACTTTTGTAAAAAAGACATTCAAACAATCTAAAGAGTAATGCAATCATCACCCTGCAAGCCCTTTAGAAATAGATTTAATCTAGTATAATTCTAGAACAAGCAGGTTTTTTTACAGCTCAACCTGTTTTATGTCAAATTTGATGTACTAAAATGTATCTATCTCGTTGCTTTGACTGATTGTTTTAGCTGTTCTTTTCATAAATTCTGTACATAACTTTTAATTAGTACTTTAACTGCAATACTTTAATTGAAATTAACATGTTTTCGTGTGGTTTCAGTCTAAATTTCCGTAGATATTTTATTCTTGCCCAACTGCGGCAGAGCCTAATGGAAGGGTTATGTTTTGTTATGTAGGTATAAAGGAAATTTCTGAAATTAGAAACTATTGGAGTAATTTTGTGACAGCCATAAATGTACAACAAAATATGCCAAAACAAAACAGCGGAGATGATCCACCTTAAGGTATTGTCCCGTGACATATTTGAGTGCAGGCCAAACTCTGCTCGTCACGCCCGCAGATCTTGAGTGATGTGATATGATGATTAAACGTCACTTCTACTATTACGTACAAAACATGTTGTCTACAAGTATTTGTCATCATTTATCACCAACTAAATCTTTTTATGTCATGTAACTTGCTTCCCTTACATAATGGTGGACAAATCAATCATGTGGATTTTCATTCGAAAAATCTAGTATAATATGCATTGTCTACTCTCACTAGTGCTATTTCATTTGCAGAAGAATAAAATTATATTGATATATTAAATAAAATATAAATATTGGTATACCTTTCACACAGTGCCATCTAGCCCCAAAGTAAGCTTAGTAAATAGCTTTTATCATAGGAACCAGACAACTGATATAATACTTAAATACTTTTAGTACATACATATAATACATATCAACACCTATACATAGAACGAACACCTATGTTCGTCACACAAATGTTCGTCCTGGGTGGGAATCGAACCCACGACCTACAGCGCAGAAGGCAGAGTTACTACCAACTGAGCTGTGAGGCCTGTCAATTACTAACAGTATTTATATATCATCATATCATATATAATCATCCTTCACCTTTGAAATAATGATAGCCACTCCTCGGACATCGGTAGCTGAGGCTGAGATTCCAGAGAATGTTAGTATAATATTCGATTCAGCATCAATTTTTATGTTTAATTATTGTAGAATAAACACTATACACACCACGGACTAAAATATATTTTTACTAATGTTAGCATCTTTGCATTGAGCTATTTTGGCCATGATCATTTACGGGATATAAGTTCCGCCTTTCAAAATACGATGTTTATGAATACCTACACCATGTCATCAGTCACCGTGACATATATTTTTTGTATTTCCCTGACATTAACAGCTACCACTCTGTTTTCAAGAGCAGGTTACGCGGTTTTATTAGTTGCCAGCCCGTACTACAATGTCGGCTATTTCTGCGATAGTGACATTGCCAAGAAAACTTACCTCGCTTCCAGCGCCGCCTTCAATCAGGGCTTTCCTGGTATACTGATAAACATGCTCTTTATGTCTATTTTGGGGATATACTTACAATGATTTAGTAATCTCATTTCGCTTAAAAATTATCGAAATGATCTAGAAATTTTCGAGTTCCTCTACATTGAAGTCTGCATACATTTTTCTTACTCTCTATCTTCATCCTTTCCTTCTAATAGTCCATTACTCTCCATGATTCATTTGTCTAAATAGCGTTCCGTGTACACTACAACAATGAAGGGATCATAAAATTCACTGAATGAAAGCGTAGATTCAATTTTAAACACAACGACCAAAGTCAAGTTTACGCGGTAGCTCGTTCTAAAACTGTATACTCCACAATTATTTATAGATGCCTATATTGTTGTCTTTGTTTCCAATGATAATAATTTACTGTGCTGTTTCTCAGAAGTAATGAAGTTGCAGTTACATGACTGCTTGTTTATATTTGATTTTGTTCATACGTCTGGCTATCATTGGCTGCATTCTGATCCACTTAGGAATATGATACCTATTAATTATCATCGCGACGGAGAGAGTCAACTTTTCCGTTAGATCATACTGTTAACTTTTTCACTGGCATATAGCATGATAACTGTAATATGTTTAGCGAACAAAACTCAACCGATTTTATCAAAACTAAGCTTTTACGTCATACATTTGGAGTTAGATTACAAGTTCGGAAAACCAACATTTCACGTAATTGTTTGGCTGGTTGTATTGAAGACAGTGTTTCAGTACTTGCACACTGCGTATGCTTAAATCTTATTTACAAAGAATTATCCATATCTCAGATTTTTTTAACTTTCAGTAAGCATTGTTAAACGTTTCTCTATTTAATTTCGTTACTTACATAATGTTTATTAGGGACGGGGTTCTTTAAACCGTGCCATAAGTGAGGCATCAGTTAATGTCTGCACACTTACACGTTTAGATGGAGTGAAAGTTAGATTACAATACCCATATTTACATTTATTTAGTTACAAAGGCTAGAACATAATTTTCTCGTTTGTATAAATATTGTAACGTCAAAATGCTTATGAAACATAAACGACCCAGAAAAATAATCCAATTTCAAAACTAGACACTGCTATGCTGAACACAGCACGTAATATAGTGATAGTTTTTGTTAGTAGATGTACCTACCTATTGTTGTCATGGTCGATGACTATCGAGTGATCGAGTCCTACGGGCATACCAACAAAATTACTATTAAGTCCGGAAACTATTGTCAATAGGTTTGAAACGTGCGAAGTCTTTTTTAAAAATACTTCTTACAACCGACGCGTTTTCATCCGGCTGTCTCGACGTGTGACCAACTTCCTCCTGACCTTGCATTCTGAATCCAAGATCGTTTGACAACTCACATTTAGTTTCCCTCACGTTTCCACTTCAGCTAGCTTGTCATATTTTGGAACGTCCGTGAAATTTTACGGCAGTTTTATTACTTCAACTAATTTGTTTACGATGTCAGGATATGAAATTATGATTTTATCGCTGTTAAATAACGACCTTAAACCACTAATGTTTCCAACTTTTCTTAACACTATCTTATCCATGGATTTGATGAGTTTAGATAAACTTATTGGTAATTGTAAGTAAACTCTTTCGTACATCTGTTGGGACATCGTTGGTGGCCCACCATGTTTGTTGCTGAATGTCAACAAATGTAACCTTAAATCAAATCATCCAACGGGATTGATACTGAAAAGAGATTTTACGGATATATTACTTAGTTTTCCAAACTAATAGCATAATTTAAAGTTTTCAAATGAGTTTTCGTTTGGGTAGCAAAAAAAATATGATACATCTGGCAATTCAAAACAAGACTTTATTCACTTAACGTGAGGTGGGCCACCTGCCTGTTTGGTCAATTTACTTATATAAAAAAAAACATGATATCTCAAATCCATATAGTTTAACTCTTTTTCGAGGTATTCCAAATTTATTTACGCGGTGCAAATTTATTTTTATCTTTTATTTTACGTTGTGACTTTGACCCGGACATCGTTCCGTTTTCATCCGTTGTGCAAACTGTAATAATATACCGTAATGTTGCCATGCTTGAAGCCAAGAGAGGAACTGGGCCAACTATGTCATTAGGTTAACGGAGAGTGTATTTGTATATGATTTTAGCTTAGAACAAATAGGTTCTAATTCACTGATGTTATGTTATATTACAATGCATGATGTACGGTCCTCAAAGCGTCCTCAAGCAGCATGACCAACGGATGATAAACACACATTAATCCGAGAGGTTTTTTCAGGAGTATTTCTTTTCAGCACGGGACCTGTATGATTTGTTAAATATAAGGAATCCTAGTCGGGATCAGAATTATAAGAATAAGAATAAGAATATTTATTTCCAAACTTACGTGGTAGTTATAACTAAAAGATATACGTAATTACATTCATAAGTCTATCACAATTATGCCAACTGAATACGCAATGTGGGTAGACGCACTTTAAAACATAAAAATATCTTTACCTCCCGTGCTAGTTGTTAACTGTGTTACGGCGGGGTAAACGATTCTGTATGTATATTAAAGTTAATATCGGCACATTTTCATTTCACACACCACCTAGCCCCAAACTTAGCATAGCTTTTACGATGGGAATTGATAGAATACTCAAATACTTTTTTGTACATACATAATTATACATATTAACACCCAGGTAGAGAACCAACATCTATTTTCGTAAACAAATGTTTGTCCTGGGTGGGAATGGAATCCATGACCTACAGCGCAGACTTACCAACTGAGCTGTGAGGACAGTCAAATGTTTCTGTCATCTATAGCGTAGTAGTATGATTTACGAGTTTTAATACAGTTATGTTAAAACTCAAAAATTGCACTTTCGCTGTTTATATAATCATACTTTGCTACTATGTATGCAAAAGATGATAAAGAATTTGGTAATTTGTCTACGGCACGCATGTCCCTTTAGCTGCGACATATGGCTATTCCGTCGTAATAGAAAACAATATTGCCAACATAACTGGCACTTCCATTGATCATTTTGTTGTGTTGGTATGTATCGTAATGATTTGTAGAACAACTGGTTAATTGGATTATGGGTGATTAGTTCGCGGACAGGTATTCAGTCCAACGGCCTATTGTCGCATGATGTATATCGATTTCATTTCATAATTCCTTAAGAACCTACATAAGGTTTATCAGTTCTTACTTTTCTTTTAACCTATAAAGTCATTCTCTTATGACTTTTCTCTTCAGACAAAAATTGGCGTAAAAAAATACGTCTCTTCCCTCCCTTACTACGGTATGGGAAGTATTTTGCACCTGTACCTTTGAGACGTGAAAGTAAATAAAATAATAAATAAATAAAATATATATAGTGTGAGTGCTTCGTAATTATTATTGCATTAAGGACCATTAAGCTAATTAAGGATTAAGCTCAGTTTGTGGAAAGACAGCAAAGCGGGGTATTCAGACTTCGATCCTCGACCATAGCGATTAATTGTGCATAATACCATTATGTTGATTTATCTGTGTGAGTCCGTGCCAACTTCAACATAGAGAATCCTAATACAGAAGTATGCTCTGTAAGTGTAAAAACGTATAAAACTCATGCTAAAATACGGGGTGTCCTAGACAAATTCTGCGTCCTGGTGGCCCTAACCAAGATCACTACCAGGTCGTGCACCTAACCTATTCGTCCTGGAGACACTGTCAAAGAACGGTCGACTTATCCTTTTGTTTTTTGTTTCAGGGACCTGAAATGGTACGAGTATCAAAATTCTACAAAGAAGCAAAAAATGGCAGATATCTACGCTACTTACATGACGACACGCGCACACTATACGAAACATTCAGAAGAGGGGTCAAAGAATCAAGTGAGTTTCATAAATCTATACAAATAAATAATATTGGAGTGTTTGTTTGTAATATTAAAGTAACCGCTTTTTACTAAGTGCATATGGATATGTATACACGGCACATATATCAATACATTTTTTTTTTTAATTTTTGTCTGTCTGTCTGTTTGTTCCGGCTAATCTCTGAAACGGCTGGACCGATCTTGACGGGACTTTCACTGGCAGATAATGTAACAAGGAGTAACTTAGGCTACTTTTCCGAGGGGTAAAATAGGGGTGCGTGATAAAAACAAATTCTACGCGGACGAAGTCGCGGGCAACAGCTAATCTTCAATATAATACAAATTCAGTATGAATACAACTTTTTTTTTGTAATTTTTCAATTTACATCACATTTCCCGTCGCTGTAATGCTACTGGTTTCATGTTTTTTATTCGGTTCTTCCTTGTTTAGTTATTCTTATATTTTATTATGTAGGGTACCTGTACCCAGATCATCAGATTAACTAACTAGGCACACAGTTGTACTCTCGTTTATCTTCACTTTCTTCATTTATCATGAACATTTGACTGGCTGGACCATCTATCACCTTATTACATGTTCCAAAGATATATAGCAGCTAAATAGTTGCAACTTCGCATAGTCGTTATTATTTGCATCGATTTATCAGACGTTGTTACGAATTATTCACACACAATCGAGAACCAAGGAGTGCCGCAAGGCACTATTCTAGGCGCACCGCATTTCCTTACGTACCCGATCGTTAACCATAAATACGATAATGTCAGCATATTACAAATTATATAAACACCGTCTCTCGATATACAGTCCAACTTTGATCCTGAAGGATAAATAAAGGATATGAATAATGATAATAATATATATAATCATGAAGGATATAATATATTTTTTGCTCTGCGACGAGTAAAATAAAACATTGATGACAGAGCTAGTTTCTTGGCTAGTAATTAGATGATTATTATCTATTGTAGGTTATCTCGCATTCACTCTCTCTTGTCGATATTAATCTCACAGAAGGAACATCAAAAAGTCTTGTATACTACAGTTTCAGGCGAGCTCGTCTGACTGATAAATTTTACAAGTGTTGTAGGCTTAGATAATGTATTATATTATCTCAAGGTCTACATCACAGTAAACTTAACTAAAAAGATAAATAGGTAAATTATCATATAAGATGCTGTATTTATGATTGCTATATTTTGTCACCTTAATTTACAGATAATGGCAACTGTCTCGGGTGGCGTGAGGGACCAAATAAACCTTACGTGTGGCAGACCTACAATGAGACTCTTTTGAGAGCTAAAAACTTTGGCTCAGGTCTTATATCTCAAGGCCTGTTACCTGGTCAGAACACGTTTATAGGTAAGTGTACCTTATTCTATAGTTCGAATTTGAAAACAGTCATAAATTATATGTGTTGTATATATATCGCTGCCTAAATTCGATAGTGGCACAAAACCAGATGTGTCGAAATTTTGTTATTGGTGTAGTTCGACGCGAAATCTGTATTTTAATGTGAATAAAATTCATATTCCTATTCGCCCAACTGAGCGAGTGACGTCACCAAATGTCGTTATCTGATTGGTTGGATTTACTCGCCATCGCTCAACGCAAAACAGCTCTCCTGAAAAATGAGTTTTTTTAGTTGTGTCACTATCGAATTTAGCGTATGTCATTTTCACACAGAACAATATTTCGATCTATAAATCGGCTAATAATTCATAATTATTTAATTAACTTTGAAAAAGAAAACGATGAAGGTTCAAACATTTACGATTGCTATTGATCGGCTACAGGCCGGCTCACTTTGATGAAGCCTTTATCCGTCGTTTGCAGGTATCTATTCACAGAACTGTCCAGAATGGATAATGACAGAACAGGCTGCCTACTGCTATTCAATGGTTATTGTACCATTGTACGACACGCTGGGAGCTAACGCATGTGCCTTCATTGTAAATCAAAGTATGTATATGTACGAATTTTCGTTACAGCTTTAGCCTTAATTATACATATAAATGTAAATTACTGTTTTATGAAGATCGTTCATGAGATGAATATGAGAATGCAGTACCTATTATTTTACTAAGAAATATTTGTTATAATAACTGCGTTAAACAATCTTGGCGCATATTGTTTTTACTTTTTAATAAGACTACTAAATGAGTAAAATGGTAAGATATAAATAATAATATTTAATATTGGTGGAAATTTCACACAGCGCCATCTAGCCCTAAAGTAAGCTAAGTAAATGGCTTGTATCATGGGAACCAGACAACTGATGTAATACTCAAATACATTTTTTTGATACATATAATAAGTAGAATAAAAACTAGGACTACTAAAGTTGCGGTAATACAATATTAATAGAAGCTGTGGTGAAATTTGAATGTAGGAAAATCAATTCAGTTATGGTTATTTATTGTACTGATATTTTTTATTTATTTATATGGCAGATTAGGCTACGCATATTTAGCTCCAAAAGAAAACAAAATGATTCTACCATATCCTGACAATTCATTTTAGAATAAATTATCGTTTTTTCCAGCCGAAATGACTGTTGTTATTTGTGAAGACGATAAAAAAGCCAATCTCCTCCTGGACCAGTCGCCGAGATGCCTGAGGAAACTTATCACAATCAAGGAAGTATCTCCTTCTACGCACCAAAGGGCAAGGAGTCGAGGGGTGGAAATAGTCAAGTTCACTGATGTGGAGATTCAGGGTGCGCAG
Organism: Chesias legatella; assembly: GCA_947359385.1. Lineage (NCBI taxonomy): Eukaryota > Metazoa > Arthropoda > Insecta > Lepidoptera > Geometridae > Chesias > Chesias legatella. Next base: position 1,157,336 of record OX375784.1, on the reverse strand, counting down.
AAGGACCACCCTTTTGTAGTAAGTCACTTTACTATCATTGTGTTTTTTTTTTTTATATGTAAAATTGATCTTTTTATTCTGAAAAGTATATACAGCTCAGTAGCTTGGAGAGTTATTATCAACATTTTCTAGGGGTTCTTAGGGGTGGACCCAAGTCGTATCGCTTGTTATGGGCAACACCAGGTGACCGTAACTCGTACTCGTTCCGTAACTTTATCACATCAAAAAAATATCATTTAATAACCGCTATATATTACAAATACTTTACTTTTGTAATAATTAAAATTATGCTTCCGTTTTATACTTTTACGTCCTCATTAGATTTACGATGCCACGATGCCAATAAAAGTAATTTTAATATCTTGTTAATTAGTAACCGCTCTTTTTAATAGTCAAGGGTCAAAATAGATCTCAGGGCATTAGTACTACAACCTCTATGATCATTTCTGTTGTGTTACGATATCGCCAATCGCCAACCTGAAATTCTCTTTTATCTTTGATCTTTTATGAGCCATATAGCACATATTTTAGTTCGAAAACAAGAATAGCCCTTGATATGTATAGAAATAATTTGAATAATTGTTCTATTATAATATTTTCTTTTCAGCCGCCTAAACCGGAGAGTCTTTGCACAATCTGCTACACGTCTGGTACCACGGGAATGCCAAAAGGAGTTATGTTGACACACGAAAACGTTGTTGCTTCGATGTGCAGCGTCACCATGCAGCTCGGAGACTACAGGCCCATGAAGAATGACGTTATGATCTCCTTCCTGCCTTTAGCGCATATGCTTGAAAGATGCTGCGAGGTATGTAGAGTTTGATTTATTAGGCTTTTCATCTTATTATACATCATATGATATTCCATGAACATAGTCTTCAGTATTATCTTTATTTCACATCATTTTTGCTACCATAGTCTTATACAAGTATATAAATAAATAAATATTGGTGGACATTTCACACATTGCCATCTAGCCCCAAAGTAAACTAAGCATAGCTTGGGAACCAGACAACTGATATAATACTTAAATCTTATTTTGTAAATACATGCATATAATACATATCAACACCCAGACACAGAACAAACACCTATGTTCGTCACACAAATGTTTGTCCTGGGTGGGAATCCAACCCACGACCTATAGCGCAGAAGGCAGGGTTACTACCAACTGAGCTGTGAGGCTAGTCAATGCCAGTATACGCTTTGCTTAATGTCGAGTACCAGGCATGAATCTAAGGCCTTCGGTTCTTTCAAGAATAAAATAATAAAAGTCAAAATGGTTCATCAGTTATAAATAATGCCTTCATTGTAGGTATTTGTTTTCAACATAATTTTTAATAAGATTTGCAGCTGAAACTAACAAGTTCCATGTGCCTGTAATTTACCAGGATTTCAAATCCCGTCACGTGATTTTATCTGATGAGAACGCAGCCTCATGCCAATTTATCCATTGTTTGGTCCTTGCCATTTGGCCTTTGATTATATAACTAGATCATTCATTTGCATCCTAAGCCTGGGGTTATCACATGAATAGTGATCATCTGGTACATTGATCACATTCTGAATTGTAAAAGCTATACATCTCGAGTGGCACCTGGGGACACTTTAATCAACCATGCTGCTATTCGAAGAAGATTTTAAGAATTTACTTTGACCCGTTTATTTACTTGAAGAATAAAAACTCCTATTCCTTTTGACTAGAATAGTTTCCTCATTACGTTTTAATAAACTCGCTATTCAACTAAAAACTGAAATATTTCGCTAAAAAATTTTATGCTTGGTTACGAAATACTTGCAGTTTTTATCTATCCATGCCTTCCTCCCTGACATTAGTAAAAAAGATTCTGTGAATATGATATACTACCAGCAACCCAAGTGATTACGTCTGGAATTAAATTCTCCGAATAAAAATAGCCGATGCGTAGCTTTTTATTTGTCTAAGAATTTTCGGAATCTGTTTTCGAAGGTCCTTACAAACTACCTGTTTATAATATTAGGGTAGATATTGCGAGTTCTGTGATGATTGAGAACTGACATGTTATTTCCAGAACGCCCTCTATATGGTAGGAGGGGCAGTTGGTTTCTACAGCGGCGACATCAGGCGGCTAGCCGACGACCTCAGCGCCCTCAAGCCCACCATGATGCCAGCGGTACCCCGCCTGTTGAACCGACTGTACGACAGGGCACAAGCGGAGATATCCAACTCGAAGATAAAGAAGCTTCTCTTCAATATGGCATTGTCAGCGAAGGAGTCTGAATTAAAGAGGTTGGTTTATTTTCGAAACAAGCGAAAAATTAAAGGAAGTCCTCAGGTGTTTCTTGAGTGTTCTTTCCCATGGAGGGTCGGATAGGGTTTGAACAGGCGTCAAACTTAGCGATAAGTACTCGGGACCATATGTTTTGAATATTAATGACGTTTCCAATCCATTTCTTTATGAATTCTATGAAAATAAAGTTTTTGACTTTAACTTTAATAAGTACAGATACAACTGGGTTAGGAGTGACGGTGGAGGTTTTATATCAATGACAAGGTGGTAGCCAAAATCAATACGTAAAAATGTAATATTCTCCGAGGTTGAAAGTCGATGATTAATAGGAGTATAACGCGAGACTGGAGTCTTTAAGTGCGATTGTCATTATATAATTTGATGAGTCGAGTGCTAACTTAAAGCTTTATGTTTCCACAAACATAACGCGTATTATTATAGACTGATTTTACTTTCCAACAAATTTTCGCAACGGTTGCTTTAAACTAAATCGATTCTTAAAGAGTATACTTCTAATAAACTCTTTAACATGATTGTTTTAGAGGAATCGTCCGTGGTGATTCAATCTGGGACAAAATGGTGTTCCGCAAGGTGCGGGAAGGTATGGGAGGTCGACTCCGCATCATGGTGGTCGGTTCAGCTCCGTTGGCCGGCAATGTGTTGACATTCGCACGATGCGCACTTGGATGTCTGGTGAGTGAAGAAATGTTTTTATTAATTTAATCGGCGGAAAATCCCATGTCTGTTTTCTGTACAATACATTTAAGTATTCGTCTCCGGGTGACAATGTCAAGGAAGATTTAATCGGTTTGCTATTATTTACGGGCAGGTGATACCGATTAACACCATGTGGGCCATCTGCTCGTTTACCGTTTATATTCATGAACCCTGAAATCAATACACTTATTTAATTGTGCAATCGTGTAAAAATATGTTATATCCCTGATTTTCTTATTATATATCACCAATGCACTTGAAACTAAAGTAACATTTTTATGTATATGAAAGTGAATATTTTACCTGAGTAGTCTGCAGAATATTATAAAAAATTGTGCAACTATCTATCTAAAGTGGTTGGAAAGATTGTTTGGCTTATATAAAGCTACACAACGCCTTAAAATTATCATCTAGACATGTTTCATCGGTAAACATCCCAATAAATTATCATGTTGTACAATTTTACTACGTTTACGTTTATTACCGCACTAAATTATATCTTAGTGGAGTATTTTACTAACTAGCTAGTTCACTCATTTCCTAGTAAATCCAGATACAATCCAATATTTATTTACAAAAACCAATCTCTCATTTCGGTTCACGTTCATTCAATTGTATTTTATGATAGGTTATATGGGATACCATTTTGGTTACTCACATATGACATGAGAATTCTGAAAGTGCAATGCAAAATAAGTATTTGTAGATTAACATAGAAAATAAGTAAAAAGGAGTAATCAAATTTATAGAACAGATGCCTAAGATATTGACTGATATTGACTAAGCTGCAACAGCGCGTTGCAGCTTAGTCAATATTTGCGAAGCACCCTTGATACATGTGGCTTTTACACAAAACTGAACAACACAGTATTTTTAGGAGCAGACACTATTATCATAATATTATTATCTTCGTAGTAGGTATGTGGATTAACGGAAATTTAGAGCATCCTATCATTATAAATGATTTCTGAAACCAGCAGTTGAAATGGAAAACCGCCAAATTTTGTCATCGATATTTTAGGATTGCTGCTACAGAAACTGAGAGTTAATTTTATAACAAAATATCGAGTTCTATTGGAGGCCCCGTGAAAATATGCGAAGGCATAAAAACCAACATCTTTTCAAGTACATACTAAATATTAATGTGTTTTATACCTAAATAGAGAATTACACGAAAATACATAAAGAAATTTAGAAGGTGGCGCAATATTCAAAATTGTCTTGTAACTTCAAAGTAAATAATATTTACCTTATAATTTCGAGCCATATAAAAAAAAACAGTTAACAATTAATCCAGCTTTTGATAGTATTGTCAGTACAAAAACACTATATTAAAAGTAGTTTGATTTTCCCTCATAACCTTAGGGCTTTACTAGGATTCCCTGTGCTTCAGTTGGTACAATATTAACGTTTCTAAAACCACTGAAAATAATAAAAATTGCAACTTTCAGGTATAAACCTGAAGTAAATAATAAGGTTCATATTACTCTACAGTTTCAACAAGCGTCAAAATGAGCAATAAGTCTGCGAGACCTTATATATTTGATGTACTAAATGACATTTCCAAGCAAATTTCTTTATGAATTCTAGGGCAATACCATTTTTGAACTTGATGCTTGGATTTGTTTGTTTTAATTACAAACCCTGTTCCTTATATATCCATGTGTCTTGTCATGTCTTCGTTTAGAGTTATTTCACCCAATGCCAACAATAGTTAAAGTAGCCATTGTTTTGGTTCTACCCACTGATATAACGGTATGCCTTAATTTGGTTAACTACCGGTACGTCTTTCATTTAAGTCATTGACATTATGAGAAAACATATAAAATTTAAAACAACTTTTGTTACGTGGGATAATTTAAAAATATTCTTAATAACACCAAAATATGTAATAGAATTAAAAATTCAAGGAAGATGTAAACACATTGCGACCAAATCAAAAGTACATCGACGAAGTCAAATTTTTTTTTGAGAGTTTTTGGCCCCTTTTATTTGACCCCGCGTTTCTACCCGGAGATCGCAGGTTCAAATCCCAACGATTGATTTCATTAGAAAAAAATATGTGCTCATTACGACGTACTGAAAAGTGTAATGATAACATAGTAAGAAATACCATCTTGCTTACTTTGTGGCGTGTTATCATTACAGCTATTGAAGAACAGTCGCCCAATTGACTTATGTACGTATCCATAACCTTGGGGTCTTGGGGTGATGGACGCAACGCAATTAACTTGATTCGTTTCGTACTTTGGTGGAGAGGACTTGAATAGTGTTGCTGTTGTCTTTGGGAAGCGGTTACCAACATAAAGTGGGGCGTCGGCTGTTCCGTCAGATACATAATATAAAAAAAAAATTGCAGACATAATATGCAGAATAATATAGTATATATAATATGTTTTTTCTTTTGTTCAGATCGTGGAAGGCTACGGTCAGACGGAGTGCACGGCGCCGGTTACTCTGACAGTTCAAGGGGACCACGTCCCGGAACATGTCGGGCCTCCCGTCGCTTGTTGCAAAGTGAAGGTGACCACACAAATCTGTTAACTATTAAATAAAATTATTAATTATTTATTATTCATAAGAGCTGATTTAGATAATGTGTTCCATTCCCACCCAGCACAAAGGTGTAAATATGTATTTAAATGAAGTATTAACAAAAAAATGTATGTAAGTATTCTGTTGACTGGCCTCATAGCTCAGTTGGTTAGTAACCCTACCTTCTGCGCTGTAGGTCGTGGGTTCCCCACTCAGGACAAACATTTATGTGACATTCATAACATTGATGTTTGTTCTGTGTCTGGGTGTTAATATGTATTATATGTATGTATTTACAAAAAAAAAGTATTATATTAGTTGTCTGGTTCCCATGATACAAGCTATGTTTAGCTTACTTTGGGGCTAGATGGCGCTGTGTGAAATGTCCACCATTATTTATTATTTATTTATTTATTTATTGTGGGTGAACAATCTACTTATATTCCAAATGAGTGGCCAAATAACAGCGAAGGAAATAAAATATTTATACCTCAGTCTGATCACAGGACATCGAGTAAAAAATTTTTTTTGTAATCCGGGATACCGGATAAGTGATTTTTAGGCGCTAAGTGGCCAATTTTCGGGATACACAAGCCGATGGAGAGTTAAATCACGAATCCAAAATATTCCGGTATATTGTATTTCTCACCTGTAATAAACCTACCACTGGTACCAAAGCTTACAATAAATATTATTACTCTTGAAATCTGGTTAATTATAAATTGTTATTGATTGCACTTTCAAATGAATCACCGACAGCTGCCAAAATATTGCGTCACTGCTTGATGCGAATAGCCATCAAATGGATCTCCCGAGTGGGCTTTCAGCCGGATATGATATGTTTATTTGCCAATTCAATTAAGACTGAAATAAAAGTTATCGTCACGTGAGTGATTATAAAACATTACTTAAATATATCGTATATTACATAATTATGTGTTTGTGTAGATAGTTAGACATATTAGATACGAGTATATTCCACCTTCACATCTCAGAGCTACAGGCGCAATAGAAGTCAACTAATGACTTACCATGACTGTTTTGAAAATTCCCATACCATGTCGTATTACTTTAAACTTCGATTCAATAAATATGAATTTAAACCATATTTACGTTGTACTTCCAGCTAGTGGACGTGCCCGAAATGGAGTACTACGCGGCGCAAGGGCAGGGCGAGGTGTGCGTGCAGGGAGCCAACGTATTCAAGGGATACTTCAAGGAACCTGAGAAGACCCGCGAGGTCATCGACCAAGACGGCTGGCATCACACCGGTGATGTCGGCAAGTGGCTACCGGTGAGTAACCCACTGATTATCAGCTAGAACCAAATGCAGGAGCCAGCGTTTCAAACAAGCTCATCGACCAATAAGGCTGGTATTATCCATTTGACTTTGGCAAGTGACTACCGGTGAGTAACCCACTGATTATCAGCTAGAACCAAATGCAGGAGCCAGCGTTTTAAACGAGCTCATCGACTAATATGGCTGGCATTATCCATTTGACTTTGGCAAGTGACTACCGGTGAGTAACCCACTGATTATCAGCTAGAACCAAATGCAGGAGCCAGCGTTTTAAACGAGCTCATCGACCAATATGGCTGGCATTATCCATTTGACTTTGGCAAGTGACTACCGGTGAGTAACCCACTGATTATCAGCTAGAACCAAATGCAGGAGCCAGCGTTTTAAACGAGCTCATCGACTAATATGGCTGGCATTATCCATTTGACTTTGGCAAGTGACTACCGGTGAGTAACCCACTGATTATCAGCTAGAACCAAATGCAGGAGCCAGCGTTTTAAACGAGCTCATCGACCAATATGGCTGGCATTATCCATTTGACTTTGGCAAGTGGCTACCGGTGAGTAACCTACTGATTATCAGCTAGAACCAACTGCAGATAGCCAACGTTTTCAAGGGATACTTCCTATTCTATTTCCACTATTCTACTTCCGTTCTTATTATATTTAGACAACTTGCGAGGTCATCGACCAGGATCACTGGCACCATAGTGGTGACATTAGCAAGTGGCTACCTGTGAATAACACATGGGATATTAACTGGATTTGTTAGATATACTTACTGAAAAAGGAATTTGAGAATGGAAGAGATGTCATTGGCCGGATTCATATTTCTGGGGAGTTAGTTTAGAACCATCCTTGCATAAGATGTAATGAAAAATCCTCTAGCATCTACTAAGATTTTATTTTGGAAACTTATATCAGTAAAAAATCAGTAAATTGCTTTCAGATCCCTAATTGCTACTGTTTTCAATTGATTTAAAATAAATTTGATGATACTTCAGAATGGCACCCTGAAAATAATAGACAGAAGAAAACACATTTTCAAACTGTCTCAAGGAGAGTACATCGTCCCGGAGAAGATTGAAAACATTTACATCAGGAGCCAGTTTGTCGAGCAAGTTTTCGTTCATGGAGAATCCCTGAAGGTAAAAAGTAGACCAAATATCTTTCTTAATCTGTTTATTATTTAGTTTTAGAATCTATATATAAAAGAGACAAGAACTGGACATTCACTCGCTCACTCATTTATACATTTAAGAAAGTTGTGAAACTATAATTAACTATATATATTATAGGTTATAATATATACCATAAGTCATTATTATGTAGTATTCATGGGTTCCTGAGAGCATAAAAGCTTGGTAAGATGGATTTGAAAAATCCCCCTCTGGGGCTGAAGTATGGTGGTGCATTTTGTGTAGATATATAATCGTATTTCAGTAGCATCGCCATACCGGGACCAAATTCTACGCGGACAATTGCTTGCACATCTAAAAAAGTCCCTCTTTGATTCCCTGTAGTATACGTGTGCTACCAGATAACACGATACTCGTGGTAACAATTTTTTTTATGTAATACTGTTACAGAACGAGCTGACGGCCCACCTGGTGTTAAGTGGTAACCTCTGCCCATAACAAATGATACGTCTTGGGTCGTCCCCTACTTTGATTAGATAAAACCCGAGTCGCAGCGTATGCGGCCGTAACTCTGAGACTTAAATGTGGAATGTCTCCAGTGCCTGTAATTTCACCGGCAACTCTTACAAACTAAAACACAGTAACGCCAATGCATCAATGCTTGGCGGGAAGAAATTTGTTTGTTAGCCATACGTCCATTGGTCAAATTACCTCACATCCGTACGAAGCGTTTTGCTTCCACTTTCATAATGCGGACAGCCCAAGAGTGGAACTCCTTGCCTGCGTCTGTATTTCCCGAGAACTATAATCTGGAGGTCTTCAAGAGGAGAGTGAATAGGTATTTTCTAGGCAAGCATGCTACATCGTAGACCGCATCGTCACTTAACATCAGGTGAGATTGCGGTCAAATGTGAGCCTATAGTAATTAAAAAAAAAAAAAAAAAACCTCCTCGGAATAACTTGACACTAGTTCTACTGCTGTATGCAATGAGCAATCTGGCAATTTTAAGCAAAATTACCTGTCTCATTTTCAGTCCTGCATAGTAGCTGTTGTCGTGCCAGATGTAGACGTGGTCAAGTGCTGGGCTCTGGAGAAAGGCATTAAAGGCACTTTCTCAGCACTCTGTGAGAACGAACAAGTCAAGAAGATGATCCTGGATGATATGCTGAACTGGGGAAAGACTGCCGGCCTCAAGACCTTTGAACAGGTGAGACTGAAATTTTAACGAGCGGATGTCCCACTTGAAAGCCTCCTCCATGCATATAAGTCGTTTTTCCCACTGGGTACGATGGGAATACTCTCAATAAAACTATGCACTGAAGTCTAAAACAGCGTAATTCCCCTGCCCAAGATAATAACCATACACTTGGGTCATAACGTATTTCTATAATACTAACTTATAGTACCTTAGTATAATCCAAATTAATCAACTTTTTTGGATGTATTTAGTTTTGGATATCGTTTTCGCATTCTGTATCTAACACGACTATTATCTAGTTAATTATATGTACGTATTTACGAAAAGTATGTATGAGATATTCTATTAGCTTGGTTTCCATTGAACAAGCTATGCTTAGTTTGGGCTTGGTGGCGCTGTGTGAAACGTCCCACCAATATTTATTTAATTATTTATGTTATCCCAGGTAAAAGACATCTACCTACACCCGGATCCTTTCTCGGTTCAGAACGGACTTCTCACCCCCACCATGAAAGCCAAGCGACCGGAAATAAGGAACTACTTCAAGCCGCAGATAGAGGATATGTACAAGCAACTTGAATAACACTAGCCTTATCTAAAGCTGTTTTTACTCAACTGAGATCGCCGGTTTTGTCTCTTATGCGGATAGCTGGTTTAACTAGAATCTTGCTTAGTGTCCATCTGAGAAAATAGATATTCAGAGAATTAGTTTTGCTAATCAGATGCAATATAATTAAAATATCCGGTCTGGGTGATAAACCAAAAGAAAAGATAACTAAATGACGTCTGTATATTTTGGTCTTGTATGATTTACAGCAAAAATGTCAGAGCTCGATTTTAGTTTCGTTTATTACCGACAAAATTAACATTATTTTCTTGCTGTTAATTAGGGTCATCGCAGGGTACCTGTTTTGACTCATCACAAAATAAAGCTGTAAAGTTTTCCCTCCAAACAGATTAAGCAAATTTCATAGCACAGATAGACTTGCAGTAAAAACCTAGCTTTACGTTAAGTTTGACAAAACCGGTTTACCTCGCAGTGGATATACTCTACGTCTGAGAGATGACCGGTTTTGCCTATAAAATGTCATATTCTCATGGACATATTAGTTTGCAGTGTGAAAGTGAACGAAAAGTTTTTGTGAGTGAAGCCCTTTTCATGAATTATTCATATGACTTAGTTTACGATATGCAATGCAAAGTCCAACAAGTGTATTTTGCGTTTGCAGTCTGGCGCTTGAGTCGAGTCTCGTTCACACTTGCTATAGAATAAGTGCAAGGGGTTATGTTTGATGGCGTTTAGACTAAAACTATCTAGCAAGCAAAGTAGCTGATTCTAAGCACTCTAACAATATCTATAGAAGGTGTAAACGAACTTGATTGTGCCAGTTTTTTTATTATTTTGTGTTAAAGTAGTACCTTTAGTGGTAAACTTTCATAGTTAAAATAATCACCAAGCTATGTTGAAAACAACACGAAACTTCACAGTTAGAATTTAAAACTAATAAAAATATACGTATTTGATATGTTTTAATGTGTAACCAGCAGTGTTTGAATTCAGAAATTGAAATCTGGTATCTTAACATGCACAGTACAGCTGTTATCGTTATAAAACAATTTTAGCATCGATTGAATTTGTAAATACGCTAAATAATAATTGTAGATAATATTCATTCAAAAGCGATGGCAATAAAGTAAAGAAACACTGTTTCTTATGCAGTCAATTATACTTAGAAATTTTTCCGAAGACGCATTTTGCATTCTTATGTATGTATTTATAAATAATTTAGATAAGCAATTTCCCTGAACATCATGTTCAAAATACATCTATGACTTTGAGTTATACGTACCTGCTTAAAAATACAAACTATTCATCGAATACCTAGTTACTGATGTTGGAATTGGCTAGACAATTTTTAATATTAGCAAATTCTATTTTAATGGAATATTGTAAAGTAAATTTTACCTCTACATGTTATTTTTTTCCTATAAAAGGCTAACCCTCCCTTATCACACAATCATATATTTTAGTTACTATGTAAAATAAAACACCAAAATTGATTAAAAAGAATAATCTCTCTGATTCCTCTAGACTTTATTATCTGTATGTTTGTCTTATGTTATGACTGTACCCTACGTTATCCGAACTAGTTTCTTGTTTGATATTGGGATGAATGTGCAATGTTACTCTCTATTCTATTGCCACAAGTTCCATTCCTAAGTTAATTATTGATTCTTCTAAACTAAATCATAATTACTGTGCCTTCGATTGCAATTTTATATCAACATTTGATTTCTGTTCGAAAGAATTATATTAACTTAATGTTATACTACGTTTGTCATTGGTGTTACTTTTTTCTGAGAACATCATTTATTATATCAATATGTATCTACATTTAAGAGTTTTTTTTTAACAAATTTCAATGTCTAATTTAGAAGAAGCAGTAGAAGAAATACCAGAACCATTATATTAATTATATTGTTTGGTTGACATTTCACATTAAATCTGATTTTCACAATAAATTTTATTCAGCATTATAGAATAGTATTAAAATTACACTGCTATATTGGATAGTAAATATTTGTCGTTTTGTGACAATTGTTGCTTGAAACTAGGCAACCTGGTTTTGACCAGTGGTAACCTTTTTTACATTATTAATGGAAGAGAGTGTGACGTATTATGGTTGTACAAACGATGAATTTTACCGTCCTCTGTCCGTGTAATCCAGGTACTCTCGCATAATTATATCAGTCTGACGATGAAAAATGGATGATCAAATCATGATAAATCCCTGTGTGACATTGATGAATTTCTATTGAATTGAATGTAGTGAGTTTTGCAAATTATAAATGAATTAGGTTAAAAAGTGAGTAGCTTAAACCTAGGTCCCTGTCGCACCGTAGTATTAATTTATATTCTAATACATACAGTAAGTTGCTTTGAGCGAAAGTTAAGGTTTCATGTTGTTTAAACCAAAATTTTGTTGTTATTGGTGCAAGATGTACTACAATAATTTATTTTTAAATAAAATATTCAAAATAATTATTGTTTTTTTATTTATTCGTATCATACCTCGAATCGGTGGCTCGTTACATCTATTGTTCCTCTAGTAGGTTATCGAGTCTTAAATTTACAAGAGAACGCCTTTCAGCACGTGAATGCGTAGATTTTGAGAAATTCCAATGATTTTCATCCTTAATAAGGTGAAAATGGGGTGTCAGGAACACAAATGGAACCTAATAAATACAACTTGATATAATTATCTATACATCTATACATATAAATAAAAGTGGAGTGTCTGTTTGTAATATTAAAATGACCGCATTTACTAAGTTCATATGGATGTATACACGTTACATATACCAAAACAACATTTTTTTACAATTTTTGTCTGTCTGTCTGTTTGTTCCGGCTAATCTCTGAAACGAATAGACCGATTTTGACAGGACTTTCACTGGCAGATGATGTAACAAGGAGTAACTTCGGCTACTTTTCCGAGGGGTAAAATAGGGGTGCGTGATAAAAACGAATTCCACGCGGACGAAGTCGCGGGCAACAGCTAGTTATTTCATAAATATATAATATAAATTCAATGTTGCATGACATCAGGCAGGGAACAGGGCCCCGCATAAATCTCGAATGTAGGTACATACGCTTGAAGCTGTGAACGGTTTTGTTGAAACGTGTTCCATTATCATTAGTGCAGTGTTCATTATAGAGGTCAGTATTTCAAAAGGTACTTATGAATCATCGCCGACACTTTCAAAAACATGAATAAAATGTAATCGCAACTTATTAACACATTCTGGCAATCCCTTTCAATCCTACTAATATTATAAACGTGAAAGTTTGTATGGATGTCTGTGACTCTTTCACGCTCAAACGGCTGAATGGATTTGGATAAAATTTGGTACCAAGTTAACTTATATCCTGGATTAACACAAGGGCTACTTTGATCCCGGAAAAATGCAGTATTCCCGTGGGATTACTTATTCACCGCGGGTAACACCGCGGGGCGCAGCTAGTTACACATAACGCTGACACATGGTAGTAATATTATTCTGAAAGTTGAAAGCTTGTGCAGAAACATACCTGTTTATTTTCGCATGCCAAGAATATAATGTGCTAAATACGAGAATACTATTATAATGTAGTTAAATAGTGTTGCGCACTATATTTTTAGAAATAGCTGTTAGCCAGATTGTATATAAATTTGGTAACTATTACCATCGAGTTCAAAGGATTTTAAGTGCGCCTCGGAGAGGCTCCTTTCGTGCAACTGAAAGATATCACTGTGTATGCATAGTTAAGTGGCTAGGCGGGTGTAGTTGCCGGCAAACAATTTGAACATGAGTTGGTGAAGTCAGGGAAAGTTGTACGAAAATGAGTTCTACGCATCGAATGACATTTTTCAAGTTGTTTGCCGGCATCTATATCTGCCTCAGCTTCAAGTTGTTGGATGTGTAACTATATTTGGTGCATTGTATTGACCTTTAAGTACAGCAAGTCATTATTTGTTCACGGGATCATTATCCCGAGATTCAAGCGGAGGTCGTTGATCCAGAGCAAATTATCGATCAAAAAAATGTGTGCAATGCCACGTTCTCGAGACGGTTAAGGAAAACATGTTGAAGAAACCGGCATGTTTAAGAAGTTTAAGGAAAATATCAAAGGCACGAAAGGGCCTCTTTGATATGATCCTTTCACTACACTTCTCGGACACAGTAGTGATAGCAATAATGTATATTTCCATGCGTTCTTTATAAAAATAATGACATGACTTACGATCTTCACTACGTGGATGGACAAGTGGGTTTTTTTATGTCAAAATTTTACAGGACATTACTATTACATAATATTATATTATATTACCCACCTGGTGTTAAGGCGTCAATAATACCTTGTATTGAATGGATTTAATTTTTACTATATAATTATTCATTCCTTTTTGTACGAAAGGAGCCTCTTTGAGGCGCACTTAAAATCCTTTTTTTTTTAAGTTTTTGAAGTGGTTGTCTAAAGTCAACCCTAGTATTCATAAAACACATATATGATTATAAATGCTTGTTTATTTATCTACTATAAATATTCCATTATGATTTTCCACTTCTTTTATTTTAATTTCTTACTTTTATCGTTTTATGATCACCACTCTATTTTATCACGTCATTTTACTTAAAGAAGTTCTCTATTAGTTGAGGCTGTTTTGATTAATAATAATAATAATTTTACCATATGCTTATCAAACTAAGCTCTTTTATTCATATACGTCTATTAAAGCTCTATCAGATAACGTACAACGAACAGTAATCAACAAATTAGTGCATAATAATGCAAACTCTAAATTATGATATCGACTGATCCTCATGCATTTTGAGGATTTTCAAGAGATGGCCAATGACAAAAATTCACGGAGCTATCTAGTGGGGGGCTAGGAGAACTAACGTTTTTCTAGCTTTAAAATGACAATTCATTCGAAGATTTTTAAAACTCTCATAATAATATAAACCGTTAATAATATTCTTACGAATAAAGCGGAATGTATATTTGTTTTCTATGAATTGGGTTACAGTAACGCAAAAGGTATAATAGCGTCATCTATCGTCGAGTAGCAAAACTTATAAATCAAGCATTATAAATCTGTTGGATTTGACTTTAGTGCCCAAAAATAACTGATTTTGGAAATATTAAATTATATAAACATAATTATGTGAACCAGCGTCAAGGAGTTAAGGCAATTCGAAAATTTCTTCAAACAGCTTAATTTTTAGAATTTCAGCTCTAAATCAGGCATACCTAATAAAAATAACAGATTCTACCTACGGTTAAGACAAATTAGGTAGGTAGGTGGACTAAAATTATCCAAAGTGGAAATAAACACGCTGATTAGCATAATTCTAGAAATAAACTAATCAAAAGTTATAAAACCGCATGTGGAATCAAATTACAATCCTTCTGGCGTAATTAAACAATGAAATTTGCAAAAAAGACATTTCATAACGATCCACCTCGCCTAAGAAATAGCATCACACCTTATTTATTATGTATTAATAATCAGAGAATAAAGCAAAATTCCATATTCCTAACTGTTTCGTTTTTGAGATGGACCCGTTACAATAATGGTCTGAAACAGACAAATTTAATGGCTTAGCTTATATTACCACAGAAAAGAGGAGATTGGGCTTATTAAAAAACCGGACTAGTGCGAGTCGAACTCGCGCACCGAGGGTTCAGTACATTATTATGTAGTAAAAAAAATTGTCCCGTACATTGATATATGTGTCAGTCCTTTCTCCAACTGATAATGTAAGTTTGTAATCGCAACAAAAGGTTTTTTACGGATATAATCGTATACAGATATGACATGACTAGATAAAAATTAACTTTTTTTTTGTGCTATAAAACCTTGCTTCTTGGCAAACTGCATGATTCTTTGTCAACGAGGAGCTCTCTTACGTTTTGATTTAATTGCAAGTGTACAGCATAAATGTCCGTATGCTTGATTAAGAACTCCGTAGAACCTATACCTACCCTCCGTAGACGAATAGCGAAGTGATAACCGTTCCTTTATTTCCTTTTCAGGAACTTAAACCTGAAAAAGAATAAAAAAAATGTGAGCCGTCACGGGACGCCTGGCAGATGTGAAACTTCGACATTATTTTGTAAAAGTAATATGCAACGCACGTCGCCACGCCAGAAATCGGTTTTACGTGCGGCTATAGATGTTTCACATCAAAAATTGTGCGTTTCAGTTCTGAAGCACGACTCCAGTTTACTCTTCAAGTGCGATTGTTACTGTCATTTAAAATACATAATGCCTTTAGTTAATTTGTGATTTTGTTATCCATCTAATTTACATACCGGGGGCTTTAAATGAAATCGATTCTCGCGAAGTAAACTCCAAAAATGTAACTCTATCTCTTCTCTACTCCATGAGTTCTAAACGATGGCACGCCACGTCACAGGAAAATATACTGAAGCAGACATCAAAGTGACAGCTGTAGGTCTCAGTTATACTCAGTTATAAGAACAAGAAGGAAACGAAAAGTTTTAATTTATCTTTATTATGTACACGTCCTACCTTCATAAAATCGCCTTTCTCAAGCCTCAAAGGTTTGCTGGAAGAGAACTCTTTGTAGGGTTAAGCTCGTCTTTGTACATGTATCACTTATGACTTTATTCAATTTTTTTTTTCTGTGTACAATAAAGAATAAAGGAAACCTGAATTTTTTAATTTCTTAAGCTAGTTTTCTCGGTGAAACTGACGCAGGTAGGTACTTCCATTTGTCCTTTATATTTTTATTAAAGTTGTCATGTCGTACAAGAAGCCATTTTTCATCATTCTCTTTTGTTTTCCTTCGGATTCATTAAAATAATTTTATCATCGACGCTAATTTCGATGGTATTATTTCAGTTCACCTTATTCCATATTTCCCATCTCTAAAACTAATCTCGAAAGTTTGTCATCATACTTTTTATTGGTAAATGTCTGTTATGCTAATACAATTCGTATCTTCTGCAAGTTGAATCTGTGGTTAAGAGTTCTAGTCCCAGATCTGTAAATAGATTTACGTTTTGTAAAGTTATTACTTTTTTTATTACTGGATACGTTGAATTTTCCTTTCTCAAATCTTGGCCTGTATTTTGGTGTTTTATAGTTATGTATGCCTCAACACTAATTGGTACGTTTGCTCTGATGCCCCTATTTTTCTGAATACATATTTCTACTAATAGACGATATATCTTAATATTTTAATCATGTTTATGTAGTCTTATTTCTAGCGTAATGTTTTACTAGATTTAATACTAATTTAGGGTTTGTATTGAGATCTGTTTCTAGATATGTCTCGAAATTTGTCACCATATTTATCTATTATATATGTTGCTTTGACAATAATATAATCAAGTTAGTACATATACTATCCCAGACATTTTTCAGGTGTTTTCAGGATTAGGATATGTCAAATTTGTGTTTAGAATAGAAACACAATACTCTTCACAAAAGGGTATCATGCAGGTTCCTCGATTATTCCTTTTCCTGGATCTTTTTTTTCCCTTCAACAAATCTTTACTTTCTCTCTCATTAAAATATATATTAAAATATTCTCTACTTATTAAAAACAAATACTTAAATTAAGTAACATGTCAAATCGATTTCATTATGAACCGCCTGAAGCCCTGTTCCCATTCTAATATGAAACAAATCAGAAAGGTTTAAGTAAAATCTAAATATACATGAAGACATTTTTCATGTCATATTGTTACTTTCGTTGGCGAATAATGAATTATTAAATGCTAATTGAATGATCAGGCTGGAAATCAGAGCATCCGATCAAATAATTATGGTAGATATTAACGATTAAAGATAAGACTCAAGATGAACGGAAAGAAAGTATCGCTAGATCTTGCACCATTGATATTCACAACTCATCGAGTTTTTATTTATTCCATAATACCGCTTATCGGCGCATCACGGCACGCGGACCGAGAAGTCGGCAGTTGCCATACGGGCATCGGAGTTACCGCTCGTGGCCGTCAGTGCTGCCATCTGCGTGAGGACGCGCCGCGCCGCGCCGGTCTCCGCTGACCTTGTGTCCGAGCTTGTGTCGTTCATTGGCCGCTGGAACCTGACGCGACGAAACTCCTAACCAAACTATGTATTAGACAAAGATCGCTATAAACGGAACGTGTTTATTTAGGTGACATTACTCATCACCTGTCAAAATGACGTGCACTTAACCTAACAGTGAAAATAATACTGCACAAACATGGGCGACGAAATTGGCCTGCGTTCCGGTGAGTTTGATTAAACATTTTTAGGTTATGTAATGTTTTGATCGGTGCAGTGACGTTTCAGACAAAGACGTGATCTCTGTGCGATTCTATAAATAGATCGCTCCGTAATGGCGGTTATTAAGCAGTTTACTCTTTCGAGCTCTATTCTATTCGTGTTTACTTGTAGAATCATGCGTGGATTTCGTGGCGTACGATATGTTCATGCGAACGCGTAAACAAACGCTGATAAACAGATTACGGGACCTGCATTACACTTGTTTATGTGCTCGCTTCGTGCCGGTTGCCTACTACGTCGGCTTTTAATTAATTCTTCCTGCTCTATTCTAAGGAACTTTTCCGTAAATACTGCAATAACCATAGCGGACTTGTAACGTATTAATACGTATTCCAATACAGGGACACAACGTACGATAGGATTTTAAATGTAGATACCTACAACGGGAACTCAACCAAGATTGGAAGATAAATGCGACATGGCACTGTTGTTTTTAGTTTTAGAACAAATTGATTACATCAGCATATTTTCCTCTTGGTTTTAGTAGGTGTTGTGCATACCTAACGATATACAAATTTATCTCGTCAAAATCCTTCGCACCCTTTCGTGTCTACAGGTTATTTGTGGGAATCTAAAATTACCGAATCAAAGCGCAAACCACTTTCTTACTAAACTATATAAGTACTTGGAGAAAATACACTAATCCTAGCTAGTAAATGATTTTCCCGGTCGCAATTGCTACCGGGTTATATAAGTGCGAAAGCAACGGTAATGATTACCTTAACACTTGTCACATTCATAATCCGACGCTTCAGGGGAAAAGGTGTGAATCTATGTAAATATCTACCTATGTAACCAACATTTGTCAATGAACTGTATTTTTTGTAAAGATAAAGATAAACAGATAAAGAGAAGAAGAGAGAGAAAGCAGACCCTGCATAGGTAAGAAAACAATTAATTTCGATAAAACAATCACTGATGTATAGTATTTACTTGAGTACTTCTAATAATAAAATGAGTCACCGAGCCGGCTAGAAGACTTGGTTTTTCTGATGCTAAAATGAAATGAAACGGATATGTCATGAATTTACGCAAATATATACGAAAGAGTTTTTGAACTCTAAAACCTTGTAAATAATTTCTTTGACATTTAGAAATAACTATAAAAAAACGGGATGTAAATTGATTTCGGCAATTAAATTGTGTCTAACTGTTTTTTGACGCAATAAAATATAATTATGTATCGTCACCTTTTTCTTCTCATTTTGCGAGGAACCTTTTTGAATCCTGTTGTTAGCACGCTGGAAATTAAGAACATTATCATATCTAGCGTTTGCATTAGAAAATTTCATATCACTTCAAATAATTTCTCAAACTGCCTACAGATTTCCACTTTCCACCTTGGGCTTTTTCAACATTTGTGATTCGATGAAAAATTTAAAGATCCATACGTTTCTAAGATCCAAATCAGTAACTATTAAAGCGTTATAAGCAGGTACAATATAATTCATAACAATAATTGAAACAAACGAGCAATTAATCAAATATATTGTACTCAAAAAAATGGATCTAAATATAGGATTGTTTGTTTATCTATTATCAGTTGAGCCTTAGATATAATTTTAATTTATCAATTTGCAAGTATCCGGCCTTGTTACTCATTATTTTAACCGACTTAAAAAAAAAGGATATTCTCAATTCACATGTTTTAATGTATACATGTTTATATTTTTTATGTATTCGGGCATACTCCTTCATTAATAAACGGATTTGAAGTTTTGGTAATTTGAAATAGGTTTATTCCGAAATGGTCCAATTAAATTTTGACAAAATTTATTTAGTACTTTTGGTTTTATATCAAAATAACTAGATAGGAATATATCATCCAAGTAGGAGATTATGAAGCATAATTGTCGGTCGGTTTTTCGTTTTGCTGCGTAAAATTCGGATTGGGCACTCTACATCCTACATAGGTAACACAAGACCTAAGTCGCATCGTATGCGCACGTTACTCCGAGACGTGAAGGTGGAATGTCTCATTTACCTGTAATTTCACCGGCACCCATCCTCAAACCGGAACACACTAACGCGAATGTATCACTGCTTGGCGTCAGGAAAATGGGTATGGTGACAGTACTATTAAAAGTTCAACATCCGTCGCCATAACAGACTTCCTAACTATCTTGGACACTGAAATAGACATGTCGCAATATCTAGACGAAAACCAGTATCAAATTAATTCGTTTCTCAGTTACAATTGCAACACTAGCAAATGTGGCCTTGCTTTCGTGTCCTATTAATCTGACTAAAATAATAAACCTCATGAAACCACCGATAATCAATGAAATCGAAATATCCAGAGGGTCGATTCTTGCTGTGACTGCAATAGTACCTACCCTCCAGTCTTCAGTTATTTCTTCACATCTCTTATTTGTCATCTACGATTCCGCACTATTATTATCTAGAGATTATTCTAGATCTATAAGATAGATAGATGCATAGATTCATACATAGATTACTAGATAGATAGGTACATTGTAAATGTGGAAAATGATTTATATATACAGGGTTACAGGAAAAGTCGTGCTAGATCCGTTAAGGGCGTGGAGTACCCATCATTTCTGACTTATTTCACTATGAAACACCCTACCCTAAACTTAACCCTTTTCGAGATATTCGACTTTTAATTTTTTATTGAATAATGCCGATTTTTAGGCTACGAAATTTATTTTTGTTTATTTTGTGTATCTTATTATTATTATTATTGCATTTTTACATGTGTAATAAGATGCTTTAGGACATCAATCATTAAAATAGTGCATAAGTTAATTGAATAGACCGTAGTAGACAAGTGAAAGTAAAAAAATAAAAAATATATTAGCAAGCTTATTTTTCTCTAAGGGATATCTAAAAAAAATATTATGACACTTGTTCGGCAGATATTTTTTAAAATATCTACGTTTCATCAGCTATCTAACGAGGTATAATAATCTAGGGTTTTATTCAAATGCATTGGAAAAAAATTAGTTTCATAGGCGACAGTGGAGAAGAAAATTTATACTTAGCCCTAAAAAGTAAAATAAAACATTAGGTATGCATGAAATGTCATTTATTAAAGGTTTTCACACAACTTTTTCTTATTCTACAGTTCATGTTCAACATGGCCGCCTCTATTTCTGAAACATTGTCGCATCCTTCTACGGAGACCAGTCTTCACTACTCCAGTGGTCAACGTGGTCCTCATTTTATTTGCTGCATCCACAATCCTTTCTCTTAAGTCTTCCACAGACAAAACTGGATTCGGCTCGCTGTACACAAGACTTTTCATGCACCCCCATACATGAAAATCCATGGGAGTTAGGTCCAGACTTCTTGCTGGCCATGGCAACGGCCCACCTCGTCCTATCCATTTGTTTGGATAATTTGTGTCCAGCCAGTCTCTGACACTTCTCCTGAAATGGGCAGGGCAGCCATCGTGTTGGAACCACATGTCCCTGATCAGGTTGAGTGGCAGATCATCCAGCAAATCACTCAAGTCTGCTCTCAGGAAATTTTCGTAGCTTTCCCCATTTAGATTATCCGGGAGAAAGTAAGGTCCAATCAAATGATTAGAGATAATGCCCATCCACACATTCACGCTGAATCTTCGTTGGGACCCTTTCACTCTTTTCTTATTGGGATTCCTTAGTTCTTTTGGGGCCCAGTAATGGACGTTGTGATAGTTGGTTATGCCATCTTTATCAAATTTGGACTCATCCGTCCACAAGATATTTCTTAGAAAATCTGGGTCTTTCTCTACTTTTTTCCACGAAATGTAATACAAACCCTAGATTGTTAGACCTCGTTAGATAGCTGATGAAACGTAGATATTTTAAAAAATATCTGCCGAACAAGTGTCATAATATTTTTTTTAGATATCCCTTAGAGAAAAATAAGCTTGCTAATATATTTTTTATTTTTTTACTTTCACTTGTCTACTACGGTCTATTCAATTAACTTATGCACTATTTTAATGATTGATGTCCTAAAGCATCTTATTACACATGTAAAAATGCAATAATAATAATAATAAGATACACAAAATAAACAAAAATAAATTTCGTAGCCTAAAAATCGGCATTATTCAATAAAAAATTAAAAGTCGAATATCTCGAAAAGGGTTAAGTTTAGGGTAGGGTGTTTCATAGTGAAATAAGTCAGAAATGATGGGTACTCCACGCCCTTAACGGATCTAGCACGACTTTTCCTGTAACCCTGTATATGTATATAATATAATAATAATTTGTTTCATAATTTGATATAAATTTAATCGTTGTCTATTTTCACTTAACAAGATCCAGAATAAAAGAAATTTAAGAAAATAATATTCTTTTAGTTATATTTATTGGAATGTTTTTGATTTCGAAGTAACCAAGCAAAAAGATGGCTTGGTTCTTCAAATAAAATAACATTGGTGCTCCAAAAATCTGTGCACAATAATAGAATATCTCAAGAAGCCGTCCTAGAATAAACAATATGTCATGTCGTGATTCGTATCATGAGTGATATGTAATGTCACATCCATATTGACATTTAAATCGATAGAAATTTATCGGGTACAAATCAGAAGATTAAAACTTAACAGGTCTAATGTTAGAATAACTGTGGACGAATACCTATATTCAAAATTTACTGTTGACTTATTTGCAATTTGAGACACATATCCGGTTTAGGCATCTGGTTTCCGCTGTATTGTAAGCAAGTAATGCAATGCTACGTTAAGATAAAAGTGTCATTAAAAACGAAAAAAAAACACTTATCAGTAATCGACCACTGAGGGTTGAAAATTATGAAGTGCTAATATTGCAATTAAAAAATAGGGAGTGGTGCTAGAAAGGTGAAAATGTAGGGTTGTAGGTATGTTAAAATGGCAAATCACAAAAAAAAAAAATAAGTAACAAAATGTTTGGGGTCCCTTATCACTTAGGGGTATGAAAAATAGTCTACGTCCTATTCTCAGACCTGCCAAATATACACAAAAAAATCGGTGAAGCTGTTTAGGAGGAGTTTTGTAACAAAAACTGTGACGCGAGAATTTTATACATTAGATGTTAATTACTTATCATTTTGATTACTATTCATCGCTTGGCGGAGCGGAATTCTTCAACGGATGGGTCCTGCGTGTCATCTTAAAAGGATATGTTTTAGTCACGTACAACGGGGCTTTTACGGGCACACCTGCAGCTAGCCATAACTATGGCAAATGGGCGAAGGACGCAATGCTGTCAATCTGGCAGATCGCAATGCTTCCTTTTGCATGTGCAAATATGCGTGACATACGAGCGAGAGGTACATCACTATCACCTAATTAGTAACCCTTATGTTTGAACACCAGTATCCTTTCCCGTGATTATGGAGTACGTTTTAAACTACATAATTATATAAGTATAAATCAAGTGGAAATAGAACTTTTGTATATTCATGATTTACTGAGGGTATAAGGTCATCTTCATTGGTTTTGATATTGAATTTAAAAACAGCTCAGCATTTCCAACTGGTCTCAAGGTCTTTGTTACGGTTACTGGTGCGTATATTTAGAATCGTTCTTTTGTTCTCAGTTTTTATTTATTTAACTCCAATTTGTGTTTTGTTTTTAGCCGTTTTGTTGGATTTTTCGATTAATCTGACTCCATACACATTTTTTTTAGTTACTATTTCACAACTTTCACACAAATTATGAAACACCAGTCCTCAATATCAGTTTTAATATTATTTTGACTGTTGTCAAGTAGTTAACTTTCTATCTTCGTCGACGATAAGAAGCCTAATTTTTCTTTCGAATAGTTCCATAAGTCGCAATTTGGCATGAATAATGCAGTTATGCAAAACATAATGTACTTCTTCGCCGGGGCATGTACGAGCCGAAGTACAACCGTGATTAGAATAGTAAATAAGTGAAGCGTTTTTAAATACCTTTGATGATTTAAGGGGAAACACACACGTAGCTGCAACCAGCGCGTCTGCTTTAAGGCAAGTGGTTGTAAGTGCTCTACTCACTAGACATGGCCTTAATAATGCTCTAGCATGTCCAACATGCTTCAAAATACTTTTCTTGTCTAAATGGACTATCAAAATTGCCTGTGTAAATTTTCTGTCAAAACTACTGATTTACTTATTAAATATATAATCACAGTTGAACCTTGATAAAAGACTGCAAGTTTGTTATTTCATATCGCCTATGCCTATATTCTTTAGCCTATTAAGTCTATGTCACTATTCTTTTCACTTGTCTATATCGCTATTAAGTCCTATTAGTCTTATTAAGAATGCTTTGTCTTCGGAAGTATCATTTTTAATATCAGTGCCAGCAAACTAAATGCAGAGTAGACCAATCGTGACTGAATAATCCATTGATCCAGCTGTTCTTTCAAAACTGTTGCAACATATATTACGATTTTTTAAACCTAAAATCCGACTCACGTCCTCGTTTCTCTATATGGCACGATCACGAACGCCTAGTACCATCTTTTGTAGTCTTTTTTCGTCCGTTAGTTACACCACGAGCCAAAATTTCTACATGTACCTAGTCTTGTTCTGAATTTGTGACAAGCTGTTTTGTATTCAGTGACTGATTACGAATTGGTTCATTAAAATAATGAGACTTATTAAACATAGAGCGAGTCTGCCGGGAGGTTTATTTATCAGTGTCAGTAGATACTTCCCTTAATTTTACGGTTACGGTTTGAAGTGACGGAACGAGCAGACGGCCCACCTGATGTTAAGTGGTAACCGCCGCCCATGGACAACGGCAATACCACTCAAGTCCTCTCCATAGTACAAGGTGACTCAAGTCGCACTGCGTTGCGTCCATCACCTCGAGACGGGGATGTTACGTCTCATGCTCTTGCAATGTCGCCGGAACCCACTCCCTTCCACCGGAACACAGCAACACGAGTGCATCACTGCTTGGCGGCAGATTACCAGGGTTGGTGGCAGTACTTCTCCGGGCGAATTTAGCACAAGTTCTACTGCCCATGGACAACTGCTACTTTGGGTTACCTCTTTTTGCACCACCCGGGGACACGTCACCTAAGTATTACTTTTGTCGTGAGCAGTGGATATCAGTTGGGCCTTCCATATGCTCAGGAACAAAATTTCTTCTTTCAAGAGACATACTACTGTAATTTTCGGGTCGGTATCTCTAGTTTTCACCAATAAGATTATTTAATTAGGTGTTACAGTCCAAGCCAATTTCTTCTATCAAATTCTATTATGATATCTAATCAGCACACCGTCTAAAACGTGGGTGCCGGCGGTATGCCAATTATATGATAATAGGTTTATATACCTGTTACTCTTGGCTTTCTGACAGGTTTCCTTCCTGCATATTTATATCATATATGTATAAAATATCTGTATCTTCGTAAAATTTAAGCCAACTTAATACTAAATGGACCTGATTAATTCGCTCTAGTTATATTCTTCAATTTAATATCACAACACACTTAATAATAACGATAATTATACTATGTAGCGTGGATTCAACTCAAAAGATGAATTTAAAAATATGCGTTAAATCTCTCGAAGGCCTTTGAAAGTTTGAATCATATGACTTATGTCACAATTGCAATTTTTTGGAATTTATGTTAAAGTTTTAGATATGTAACGAAATACTTCATCAATTCGGATGATTTTTAACCACCACGAAAAAGTCTTGAAAATGTATATAAACATAAAAAATTATGTAAAAAAAATTTGCAAGTAGTTATAATTTATTGCCTAACCTCACAACGAGTTTAACTATGAAACTAGTTTAGCAATACGCTCGAAATATTCAACATATTCGTACAGCAATCCGCTAATATTTATAAACATAATTGATGTTACTAGTTCATTACCTAGATCCAGGTTAAAAATGTAATACACAATTTCATTACTTTGCATTTTTGTAGACAGTTCATTTGTCACATATAAATAAAGAATACCTATTATAAAGTAGAATTAATTAGTTGAATAAACAATTTAGAATTGTTACTAAATACTGTATAATAACTGTTTCATAATAACGATGCCTATTTAGTAACTATGACTTACGAAGGCAAATATTAAAAACGGAATTTTGACATAAAATTAATATTCTTATAACTAACCTCTACCAGGACCGCCTTTCCCGCGATGACAGTAGAATTAACTGAACATAATCTCCAGAATGAATAAATCTGAATCCAGTATTCTATTCAAGTAGTTATTTACCGCTACGATTTTGAGTATCACATATTATAGTCTAGTATATTAGTATCATGTAATTGAATTGATCAAAATTGCAGGTCTACTTTAGATAGATTTCTATGAATAAGTCAAAATTTATATGTATTTTTATTTTAATTTTGAAGAATATCCTGTTTTAGTTCATTAGTTACAAGATTAACATGGTACCTTTGTTTCTAATGTCAAAATGTAATCAATTTATAACAGTTGCATTAAATTGATCCTACTCCGCTTAAGGTCTAGATAATTCACAAACAAACCAGCTTAAGGGATCAAATTACTGTAGACGCAGTAAGCTTACCTTTACGTATTAATAAACACACGCGCAGTAAAACTGCATACCAGAGAACGAACGCAGCTTATCTTCGCTATTTCGATGCAAATAGAATGCGTTGAACACATGCGTTATTACTTCTGATGATACGTTTCAATAACTTCATCATTACATTTGACTCTATAATAATAATAATATAAATATAATTATAGTTTCCCCTTCACCGGGATACAAACACTAAACTTGATAAAAAAAACAAATTTCGGATTTGGAGTCAGTGTTAACCAATTATTATTCAATTATATGATATGAATTGTATCAACTTTTTTCACTCTCTTTCTCTCTCTCTCTCTTTATCTCTCACTCTCTTTCTCATTTTGTGTAGAACCATTTTGACCATACTCAATGACATTATTTAATATTACATGGACTAATAATTAAAATGCTCATTTTTTAGAGATTCATGTAGATAAACATCATGATTTACGGTAGCTTCATTGCTACCGAGCATCATGCTTACGGTTATATTTTTTATAATACCTGTTACTGTTATTTCATTGATAGTTAAAATAATGGTACAATTGAAACGATAAGTGTATAAAATTATATCCCGCATAAAGTCCAACGCATAAACACTGCATAATGTAAAATGTTGCATACCAGTAAAACGCTCAGGTTGCGATAAGAAGTTTGCATCAACAAGTACTCAAATAACTTTGACTGACTGACTTGATGTGTAGATAATCAAAGAACATAATACAAGCTCTCACTCTCATAATATCTAGCTATTAAAAGCCATCTTCTTGAGTAAAAAGTGTAGCGAATAGATTAATTGTATTACGTAAGAGAGAGAATAATATAAAATACACAATTTTTTGCGAATCGCCCTGGCTGTGTACAATTAATTTACAAGTTCCCCATACGTCACAAATCTTACTCGCTTGTCGTCATTTCTGTTACTGAAAACAATAAAAATTTCGTCCGTTCCGTGGTTTAGAAGAAGTAAGCGAAGAAATAGATAGAGACTTTGTTTTATACTATTTAGTGTAGAGATATACATATAAATATCATGCTTATGCCAACTGGGCTTTGCCTGCGTGGTCGTGTGTCAGTAATTACTTTTACAGTTTCAATGTTTTCATATTAGTAGAACCCAGAAACGAAACAAGCCTAAAAAATGCATCAAATCACAAATCTTCTGCTGCGGTTGGATCTTTAAATCGACATTACTTGTTCAAGATATCCTCCCGATCTTACAGACAAGTTTAATATTTGAGGAATTACGTCATAATTTCATTTGAATTTTTGTTACATATTTTTATAACACTCAAGATTCAAAATTTGAAACACCATTATTAAAAAGTAGGTTCAGAAATTAAATTTATTTGACAATAAATACGCATGCAAAATAAATACAGCTTTATATGTCCTTATAACTTTCCATACATCCTGTCCAATAACATTTATAATAACACTGGTTAATAAAACATTTTTAAAAAAAGAACCCTTATATTTATAAGTTTCTTTTTTGAGTTTGGAGACCAAAGAGATAAACTCGAATCTTTTTTAATCCCTTTGTTGTTTTGCCTTAGTCGCAGTATCATAAAGTTTATCAAACATAAATCTTCAGTAATAAAACTCTCAGAAGGTTCAGGCATAGCACCTTTATTCAAAAACGTTTTATACCCATAAAATAAATTTGGAATAAAGTTTTATATAAAATGTTATTTTCAAACGGTTTATTTGTAAGAATATTTTATAAAATTTATATTAATGCTATAAATAAATTACAAATCAATATGAAGATCAGCGTTTCAATAATCTAAAAATGGAATTACATGAATAAAACTGGATACAGGCCCGTTTTAATTCTAGTTTTTAAGTCTATTCTAGTTTAAGTATTAGTTCAGATCGTTTTTTACTTGATAGTCTCATAAAGTGCTGCATATGCGACTACTGGAATACAAAGAGATCTGCTAAATATTTCTGTCTCTAGTCTGTTGTAAAACTAAAAAAAGGCCTGTCAGAATATTCATATACAAAAATTTATGCATCTTTTCTAGTCACTGCGATGCGCTGTTTGTATGAAACATAGCATTTTTTCCGCCGACGTGCATCAATTAATTTCATATATCATTGTTTTTATTACTATGCAACTTTCCAGAGCTATATCTGGATCGTCTTATTATATTATGTGACCAGTTGTTTCGAGTTTGACCAGTTATCGCTATGCCCATCCCTGGTATGAATCTATTTTTAGATCCGTTAAGTCATTCAAACCATACACGTAGGCAGTAACATTTTATTTTAATATGAGAGCTTGTGTCCATTTCCATACATATACGAGCTTGTTACTTAAAAATCTTCGTATTTTGGTAACAATTTCTATTTTAAAACTTTAGTGGGATGTCGTAATTCAATGCAATTTGGGGTCAGTCCCTCACTCATTGATTCAATGAATACTTGGCTGTAACAAGCTGTAACAAATAGTATTTTTAAGAAAGTATTTTTTGTGTTCATTTATATGTAAGGTCTTCTAAGCAATAAAAATTGTGTGCCTCGATCTCGGCGTAAATTACATTCTGTCTCTGTTTCCTTCTAAGTTTTAATCTGTTATATTTAAACGTTATATTATCTTTCACTAGTAGCTAAATTTCGTAATTTCCTTTTTTAATGTTATGATTTATGCTTAAGACAGATCCAGCTCGTTCATTTTTATCAATGCGATTATTATAAATAGCAACAAATAAGATATGTTTTTATAAATACGTCTATCATAATTTAATACATATTAATATCCAATGAAAAACGCAATAACTCATCAAAACAACACGTTTTGCATAAAGTATTATGTTAGGTAATATTAACCAAAGTTATCGTGAAACATTAAAATGTAACTCTGTCATTACTGTAGTACTTAACTTGATAATTCAAACCATCTGTCAGCAGGTCAAGAGAAGACCAATGTACGTGTCGCCGCCAACATATATGATCCGCCGTTTTACAAAATGGCTAGCCGTTTTGTTAATCAAGCCATACAGATACTGTACTTGGAAATTGTAAAATAAATTTACCTAGTGTAACTGGAATTAGGTCTCGTTTCAATCCCCAAAATAAACAAGAAGTAGTTGCTGAATTAAACATTTGTTCTATTGCTATGCTTGCTCACAGTACAAACCCAACTACTTTCGATCAGTGTTAAAAGTGTATTTAAATTACTTAGTATGAAAATATATTTTATGTCCAGTGTCGCCCTATATTTACAATGTTTATAAACATTAGCTATCATTTTGTAAAACGTTTTTATTGCAAAAACATTCAGAATCAGGGTAAATCTGCTGGATTGCAAAATACGCCAATTAAAAGGGGTTAGCCGTTTTGTAGAATGACGGATAATACAGTTGGGCTGGGACATAAACATTTCAATAGGAAATATTTGAACCTTATCTCGTCGTAACAAGAGCGAACATCAATTGGAAAACACTATTAAATGTTGGACTTTGTCCAATGCAATGTTGTCTGTTGCGGTAATTACAATATCATTAATAGTACCGTATTTTATTTAAGGTCATCTATTTGAATTTTCCTTTAATAATTATAACTGTTTCACACAATTGATTACGCTTGGTAGAGTTGATTAGCTCGGTGCTTTTTTAATATCTGCATGTACATTTGTTAACGACGCCAATCGGTTCTATATATAGAATCATAATGCTGTGGAGTTATTTTGTATATATATGAACAGTGGAAGATAATAGAAGACGTGTAGATGTGTAAATCATTCAAAACCTTCGCCTGTAAATCATTGAGAACCTTCGCATTTCGGTTAGGACTCGAACCCGGACTTAACGTACCATCCTTCAGTAATAGTACGGTTATTTTTTGGTATATGCCGGTCACAGCAAACTGCTTTTGCATCGCCATCTTACCAGGAAACGTGACTTGAATTTGAAAATATATTTCTAAATTTATTTTGGACGAAATAGATAAAAGCTGAGGTAACTCAAACTCCAGTTTATTATTTACAGAAATTATTTTCGTTGAATATTATTATGAAATTGATAAACTCCAAAATCGGTTGACCGATCGCCATGAAAATTGGCACATCTAAGTACATCCATTCTACTTAAGGTAGACTACCACTGCCGATTTCTGCTTAAGAGCACTAAAGGATTTGCTTGTCTAACACGAATCACATATAACTAAGTATTACCTACGCTTTCATTAACAAAACGCGCCGAATACCGGTTCAACAGGTACGGTTACGGTGGACATTCCTTCTATGAGTATAAATCGAAGTTGAACCCGTCAGAAAGTCCCGTGATAGTGGCAGTTAAGTGGATATATATAAGAAGTTAAATGTTGTCGTTTGGATTTTTTTTATCATCCGCGTGTAGAAACTAGCGCCACGCTCAGGGGACTTCTTTTCTGGAGCAGATTCTAAACAAAACTATTACAGCAAGGACATAGTTACGTCCGATTACTATCGTTTGAGAGTCTGCCACATTTATTTAATTTTCAGCTGAACGAGAACAACTTATGTCATTATGTATAAGGAAAAAATATGAAAAACACCACACACAAATAATCACTTTATCAAATTTGTCTAATTTTACGCATATTGTTTCAGTCAGCTTTAGAAATACCATAGAAACCAGGTTAAATTACATTATGTACATCTATTTTTCACTAGAGTACATATTTACACACACATTACATTAGTACACATTTATACATAGATTTACCTAGAAACCAGCGAGCCTCACACATCGCATTAAACTCGCAAAAAAGCCGTGTAGTTTCGGATTTGGTGGAAAAACACTTTTCTTACCTACGAGTACATAACAACATGACACGAGTTCCATTATTCAATCAACTGATATCTAACATCAAAGCAGATTCAGATAAAAAAAATATCGACAAGTGTCCAAATATTATATTATCTTTTTGGAGATAAAAACACCAGGAAAATTTTGCAAATCCTACGAATCTCATGGTAAGCCGTCACGCCATCTATAGGTAACGGCACTGACTATCTAGTGTTACTACTCGACGCTAGATGGCGCAACTAACATTTCTACAGCTATTGCTATTTTTCTCTTGATATTGATACAGCTCTTGCTGTGGCTACCAAAATACAAAACAAAAATATCTTTATTATATACATAAAAATCATCGTTAATGCTCACTTATTTTTTATATCGGATCCTAGCCCGATACTTTAGAAGGCGTTAGTGGAGCCGACACTAAAAGGCCCGTTTTATGTGGGTATTTAATATGGAAATGTGGGGATATTTTTATTATTTATTATTATTATTCCGTTACTGTAAATTATCTGTATATCATAATTCCTGCTCATGCATAGTATACGCTAGGTACCTACTAAAAAGGTAAAACCTAATTAACTTGAAGTTTTATGATTCAGCACATATTCGATTCTGAATGCAAAACAAATTCATGCGAAGCAAATTAAGATTCCACCCAATTATATTAAAGAGTTACTAACTGTTGTATGATATTTATAAACATATTGTTAATACGCTGAGATCAAATGCGGGGAGATCCAATGAGAAGAGAGAATGCTCATGGTGATCCAACGAATAAATAATCCTAGTTCTTCACAGTAGTATAATCGATTTGCTCGGAATCTTATATAACTCAAACAGGTATAGTACAATTTTGAAGACACCTTTACAAAATTGTATTATAGTTGTGAAAGTTTAATTTATTTTCTGCTAACCGAGAACAACTTTATAGAAATAGACATGACAAAACATGAGTTACTTTAAGTATTTTATAAAAAAAACTCTACATTGTATCGATCAGGTGTGCAGAAAATGTCTAGTATCACAACGAGTTGGAAATAAGGACCGCCAATTATTAATTAGCTATGCGATAGCGTTTCCACCCCCTCGGTCATAATAGAAACGAATGGGATTTTTAGCCATTAAGCCGTTTACGTTAAGTAGACCAGAATATTTAAATGCTAGATTTTTGGTGTGAGCCCTACAATAGGGCCCATTTATCTGAATGTGTAACGACCTCGGTTGCGCAAACGCATTGAATGATACCAGCACTAGTACCTACTGATCGCCTGAAAGATGCTATGCGGTCAAGTCTAAGGCGGAGGAGTCTAAATTACACAAAACCAAAAAAAATGCTACCCTTAAAAACCTTTAAAGAAATGCTAATTATCTGTGTGAGTCAAGCAAACAAAAATTGAGATAAAAATAAACGTGCCAGTTTTAAAAGGTTTTTTAAGATTATGTGATGAATTTATTATGTATATCGAAAAAAAAACAAATTTCTAGAAACCAAGAAGTCAAAGTTTGATTACTGGAACTGTCACAGACAGCCTTACCTATGCCAAACAGTCTGACACACTGTATACGAGCCTCTACAATACGACCTATTATGATTACGATCCATATTTCTGCCGAGAAACAGTGATGCATTCGCGTTATAATAAAAATATTCATCTTAATGTTCTTCCTCTAGTTTAACTTATTTTTATTTTATTTTGTTTTTCAAATAAAATCTACAGCTCTAATAATAAATAAATGAACTCTTAAAATTAATCATAAAGGAAATAAATGTTTTTTTTACTGATCCTGGTATTACGACAATCACTCGACTTATATCCTAATTAAAGACAGTATATCAAAACACTAAATTCATATATTACAAACTTAGTTATGTAATACTATTATTCTTTTTAATATCTTATGTATTGTGTTCAGGTTCGAAAAGTGTACTTAAATTACAGGCACATGAGACATTCCACCTTCAAGTCTCTGGATTACTTGGGTGTTAACCTAAATTGGGGAGGACCCATTCGTATTGCATGCTACGGGTAGAGGATACCACTTAACACCAAGTGGGCCATTCGCTCGTTCCGTAACTTAATCATATAAAAAAAAAAACTTGGTTGGACTCACTGGAAACGAACCCAATCTCATTCCTCCCGCTTTACGCGACGCCGAGACTTCAAGATCTGCCTTCACATTGTAATGTCTCCCAACTCTATAATAACATCACACCGATTCAAATAACTAGAGTTGCACGCGAGCATAATTCGTCAGTTGTCAGTCATGTTAGTTAATCACCCATCGAGTAAAATTAGATGTCAATCAATCAGTGTTCTTGACAGTTTATTTACGATTGGATCAGCCGATGAATAATTGCGGGTGGGAATAAAAACAGATGCCAAATCTTTCTGTGAAGGATAAATGCTCTGAATGAAAAGATACAGTTGGATATATTGATTCCAACTTTCAATTTCAAATAGCTTTTGTAACAAATTGAAAACAGGTTTCTATTTC
Organism: Chesias legatella; assembly: GCA_947359385.1. NCBI lineage: Eukaryota > Metazoa > Arthropoda > Insecta > Lepidoptera > Geometridae > Chesias > Chesias legatella. The sequence goes on along the minus strand of OX375784.1, from coordinate 1,123,542 downwards.
AGTTTAAAGAAATAAGATTGTATGGTTTGTCAGCGTAGTTCTCTCCCAAAATCCTTCCGTAGTTTTCGGTTGATAGCTATTCTTCTACATGTTACGCAGCAGGTGCTTCTAGATCGTCTCCTTACCTTTGAAATGGTAGTCATAATTTTTTTATTCCTTTGAATACCTACCTAGATCAATAAAACTTTTTAAATATTTTGAGAAATATTTAAAACAAATAAAAAATGAACTAGGAATATGCAGAAATAATTCATTTTTATGTTCACTCTTTTTTCTTTAATAACTTTAACGTTTCCGGTCAAATTATCGACATAAATATTGATAAGAATACGTAACTTATTCAATATAAGCCACTACGCATACTTGGATATTTTTTAATCTCGATACCGGTTACCGTCGTAAACGTGCTGTAAACATACTTAAATGAATCATAGGGTAACAATGATCGATCTTATTTTGCTAAACACATAGGTATATACTATTAGTATGTATTTAAAACACGCTTGAATTGACGTCATGGTTTTATCCACCATTACAAAATAGCACTAATCTTGTTTTATAGCTAAGCAGATCTGTCCTCCGATATGGTTCATTGCTTTGACGTATTTCCTCAAATATACGAATTGCCTAGGTATGTTGCTAGAAAGGTCATCTTCAAATCTATGATTTAAAGATTTTTTTTCATCTCCTGAGTAAGACTAAAACCTAGGGTTAGTTACTTATAATATTTATGCTAATGCAAAAAATTATATAAATATCATACCACCCTGTTTTTTCTGAATACTACAGAGCATCACAAATATGTAAGAAGATAAGTAAAGAAGCGAATCCTGTCTGCTATAAAGAATGGTCGTTGCTTCCCAATAACTCAAATAAGTAAGACTGTGTTCAATAATACCGTAATTTCTAATAATCCCATGATGAAAGTAAGGCTGAGAAAGGAGTTCAAGGCTCTTTTTTGAGCCCTTCGGAGTAATAAGTCATGTATATTCTATTGTCAACATACTGCTTGCTCAATATCCGCTTATCTCTCCTCGCTCGTCCCGCACCTCGAGTGGTTATAACCAGTAAATCTGACTGCACTTGTTCGCTGCCTCAATATAAATTTATTGTCCAACCGACACTATCAAGAACGCTCGTGTTATTTAGATAATCTTGAAAAATCCTCAGAAGTTTCAATTTCAACTGTGCCCTTGTTCTTTGATGTCTGCGGTGTCATTTCAGTTCTTTCGGAAAGTTGTTCGGTATCAATTTCAAGTGCGTTTGTTAAATTGTTATTAAATTCCTGTGTTCCTGTGTTTTTTTTATCATCAGGAATGTTTTAAAAATAATCTTGGTGTTTATCTAAACTTCGCTTGATGACTTAAAATAAATAAGTGATAACGATTAGTGACATCAGATACTGTTTTTGAAAAATAAGTGGAAGCAGTTATTTGTTCGGATTTTTCGAGATTTATATTCTCCGTAAGTTGATTTTCATTGTAGTACCTAAGACAAATATATGGTAGTAAAATCTATTATACATGAAATTCATTTGAGTTGTCTTCTACAAGCCCCAAATAAATAATACAAACAATTTTCTGTCTATGTTTTGTATTTAACTATCAATGTTATTTTCAGTCGCCACTTTTATATCTAGACAGCGTGATAACGATAAATCTGGTAAAGATCAACTAAGGAATAAAGTGCGACAAATTTGTTCATCTTTCATATATTGATGTTGATACCTTTTTATAAGGGCTAAAGGTTATTTTGAGCCAGTTCCTCTATTTTAAGAAAAACTATAGCTTGTTTTTGTAAATATGGAATAACGAGAAATTGCAACAACATTATTTATAACGTAAAATAACTATTAAGGCAACAAAACAAAAGTTTGATAAATATTATGGGGACTTCGCTCCGTTGATCAGTATGATACCTTAATGGGGAAAAACAGCCAAGAAACGCCTAAAGGAGAGATTCCCTTTTTGCGAGCGATCCTTCACGATCCTTGTCAGAATTTGAATACTTCGTGCCGAAAAACAGTATTGCTCTTGCGCCGAGGAGGGAGGCCAAAGCAGTTTTATCGACCAAGAAAGCTATGGCCACAGTTTTTTGGGATGCACGCGGTTTATCCACATCGATTATCTGCGGAATGGTGAAGCTATTACCGGCGAATATTATGCCAATTTACTGGAACATTTCAGTATGATTTAAATGAAAAAAAAACAGACTCATGTAACAGAAGTAATTACTTGTGACTACATCTGCGTGATTGCAGTGGCCAAATTCCATAGAGTTAAATATGAGTTGTTTTCTCATCCACCATTTTTTCAAGATTTCAACCAATATTGCCTGTACTCAAATTGTAAAAATGGCTGGCTGTGTAAAATTTGAGATCAAGCAGAAACTCATGCCTAAATCAAGGGTTGCCTTACTGTAATAATTGAATAATAATTTGGAGAAACGTTAAATGAAGTGTATTAAGCTAGCAGGAGACTAAAATGAAAATAATAGATTGTATAAAATTAATATTCTGCCATTATTATTTATTTATTTCACAATCGGCGAGGTAAAAATTTATTACAGAATTCGTAAAGAGTTGACATGATAACTTGTATAAGACAAAAGTATGAACGAGTGACTTATGGCTATAAACATTTCTTACTGCCAGCATCTTCGTTGGTGTCAAATGTTGGAGTGCAAAAACTAATTAATTTTGCTTAAAAATATTTTGTTTCCTCACAGCCACAGTCACTTCATTTTGAATATCTTTCTTATCTAAACGTAAATCAGTTTTATATCTATCTATTTTTATGTCTACTTCAAAATAACTCTTTAGTTTACTCTTCTCTCTGAGTCCAATTATATGTCGTTATTGTTTTTATCTCTTCGAATGAACGAAAAGCGAATGCACTTTGCATTCTTGAAGCGTTTGCTGTTTCTAATAATTTGAAACTGGTTTAGTGATTATTTTGTTTTTATTCTCTAACAGCCACTACATATGTGCTGGGCGTCATTTAAAGATTGCAGTAATTTATTGATAGAGACTACTTTATTTCCAAGATTAGGGGCACTGGTTTTTCGCAGTTTTCAGTTTGCGATGTACACATGATTTCCACTATGTTACTTTACTCTGCCAAAGTTATTGTTGGACGTCGATATATTCATCAAGGCTTAGTCAAATAAATAGCTTTATTTATACTTATTTGAAATTTATAATTTTTGGGTCACTTGTTTACTTATTTTTTATTTGGTTTTGATAAAAATTAACACTCCAACGTCAATCAATTACTGACAAAGCGTAAAATAACCCTGATTTTGTTTAATATTGAAGAGTAAAAATTTGCTTCTTTTCTTACTAACTCTGTGTTCACTACAGAATACACCTTGTTTTTAAGGTACTACTATTTGTAATAAGATTTTTATAACTTTCTTATCATTATTATATATTGTGATTAAGAAATGTCAATGGCATTTATAACGTGATTTGCGATAAGATTATTTCTTTGATTAGAAAATGTATTATTGGATATCAAATTTATTTAACTTTTTTATTAAAGCATCGTAATATTTGTGAGCTCAAACTATGGGAGTTTTTAACATAACATCAGGCCACCTCTATTCTCAGTCTGATACGTAACATTACCCGATGTTTCCCTTATGTTATGTGCCAAAGAGAATAATGATTTAAACAAATTTTCTATATTGAACTGGTCTATAATTAAGTGGCATGATTTGACCCGAACAAACATACAAGTTAAATGAAAGCTCGTGAAAAATAAAAGTAACTTTCTTTTAAAGTGATTATCGATGGACGATCGAATAAATTAAATGCTACGTGTCTGGATGAAAATAGAGGAAAAGAGGTGATTGCGATCAATTGCGAACCTTTTAATCAGTGTTAAAGATTCCTATAACAGACAAACACTTTTCAAGGATAAGAGAATACGTATTGATTTACATTGCATTGTTTCACACTAGCGCAATAAATGCTTGAGTGCAATAAAATGGAAAAAATATACATATAAGAGATTCATTCAAATTTGATTTATTCAATACACAAAGAAAAGCCATCCGTTCCATAAAAAAAGTTCAGTGGCTTGGAACCATCGATCCTTAACAAAGTGAAGCATACTGTATTGTATAAGCATATGTTATATATGTAACTGTGACGTATTATGTGCATACTCATGTTTCAATATCACGAGGTTTCAATTACAGAACGGTCGCTAAACATATAGGTAGATGCGTCACTTTGTCAGTTAAATGATGCTTTTAGTTTTATGCTTATGTTTGGTAAACTCGGTCAGTTGCATACGTTTCCTTTAATGCTACTTATTCCTCTCCCAGAAAGTAACTGCATCGGCATTTTTAAAAATAAACTTAGAAAATTCTCTGTATCTACAAACATTCTACAAATTTACAAATATTTCTTTCGTGTCACAGTTTTGAGAATTCAGATATAGATTTTTAGAGATCCTGTTGTTCAATTTAGATCTTTTTGAAAACATCTAAATAAAAGAGTTAATGTAGTAAAATTATTCTTGATTGATTCGTTTGGGAAATTCCGTTCTACAGATATGATTAGATAATGATTAGGAGATTGTATCACTTACCGTAAATAAAACAATTTGAATCAGTTCTTGTAAACAAAGAGACCTATCATTATTGAGTAATTTACTTCTATGTTTAGAACCTTTGCAGCCAACTTTGTACCATATTGAACATTAATTCTTTTCCTGACTATTGTACTCAATTGTATTCTTGTAACAAAATTATAATTCTCATTTGGCATTATCATATGACCAAACTTGTTGTCTGTCTGTAATCCAGAACTGACACCAATGAATTAAACTGTCAATCAACACTTTGTCGTGACCTTTTGTTGTGAAAACCAGATTTTGACACCTTGCGCTTATAGTAAATGGTTAATGGTAATTCGATATATGTGACCCATAAAATGTTATTTTTTATCCATATCATGTGCCTTTCATCGGAAACCTTTATTATTTATTTAATTTACCAAACAAAAAAAAACTATTCAGAGAACATCAAAACTTAATCGTAAACCCTAATGAGGATTTTTAAGCTTTCATATCTTTTTCGTAAATTACTTAATTAAATATTAATCAAACCACATTTATTAATAGTGTCGTAAAAATGTCTTGGTTAAGGATTTCTGTAATCAGCTTTAAAATATAGTTTCATTTATCTATACTGAGACTGATTTAAGACGATGATAAACTTAATTTGATATGTAAACATTTCTGTATGACATATAAATTTGACTTATTAGAAATAAAATCCGGACAAGCATATGTATGTCTGAGTGTGTTAGGCTTTACTGAGGTACATTAACATAGTATTCTTATTTATTCATACTGTCACATGTTATTGTACAGTATAATAAAACATATGCATTATTATCCGCATTGTTAATATTGTATAACAAGGTGGAATGTGACTATTCATTCCGAGTCAGAACGTCCATTGTTATGTTTACGAGTTTGCCCTAAATACGTTGACAATCAGGGAGCCGATTACATAACTGTGATTAATTTGGTTTCGTTCAATTTCAATGATCAATGTATGAATTTTGACACTGAAATTGATAGACACTGTTTGTGTCTATTTAACCACCCCACAGGTATGCCCGCGAATATATTATAGCATCCTTGCAACTTCTAGTCAACTAATGTGGCCTCTAATATTCAACATCAATAATTTTTATATACCTAATGTCGGTAAAAATAACTCCTCTTTGATCGATTAGTGTTTGGTTTCATAATTTTATATTTTTATTTACTGTAAATTGATGTTAAGTCAAGTAGAAATTTCAATGGAAACAATGTTTTTGATTTGATCTATTGGAGTATTAATGGAACGATATAATCAAACTTTAGAACTTTACTAATTAAAAAGCTATATACTGAATGAATAAGCTTGAAATTTTTGAATTTGATTTGAAATTGTTCGACTTTCTAAGACATCAGTCACATATTTCCCAATATTTAACTCTCTCAAGACCTCTAACCTCTCCAGAACGGTTACCCGGCGACCTGAATTCCGGACTAGTTGCATACCTAAGACCTGTCTTCAATTATATAATGATGTCTCTAAGGAAGTGGTCTATTCTGGCGACTACCTTTACCGGTGGTCAATTTGGTAGATGAGTTGTTAAGTGTTGGAACTAGAATTTTGGAAAGATGAGGGTCGGTATGCCCTTTTTGGCTTTATATGGTATCCCTTTTAAAAGACCGCCTCCAAATTAATTTTACAACTCCAACTGCAAATGCACGTCACATATTGGGTACTAGCTGCGCCCCGCGGTGTTACCCGCGGTCAATAAGTAATCCCACGGGAACACTGAACTTTTCCGGAATCAAAGTAGCCTATGTGTTAATCCAGAATATAAGCTATCTTGGTACCATATTTCATCCAAATCCATTCAGTCGTTTGAGCGTGAAAGAGTAACAAACATCCATACAAACTTTCACGTTTATAATTTTAGTAGAATGTAAGTCATAAAAGCAAACCAGAGAAGCTCACCCATATAGCCGAAGCAAAGTCGCCGTGGTCGAAACCATCTGGATGACGTCATTTTAATTTTTCGGAATTCACTCATATCAATGTCAATTAAATATATATCACACAACACACAAATACACAGTAAATTTCACCCAAACCACCGTTCCTATTTGTATAATATCCATCCGAATGTTGCCTGGATGAGGTCGCTTTTAACGATAATGCCACCATTATTCTTGCAGTATCATTAAAACCTTCACCCATTCTAAAACGTGTTTTTATCATTTTATTGTTGTATTTTTGTGTCTTAAGCTATGTACAGAAGATTATATTCTATAGTTTCTACACTAGTACTCTGTCTAATATGCATATTTTATGACAGTGACAGGCCTCACAGCCCACTTGGTAGTAACTCTGCCTTCTGCGCTGTAGGTCGTGGGTTCGATTCCCACCCAGGACAAACATTTGTGTGACGAATATAAATGTTTGTTCTGTGTCTGGGTGTTAACATGTATTTACAATAAAAAGTATATATGTATTCTATCAGTTGTCTGGTTCCCATGATACAAGCTATGCTTAATTTGGGGCTAGATGGCGCTGTGTTAATTGTCCACCAAATTATTTATTATTATTAAAGTCGCTGTTATCATATCTTTAAATTAAAATGTAAGCGTAAATATTTAATAAATATCTAAAAAGGATATGTTAGAATGTGATCAAAATAGTTATCGCGTGAAATATAAACCATTATACTCATTTACTCAATAAAATAACACCAAAATAGAAATTAAACAATTTTCCTTGTATGCCAATAAAATGAATCAATTATGGAACAATTATCGCTAATTATCAATAAACACGATTTCACTCCAGTGTCCATTTACTAACTCGTAAATCACATAATTGGGAATGTGACAACCACAACCATTTGAATTGGATTTAATTGAAGAACATCTAAATATAGTCAGATGTCGCAACAGTCGAGTCAAAAGCGTCTCGCTTTGTCCACACAAAAATTAGAGTTAATATGTCGTCATCGTCTTATGGTTTCTGACGCTGTGAAAAATCACTGAACTCTTTTAAACAAATCCTCTTTTACAAGCCGCTGTTATGATATCACTTTCATACTTATCGCTTTATTTGTTGTCTTTATTATGCGTTTCACGGAAAACTGTCGACACACAAAATATCTTGTAACTTAAACGTTCCAGGATAAAATTTATATGTAACACAGATTTAATCATTTGAATTGTTCCAAGGATCATGCTCGCGAAAAGAAAGGAATTCTTTCTTAGGTAGTTCTTGTCCGTCCCCTGGTGGGTCGGTTGGGTTTGGACAGGTCAGACTTAGCAATAAGTACGCGTGACACTGTATTTTAAATATTACATACTAATTGACGTTTACAAGTGATTTCCTTATACAAATATAAAATTGAAACACAAATTTGGTTCATATAAAAATCGCGCAATGGCAGTGACAGGATCCAAGATGGCGGGCCTAATCGTGGTGGGAATAGGTAAAAAACTAGATATTGATTATAAAAGTATGAAAATAACTATACCAGTGTGGTAAGGAAGCATAGACTGTTATGCCAAATGCTTATCATCTTCGGCGTGAACCAAAAATTCGAAGACATACGAGTATGAGTAAGCGAAAAAAAGGAAGCCTTTAGGGGTTTCTTGGCTGTTCTACCATAGAGGGTCGGATAGGGTTTGAACAGGCGTCAAACATAGCGATAAGTACGCGTGACCTTATGTTATGAATATTATTGACGTTTCCAAGCAATTTCTTTATGAATTCTGTGGAAAAATTTTTTGGCTTTGACTTTATGTCTAGTGCAAGAAAGGAGCCTCTGAGGCGCAATTTATTTCAACATACACTGGATCGAGAGCTAGTCATGAGTCGTAGAAATCAGATGGCTCGCGACTGTGCGTACTTACTGGTACATGCGTAGATGCCTAGTCGCGCGGTTGGCAAGTCGCCAGTCGCCATCAAATAGGTACAATGTTAATTTATGTTACGAGTTTTAAGTCTTCATTGTTAATTAAATGTATCACTTGAGTGTCGTATTTATTAAAAAGTGGATCAGGTCAGAACGTTAACAAGGATATTTTAATTTAAACTCCTTCATTAATTCTAAGATGCCACTAGAAAATACACTGGCAAAAGGTGATAACATAAAAAAAATTATAAAGTCATTTTGATGTTTTCTAGGGTAAATCTAGATTCCTGAAAAAATACTGCTATAATATACTAATAATAATACTGTCGCACAGCGGTTATACATTCGCACTAACGTGTTACTGTTTGAAAGGTGTGGCCGGTGAAATTACAGGCACATGAGACATTCCACTTTCTCAGAGTTACGATTGATGCAAGATGCGACATGTGCCTTCCCATAGCGATGTAGGGGAAAACCCTACAACCTAAAAGATGCTTATGTAATGGCAGAGGTTACTGCTTAACTTCAGGTGGGCCATCTGCTCGTTCCGAAACTTATTTAGTGAGAAATTTATGCATTTTAAGAACTTTGCCATAATCATCCTGCTGTAGATGATTTTAACTGTACCTATTAAAAACAGCATTAATTGAAACGGACAATAATATATAAAACTTCCGAATACTTCGCTTCTACGTCCTTGATATTGAAAACGCGACTATTAAAATATTTAATCGCATTCGGAACAAACACATAAACGCTATAGTATATTATAGATTAAATTGTAGTTAATATTCAATGGTAATAAAATTCAAGATCGAAACGGTAGTAAAGTAATGATTAGTGTAAATGCCAACATGTGTAATCTGTCATTATAATTTGGCTACGCGGAAAAGGAAATCAACTGAATTATGTTTGACTATATCACTACACCGCTTATATACAAATGACAAGGTTCAATGACTGACAGTTTGATTTAGGCACAATACCAGCGTTTGCTATTCACAGCACTAGATAAATCTGAATCGGGGCCTTTTTGCTGCTGTAGTACACATCACACTTCTATTCGAGTCACTGGTTCTCTAACCAGTGTGGTGAAAGGATTTTAAGTGCGCCTCAGAGAGGCTCTGTTCGTACACTTGACACATGTCTTCGAGTTTTTAGTCTAAGACGTGTTGGTTTCCTCACGATGTTTTCCTTCACCGTTTTGAGAACGTGGTTTTGCGCACATAAATATTTCAATCGAAAAACTCATAGGTGTATGTCGGGATTTGAACCGGCGACCTCCGGATTGAAACTCGGGGTCAGTACCACTAGACCACCACGCTTTCACATCACACCATGTTTTACTCTTTATTCTTTCATTTTTTTATTTCCATTATGTTTACTAATGTATATTTTTTCAATGTAATTAATTTAAAAAATATATGGATTTGTTCATCTATTAATGCTAATAAAAATTATTAATATTTGTTATAGTGGCAATTAAATTAATGTCTATTTCTGTTTACTTACTGCTTCTACTCACTGGCATTTTTACAAAAAACGAATTTTAAGTTTTAGCAAATAAACACTATGTACCTATATTTGGCACATTCAATACTTTTTATAGTTTAAAGTCAAAGTCAGCTAGGTAGTTGCGAACGATCTTATACAAATATCTTCATCTCGCAGACGTAAACTTTCTAGATATCTACGAAGCAGTCTAAGCTTCTGAACGCCGCGACCACTTTCAATTTCCACATGAAAAATGACTCAGAAAGTGCGAGCCGCCATAATGAAGTACAATATGAAAATGATTTATGTGCACATTTAGATTTTAAATGTAAAGTCCGCAACGTGCATTTACGACTCTCTTTATATTGATCGTTAAATAGAGGAGGTTGAACAATTACAGAATATTATAACATAATTTTATTCCGAGTTAATATTATAAATGCTGGCAACAAATCACTTTTATGAGGTTAAAATGATTGGCACAGTTATGACGTGAATTGAAAAGGCGGCTACCGACTTTGATATAAGTCATTGTGCATGATGAATATAATGTTAATGTCACTAAAACTGCATTCCTTGGTTCTGAACTACACGTCACAGATAATTGCAATCTTAATGCAAATGTTAGAAGCGTGAAATATTATTAACATATTGACAGCTGTCAAATTTTGATCTACGGGAACGATAACGTACTTTTAAGTATCCACTTAAAATGCACTCTGATTCTGGGCAGTTTTATTTGATCTACCGCTGTCATTACTACATGTAAAAGATTGATCATCGTAGCATCAAACGTATTTTCAAGTACCTGTCTGAAAAACTACTAAATATAAAATAAAAGTCACGAAATAAAATCAAGACTTTGTAGTAAAATTGTAACCATGCCATGATTACACTGGGATTTTACAATGATTTTGTAATATCCCCAATATAGCCTCACCATTGCAATAACATCTGTCAGTGACAGCTGTCAATCAGAGGTTATTTTTGTCGTACAATTTACCATTTCTTACGAAGAACACTTCACCTTTTTTGTTTTGGCAAGCGATCCTTTTCAACACAATTTAAATGGCAAATGAAAAGATACTCTATTTGGAAATACTTATTTAAATCGACTGAATATCAACACGTCTGTGAGTGAACTTCACTTACATAAGTCATACGTCGATTGTGTGCATATTATCTACCTTTACCAGTTTAGCTGTTGGCGTTAACACCCACCGGAACTTCACAATTATTACGGAACAAGAACACCCACTGAATGGAGTAAGGTTGTATGACATAAACATTCCATTATTGCCAACGTGATATCCTAGGGAGTTACAACATTTTTGAAGTATTGACTTTCTACCCATTGTGCTTTTAGAACATATGGTGTGTGTGAAGTAGTAGACACTCTTAGTGACTGACCCACTGAATCATAAATGACTCTAATTTGTAGAAAAATTTGCATGAACACATATAAAAAGTGAAATTTAATTAAATAAAAACGTTTCGTGTGAGTGTATTAGATATAGGTAAGAAGAAATCGCAGGTATTTCACCGAACATGTAATAATGTTTCCGGTAATTTTGTTTAATATCCGGCTGTAGACACGAAACTCCTTTTAATAATTACAATTATATAAATGCTTCTAGAATATTTACCTAAGTCACACCTTTTCATTTAGCGAAAACCGTTCATTGGTTTTGGCTGATCGCCTTTCAAAATATTCTTAGCCTTTATTTCCTATAATTTGTTGTTTCAGTTGAGAATATTCCTCTTTGTAAAATTTATTTAAATCTTTGAGATATCTTACTTTATCCATTCAGTGGGTTGCCAGAGCTAAAATTATATTAAATATTCAGGTGCGTCCCGCCTGACAATCCTCAAAGTAAATCAAGAAATTGCGCGGTGCCGCCATCAAATACATAGCAGCTCAGCATAAGTTACGTGTAGCTAAAAACCATGTACGGATATAAAAATATGCGACGATGTTCTAAAACTTATAACAAGATACAATACAGGATATTTTACTCAGAAACCAATTAGCTAGCTACTACACTGATGTATTTATGGGATGTAATTATACCACAGAATATAATTTTTTTTAAATTTAATGGCAGACAAGTGTTCGCGCGTCAAATATATCGAACGGAAAAGCCCGCGTCACGTGCGCACGCGCATCGCAGTTTTGAGGCCAATACCGTCAACAACATTCTGCATCATTATCATAGATAATTAACTTTAGTGTCTCTATAAGTATGTATGTGTGACGGCTTCTACTGCTAATTCCACTTTGTTTATTGACGTTTCCAAGCCATGTCTTTATGAATTCTATAGAATTAAGTTTTTGACTTCGACTGAATTGTCATTGGTGCTCTCAGAACAATGTGGTGAAACAATTGTAGTGCGCCTCAGCAGGCTACTTTTTGTACTTAACATGTCGTCGAATTTTTGGTTATACGACATGGCGATTTCTCCACTATGTTTTTCGCACATACATTTTTCGAGCGTAGCTCATTGGTATTCGTCTGAATTTGAAGCCTCCAGATTGAAACTCAGGGTCCTTTAGGTGAGCATAACATTTTATGGCTAGGTTTTGACATGGTTTTAAGTATCTTCGTGTTATTTTTTAACTCGCTTAGCAGGGAATCTTAGTGGAGGCGTATGAGTGTATTAACGGTTTTAGATGCACTTGGACGCAAATAAGATTTTAATTTTGGAATTTATCTCGATCTTAGAATCTGTGTCAACGCCAAAAATTTATTTAAGATTAGATACTATAGTCATGTGCTATTTATCGATCACGAATCAGGTGACCGGTGATCTTTTACGTGTGTATTTTATTTTAAACGTATAGTAATATTTATCAGGGAAAGTCTCGATACTTGCGTAGGTAGATAAGCCTTGTTGGTATTGTTAAATCACTTCACGACGTATCTAAATATCTCGATAAACGACCAATCATCAATTGCTGAAAATTTTCCTTTAGTCGATCATAATCTTCAGTCGTACTTATCATGTATTAAGAGCAAAGTCTACTGTGATTTACATTAGACCGATAGTGATTTTTTTCTTCATGAAATAGAAATGAATATTACTCTTAATGGCGTCTTATTAGTGACATTGATTTAAAATGAAATTTATTCGTGTTCACAAAATAATTAAACGATTAGATGATTCATTAGGTAATTGAACATGTTCCGGCAGAGATAACAGATGTTCAGAATAGAGTGATATATATCGATTCGAGTAACTAAGGAATGCCTAAAATAATGAGGAAATTAAAAATTCCAGGGCGGCGTCGACGCATGCGGGGCTAAGACACCGGCTCGAAGCGGCGGCGCGCGACTCACCGCACTACTCCGGCTGTCTGCGCCCGCGCCGCACGACTCACACCCACGCACATCCCGCCACAGCCCCCCACCCCCCCGCACTCGCAACACTCCCGTGCTGGTGGACAAACACAAGTGAACCGTTGAACTCCAGTGCAATCCCTAGTGATTCCATCAAGTGTAACCCAACTGAGTGAATGCGCGTGTGTTTCGACACCCTCTGCTTTGGATCGTCACAGCGCACAGCTGGTGACGATGAGCCGAGGGCCTTAGTGAATACAGGTGGAGGTGCGCTTACCGTGGCGCCCACGGTCAACGGCGACAGACGCGCATTAGACGAAACGTATAGAGAGACAGAGTTGAACGGTATAATGGGGACTCCCAGCGCAATGAATGCGGATTCGGAAAATTGTGTTGCGAACGCCACGATGGCGAACGATATGCAGCCTCTGATTGAGAGAATTAGAGAGCTGGAGGCGTTGTTGAAGCAGCGCGACCAGGAGATGCTGGAACTGCGCTCGCAGCTGGACAAGCTGCAGAGCGTGTTCCCTTACCAGCAGTACGCGAGGGCCTCGAGAGCTCCGCGCAAGCAGCGAGCTCAGGGCATCTCGGCGGAGCCGCAGACGAGTTCATCCCTCCAAGATTTGGCGCACCAGACCTTCCCCGTCTACGACAAGAGTGATATGTGAGTACCTTAGGATATGTTAACACACTTTCAATGTTAATACAGCGTGATTTCAATTGATTGGCTATGATACCGGTGTAAACAGTCTATTTGGCTTTGGTTGTTGCGGGAAGGAAACGAGATGCCAAACAAATGACAATATCAAACAAACGGACAGTGCACCTGTTCGATAATATGTTTTTGATAATAGCGCGTATGCTCGGAACATACGTCATGTCATAACGGAGTCGACCGTAACCCATATAAATTGGTCGTTTTCATTCCAACATTGTTATTCTTACTAAACTATAGAGGTATATGCTTGGACTTGTCGGCCATTTAGTTAGTACCAGGTTTGTTCCGTCTTAAAAATACAATCTTAAACGTTATTCAAAAAGAAAAACGAATTTATAATTATTTCCCATTAACCATTTTCATTAAATGAAGTACAATCATCAACATAGATGACACAGTTTTGAGAGCTGAAATAAATTTATAAGCAAGTCAATCTATGTGTCGAAAATATGACACTTGTGTATTCATAAAATGATCAATTTTATACTACACACTAATAATCCATTGATTAAAATAAAATAGACAAAATAGACAGAAAAAATTAAGTATAGGTAGGATCTACCTACACTTAATTTTTTCTGTCTATTTTGAATCTTCTTATTTAAAACCGATTTAAATTTATCCAATTAGCGTGGCTGTTAATTATCACGAAAAAGAATAACCAGTCATCAAAACCATTACAAAATCAAAATCAATCAAAAATATTCACTTGAACGTTGTTAAAGGATATTCATGTTTGCCCATTATCGTCTTCCCACAAAAAAAATCAGAGTAGGATAGATGATTGACGGCGAAGATCACTCGGTAATGAAAATCTCGTGATCGTCAAATGTTGACTGGCATACGATAAAAACTTTGTCAACAGCGGTATTTCAACATCTGTAATGTTCAATTCATTGTCCATTATATCTTCTCGAAATTCTTGAACGGGTACATTTTATATTCAAATCATAAACACCTATAAGTAACTTAACCTTAATAATGCTTTATTTAAAGCATTTACTTCCTTTGAATAACAGACAAAATGACAAAAACACGTGGCCTTTATTCTAATGTGATTCTTGTTAGAAATTATACCAGTTATTTTGCCCGGTAGTATAATTATTCTAAAAACTACACCATGCCAAAATTTAAACTTGTTTCACTGCAGTACGATTACATAATTGTGTAATAATATATAAATATTCATATCTGATGCGGATTTGTTAAAAATAGACATTATGTAGACCCATAATAATACCCGCTCGAGTTTTTTAATCTTCTTATTACCCACATCTTTGATAACACGCGAAGGACGCCAAACAAAAATGAGTTTTATTTTACAACATGATTTATTGAAACGAAAAACACGGAAAACTCTATATTTGTTACAAATAATATGATTGCTTCAGTCGGTAGTAACATTGCCTTCTCCGGTGTGGGTCGTGGGTTCATTTCCCACCGGGGACAATGGAAAAGGAACAGTAAATTGTGTGACGAACAAAGATTTTTCTGTCACTGAGTGTTAATGACATGTCCTAGAACTAAAAAAAATCGAAGACATGTGTCGAGTGCACGAAAGGAGCCTCTTTGAGGCGCACTTACAATCCTTTCACCACACTGGTTCGACAGAACCGGTGACTCGAAGAAGAAGAAGAAGAAGAAGTGTTAATATGTATATGTATTGACATAAATGTAAATCATTTATCTGATTCAAGCTCTTTGGGGTTTTATCACGTTGTGAGAAATGTCCACCAGTCTTCATACATTTTAATATTTATGATAAACCTAATGAAAATTACAAGAGGGAGTTTTTAACGGAGAATAAGTAATTTCATTTTCATTTAATCTGAATCAGTTTATAGTTTACTATCCGGATAACGTTTACTTTATAATTTTAAAATCATACCTATGTGTTATGAATGAAACTATTCAAATTTTTCTTACTGACTTGTGTGAGCTTTACAATGTGAACTTAGAAAATAAGGCAATCCTGGAATTCTTTAAAATATTTCTTTTAACCACTTTGACACTCAAAATATTCTCAACATTTAATATGATTTACACAACCGTGTGAATTTATGTTTATTACTATGAAAGGTCAACCTGGATTCTTTGCTCGCACGTGTCACCTATTCTGAAGTACTTTTGTATCAAGATATCACAGATAATACCCTACGGGTTCCCATTCGATTCCAGTTCAAAAATAAAGTCAAAAAGTGTCGGTTCAAGGCGATTAGATAACCTTAATGATTGTCCTTATCTGTATATCACGCTTTTATGCTCAAAACGTACTCCAACAATGTCATCGTTGAAATTAGGATTCATTTTATGGTGAAGCGCCCTCCTCAATTTTTATTTTACCCGTGTATTGCTTCAATTTTGAAACGCAATTGTGTCAGTTATTATTAAAAATACTATCTTATACTCAATTGGTAGCATATCATTTTCTGTTACGTTAATTGTATCAACATTTTTTGTAGAATTAAAGTTTACACACAGACATACAGATAATACGGTAATGTCTATGTATGAAGTAGCATCAATTTTAGCACCGCGTATTCATTACCTCATTTGTCCTCAAATACATCACTGTCTACTTAATGTGGTAATCGTGGTTTGAGCATAATGACTGCCATTGATACATTTAATTCTGTCATCGCTTCATTGTTGCTTCCTCTTAGCGTTAAATTCCTCTTTATTCAAGTTCGTTGGTAATTTATTTTGAGTATGCTTACTCACGTACGATGCTTCTTTCTCGTAAAATTTAGATTTATTATATGCTCTGTCAAATATACAACCTGTTACCTGTGAGTAATGAAATAGATTAGAGCAACTGTTTCCTATAGAAGGTGAGTTATTGTTATGTGCAGAGTTCGCCCGAGGGAGAACTTTCTCTGTCACGTTTCTCAAGGTGACAGCCACAGTGCGGTTCGACTTGGGTCTTCCTATACTTTAGTACAGGAAGACTTGGTACTGTTTCAGTTATGGACAAATGATAACACTTAACCCCTAGATGAATCATCTGCGCTTCGTATGACAATTTCACATTTCCGTACAAAACGATTTACATAAATATATAAACCTGAAGATAACTTTGAATTTGTATTCCATTGTTTAGTATTTCGAATTTTGTATGGTTTGGATGTTTATTTTTAAGGTATTGCCCTTTTTATATGTATCCATTTTAAATTAATGACATTTGCAGATTAAAATTGAACAATCTTTATCAATGAAATACCAGTTTGCAAATACTTGTTTGGATGGAAACATGTAGACTTTTAAAATACGCCAGACAAGATCCTCTAACCAGTTTTGAATATATAACTGAAACCAATCATGTTATTTTCTGATCTTTTTGTTTATTATTAACTAGGTATCATGGTATCGTGCACTGTTGTAATGGTCATAACCAAATAATGGTAAACAACATTTTGGTTAAAGGTTTATGAAATTGCAATAATTTGCAGAGTAAAGGGCAGTTCTAAACTGAAAGATGAAGAAGAACTGAAGAAGAAACGAAATGTCTTATAAAAGCTAAGTGAAAAGCAAAATTGATATTGATAAACGAATATTACGACGTCTGGACGATTTCCTTAGACGTTCACGGGATTGAAATCGTGGCAAAAATGTATATACCTAAGCAGTATCCTATTGCGTATGTGTTTTTTAATGTGATACAGTTATGGAACGAGCCGACGGCCCACCTGTTAAGTGGTAACTTCTGCACATAACAAGCGATGTACTTGGGTCCTCCTCTACTAGGTACAACTAGACCTAAGTCGCATCGTATGCGCCCGTTACTCTGAGACGTGTAGGTGGAATGTCTCATGTGCCTGAAATTTCACCGGCAACTTCACCTTTCAAACCGGAACACAGTAACACAAATGCATCACTGCTTGGTGGCAGAAATGGGGAATGGGGAAATAGTACTTCCCCGGACGAACTTGGCGTGAGTTCTACTGCTCTTAATATTCAGTACTCACTATCGATAACTTTATTCACGGAATTCCATTGACATATCAATTTATCTTCTCAAAGAGTGTATTTATACGGTGGCAATGTTTGTTATCTTACGAATGCCATTTACATTCTTATCTGTAACTGGACGTTTAATTATGCCAAGTTGTAGTAGGCCCTTTCAAAATGCTTATATCGTACATGTTTATGGCTCAACAATACTATCTTTGTATGAATATTCAATGGTTTTATTTTAATTAGGGTGTCGCTGTTAAGTCAGCCTTTATGTTAAAGAAGCTAATCTTCTTCATTGTCAGAGTTCACTGAAGGCAGAACTAAGTTTAAGCTTCTAGCTTAAGCTTAAGCTTTTAAGTTTAAACTTAATAGTTTGAATCTGTTACTTTTTTTTTTATGTGATGCAGTTACGGAACGAGCCGACGGCCCACCTGGTGTTAAGTGGTAACCTCGGCCCATAACAACCGATGCGACTTGGGTCCTCCCTTACTAGGTACGACAAGACCCAAGTCGCATCGTATGCGCCCGTAACTGTGAGACGTGTAGGTGGAATGTCTCTTGTGCCTGTAATTTCACCGGCCGTAACTGTTAAAACATAGAAGATTTGCACTGGGTAATTTTATGTCGTTGTACGAAATAATGTAAAAAATTTGAAAAATAGGTAAATAAATATTTTTCGTCATTAACATATGAATTGAGGGGAATGATTTATATATATTGTTAAACACTCATAAAGCTTATTGTTGGAAAAAGTTAATTAGATATTTGTTCTCAAATTAAATAAAAGGTCCAGTCATGAAAAAAGTAGGTTATTCATATTTAAGAAATTTGCATAGTTGCTTAAAAATGTAGTCTCGTATACACGATTTTTAAGCATATTCATATTCAGAAGTGTGAAACTGAAATAGTAATTGTAATCCATAAATAGAGAAATAAGTAACCGCTCAATGTAGCTTGAGGCACTGCCCTGAAGAAAGAATTTGATTGAAGTGTGAAAAATTTGTAACCTTCAATTACGCTAGGCGGACAGGTCTCTAAATTCACGTAGTAAATCAGAAATCCACGCTTCATACATACTCCAGGCTCTAACGAAAAATCAGCGCTGGATATCTGAATTAGCACATATTAGTTGAATGCCATTTTATGACGTTCCTCCTCCCAGTCTTACATAGGTACACACAAATTTTTTTTTTTTTTTTTACTTATTTGTTATTTATGGCTATTTTTAATATGTTGCGTCGTTTTGCACAAATTTTTATTTTCCTTTATGATTTTCAATTGTGGACTAGACCAGCTATTATTGATAATAAAAATCTATAAATCTTCTTTCGAAATCGGCAAGAAAAATTAACAACTACTAAATTAAACTGTTTTTAGGTTAAACGATTTATTAAATCAAATTAATTTATGATGAGATGAAAATTTTAATGGACCAGAGATGTCGAATAAGTCAGGTGCCAGATTAGCTGCGAAGGTTATATTTATTTTAGATGGGTAGTCTGATAAACTACTTTTGCCGTTTGTAAAATACTAATAATATGCTCCCTAATGAACAGTGACTTCTATTCAAAACTTTTATTAAGTGTTAAAAAATAATTGACTCTATTACCACCATATAAAAAGTAGGTATTAGTTTTTTAAATTTTGAAGTGCCTTTCCACCGGCTACATTATCCAAGGTACCACATAAGGGCTCCGCCTGAAAACCAGCGCTGCTGCCGGCATGATGGGTTTATATCTATTATGTTAGGGAGTGGCATCTTGAGACGGAGACCCATTTGACCGCACCATGAATAAAAGCAATTGAAAATGAACCAGTACATATAAAGCAAAATCCAAAAGTGCTAAGTTTGAAAAGCTTCTACGCAATACTCATTTTTCCTTTAATAAATACATTATTTGAAGTTTCTCTTCTTTGGAATGTATGTCAAGTGATTCGAGGTGTACATTTTACAGTTCGAGTGGGCACAGTAAGGACACCGTGGCAGTAACTTTTAAGGGCGAAACACTAAACGCGTTAGGGCTGCGTTGTATGTGCACGACTGTAAGTTAAGTTTAAGCATGCAAGAGATAAAATATCTGAATTACAATTAGAAGTCTGCCCCTTTTAAAACACACTAAATGCGGTACTTAGTCGGAGGCACAATTCGAAATATATGCTGTGGTTACCGCAATAAACCATTTGTGGTAAATCTTAAATTTAATGGAGCTAAGTAAACGAAGATTATGACATGAGTTTGATATTTTCCCGCCTCCAAAACCATCGCAATATAAGATCCATATCTATATACCTATCGCAAATCGACTTAATTTCAATTTGATCTACTTATAAATAAATATTGGTAAATATTTCACAAAGCGCCATCTATCCTCAAAGTAAGCTAATAGCTTACTTTGAGGCTAGACAGCTGATATATACTTAAATACTTTTTTGGATAAATACATACATATACACCCAGACTGAACAAACACCTACGTTCGTCAAACAAATGTTTGTCCTGGGTGGGAACGAACCCATGACCTACAGCGCAGAAGGCAGGGTTAGGGCGCGTTCACATATAATGTCCGTTTTTACAGGATCCTTTTTAAGGGATCCGTCGCTACTGGAGATAGCATTCACACAGCATTTACAGGATCCTTTTAACGGATCTGTCGCTACTGGAGATAGTATTCACACAGCATTTACAGGATCCTTTTTAACGGATCCGTCGCTACTGGAGATACGCTGCTGTGTGCCAAGCCTCGCGCGGTTTCGATCCGATAAACGGATCAGTATACTGGATCCGGAATACTGTATTATGGTGTGAACTGGCTCATACAACTACATACGCTAATAACACATACGTTTAAACGGACCTGTAAAACGGATTGCTGCTTATTTTATCGGATCGATATTTTTTACTGGATCCGGAATACTGTATTCTGTGTGAACTCGCTCATACAACTACATACGCTAATACCACATACGTTTAAACGGACCTGTAAAACGGACGTTATATGTGAACGCGCCCTTACTCACTAAGCTGTGAGGTTAGTCTACTACTATTTTACTAGTATCATCGCTTGAAAACACGTCACAAAATTGCCAATGTATGCGTTTAAACCAGCAAGCATGCACGCAATTCTGTTGGTTGGGTTTCAGCTCTTAATTAAACTGTAAGGATATCAACATACTTACGACTTTATTGCAGATGCTTTATTATTGCTAATTGTGGCTAAATTGGGTCGATTGTATACGAAATTGAGTTTTAATCCGCTGCGATTAGCGGCCATTTCTCAGTGACGTGTAACGAGTCGCTTTTAGGGATTTTATTGGTTCGTTAACAATTTATTGACTCTGTCTAAGGTTGGCCTCCTTATGTGGTCTGACCGATGAAATTGGGACTTGTCATTTACTAAAAAAGGGTATGCGATTCATTTTTAACAATATTTTATTTCTTGAGTACTGTTCTTTGTATTTATGGTTTGCATTTTTTTACAATTAAATAAATAAATAAATATTTGTGAACATTTCTCACAGCGCCATCTAGCCCCAAAGTAAGATAAGCCAGCTTGTATCATGGGAACCAGACAACTGATATAATACTTATAAACTTTTCTTTTATATTACATATGTACATATAATACATATTAACACCCAGACACAGAATAAACATCAATGTTACAAATGTCACATAAATGTTTGTGGGTGGGGATCGAACCCACGACCTACAGCGCAGAAGGCAGGGTTACTACCAACTGAGCTATGAGGCCAGTAGTGTAATTATACTTACATTAAGATTCGTTGATACACAGGATCCTTTTAAACCTGATTAGCTAATATATTTCTTTGATAAGAGGCTCCTTCTTAAAGATCCAGTCCACAATCCAGGGGCGTCCGCCATCACCGTCTATTGCAAAGTTACCTACTTAGTTATTGACATTACTAGCCAAATGTACTTAACCTTGTCACAGTGTTATGATACATAAATTATAGCTCATGTATATTATTTAATTGAATGTATGGACACTTCGTACAAGATACAATCGATTTCGTCTTAAGTATTATAACTCGTATTTTAATATCTCGCTACACACTTAAGTGATATCGATAGAGTCGTGAATAATGACAATAGAACGTGATAGTATAAGGCAAATGTATTAAACTAGCTGGCCAAATTGTGTAACGCTAGATTATACTATGGTAGGCTATACTATGGTTAAAGGTATAACTAGGTACTAATCTTCCAAGCTTTTTTTTCAAAATTAATTTATTTCTTGATTATTTAGCTTGAATAATCTTTGTCAGTTCTTCATTCAGCGTCTTGCACGTAGGTCAGTCGTTCAGTCAGTCAATATACCCTTTTTATAATATATATTTATATACTGGAAGCTGAAGTCAAAGTCAAATACAAAGTCAGAAATTTTATTTTCATAGAATTCATAAAGAAACGGCATGGAAATGGATGATTCTTGGTTAAAGCTTAAATCTCTCTTAAATTTATAAAAGTTTCTTAATTGCTAGCTGTTTCTGTCACAATAAAACAGAAATGTATAAAGGGTATATTAATTGCTTCATCAAATTGTCAGTAACAAATTGGCGAAAAATAAATTTTCGCTGGCAAGTCGATAAGTTTTTGCGATATGATTCTAAGAAATGCCGACAGCGCTCAATTATAATGGTTATGTCAGTGTCAGCAGTCATTGGCGTTCTTGCTCAGAGTTTGAACTTGTTGAGCTGGAAGACCTTCAGATTGAAAGCGAATTGATATTGCGGGTCTGTGGTCTAATCGCGCTCCGTTCAATCACCTCACATGGTCGCAATACCTCTCTGGCTCTCAAACTGATTGTTCCATGTCCTATTTTTTAAAGTGGCCATTTATATTTAGTACGGTTTTTGGTTATTTCGAACCTACTTGCGTACACCGTACAACCTAAGGTGATACGCATTGTTTTGAATTTTAACAAACTGAACAACTGAGTTTATACTTTTTCCGTCTTGTCTGTATATTGCCATCACTACACTACTATTTTTGTTGTTTAGCAATACATAGCAATTCTTCTTCTTCTTCGAGTCACCGGTTCTGTCGAACCAGTGTGGTGAAAGGATTGTAAGTGCGCCTCAAAGAGGCTCCTTTCGTGCACTCGACACATGTCTTCGAATTTTTAGTTCTAGGACATGTCGGTTTCACATGTTTTCCTTCACGGTTTTGAGAACGTGGTACACAGCAATGAACGTAGAATACATAATATTCATGCGGGAAAAGACCTAAGCATGATTTTAATAGTGAGATTGAACAGATAACAGACACAGATACAAAAATTAAAATGTGATGGCGCTGTGCGAATTGTCCACCAATATTTATTTATTCTATCTTACTTAAAAAAAGATCTTACACAATGTCGCTATACAGAATAAACAGAAATGCTATGCAGCCACTTGTATCATTAACCCTACATAATTTTCTCGTAACTTTGACGTGTCAAGAGTAACAGGTATTTTACGTCGAATCGATATTAAATTTGAATAAAGCTTCGATCCGCCTCTTCAATTAGCCGGGTTTTTAATGTTGCGAGAACTTGATCAGTTTTTATTTACTACGCATAATGTTATTACTAAAACCTGATTGTTTTTTCGGCAAAAATTCAAATTAATAAGTCAATAAATGCCTTAACACCATGCAAAAAAACATTTTTAAATTCTCACATTAAAGATAAGCTAATTACTTATAGTCAAGCAGTTGTGAGTAATCTAAATAAATATTAATGTTTCATCCATCAACAATTTCCATTAAAACTTATAAAAAAATGAATTACCTTTTATATATATTTCAGATTCATATAACATTAAGGATCAATTTATGTCAGCGGACATTCGACGAAAATTATATTTGGAATGACAGCTTTGTTACTGATAATTAGACCTCTGGTAATTTTTTTTTCGTAATTACTTTTCTTTGGTGTTATTTCAGAAACAGAATGTGCCCTTTGCTGATCTGTACCAGTCCGATATGCTCCTTACCATGTATGAGTTTCTTTTATTCCACTGACATTCTGCGTCATCATATAAACCTTTTTTTGATGAAAACACTTTGTTTTTTCAATGTTAAACATTTGGTTCATATTTTTACTACATTATCAAAGTTATTAAATAAACGTTACCATAAGTAAATACAAATTATGTTAATAAATTACTGTTTTGTACGAAGAGAAAGCACAGTAAAGATTATTTAGAATAAATAATTAAAAATAACAAGAATCAAAATATATTGGATAATTTTGGCTAGTCTCTCTGAAATCCAGTTCGAGTAGTTAGTGGTTCACTTCCTGAGTATCATTTTAAATACTGATTACTCATTAAATAAATATTTAAATCCTATAATTGCATACACATTTTAAGTGTTATATATTGTTGTTAATTAGTTTGTCTTTCATTAATACCTGTTTTATACCTACTACCTAATGTACTAAATTTTAAGATATCATGCGTAAATAACTGTTTAGATCTGTTTAGACAGGCTAATCCTTATTTAGCAAAATAATAATAAAAATAAATTAGTTCGAAATTACAGTTAATTAAAGGTTTAATTTCGAATCATAATCGAAAACACCCTTATTCTATACCTGTGTATAGAATAAGGGTGTTTTCGATTATGATGAAAATAAAAACATTAATACCAAGATTGTGAAGCTGTTCGTGCGAAAACAATAAGCAAAACTTGTTTGATTACCCGATTTGCGGGTGGAATATGTAACCATACATTATGATTACTAGTGTACATAACTTACAGCTACAATGTAAGACCTAATTAGGTATCGGTTACAGCTTAGCAACTTTACAGGCCATTCGGGAGACACTTCGAACAAAAATCATATTAATATTCTAATCATATTACGATATTATACACCAGATTATAAGTAATGGGTAACTGATCCAATTTACGGGCATTAAGTAATCCATTAGAGAAATTTTGTGTGTGTGTGTGTGTGTGTGTGTGTGTTTGTGTATGCGTGTGTTTTTATTGAAACTATTAGTAGTACATAGTTACGCCACTACTTAGAATCCTATACTTATCCGGTGAAATTACAGGCACATGAGACATTCCACCTTCACGTCTCACAGTTACGGGCGCATACGATGCGACTTTGGTCTTGTCATACCTAGTATGGGAGGACCCAAGTCGCATCGGCTGTTATGGGCCGAGGTTACCACTTAACACCAGGTGGGCCGTCGGCTCGTTCCGTAAATGAATTACATAAAAAAAAAAAAAAAACTCTACACCACATAGAGTTCCAACTTGCTTTTTAGTCTTTTATATTTTGTGGCTGTGATTTTTAAGAATTACCTAGGTATAACTATAAAAAGTGATATAAATACCAAAATACGAAAAAAAAACAGATGCCTGCCATTGATAAAATTGTAATAATTATCAGGAAGTTTCTTCTTCTGTTTTTCGGATATATCGTAATAGGTTACATTAAGCTACAAAGCACTCCAGTATAAAAATGAATTTTAACGATTTCCGTATTCAAAGAATTATGATTTGAATTAAGATTCATAGCCGGGTGTACTAATTACTGAGTTAAAACTAGATATGTCACTACATATTCTCCGACCAATTATATGACATTGAAATTTTCCTTCTGACTTCTTGTTGATTGGTCTTAAATAAATAAATAAAATATTATTTTGTCTTTCATACTTTTACTCTGGATCTTCTTATCATCCTATTTTATTGTAATTTGGCTTTATTCAAACTTTTCATTCAATCAAATTTTAATTATTGCTATATACAGGGTTACAGGAAAAGTCGTGCTAGATCCGTTAAGGGCGTGGAGTACCCATCATTTCTGACTTATTTCACTATGAAACACCCTACCCTAAACTTAACCCTTTTCGAGATATTCGACTTTTAATTTTTTATTGAATAATGCCGATTTTTAGGCTACGAAATTTATTTTTGTTTATTTTGTGTATCTTATTATTATTATTATTGCATTTTTACATGTGTAATAAGATGCTTTAGGACATCAATCATTAAAATAGTGCATAAGTTAATTGAATAGACCGTAGTAGACAAGTGAAAGTAAAAAAATAAAAAATATATTAGCAAGCTTATTTTTCTCTAAGGGATATCTAAAAAAAATATTATGACACTTGTTCGGCAGATATTTTTTAAAATATCTACGTTTCATCAGCTATCTAACGAGGTATAATAATCTAGGGTTTTATTCAAATGCATTGGAAAAAAATTAGTTTCATAGGCGACAGTGGAGAAGAAAATTTATACTTAGCCCTAAAAAGTAAAATAAAACATTAGGTATGCATGAAATGTCATTTATTAAAGGTTTTCACACAACTTTTTCTTATTCTACAGTTCATGTTCAACATGGCCGCCTCTATTTCTGAAACATTGTCGCATCCTTCTACGGAGACCAGTCTTCACTACTCCAGTGGTCAACGTGGTCCTCATTTTATTTGCTGCATCCACAATCCTTTCTCTTAAGTCTTCCACAGACAAAACTGGATTCGGCTCGCTGTACACAAGACTTTTCATGCACCCCCATACATGAAAATCCATGGGAGTTAGGTCCGGACTTCTTGCTGGCCATGGCAACGGCCCACCTCGTCCTATCCATTTGTTTGGATAATTTGTGTCCAGCCAGTCTCTGACACTTCTCCTGAAATGGGCAGGGCAGCCATCGTGTTGGAACCACATGTCCCTGATCAAGTTGAGTGGCAGATCATCCAGCAAATCACTCAAGTCTGCTCTCAGGAAATTTTCGTAGCTTTCCCCATTTAGATTATCCGGGAGAAAGTAAGGTCCAATCAAATGATTAGAGATAATGCCCATCCACACATTCACGCTGAATCTTCGTTGGGACCCTTTCACTCTTTTCTTATTGGGATTCCTTAGTTCTTTTGGGGCCCAGTAATGGACGTTGTGATAGTTGGTTATGCCATCTTTATCAAATTTGGACTCATCCGTCCACAAGATATTTCTTAGAAAATCTGGGTCTTCTACGTCAGCATTTAGCATAAATCTGCAAAAGTCCAATCTTCTCGCGGGGTCTCCTTCTTCAATAACGTGTACCGGCGTGTAATGGTACGGGTATAGGCCAGCAGTATGCACTGTAAACCACACTCTCCATTGCGAAAGTCCCAGATCACGGGCAACAATATTAGTGGAAGTAGTCGGATCCGCTCGAAAGCGTTGCACTATCTCATTGTCCTGTTCTTCGTCGTCAATTCGTGGTCTTCCCATGTCTGTATTTCGTCTCAAAACAGAGCCAGTTTCTTTAAGTCTTCGATAAACTCTGTCAAAACAGGCCACATCCGGCACTCGACGACCGGGGTAGCGAGTTATGTATTCGTTACGAGCTTGCGCAGACACAACTACTTTTTTCCACGAAATGTAATACAAACCCTAGATTGTTAGACCTCGTTAGATAGCTGATGAAACGTAGATATTTTAAAAAATATCTGCCGAACAAGTGTCATAATATTTTTTTTAGATATCCCTTAGAGAAAAATAAGCTTGCTAATATATTTTTTATTTTTTTACTTTCACTTGTCTACTACGGTCTATTCAATTAACTTATGCACTATTTTAATGATTGATGTCCTAAAGCATCTTATTACACATGTAAAAATGCAATAATAATAATAATAAGATACACAAAATAAACAAAAATAAATTTCGTAGCCTAAAAATCGGCATTATTCAATAAAAAATTAAAAGTCGAATATCTCGAAAAGGGTTAAGTTTAGGGTAGGGTGTTTCATAGTGAAATAAGTCAGAAATGATGGGTACTCCACGCCCTTAACGGATCTAGCACGACTTTTCCTGTAACCCTGTATATACGTTGTTATTGTTTTATATATTTTGTTTAGTATAAAGTTTCCGTCCGAGATGTCACCCTCGTCACAGGCCCTGTCTGAAAACCAGCGCTGTTCCCGGTGAATGCTATGTTCATGCCTGGGATCAGCTCCAAGCTGAGACAGGTTCCTATTTGACCACGCAGTGTAACAAGAGGGCAATAGGCAACACTCACCGAGTGTTGTATTGTGTAATTGTCTTCTTATCTTTCTTTTTGTTTTTTTTGTTAATGTTGTATGTAAACTGTGTGTGTTAAATAAAATTTATTCTGTTCTGTTCTATTCTATTCTATTCTAAAACCAAATTTGTTTTTTTTTTGAGCGTTTTTGATCGTGTTTTGATGGCAGTAATCATGTATATTACGAGTAACGTATCACGCAATGCAAAAACTTAAGATGTTGATCTTTGTTGTTGAAATAATTAGCTTCCGCTAATTTTGACATTCATCAGTTTCTTAGGTAACTATTTTTTCAATGTCTACCATAACATAATTTTAGTTTTTGACATGACAATGTCTTATAATTCGATAGAGCCGGCTGCACGCACGAAAAAACATGACTCATGCGGCGTTACCTCGCTCTGAGGCGTTCCATGTAAGGCTTGTGCAAGTGCAAGCGAGAGCGCGGAACGAGCGACAAAGAAGCACAATCGGCCTTTGCGTTCGGCAGCGTTCGACATCCGTCTCTCTCCTACTTGAGTGAGCGATGCGTCTGCGTGGACAGCTGCTAATACTTACATTTACATGTTTTGATCGAGTATCAAGTGCAGTGTAAAACTATTAAATTGTAAAAAAAAAATTGACATAATTGTATTTATGCGTACAAATAAATCTAACTTGATCAATTTCATTGTGATTTCCAATTACCTCCTTCTCTATATATATACAAATCTATTAAACAAATGAAATTAAAATTTTCTTTTGAAAAATGCTACCATTCCATCAGTATTTTCTTAAGACGTTGTCATGTTCAACTATCGTCAGTAAACCGACTTTACAGACAACCATTTTTTTGTCTATGTTTTAAGACCAGTATTTTTGCACTACATTTATTCCTATGTTCAAAATTGTATTAAGATCCATTTAGTTGGTACGTTTCTGTGTATGCAACTAAATATATGCAATAGTTTGACTGGCCTCGCAGCTTAGTTGGTTAGTAACCCTACCTTCTGCGCTGTGAGTCGTGGGTTCGATTTCCACCCAGGACAAACATTTGTGTGACGAACATAGATGTTTGTTCTGTGTTTGGGTGTTAATATGTATTATGTGTATGTATTTAGAAAAAAGTATATAAGTATTCTATCAGTTATCTGGTTCCCATGACACAAGCGCTTAGCTTACTTTGGGGCTAGCTGGCGCTTTGTGAAATGTCCACAATTATAAAAAATAAATGCCCTTCAAGAATTAAAAGTAATTTCAAACCGACTGAATATGATTATTAAATGCAAATCTTGTCTAAATCCGGAGATCCTTGGAGGTCCCTTGGTTCAAACCCAGATAATAACTCCTTTTCTGAATAGCTTGTATACTTCAAATATTTGCGTTGGCAAATTTTACAATCAAGTATTGAACATATTTGAGAGTCACAAGGAAATCAGTTATGATACAATTGAACAAGAAATTATATCTTTTACACTACATTTTATATAGAAAATTATTGGAGCTACAATGTTACGTGGCATTTTATTTAGACGATATAAATAAATTATAGCTTCGGCTTTATTTTATGCGACCGGCAAGGAAATGGCTTCGTGTAAATGGTTCTTTACGCTTAATTGCATATATATACATAATCAAGGTGATCTAATAATGCAGTCAATGAGCATACAGATATTATAGAAAATGTATGTCATTCTGGTCAGCTTTAAAAACGTTTTTAAATTACCTGTTCTCATATTCAAATGCCTAATATTTTATAACTTATATTGTACGCGCTTACACAACTCTCAATGTTATTTATTTTTAAAATGTTTTTATTTTTCTACCAGGTAGATAGTAGGTACATGGAGTTAACAGTTGACAGGTTTAAGAGTTTCATTAGTAGAGCGGCATGATAAAATGAAAAAGCCCGAAAATAAACACGATTTATGATAATGATTACGAAATGAGAATGATTAACGATCCCGCTAAAGTTTTTAAAAGCCCCTTAAAATAAACTGTGCTTTATCTTACCTGTAGTGTTGGTTTATTGTGCCTCGTAAACATACTTGCAAGACTTTTTAGTTGTTGTTTATGGTATTATTAAAATCAGTGTAGTTTGAGGTCAGTTTTGTGAAATTTAACCTCTTTACCAGCAACAACTAACATGAAATTAATTTGAAGAATATAATTTTTATCTAGTTTTTATCATATTCTTGTTTGTTGCTTTGTTACTCGGATATACGAGTATTTAGTAAAACGCCTTATTTCTCTAAAAACTTGTGATAAGTCAGATATTTCTTCGCACTTTAAGGATTTCATCTTTTAGAACTGTTCAATAAAAAAATTTGTTAAAAAAAACCACAGAAGGTATAACCTTTACCTTAAAAAGGCGTTCTGTTTAAATATCAGCAGCTTCAAACCAATTTTGTTGTATCACATAATTAAGGAATTCAATAAGCATGCTCTTAAACTCATGTTTTTCCGTAGAGGTACACTTCACTGGAAGAGAATTTGCTTAACTGATCAATATTTTCAAAAGACTGTGAGATTACATTATGCGAAATTGAGCAAATTAAAACTAAGCATTGAGCGTCTATTATATTTATATAGAAATAAATACGCTAATTATATGGTTACCTAGCCACGATTCATATCAAAGGTAAATAAATACTATGACTTAATAGGCCTCACAGCTCAGTTGTTGGTAGTAACTTTGCCTTCAGCGATGTGTTAGGTCGTGGGTTCGATTCCCATCTAGTACAAAATATTTTTGTAACGAAAAAATATAAATATTATATCAATCGTCTGGTTCCCATAGTACACGCTGGGTATGCTTTGTTTGTAGATAGATGGCACTGTCTGAAATGTCCACAAAACTACATCAACAGTGTTTCAGTGTAATTATTATACGTAATGCTAAAACACCAGATTTTTCATGCTCATATTAATTTACGCCCTAACTGTAAGAGGTTTGACTGTCAGAAATGTCTCTAACAATCAGTTGCTTTATGAGTTGTGTCAGGGCTTAAACGTTGCTTGTATAAATAAAGTTCTTAGACTCAATAATAACTTCAGTTAATTGTCACTGATAATCATTAAATGTCCTATGAATTATGACTATGTTATACAGATTTGACGACCAATATTATCCTGTTATGTAGAAAACGTAACAGCATATTACCGCGTTTGTCGTTCAATTGTGTTATAAATGCAAAATTAAATGTTTCAATTGTACATCAAAGAGCAGTAGAACTCTAGCCAAGTTCGTCCGGGGAAGTACTGCCACCATGCCCATTTCTGCCGCCAAGCAGTAACGCGTTCGCGTTACTGTGTTCCGGTTTGAAAGGTGTGGTTGCCGGTGAAATTACAGGCACACGAGACATTCCACCTACACGTCTTACAGTTACGGGCGCATACGATGCGAGTTGGGTCTTGTCGTACTTAGTAAGGGAGGACCCAAGTCGCATCGGTTGTTATGGGCGAGGTTACCACTTAACATCAGGTGGGCCGTCGGCTCGTTCCGTAACTGCATTGTTTTCAAAAACTAGTTTACAGCAGCCATTTTGCTACGTTTGGCACCATATTTGGTTTTCGTAATACGCACATAATTTCGGTGATAACTTTTATTACTACCTAAATAACTTTAAAAGTTCAAGTACTTCGCGCGCTCTGATTGCACTTTTCAAGTTTTTTATATCTGCTGTTTAATTGGTGTACTCTCAAAAATCACTTAGTGAGTTATCCGTTGGCGGGTTTGCTTTTATGTTCCCTCGAATTAAGGCTGTGGCAGGCACCTAAAGGGTACCTAGCGACTCGAGCATTTTCCCTACCACCATGCTAAGATTTCGTCACGTCGTTTTCTTCACCGGAAGCCTATACTCATTACAGGATTCGAACCCACGTCAAGTTCAAGTCCAAGACACTGCCAACTGAAATATAATCGCTTTGAAATCCAAAAATGTGTTTTCCAGTCCATTACATCTCCATGAACTGAAGCCGTGAAATTGTAGTAAGCTGTGCCCGGGGCGCTTGCCATAATTGCGGGTAATTTTATTTATGCTTGCAGAACAGTCTCACGAACTTATTTGGTGGTCTGTAATTTCACATCTTTTCACCAATAATTTTATTCTCACCCGCATATAAATTAATTGTCATTATTGTCGTGAACATAAAGGCGAAAGTTCCGTGCAGCGTCAGATTTAAAACGAATACGATTTGTGTAGCATTGGAGATATTATCACTCTTATA
This sequence comes from Chesias legatella, assembly GCA_947359385.1. NCBI lineage: Eukaryota > Metazoa > Arthropoda > Insecta > Lepidoptera > Geometridae > Chesias > Chesias legatella. The sequence goes on along the minus strand of OX375784.1, from coordinate 1,091,340 downwards.
AAGTTGTACAAGTTTGTCAGAAACTGATTTATTTGTATACCCCTGTTTATCGGTAGTACATTAATCTTGCGATGCATTTAAACCGTATCAACCAAAATAAACTTTATCTTTGAATTATTAAAGTTGGAATTCGTTGCGTAAACGGTTGGTTTAATTTGTGACCCGTTGATTACAGGGTTTAATTTGTCATGTACTCTTTAAAAATGTTGCCGCATTGAAATAAAATATTTAATAAATCAAAAATAAGCGGTGTCCGGTGTACAGGTTGTAATTGTTCAAATGTCAGTGTCAATTTAATATGATTTCTGTATATTGTCGACCTCGCTTGCATAGTGGTTCAACCCGACCCTGAGACACATGGGATGGCGGTACGATTCCTGCGCGACAGAAATGTTTGCATAATCTTTAAATTTCGTCTTAAAAGTTAACTGCAAAAAGAAATTTTAGCAGTTAATTTTGCGCCATTTTACGTGGATAATATATTTTGTATGTGTAGTATGACACGGTTGCACAATATACATGTATTGGGAATCACAAATACGTACAGACGTGTATAAAATAAGCGCAAGTAAACATTAAATCTTTCCTTCCACAAACCTGCAATAGACTTCAGAACTTATTACATATTAAAAAGATGAAATATAGAGGTAGATTATTGTTGATAATAAGACCAAGACTACTGACTATTAAAGACAAACATAAGTGCCACTCCAAATTAACAAACCAGTTGTATACAGAACCACAGGGGCATTAACAATATCAATCAGTGTTCTTATAATAACAGTCTTAATTGCTTTGCTAAAGTCAAGAGGGCAGGACTGGATTTAAGTTTGGTTGAAATGGGCCGGAGATAACTGGTAGTTTCCGCAGCTGAGTGCGGCTGACTGCGTCCGACGAGTGAGCTGCGCAGTGCAGTACTCCACCTCTCATGGAAACTGTCTTCTTTGGAAGAATACCTAAAATAAATAATATTGTGGATACTTCTAAATATTAATAAATTTCAATTCTATGAAATATCCAGAAACAGTCAGTTTAAAATAAGGAATTCTTAATTTATTTTTATGCTTTATTGTTTAAAATATTTTTAACTATTTGATTTTATTTTGTTTTCACTAGAACCTATTTATTATATATTATGCAATAGAATAGAATACTCGTACCTCTATATTATTCCCATGCGGTTCGTCTCAAAACGTCTGCCCAGAGAAGAGACGCCCATACACGTTCGCACTAAAATACTGCCCTGGATAAAATAGTTGATAAAACGTTCTTCACTTAGTGATTAATCAAATTGTTAATTAAAGTATATTTCTAAATATAGCCGAAAAAGGCAAAACCTTCGAACTTGACAGACTTGTCTCTTGATTCAGTAACAAGTTACCACGGTTAGTTCTAAATAGTTATATTCCCACTGAGTCCCATTAGTGTAAAACGTTGTGACTGATTTAGGAAAATAATTATAGAATCCAATAGTGGGTTCGCCAAGACAACCTACTAATCTTACTAGTCCCACTAATATTAGATATATGATATAAGTTTGTTGCTCATTCACGCTATAATTTTTGATTGAAGTTTTGAACATAGGCGTTTATCTCAATACTATGCGGGCGAAGGTATGCGCAGAATCTAGTTTTTTTTTTTACACAGCGTCATCTAGCCCAAAAATAAGCTAAGTAAATAGCTTGTATCATGGGAACCAGAGAACTGATATAATACTTATGACTGTTTTTTGTAAACATACATATAATACATATCCCTAGACACAGAACGAACACTTATGTTCATCATACAAATGTTTGTCCTGGGTGGGAGTCGAACGCACGACCTGTAGCGCTGAAGGCAGGGTTACTACCGACTGAGCTATGAGGCCAAAGTATTATATACGCCATGGCCATTACGCGTTGTTGTGTGAATACTTAGTATATATAATATAATAGTTCATTGACATTAGCATTAACACCACATTAGCAGAGCCGATGTTAAGTAGCAGAGTATATAAATGTAAAACCCTGTATTAAATGATAAAAGAAATAGGGCTGGTTCTTCCATACTTAGTTGTGGGAAGACTCAAGTCGTATCTCGTTGCGCCCTTAACTATTGGTCGAAAAAGAAAATTGTCTCATGTGCCTGTCATTTCGTCGGCAACCATTTCAAAACGGAACAGAAATGGGTCATTGCTTGGCGGTAAAACGGATATGGTGGAATTAAGTAATACCTTACTTCCTTAAGCGAACTTGGTACAAGTTCCACAAGTTCGACTAATAATTTTATTGAAAGCATCCATGAACTGCACTGTTGTGAAGCCATAGACATAACAATACCATTGTCCTTAGATATCGCTGGAATAAGTTAACATAAACTGGGCTCACAGTTCAGTCGGTAATTCTGCTTTCTGCGCTGTAGGTAGCGGGTTCGATACCCATTTAGATACAAATGTGTGTGACGAATATACGTTTATTCTCTTTCTGGGTGTTAATTATGTGTTTTACCGGAAAGTAATGTAAATATTCTATCGGTTGACTGGTTCCCATACTTCAAGATGTGCTTACTTTCTGGCTAGATGGCGTTGTGTGAAATGTATACCGATATTTATTTATTATCTTATTATTATCTAGCTAATATCTTTATTTTATACGAAAACGTACGTGCGTACGTACCAGACGTAAGCTAAAATCCTCGAACCCAACATGAGACTATTATAAATTGTCATGTAAGTCGCCGTTCTATTTTTAGTGAACAAGGAGCACATCGCCGACCACGCAATCAATTTAATGTAGAGCTCATTGTGAGCGGCGACGAGACATTTACACAACTGATTCTAACAAGTGGCATTTGTTAAATACGATAGTTTTGATAATATATTTCAACTGCATATATTTTACAGCGCCATCTAGCTCCAAAGTAAGCTAAGCATAGCTTGAATCATGGAAACCAGACAATTGATAGAATACTTATATACTTTTTTGTAAATATATATAATACATATTAACACAGAACAAACATCTATGTTCGTCACACAAATGTTTGTCCTGGGTGGGAATCGACCTCAAGACCTACAGCGCAGAAGGTAGGGTTACTACCAACTGAGCTATAAGGCCAGTACGTAGATGTCATACTATTTTTTTTTTATAATATGCAACGTTTTTACGCAACTATATGTGAATAATACATATTTTTCTTCATACTCAGAATTTGTTAACTGGATGATAATACTTTCCATTTATAATTCCGCTTGGGTAGGTATAACGTTATTTTTCTTTGGAACAAAGTATTTTCATAAGTCTAAGTTCAGTAGTATATCTAGAAAGTGTCTGATACAAAATTTCCTATTGCAGGTTCTACGTATTTAGTAATTTGATTGACTCATGAGTCCGAAATTCCACCAAATAACTTTAAATATCCAAGCCGATTCAGAGAAACGTTTCTCTGAAATTCGAAACGAAGAGAACGAAAACCTTTTATTTAAAAAGGAAATCTAGTTCGCTGTGAGTAGGGCTTCACATTTAAATAATCATTTTCCAAAAGTACAAAGGCCTAAGATTAACCTTCAAGGTAGTGTAAAAATATTTATTAATCTTGTAAGATGTGAATAAGGTTACTTCTTAGAAAAAAGTATAATATACTACACGATACAATTACACGATAAGTACATATTATGTACTTATCGTGTAATTGTATCGTGTGTGGGCTGTCAAGAGTAACAAATTATTATATTATTTAACAAGATAGATTGTTGGGTACTAAAATATATTATAAAAAGGTTATTGGCATTGGTAGCTTCATTCTTACTAAAATAAACGCTTAATTTATCCTCTATGTTTAACTTAACGAAACTACTTAAGCAAATTACTTATCCTGTTTCTCATGTTATATTTATTTAGGTAGTTACATAGTTAGGTAGTACCCAGATGTGCTTAGGACCTAGGTGTAGGCAGTAACTCAAACAAACTGTGAGAATCGTGACCGAACATAGATAAATGGCATAACGTTTTCAATAAATTGTATGGTGTTGTTTACTTTGTATTTTAGTACATGTTTTGTTCTAAACGTTAATTTATTGACTATCCGAGTAAATTAATTTATTGACTTTTAATTTTGCAGTAGATAGTAGAGCCTGTTTCACAATAGAAGTTCCTCGGCTGTGGCGCTAGTTTCTGCGCAAAGACAACATTTCAGGTTGACTTTAAATTAGTTCCTTTAACAACCGCAGGACTTCTTTTGTGAAACGGGTGTTTAGAGTTCGACTGGGTTAGTAGGTAATTATGCCTCCGTATTATTTTCCACCGCCAAGATGGAGATACTTGCCTGGTGCACTCAAATTGCTAAGTTCGGGTTAACGGATGTCAGTGAAATTACAGGCACATTACTCATTTGGTCTGCATACGTAACATGGAAAGGTAAAAAAAAAAAAACCAAAAAAAAACTTATTTTTTTTGGTTCAGTAAGTACCTACCTACCGAAATAACCTAAAAATAACTTCCATATCAAACTATTACGTAGTTGATGAAGGGTTTCTTTCAGTGAACCCATTGTTTCGAATTTTTGCGCGCCATCTACAATCTGAATAATGAACTGTCAGATTAGCGCCATCTATTGACGAGTAGCAGCTAAAAACTTGAAGTGAACGATAACGAGATGTCGCTGTTCTATACACGATTCGAAAATAATATATTTTGTACACTGATGATTGAATTATTTCTGGGGCTCTATTGCGGACCCGATGTGAGACGGAACATTTAATTCATTGTCAACCAGTATTATAACCGTAAAATTAGTAACATAATAAATATAATCTTCTATCTAACGTGGGCAAAATATCACGAACCATCTATAAGCTAGTAAAGCAGACTTACCACCAATAATAGACTTTATAGTTATATAAAGAAAGTTTACGCAATGCCTTTCAAAGGAAGCGAGGCGAGAATGTATTTTTATCCCTTTCATCGTGGCCGATTTTTGCATCAACAAGTTGTCAAATGTGACAGTAATTTGTTAAGATTCTATGTTAGATTCAATAAATAATTGTTTAATTGAGTTTCTAGATTTATGTAAATACATACATATAATACATATTAACACCCAGACACAGAACCAGTCCTGGATGGGAATCGAGCCTACGACCAGAAGGTAGAGTAACTACCAACTGAGCTGTGAGGCCTGTCATTATAATATAATAATAGTCCGAAACGTTATATCTTTGCAAAATATCCGGCAATTTTATAGCTAAGATATCCCAGCTTCTTGAGATGACCGAGGTGTTATGGCGAACGCTTGAAGGTCAAATTCTGGACAGAAATAAACTGCATTTATTACTGAATTTAATTTACCTGTCTCATATAAGTATATGACCTTGGCACTGGGACTATCTAATGCAGAGACCGTCCGGGGAGGTACTGCCACCATACTTATTCATCCCAAAGTGATTGAGGTGTACAATAACAAGTCTTTATATTTTATGTATCCTGTCACTTATAATTAATCTGGAACAGGGCGCTGATTGCGCTTTGTTACTGTTTTTCTGTAAGAATAACTGTGAAGTTCCAATTTTGAAAGCCTTGTCGCAGAATAGGTCATAATCTATTTAATTTGAGTTCTATATCAAGTCAATTGAACTGAATTAAACTAAAATTACAAGCTACAAATGAACTACGCATACAATAAAATAGAGTAGAACAAAAAACAAAAAAATTGTTTTGTTTTTATTTTAATTATTATTGTTAATGTTTCTATAACAGTCTGGGTCCTCCATCCTGGGAACTGAATATTGTTTTTTTATGTGATTCATGTGAAAAAACGCCAGATTGCCCACCTGTGAACGGCATCCTCTGCCTGTAATAACTGGATATAAACTCGTTATAAGATAGGACTTGGGTATTCCCTTATTTAAATTACTTATATATGTTATGATTTAAATTTTTCGTGTTATAAGTCTGTAAATTCACCGATAGCCTTGTGTGATGCCGTATTAATTGTACCTTGAACTACGATACCTAAAGTCCCGAAGGATTAAAGCTTATGATCTTATAAGTTCCATCTATGAAAAATATATATTACATATTTAAATAAATTTCTTTCATACAATATTTTCATCCCATACGCAACATTAATTCGTATTTTGAAAATAACTGCTGTACCATAATTTCAGAATAATAATTTAAAAACTAGTAGCTTCTAGTTCTTTAGATGTTTGTCGTTTATTTTATGTTCTTTTTATGAATGTTAAAAATAATTTAATTATGTGCGAACCTCTTATGAAGGTTAATTTAAATAGAACGACAATTTGGTCGGATACATTACTATATTAACATACAAACGTTATGTGATATGTCAGTATTTTTAATCGTAAATGTTTTAATCAAACAAGGTAATCTGCAAAGTTGTTCTGTATATAAAATAGTGAAATTTATAAATGCGACCCGTTACAAAAAAATGTTTCTGGTGTCATGAAACTTTAATGATCACAAACTGAAAATAGAACACATAAACTGGAAAGGTTACGCTTAGGCGCCGATTGTTCGAGCATCTGGTCAATTTCTATGTCATTGAATCTATCAACGACAATCAAGTTATTTACAATGTCCATAATATGGCCGTACATACATATTTGAGTGTTATAGCTACTGATGAGCGGATTTGCCGTGTGGTGACCGGTGGATTGACGGCCCAAGGAGCTAGTGTGAACGCCGCGTCCGCGCCGGCAAAACGTTGCCGGGCTTCACTTTGAGAATTCAAATTTCGAACGACTAAAGGTTACCGAAACTATTCAAATTTCGAATTGTTTTAAATGAAAAAGTATCTGGCCAGTGATTTTTTTTTATTTACAAATTCTCTCGTTCAACCTTTTTGGACAATGTGGTGTTTCCGGAGTGGTTTTGCGTGACCAATATTTTTAATGTCAATAGTTATCGCCGAGCGTTTGGTTATAATATAAATTATTGGCCCAACAAATAAGTATTCATAATGTTGTCTGCGGCTTGACTGACTTTTGTTTGTTTTGTGAAGATTGATTACTGGAATTTTCGAGCTACCAAATTTGAAATGATATCATCAAACGATGTTTTTGTTTGCCTTTCACACCTTTACAGACCGGTCTTACACGTTTTTTAGGCAACTACTTCATATAAAAATTTAAACTCTTAATAACCACTGCTTACATTAGCCGATATAAAACGAAACAAGTCCATTACAAAAATCCTGTCCCTGATCTCATAAAATATTCACGAATGCGATCTTAATAATTGGTGAAGTATATCGAGCGTAAGTTTCAGTTAATTATCTAAGTGGTATTTACTGATATTATTAAATCAAAAAGAAAAATAGTAGATGATGCGTAATTTCATGTTTATTAAGCTTTAATAAAAACTCTTGAACAGACACCATTTTAGGTAAATGGCTGCATTGAGTGTATGAAGGTTACTTAGCTTTCCGTTTTTAGGTCACTGCTTGACAGGGAAAAAATCTTGTAAAAAGCAAAGCTTTTGGCCGTCAAATTCTAACAATCTAATAGTAACTTTACGAAACAGAAAAAAAATATTTTTGTGTTCCATATAAATATAAAGCACATACAAATATAAAGCAATAAATCGTTGATAACTGCAAACGCCGAATGATTGGATACTACAGATTAGTGTCGTTCAGTCACCTAGTTCACATGAGCTGATGTCTAAATCATCATCTGTTACTAACCATGTCTTATGTGAATAAATTATCTTTATCTTTATCTTTAAACATAAATCTGTATCAAATGTTTCAAACTCAAACGATTAATTTTGCAAACCAGTCTTAGAGGCGTGTTTGTTTAATCGTCTGTTAAAATTATAATAGACTTACATATTTCATTGACGCCTTTTATGAAGCGCAATTGACGAACACACCCATTAATAATGTGTTCGTCTTCATTCGCCATAACATTCATGATTTAGAGCATGTTGTATTTGTTTTTTGATAGTATTTTAAGAGTGTTGCAGTTTTATAAATGCTACTCTGATTACTTAAACTGACGAACGTACCCCTTTAATCCGACCGAGTCGATTCAGTTTTAAAGTGAAACAGTAATTATTGTAGGTAAAAGATCTTTCTTGGGAACGTACTGGTCTTACCTATTTCTGCCGGCAGTAATGCATTTCGATTACTGTGTTTCGGTTTGATAGATGTGTCGATGAAAATACACGAGACATTCCTACAATACGCCTTTATAAAATAAATAAATATTGGTGGACATTTTATACAGCGCCACCTAGCCCCAAGTAAACTAAGTTTTGCTTGTATCATGGGAACCAGGTAACTGATATAATACTAATATAAGTTTTTTGAATATACATACAGATAATACAAATTAACACACAGACATAACAAACATGTTCTGTTTCACACGAAAAGTTCGTCACACAAACGTTATCCTGGGTGGGAATCGAAACCACGACCTATAGCAGCAGAGTTACTACCAACTGAGCTGTCTCAGTCATTACTTCAGTCTAGGTCAGTTAGTACGCCTTTAGCAAAAGACGATTAACGTGATCGTTCGGTTTGGTTTTCAACAAAAGATTTTAACACAATTATTCTACTACTTTCACAGGGTAGCGTTATTTTTAACATTAATGCCCCAGGGAGAAAGAAATATTTTGAGATGTATATTCTTTGCTTCCTCCTATAGCCGAGTTCAAATTCTCAAAGTTCGTCATATTCGTGTGAAGTTTCATTGATTTTCGTTTTATTTATTTCTTTTACTCCTGTTTTGTCTTTGAATGAATCGACATCCCAAAGTTTTCAAGTCATTTTTTTATGCATTCTATGGAAATTAAGCTTTTGACTTAGGCTTTGACAATTAATTTTCACCTTAATTTTTTTATTATTTAATACGCTTCTGGGTAGTTTAGTACACGCCGTCACGTCCACGTATTCAATAAGTTCACTGGGTGGTTTCGCATCACTGACTTCCTATGTAACTATTAGAGCAGCCTTCATCTCTTCCGGATAGTTTTTATCCTTATTGTTGTCATTATGTGTAAGAGCTATTTTACAACACGCCTCTGAATAGATTTCAAATTGTACCAGGAAAAGTACCGACAGAAAATATTTCGTGAAGTAATATGTCTCTTTACCTAAACCTGTTTGGTTTTGTAATTATATGAAGTCTTATAATATTTTACAAAAACTACATTTACCTGAAACTCTTTTGCGGTTGGTTTCATTGTGTAACATGATTTGACCACAAAATATCTGAAACCTTTCTCACGTCTAAAGTAATTCTAAGTTATTGCTCTAGTGACACCAAATGACTAAATGAACACCACTAAATAACTATGACTTAAATAGTCAATATTTCCTCTAGATTTGCATGACTACTTTTAAATGAAACCTGAAATTTGTACGTCAAAGTAATGATCGCATTCAATAAAACAGAATTTGCTTTGCCGATTTTAAGCATCCCAAATTAGCTAATCTATACATTTTTAAAAGCACTTACTTCGGATATTACAGATATGCCAACCACAGATCGGTCGTTATTAAAATCATTCGCTGCCTAAATTCGACAACGACACAACTAATAAAAACGCATTTTAGAAGAGCGGTTTTGCGTTGATCTATGTTGTGACGTTACTCGCTCAGTTGGGCGAATAGGAATATGAATTTTATTCACATTAATACAGACGATTTCGCGTCGAACTACACCTATAACTCAATTTCGACTCATCTGGTTTTGTGCCACTATCGAATTTAGGCAGCGATATACTAGATTGAGATGGCTGGAATCACTCTGTAATATTACCCATTTCCGACATTTGAAAAATAATAATATAATATAAATTCTTTAAAGCTGTCTCTTCAAAGTCACGATACAAGGGAACCGAAATAACTAACCAATTATACAACCATGCTATTTTCCCTGTAGTGACATCGACGTGAGTGTTTTTCAAAACAGTTTTGCATTTCTTTTAAACTGGAATCGGTGTCAAGGTCATATTATTGCTATTTTACGAGGCTAATTAGAGATAAACGTTTCCACTCAAATTCTTGAAGTCAACACATTAAAATTTTATCGTCCATTTTATAATATCTAATGTGCTATGAACAGGTACTTTAAACAATACTATGTCTTGTAAAATATATACTTACAATTCATATATTAAGTATATATATGTCCAACAAAGTTAATATAGAAAAGTACCAAGTAATATAACCCTAGGTGTACTTCCCACAAGAAGAGCTATGTCCGTTCAAGTCACGGTCAAAAGTCAAGTCAGTCAGTAGGTAATTACACCAGGCTACATTAATTACCATAAGGTGTAGATGATCTCTTAGATCAGGATTTACCTTAAATCTGATTTTGCAAATACAGTCTTCTTCTTCTTCTTCTTCGAGTCACCGGTTCTGTCGAACCAGTGTGGTGAAAGGATTGTAAGTGCGCCTCAAAGAGGCTCCTTTCGTGCACTCGACACATGTCTTCGAATTTTTAGTTCTAAGACATGTCGGTTTTCTCACGATGTTGTCCTTCACCGTTTTGAGAACGTGGTATTGCGCACATAAATCTTTCAATCAAAAACTCATAGGTGCACGTCGGAATTTGAACCGGCGACCTCCGGATTGAAACTCGGGGGTCAGTACCGCTAGACCACCACGCTCTCAATGCAAATACAGTAACATTTATATTCGCACTCGGCAAATGTTTATCAAGACGATTGGGAAGCACAGCTTATTTACTTTGGAAGTTTTCGCAGAATTCCATGATGAATGGTGTAGATGAAAGACGTTCGGATAGCATTGGCTGCGTATCGTCTCAAATCGCATTGCCAATTTAAATTGCGTTATTTTCGATTTTCGTCCGTACCTTTTAAAAATCCGCCACGTTATGAAAACAAATAGGATTCACGTCATCATGCTAATTCCAGTCACCATCGGAAAATTTGCAGTACTTATTGATTGTACTGATTTAATATTGTCACATATCCACTTACTCTCCATTTTGGAATATAATATGATATAATATTGTCACATATCCACTTACTCTCAATTTTGGAATATAATATTTGAAATATCTACGAGTATTTGCATAAGTAGGCAATGGTCAGTTAAAAAAAGAAGACAGTTAACAATAGATAATATAAATTTAATTAATGAATTTGATGAACAATTTAAAAGCATTGCAGTTATTTCATATGACTATTACTTTTTTGTAAATTTATTCCTCTATCTTTCATAATCATGTTTGTGATTAGCAATGCACGGTATTTATATTAATCCTATCTTTTATCTTGAAATGAGCGGTGTATCAATAGTTCTATAATTAGAGCTGTCATTACGCCATCAGCGGCAGTTAAGCTAATGGTTTCGGTAGTTTCGCCTACGATAACGTCAACCTCGTAAATAGCATTCTACAGTCTGTCAACTACACTGAAACAAGCTAATGCTTTATTCAGTAGTTTAATATCTCTTACCCACTATTATCTAGATATATGTTCGTTAAACGAAGCTTGGAATATTATGGAACTTCAATAAGCGAAAATTCCGCAGTTTATGCTCAGTGTAAAGCTACTGAGACCCAGTTCACACGTGTCGTCTTAGTGTGAGGGGCGCAATGCAATACGAATAGGGTGTAATACAATCCATTTCGGGGTACATCTAGTAAGGAATTACTTTTTTTGAATGCCATTGTAAATTAATCATAAATCCCAATTCTAAGTTCGCGGTTTTAGCGTTACATTATAACAGAGCGCATGCGAAGATAAAAGCTAGTATCTAAATAATTACCAATGAAAACGAGCTAGCTATAAAATTAATTGCACACACACTTTATATGAATGGTTATTTTACCAAACAAATTTGCTTCTTGTATTATTTTAGAGTATCTTATACCTAATAGGTAAAAGCGAGAGTTAATGTTCGAATTGTCTCTTTGATGTGTAAATGGACACTTAACAGGCTTTATCCTATGACATCAACATGCAGATGAGATTATCCAGCTATCAGATAAAATTAAGTCAATGTTTGAATTTGTTACTTTGCCATGACCTTGCACGTCATGATACCATCTCCCAGTGTAACGTCAACTTGTTTTCTCTTGACTCGTAGAACTTACTAGAAGTTGTTGACAGAAACAAGAATTATAAGCTTTCACTGAAAATGCATTCCGACTTAGTTAAGTGTTTAAATTAATCGTTTTTGAGAACATTATCAACGCTATGAATCAGGATGTCCTACTGACTGACAGACAACATTAGTCTGAGGCGCTGGTAGTAGACATTTAAAATTTTCAGTTTGTTCCTTAGCGCATACAAAGAAATGAATTATACGGGTAGATTTTTTACTACTAAGAACTCCAAAATTGAGTTTAGCGTGAAAAAGATTCCTCAAATGAAACAAGCAAAACAACACAGGTGATTTATTGTAAGAATAATAAAACGTTGTTTTAGCTTACTCTGAAACTTTCCTCTGCAGTCAAGGTTTTGTAATGAGAACAAGTAACCTGAAGGGAAAACTGAAATTCATAAACAGGCAAAACTAGTTCGGTAATTTTTATATCTTTAAGAAAAAATATTCAGAAAATTTTCATTCGAACATTTGAAGGTCATTAACAGTTTATTGAAACTGTTAGGGCCAAAGCATTTACTTACTACCTACTATAAGTTTACTCAAGCAACGCCACGCTTAAAAAAGCTACTTAAGTAATATTATGTTTTTTATGTTTGGTACATATCACTTACAGAAGAAATACTTAGTTCTTTAACGATAAATATGATATGAGTTAATGATCCCATATTATTTTAAATTGCATGTTATTAAAAATATATCATATCCACTTCTAGCAATCAAATAGGTACTAGTCTCTATTAGAGCTCGCAAAGCAATTACGAACAGATCGTAAATTGTAATAATTTATCGCGATTTAGACTAGGACTTGTAGAGGAGTGAGAAGTTATGATGACTTACATAATCTAAATAATATTATAATTCATCTGATTTCAATTAAAGTCTCTGTTTTATATGCTATTTATTCTAAACAGGCGTTCAATTATTCGAATGTAGTTTCAATTGCAGTATAAACTATGTTCAGAGATTTTTCTGTCAGATTAACAGATTGTAAAAGTTTATAAATTTGTCTCACAATCATTTTAAAATGAAGCATTGTACGGACTATTTTACAAGACTAGGCTCTGTGACTCGGAACGTTTTGGGCTTTCATCCAAAAGTCGATGTAAGCGGGTCTAGGTCAAAATTCAAATTGCTCTCCACTGAATGCATGTGTGACAGTTGAACGTGGGCTATCTAGTGATATCATTGATGACTGGCGAAATAATCGATCACATATCTTATCATTTAATTAAGATATGCGAATACGCGTAACATCAAAGAGGAAGGTGGAAAGTTTAAAAATGCACAAATTGAAAGCTAAAGATGACCCAGCAAACATAGATCAGAATGAAGTTGAAGATAAAGCAATAAGCTTAAGCCTATACGTTTCGTATATGAACTAATAAACATGGATGGAAACATGACTGATTTCAATTTTGTTCATACTTTCAATAGATTGGACTACTGTTTTTACAGGCATTAATAAATAGTTAGCAGATGCGAGGAACAACACTTATAACTTATTCACTCGTAGCAGGATGAGTTTTAGAAGATTAAGAATCTTTAGAAAAGTCAATAAATACGGTCAAAATCTATGTGCACGATGAAAATCCTATTTAGTATCGTGACTTAAAGCTTTAGTAATATCATTGTTATTTATGGACTATGGTGTTATCGTGGTTTCACTGACACTTCTTCCTTTTCATATCTTAAAATCATGTGTTGTTTTATATATGTATATATATCTTTTGCTTGATTTATCTGCTGACGTCAAATGCATAATTTTAATTACTAATTATATTTATAAAGTCAAAATAATTTAATAATCGTGTTGGTCACGTTTTTGTTAATAATTTAAATCTAAATAGTTTCCTTGACCCTTGAATGCCCAAGTCCATTATCTGTACTATGAATTACTTAAAATATTTTAATCACTGACCAAAATACTCTGTGAAAATGGTTTATTTTAAAAAGTTTTTAAGTTAGAGATTTTAAAAGGTAGGCATTGGTATAGGTTTCGCTATTATTTCTGGGAGATTATTACGGCGGTAGTTACTGGTATTTCAAAATAAAAGTAATACTACTATGTAACCATAGTACCCCACTGCAATAAAGTAGAAAAAATAATGGTATAAATTTATTTCGAATACCTTCTTGACCACACCTGTAGTCTGCAGTCGTGTTGAAATAATAGCCATATATCATCCTCATTTGGTATTGAAGTCAAATTCGGGTACGCCCCAAAACATGGTGCACGTGACCATGACTTAGATTTCCTGATACAACTATCAATCTTCGACTATTCGACCTTACAATACATACTTAGAAAGGTATCACTACAACCTTTACCGAAATAATTTCACCTACACTCTACATTACAGGTTTGACTGGTACGTTCAGCGAGAAAATTGCCACTACAACTTTCGATATTATATTATTTTGATACTAATTATAAAATCACCAAACATTAAAAAGGTTCTTAAACTTTTGTTTTAGATAGCCTCCGGTTTCAAGTGAGACGGGGCAAACAAAAAATGAATGAATACATTTTTGTTCGCGTCTGTACAATAAATTGTAATCGTTGAGGCTGGATTTATTTAAACTGTCATAGAGTCGAAATAAATTAATAATAAAATGTAATTCAATGACAGCATACCAAGATGTCAACAGTGTGAAAACATGGATTAGCATATCGCTCCTTTGTGTGGGTGAAACGTTTTAGTTTTTGTTAGGTAACATTTATAATCCATCGATTATACATCGATTATACACGTTATTGGGAAATAAATTTGAAACATTACAAGACAAATAAAAGCTTATCTAATCGCCATAAATAAGATTTAGATTTCGAATATAGATATATAGATAGAGTAATTTATAGATAATAGAGTAATATATAGAGTAATCATAGATTTTTCATAAATCAATGAGTCATATGATATAATCAGTAGTCATAATATAATAATAAATTATTTCGTGTTTGTTCGTAGTCAATTGTTTTATTATATTAGTAAAGTTTACTAAAAATATTCCAATTATTTATTCTTATTTGTTCGGTGTTCCGAAATGCACATGCAATAAAAAAATTACTGTATCGTATGCTAATGGTTTGTTTATTAATGTGACCCATTCATCAATTTTAATGAAAACCAATTAAAACCAAACGAGACAGCGCACCAGCAAATACTCGTTTATTCTAAACTAAATATGTTTCAATGTGTACAGTACAACAAGTCATAACGCACTTGAGTCACTCTGTCGGGCGAAGCGAGTTCACTCGTCAAATCGACCATCACGGATTTATTATAGAACACAATACGCAATCATAGACAATATATAATGATGTTTTTGTTGTGGTCACTGGCTGGCTGAGATCATTCGGTTTCATATTTTGCAATTAGAATATCACTTATCTTGCTTTCGAGAGTATAAAATTCGATGTCATCGTTAACTTCATTGATAGTATTGATAACGTAATAAGTTGAAGTCAGTTTATATTTATACAATAGTTTCGGTAAACGTGTCTGAAATGTACTGAACTCGGGGAAAAATAATGTTTTATTGTGAAATAAAAAAGTAACAAAATGTCACAAACACATACAAAACAGTGCCAAATGGACCACATGTATAAGATGGAGAAGAAATACTTGGAGATGAAGCGGTTGGTTCTCGAGAAAACCGAAGAGTTAAAAAGAAGAGACAAGATAATAGCTTTATTGGAGAATGAGATCGACGATAAAGACTCAACAATACGATACTTGAAAAATGAAATTGACAAATACAGACAAGTTGTGAAGCCACTGACTAGACAAATCATTGACAGCCACAAAAATGGTTTGGACGATGAGGACGGTATTGCAATGAAACCAACCGGAATAGAAAACACCAGGGTGTATCCCCTCGGAGAGCCCCGGCTTAAAAGGACAGCTATATCTGCAGAACCACTGGCAGCTCTCAACTCAGGGCATGAAATGAAGTTGGTGAGGATACCCAAAAGCCAAGAGTAAGTATTTGAAACTAACATAGAATGGCTCATTTTTAGATATGGCTTGTTCAACTTCACAGCGCTAGTCAGTCTAAATATTTACATTTTAGTAAAAATAAAACTGTTGTCATTCTTGCTAAACGAGAATGTTAGAATAAACACATTTTTTTTAAATATTTCTTATTGCGCATTTCAATTCAAATTATATTTCCGGAATATAAAATGTTTTATGCTTATAGATAAATTTGAGCAATGTTTTTTTCTATTTTGTGCTTACAACATAGAACGAAAAAATGTAAAACTAGATGTTTTTTTATTGATTTTAGGTTGCATAAACAGACTGTCGCAAGCAGTGATAAACATATCCTTATATATCCTTTACCATTCTATGGTTTGGTATAATATGTTTGTGTGTGCCATTTTTAATGAATTTCTATAAAATTGACCTACATCACTTATTCATGACCACGCTAAATGAACAGGAATATAATCATCATATGATAAAATGTACAAGATATGGAATTTCTAGAGATAATGACCACTTAAAGATATGAGAACTTGAGGTGCATGGGTAGGTTTAGAGATATGTATATATATCGTTTATTTATAACCATAATACATGCGATGCAGTTTGGCCTGCGTAAAGTTATGGGTTAGTAAAAGATTAATAGGTACTCAGAGATTGGCATAAATCATATTTTGCCATCCTTGATATGTCAGACAGGTCGTACCGGATATTTTTTTATTTGAATATAATAAACGTTAATAACTTAATACTTTATTAGATACATGATAGAATAAAAAAAAAAAAAAGCTTTACTCCAAGTACGAATAAATAAATGTAGTGTTGTGTAGCCTTATCGTGAAAAGCGATATCCCAAAACTACATTGATCAATCAAATGCAGTTATAACTTTTAGAAATTATGTAGACACTGAGGGGAATCACTGATAGTGTGAATTTAGCTTGTAACTTTTGGAAACATGATCTCTACATTAATATTTCAATTTTATTTGTGTGAGCGTATTTAACTTCATTAAAGAGATGTCAAGAAAGTCTGGGGTAATATTTATTGGTTGAGGCATCTTTTATTATATACAGAGCTTGCACTAAAGGAGATGCGACTGTTACTAACTTTAAATAACACATTTTTCATTCATTCCATCCGGATTAATACACAGACGAGAAAAAGTTTTAATTAAACTATTCATATTCATGCCACCATATCGATTTGTGACGTCAAGCGATAGTGCACTCGCTTGATTGAATATTATTTGCTCAATAAAATAGACATTGTTCATTCCATACGTTACTACGGGAAGACATAAGATATATTGCTAATGGTAAGGGTACGGAGTACCACTTAGCAACCGCTTGATCAGTATAGAAAGAACATTCAGAACCTCGAACATGGCATCACTTTATCAGGTCAAAACATTCAATTCAGTTGTTAAATCTATCGCGTATAGAATGACCACATCTAGATATTTTATTGGACGATTAATTCAGTAATCTTTTTGATGATCGTATTAATGACGGAACGAACGGTCCGCCTGATGTTAAGTGGTAACCTTCGCCCATATACAACAGCAATACGACCCGAATCTTCTCCACCATAGTACGAGATGAAGCATTAACGCATTCGCGTTACTGTGTTCTGGTTTGAAAGGTGTGGTTGCCGGTGAAATTACAGGCACATGAGACATTGCACCTCCAGGTCTCAGTTACGGGCGTATACGATGCAACTTGGGTCTTGTCGTACCTAGGGGAGGACCCAATTCGCATTGATTGTTATGGGCCGGGGTTACCATTTAACACCAGGTGGGCCGTCGGCTCGTTCCGTAACGTATAACATAAATAATAATAATAATATATCTTTATTGGAAACTACTATTGGTACTTAATACTAAGAGTACATTTGCAGTGGATCCAAAAGGCGGTCTTATCGTGGTAGACGATCTCTTCCAGACAATAAAAGATAAAACATTCATTGGTGGATTCATGTGTTAGGGTACTCTTGACCTGGTATTTTTTCATCCTTCCATAGTTTCCATTCCCACTTGTCCTATGCCATGTTTTATTATTTTAATGTCGCAATATTTCAGCTTATTTTGTCGATAGATCTTACGGTGGCATTATACGTGTTTTGAATTTTCGATGATATCCTTAAGTGATGGCACTGTTACCGGCGTCGTGGGATCTCTGCCAACTTTTCCCACCTGTGGTCACTAAAAACGTATTATTATTATTATTACTAAATACTTTATTAGTGTACTATATAGGAGAGCGTGGTCTAGCGGTACTGACCCCCGAGTTTCAATCCGGAGGTCGCCGGTTCAAATCCCGACGTGCACCTATGAGTTTTTCGATTGAAAGATTTATGTGCGCAATACCACGTTCTCAAAACGGTGAAGGAAAACATCGTGAGGAAACCGACATGTCCTAGAACTAAAAGTTCGAAGACATGTGTCGAGTGCACGAAAGGAGGCTCTTTGAGGCGCACTTACAATCCTTTCACCACACTGGTTCGACAGAACCGGTGACTCGAAGAAGAAGTGTACTATTAGTATATTAGTAAATGAAATATTAACGTGCCTTTCCTTGATATCAGAAATGACAGATAGATAGAACACCATGTATTCAGCACACAGGACACAAATACACAAAAGAGCAATGAACTAAAAAAAGAAACAATAAAAAAAAATTACAATATGCCTCCAGTGCCAAAAAAAGGGGTTGACTCAGCATATCCGAGTAATTTTACTCAGCGCTGGTTTTCAGCCAAAAGGCTTTCAGACATTGAAATGTGTGAGTACCATGGAAATTAGGTTAACAGTCAAAGCCTTTACGATTTTTTTTAACACATCATTCTTAAAGAATTCGCACGGAAACGTCAATATAGATAAGTACCGCTGTTCAAAGAAAAACACCGAAATCCTTATAACGTCACCAGGCCTTAAGGAAGATAACACCGACCAAAAGTTAATGCATTAAACCCAACAAAATTTCCATTCATCACCTGGATTTTGAAATATTATAACTGATTTCAGAAATGAATCAATTGATTTTGGTATTTTTTTATATTATATAGTTACGGAAAGCCGACGGCCCACCTGGTGGTAAGTGGTAACCTCGGCCCATAATAACCGATGCGACATCCTCCCCTACTAGGTACGACAAGACCCAAGTCGCATCGTATGCAGCCGTAACTCTGAGACGTGGAATATCTTATGTGCCTGTAATTTCACCGGCAACCACACCTTTCAAACCGGTACACAGTGCGAACGCGTTACTGCTTGGCGGCAGAAATGGGCATGGTGGCAGTACTTCCCCGGACGAAGGCGAGAGTTCTCTTATATGTATTATATCTTTATATCTGACATTTTACTTGCTGTGATTGTTTGTGAATTTGTAATTTTTTTTATGTATAATTTACTATGACAACCTAACGTTTGGGCGCTTTGGATGAAATCTGTAAGCTCATTATGTAATTTTAATAAATAAATAAATAAATAAATAAATATGGTAGCAGCTTGGCAGCACTACCAGCTTTAGTTGTCATGAATGGTGGCTACTCATTTGCATCTTGCAGATGGAACGATAGATATAAAGCATATACGCTTACGATATTTTTCGTGCCGCCTTTACTAATCAATAGTTTACAACGAATGTCACATGGATCGTCATCGATCAATTGAACCGATTGAATTTCTTGTAGCGCAGCGCGAGGCCGACAGGTAAGGCCGGTGTGCCTTCAAATGCACACATTTGGTATAATTACGATCGAACTTTATGTTGCGTGTGCCCTCGCCGACGGCTGTCATATTATAGGGTAGTAATGCAACATTATTCATAAGTATTTTGAACTAATTAGATAGCGAGGCAAATTAAATAAATGTAGAAAACACCTGTATTCGTATTAACTACTAACCTGTTAGGTATTAAATTGTACCCCGAAAGGTGTTATATATTTTTCCCTATTTGTTTTGAAATTACAAAGCGAGATCAATAACCTTTATTACGTGTTTTAAGTATCTACCATTTGTGATTCGGTACACAGTCGTATATAGACGAGGACTTTTTGCGTGGGACGTGAAGAACCCAACAAAAACTAGCAGATGATGGGATGACATCAGCAGTGTAGTGAGATTTGTATATTCCAAGATATTTTATGGAATAATTAGGTATGGGAAGATTTTTCTTGCAATCAAAGATTAACTAGTCTAGAAATCTTCACCTAACCCTTTTCACCCTTCCAAGTAGCCAAGCAGTAATGTCTCGCATTATTGAGTTTGCTTTTTATAGTTTTTAATTGTATTTTGAAATACATTTAATAGGTTTAGTTTCTATAAAACCACAGAATGGTAATTGTCAGTTGTAGGATTGTCATGTCCGGCTTTTGGGTCTGCCGATGAAGGACTTTATCAGTTATATATCCGGAATTTACCATTCGTACTAAGTACAGTTTCAAAATAATGTACGTTTTATATGTACCGCGCGTAGCGATTTCGTTTATGCACAGAAGTTTTAGTCAATGACAGGGTTTTTCAATAAACTATTAGTAATGTTAGCGTGGGTTCATATTTTATTTTATTGCAACAAGAGAAATACAGTATTTTCGTACGGAATCGCTCACAAGGGTTATCACATAAATATTTGCAACTATCAAGATTACTTACTTATTCAGAAACTAAACTTGCTACAAATTATGCTCATAAGGAAGTTAAGTAGATGATCTAACCTAAGGTTATACCCATTCTGAGCTATCAGAGTAATGACAATAGCCTCAAAATGATAGCCGCAAATAATGGTCGTAAACGTACCTAAGTACACCATAAATAAAACCATAGTCTATAATTTTATTAGGGTGACAATTAAGTACCCTTACTTTGCTGCGTATAATACTTACATTACAACAGGCTTGCTTTTGAAACTTTATGTAACAATGTAGCCGATAGTGTCCTAGATAACGCCTCTTAATCATGGTACACGATCTTTTGCTTCACCGGAAGTTCGAAGAGGTAAAATTACAACTTACGATCTACAGATCGTCGTAGGTTCGAATCTAACCGTACATACATCATAAATCTCACACGAATATTATATATACAATATTTTGATATGTTGTCATTTTGTAGCCTTATTGTGACCAATCATTGTTAGGCGAACCTTCAAAATAATTACCTTCTTATAAATTCATAATATGAATGTTTCGCCTTTTCAGATCGCGTGAACTTATCAAAGGAGCTATACTGGATAACGATTTCATGAAGAATCTTGAAATGACACAGATCCGGGAGATCGTGGATTGTATGTACCCTGTGGAGTACGCGGCCGGCAGTCTCATCATCAAGGAAGGCGATGTTGGCAGCATCGTTTATGTTATGGAAGGTCAGTTAACATTTTGGTATTTTTTGTAAGCATTCGAGTAGCGACATCTATGAGGGAGTAGATGCGGTAGAATTAAGGAAAAATGTAAATTTGTGTCAATCGGTCATTTAGCGGCGCCAGCGGCATCTCTGGACGAGTAGTAAAATTATAAAATGCATTAGTAGCGTCATCTCTTAACGACAGGCGATATACCGATCGAGTGTAAGTCCAAAGCAAATAAAAAAAAAACCTGCTGGTTAGCGACATCTAATGATAGATAGATATTAAGTGATTTTATTGCAAGTTTTACTAGAACTGTAAACTAGGTGTCGCTAGTCAAAGTTGCAGCTGCTTCTTAATAGGTGGCAATGTTATCTGCTACCGCAAAGCGCCATCTCGCGGCGAGTAGAAATATTAGTGCATTTTGTTTCTAATGGCAGCTGTCGCTATTGTGCAACAAACTACATAATGATAGTAATATAAAAACTAACGTATCCCCCGTCTTTCATTTATGAGATGACAGTTGAAAGAGACGATATAATTTTGAAGTGTCTAAAGATAGTCTTCGTTTCATAATGGTAATAGGTAAAATGTTCAGGTTGTATGGACAGGGTTTTATCGAGAGCAAACGTGTGGTCTAAGCCTTGTATGGATTGTATTTTACACTGTAATCTATATCGCTCTTAACGTAGCTTCTTCAGTCATTCTGATAAAGCAATGTCCTCTGGAAAGTCATTGCTCTAATACCATTCATCGTGACTATTAAACTGAGCATGTCAGTGCCGCGGGAACTTGTCAATGCCAGAAGGCATTGACAAGTTCCCGCGGCACCTAGAAAGGTGGCCTGAACCGCTTGACCAAAATAGATCATCATTTTCTTATGCTGGATGCTGGACAAAGGCTTCGTATCCTCTCTGCTATCCACTTTCCGCAACTCGTTGCTACACCCTGCCCTACGTTAGCTACTTGCGATATCCACTAAACACATCTACCCCAACGTTTATGAACAGTTAAGAGGGATGATTCATTGGAAAACATTGCAAGGCTTGACAAGTTACATTCTAGCGGTCCATAACCAATGTTCTTGCGGTTCCCTTGCCAAGTGAAATAGCAGGAAAGTCAAGCTGCCTCTTTTCCGCTTTCTCAACAAGCGTAGCCAAAGGAAATAAATAGCTGGTTCACTTCGTACGAAATGCAAATTATAACTACCTACATGGAAAAATTAATACATACGACCGAAAATATACCTTTCTGTGTTTACAGTAGGGACTTAAAAAGCTGCACTCAAAAGTTACAAACACGGTAGGAAAAGGAGTACGTATGGACTTCTCATGAATTATATTTAAGTTTTTGTGAACAGTATTCAATTAATCTCGCATGTACTTAATATTGCCAATGTGTTTAACATTTTTTGATTCTTTATTTATTTTGCCTTAGTTACGGAACGAAATTATCCCCATAACAATAACTGTAGGTCCTCCCCTATAGTGCTATTAGATATTCAAGCAGTTTTATATTGCGCCCGTAACTCTTAGCTCTCATAGAAATGTCTCATGTGGCTGTAATATAACCCGGCATCACGTTATACCGGATCCAAGTTTGTTAACGGCTTGGCAGCAAAAATAGGTATGTTGGCAGTACTTTCCCGTAAGTTCTCGGGACAAGTTCTACTAAATATTTTTATATACATTCTTCAAGTATAGCTTGTGGATTGATTTAATTTGCTGTGCCATAGACTCAGGTGTTATTTTCTAATCGTATGGTCTCGCTAGGGAAAGTAACTGTCTCTCTAAACGTTGATGATAATATTTGCATTTCTTAACGCAAATAGGCACGTTAATGTTGAAAATGTTAGGTTTTTATAAAACATGTTCCCGGCCTTTAGTTATTAGTTTAACTATATGCCTTAACATGTTTTATACTTGGGTTTAATAGGCATAAAACATGAAACAGGGTTATATGGACCGGCGACATTAATATTAGCTTTTTGTGTAAACGGATGATACCAAGGCCACTCATTACTTACTCATTTGTTCTGTTGTTTTCCGAAGGTGATTCGATGAGTCGAATCGGAGCTAAAAATATATCTGTATGACATACATTATGAAAACAAAAATTGTTTTTTCATTGTATTCTCATTTTCACAAATAGGATATCGTTTGGAGAGTCTGTTTTTGCTTGTATAAAATACCAATTGACGCGTTCATCCTCGAAAGTGTAGGTAGTTCCAACGAGCAACTTTTCATCCTTAGGTAAACCTTTATCCCCAGATAAAGACGTGGCACGTGTTAAGCTCATCGCTGACACGATATGTTTTTATATTATATTTGAAAAGGTGGCGTCTTAGGATATATGTTATGTAAAGACATCACACCACACAATATAGTAAGTTTTGTACTTTTGCTAAACAATTACCAATTATTTATTTCAAAAATATCTTCATTTGAGTTAAAAATAACCTCTTCGAAACCTGTTTTTTATTTTTATTTTATGATGTAATATCATATTACGAACAATGTCTCAAGACTAACTAAAAAAAGAGCCGCAAAAAACGAATCCATAGCAAGCGGACAGCCGCTTTTGTCGCTGTTACGAAATAACCTGATACTTTTTAGGGTTCCGATCTAAGTATAAGAACTAACTGTTTGTTTATTTGCATTAGTTATGAAAGTAATGGTTGCCCACCCATCCTACTTAACTTGGGAAGACCTAATTCGTGTCGTATTGCGTACTCTACTTAAAGTGCTCTGAGTCATTAAGGTCTCTGTGACTTTTGTAAATTGTTATCTAAGCAGTTGTATTTGCTAACGATTCCCTAAGTATATCATAACGAAAAATATTATCTCGTATTTAGTTTAGTTTATTAGGTTTTTTCATTAGTTCCCATGATACAAGCTATGCTTAGCTTTGGGCTAGATGGCGCTGTGAAATGTCTACCAATGTCTAATTAGTATTATTTACAAAAATTACTAGGGTACACAGAGACGGTACAAGCAAGCAGCATTGCCTGGAGAGGTCTCATTTCCCTACTACATAGACATCGGTTGGTTGGATTCTGGTAACGTCATAAAGAACTTTAATATTACAAAAAAAAACTTTGAATCCCATTTTAGAGGTCCCAGTCAATACTGGGATTGTTCCAAGTTTTAGAGGCGATCCACCAAGCTGAGGTTTATACCGTCATCGGTACCCACCGCAGGGTAGGATAACTCGCACTTAACCGTTTTTTCCATAATGCGTGTTCTGCGGACGACCTTGAGAAGCGGATTGAGAATCGAGGCCTTTTTGTCGCCTTTTTGTCGAACATAAAGTTTCTTAGACATTTACTCTTAAGCGGAGCGATAGACGGGAAAATTCAAAATTTATTAGACTGTCTGTCTAGTATGATAGAAAAATGTGGCGGAACTTCAGTCTATCTTATGTAATTAAGTTACGGAACGAGCAGATCTGGCCCACCTGGTGTTAAGCGGTAACCTTTACCCGTAACAAGCAATATGAATTGGGTCCTCCTCTACATACGTAAGACAAGGCCCAAGTCGCCGTAACCCTGAGAGTGAAGATAGAATGAGGTGTAGTGATGGGATAAGAGCTGGGTTGCTAAGTGGTATAGGACAACTGTTAATTTGGAGGTCACTTATTTAAATTGGATTTTATATTCATATAAAAAGCAGCAATATGTTCTGAAAAATAGGTACAACACATCAATTAAAATTATTTTGAAAAGATATTCAATAGTGGAACTAATCAAGACGCTGTCACTAAACGCTTCGCTTATGTCGTAAGAGCATAATAAGTGATTGGGCGTCAATTTCGCACTAAGATGATGATTTCACACTGTTGGCTTATCCTCGTGAAGTGAAAGTAAATTGAAGTGAACATGAGTCTATAGTAGGTTTATAAATAACTAGCGAGCCGCCCCGGCTTTATCCGTCTTATCGTATCCGTAAAATAGCTTTCCAAACTCCACATAATTTGTATAAATTTTTAAACATTACAATGGTTATAGAAAGCTCATATGCCATCGCTCACTTTTTTGTAGTAGTCCTGTTAAAGAAGAATTTCCATACTTTATTTTTTAATATTTCAAATGAATAAGATATTTTCTATGAAACCTCTCAGTTGGCTTTATTTCTTCCGACATCTTGAACAATTGACATATTTCTACAAATTAACACAAAGCAATAGCAATACTATACGTATAAACCTTCCTGTTGGATCATTCTATCTATTTATGAAAACCGCATTCAAATCCGTTGCGTAGTTTAAAAGATATAAGCGTACAGGACTGGACTACTTCTGGACAGCATTGAGTCAAATGTTTGTTCTGTCGTGCTCAGAACCGGTGAAAAGATTTGCGTCTTGAGGACATCGATATGTTTTAGAACCGAAAAACTAAAGGCATGTACCAGAGTGGGGGTCCCGTGGTGTTTTAAAGACTCACGCTAGTTGTGTTATCCCAGCAGTGGGAATTGTTTCATTTAAAGGTGGCAGGTTCGAAATCAACGGAGTTAAAACAATGAAGAGTTTCTGACTTGAAAATATGAAATTAACATGCGTAACTAAGAAAATATAAATTTTATATTCGTGTTCACTAGCTACCCACCCCGGCTTCGCACGGGTGCCATTAATTTATAGATTTATAACAAACGTGTCTGTTCGGTTTTGTCGAACCAGTGCGGTGAAAGGCTTTTAAGTGCGCCTCAAAAAGGCTCCTTTCTTGCACTTTATACTATTTAGAGAAGATATACAAATGATAAATTTAAATTAGGTAGTCAAATTTTGTTAATCTTCATGACTTTATAAAGATAAAACTAGTCTGGCTTTTGATACTTATAGTATAGTCACCTTTGAGATAATGAATTCGATAATGGCTAAAGGTTATCTGTCTCATCCAAATATGGGTTACCTAATTTATATTATTTGATAAATATATAGAGAAAAATGACTAAATAATTATATTATAATAATCAAAACTAAAATAAAGCAGTCGGTTCGCCAGTTTAGTTCAGCTGTGGTTGCAACATATACTAACATAATATATATAATATTTAGATATTTACGTACACATAATTCAGGTCTCCTTCTTCTTCTTCGAGTCACCGGTTCTGTCGAACCAGTGTGGTGAAAGGATTGTAAGTGCGCCTCAAAGAGGCTCCTTTCGTGCACTCGACACATGTCTTCGAATGCGCGATGTTTTCCTTCACCGTTTTGAGAACTTGGTATTGCGCACATAAATCTTTCAATCGAAAAACTCATAGGTGCACGTCGGGATTTGAACCGGCGACCTCCGGATTGAAACTCGGGGGTCAGTACCGCTAGACCACCACGCTCTGATAATTCAGGTATAAGTATTTAAAGTGTACCTGTCACAGGGGATGACTAAATAGTCGTTAGCTAATCATTCGCTATATAAAATGTACCTCTAAGTATTCATTATTAATGTTTTGACGGCTTTACAATTTGCGCTTAAAACTGCAGTCTGTCATATATCTTATTAGCGACCGGCCCCGGCTTCGCACGGGTGCTTTGTAGATAGTAATGTGATGTGAGTGTGGAGTGATTAATAATATGATTAGATTACACTACAGAATAAGACATAAGGCAAGAAGAGAACAGAATAAGAGAGCATTTTCGAAGAATATTAAATAAAAAAACATATCGGTTCCGATTTCTTGAACCATATTTCAACAAATTAATACAAAAATTTATAAGCTATACGTGTAAACCTTTCTCTTGAATCACTCTATCAATTAATGAAAACTGCATTAAAATCAGTTGCTTAGTTTAAAAGATCTAAGCGTACAGAGGGACAGACGGCGGGAATCTGTTTTAATCTCTGTAGAGACCTTTATTAAGACTGAGTAGGTAATTGTGTCTTACTGTACTTCGCCTTATTTTTCATAAAATAATTATATAATCGTTCTTAACGTCCCGGTTTCATTTGGTCCCGTCCATTCCACAATTCCATATTTGAGGCCCTTTGTACCTTATTCTCACTATACTTATTTATATTAATTACCTAATGGTCGTTTAATCACATCACTACAGCAAAATATAGTTTACCCCATTGTTTAGCTATTATCTGTACCGAAAAAAGTAACAACCCATATACATAAACATTATACATTATACGTTGCGACTTGGGTCCTGCCGTACCTAGTAGGGGAGGACCCAAGCCGCATCGCTTGTTATGGGCTGAGGTTACCACTTAACATCAGGTGGGACGTCAGCTCGTTCTGTAACTGTATTACATTAAAAAAAAACTATTTCTTAGCAGAAGCTTAATTCGATATGTTTTCTTATTGAGATATTCAGGACTCGATATAACCAAAATGATAACTTTTTTTATGAAATTAGCACAGCCTTCAATATATTTTGTAGCAGTATAAGAGAGCAACAACACTATGTTCTCGAGATACTCCACTACATACTTAGCTGGATCTGGCTATTTCAAAAGCGACAGATCTCGTATAAAGACTTTGTTGCAATACGAAATTCTAAAGTAGGTTTCGCTCGTTTACACATTTTGTACCATTACCTTCGGCCAATGTGCCAATATTGCTGCTAATGTTGGCTATACCGCAAGATTTACCACTATTGTGAGGAAATTGTTTCTTGGAACTAAAGTATTTTACATTTTCTTGAAATACTAAGGTAAATTACTTAATTTTGTTTCTTTTCAAACAGATTTATATATACAATGTATTAAAAAGGCTGGACTAAACTGTGTATTCATCTTGATCTAGAATACATATAAAAAAAGTCTGTAGACCATATCTTGAACTGGTATATTAATCGGCTATTTCAAAAGACAGTATTGTAGAATTACATCGTTGCAAATTGTGTGCCAATGTTCTTGTTAATAGTTACGAGCTATCATATACCGCAACTTTACCTCCGTGGTGTCGAAATTATATCGAAATGTTAAATTTACTTTAATTTTGTAATATTTTTACTACTGATATTGCATTGATATGCAAGGAAACTATTTGTCACGTTAATTCTTAAATTTCAGTATTCTAAATATACATAAAGTCAAATTTTGATGATCTAATAAGTGGTTATAGAAAATTAAATTTGGTTTATAATTATTTTATTTATTTATTTATTTATAAAACTAGGGTTCACAGCGTAATTATTAAAAATGATGTACTGTCAAATGATAATTTGTCCTTATGACAATTCGAACCCTCATTTTGTATCTTGAGGTTGTGTGAAAAACAGAGTAAACAAGTTTTTTTCAACAATTTTGTTAACTTAATCCTGTTAAATTGCAATAAAAAACACATAAAGATGAGAAAAGAGAGAGAAAGACGAATGGTGAGCATTACCTGTCCGAAATACAATTCTACAACAGACAGTTTTCTTCAATAAATCTCCGTCTCGATTTCTAATTGAGATATTACGATCAGCAAATTATGGTAATTTTACACAGCCAAGCAATTTGCGAGGCAATTCGAAAGGTAGAAAATGCCTTGTAATTTTATAATCAGTCAGACTCATTTTTTGGAAAAGCTCAGATTATGCTACTGTCGATGTTCAAGACCAGTAGCTATTATTAGTTATGCTGTGAAAAATAACTTCCTTTTTCTTAGCTGGTTATGAAAAATATAGAAGAACCGAGAATCGACCAAAACTAAGAATTCAGTGGCTTGTAATGAGTACAAGATTTGATAACTAACTAATTAGTTCTGCGTCTGGGTGTTAACAGGAATTAATATATATAAACTACTATATTACCAGTTGTCTGGTTCCCAAAGCACAATCTGCACAATTTTTTTTTCACTTTAAGTCAATATTGTTTAATCATAATTATGACTAATTAATATTCTGAAACCATATGTATAACTAAACGTAAGACATCTTAACTAATATGTGTAATGTACTTAGAAAAACAGTAATATAAGAAACTATTTGTCAAAATAATAACAATAGGAAATCCTAGAATTATTCCAGTCACAAAAGAACAATAATATGCACCCGGCTTAGAATTATCTCCATTCTCTCACTATGCTCCCGTATACACAAACAGTACCCTTGACATGCAGACAACGTTGCAAGAATTCCTAAGACAAAAGTATAAACAAAATAAAATATGTAACTGATATAAGACACTAAATGCATCCATTGGACTAAAATGCTATTCAAATTTTAGTTTTAATATGAACCATTTGATTACTGATTGAGTTTAATGATAGTGATATTTTAAAAACAAAACCAGTTTTTTTTCTAGATATATTTAGATAATAAAGTAGTGGGTCTGAAATTTTGTAAAGTTTATTTCATATTCTACCGTAAGTATATGGAAAGTCATTGATGTATGTACATCCATACCATGTACCATTATTATGGTATTTTATAATATGCTATTGTTTATCATATATGTATTTGTAATACTCAACTGTCTGATAATAAAATATGATATTTAATATGATCGAGCCTCACAGCTCAGTTAGTAATCTGCCTTTTAAGTCGCAGGTCGTGGGCACAAATCGGCAGAATACCCACTCAGAACGATTGTGTGCCGAACATAGATGTTTATTCTGATTGTATTTACAAAAAGTTTACAAGTCATTAATATAGTTCCTGCCATAGTACAAGTTATGCTTAATTTGGGCATAAGTGTATTCGTTGTAAAATGTCTACCAATACATTATTTAAAATACTTTTAGTATAACACAAAATGATAACAATATACGCCAATGTTACTGGTACCGCATCAAATTGTGAAATAAATCAAAAACGATTTACAAACGAACAAGGTTACAATTTTTTTAATGTTTTTTGTTTATGAATACGGTCGTAAATGAACAATGAAATTGGATGTTATGCGAGCGTTCAGCCACTTATAAATACTGTATGTAGTTTGAATCGGTGACGCATGTTTCATTGTCGGGTTAACTGATGTTGCTTGTACAAGATGCTATTAACTGGATGGTTTAAACACGTGGTTACATGTATCCGTCGGCTTGATTCACCTGCCGTTTCATCTTTGTGCGTCCGTAGCTCTGGTACAGACTAGGAAACTAAGATACGAACTAACATAGGAAGTATTCTTTAGCCCTAAGAATCCGTCTTTTCACCTTGACTGGCATCACAACTCAGTTTTAGTAACTCTGCCATCTGCGCAATAGGTTGTGGGTTCGATTCCCACCCAGGGCCAACACTGTGTGACGAATATAGACGTTTGTCTGTCTGGGTGTTAATATTAATACATTTATTTATTTATTATTTATTTATTTAGAATTAATTATAACACCTATATTATACATGTATCTATCTACAAAAGACTAGATATTATATCAGTTGTCTGGTTTCCATGTTACAAGTTATGCTTAGCTACGAGTACTGGGGCTAGATGGCGCTGTTTGAAATGTCAACCGATTTCTATGATTTATTTATTTTATCTATTAATTAAATTTTTGCACTAACTGACGAGAGTCACGAAACTTGAGTTGAAAAACAGATTCACTGCGCTTAACCTTGTATAGATAATCGGATAATGCCTCCGCATTTTAATATTCTATCTGAGAAATTAGGTTGTCCAACGTATATATAATGTTATTCAGAGGTGAAATCGTTATGGCTGGTCACACAGTCAGAATGCACATCGAGACAAACAACCGATTATACACGCATTCTATTGAAGTCTTCTTTTTATCCGACTGCCCCAGAAGTGGGGTAATGTTTTTGGGTGTATGTACCTGTGTCTCTTTGTTAACTATTTCACGCTTCACCTTAACCGCTTTTACTAAGTGCATATGGATGTATACACGGTACATATACCAAAACAACATTTTTTTAAAAAATTTGTCAGTCTGTCTGTTTGGTCCGGCTAATCTCCGGAACGGCTGGACCGATTTTGACGGGACTTTCACTGGCAGATAGCTGATGTAACAAGGAGTAACTTAAGCTACTTTTCTGAGGGGTAAAATAGGGGTACGTGATAAAACCGAAGTCCACGCGGACGAAGTTGCGGGCAACAGCTAGTGTATCAATAAGATGGTTGCAAATGAAATCATTCCGGAAGCTTTTTTTGTTTTTCTTGATGTGATAAGATTACTATTAACTCCCCTCATGTATAACACTGTTGTATCTGCATTATTTACTTATTTATTCATATAATTATATCTCAGCCTTACAGTTATTATTTTCTATACTAATATTAATATAATAGTTAATATTTGTTTTATTTGAACTTGTGTAGGCAGAGTATACTTAAATCAACATTAGTATAATGGGGGTTATGTCAGGATTACTGGCCAGATTCTAAAAACTATAGCTCTACATTATACCTGAGGCTCATAGCTGTATTTATAAAAAAAAGCATGATATAATTATTCCATCACAGTAAACTCTTGATGCAACATATTGTTTACAAGATGTTTATTCTTGATATTCATCCGTGCCGCTATTTTATGCCCCAATTGCTTCCTTACTTCCTTATCCGAGTGGTATTAACTTATACTTCTATATTATCTTCCATGGAAGGCTTCAGTCTTTCAGTGTTTCCATTGCATGGACACAATTTATATCTGATAAACTAGTTTTTTTTATTGGGGTAAACTACTAAATTAGGCTTTGGTGAATTTTTAAAATTTGGTGACATATTGGTAAATTAAATACACTTAGAAATCCTTACTTTGCCATTACTATTTTGCTATTGCAGTCATTTCTTTATATTATTTTTGAAAAATATGCTTACAACCTCTCAAATGCAACTTTTGTATTCATAACTGACCTCTTAACTGACTTCTTATTCATAATGATAATACTGTATAATAGGTACTATTTAAGTAGTATGAACTGTACAGTACCAACAATATTTAACAAGAATTTTGGTAGTACGAAGTAATGGGTACATTACTTCGTAGTTCCAAAATCCAGAAGCTACCTAACACTGTATTTTATCAAATTACATAGACGGGAGGAAATTATAACCATAATGGAAAAACTAAAAGCT
Source organism: Chesias legatella (assembly GCA_947359385.1). NCBI lineage: Eukaryota > Metazoa > Arthropoda > Insecta > Lepidoptera > Geometridae > Chesias > Chesias legatella. Next base: position 1,058,954 of record OX375784.1, on the reverse strand, counting down.
ACTGTTTAATACTACTAAACCGTTTAAAACTATTACTAACTACTAACTAGTATTATTTTTAAATGCAGTGATTACTCATACTACACCTTGAACTTCAGTATTTGGCTTTTGATCATTTTGTCTCTTAGTGTGAAGCCACGTATGCTCATTATGTTTTTTTTATATTCTAGCTGTTGCCCGCGACTTCGTCCGTGTAGAATTCGGCATTATCACGCACCCCCTATATTACCCCCCCTTTGTCACATAGTTTTTTAAATTTATTTACGAATATTAACTGCAAGTACAAGTAAATATAAATAATAGTATGGTTATGAGCTACTAAGAAACCACAGGGGTTTGTGCTACTGGTACTTACAGTCTACGTCATACAAAATAAACTCACGACTAAAAATACATTATAAAAATAAATATAAACTAAAAAATTAAATTAAAAAATATACACATATATTTTATGCATTAAGCATATATTATACATAATATTTACATAATTTTTATTTACAACGTTTGACTATCACTGTTGTGTAAAAATTATAATTTTAATTTATTCTTTATATTGGTTTTCGATTAGGTATCATAAGGTGAATTAGAAGGTAATTAAGGTAGATAAACGTAACCTAAGTTACTCCAAATATCATCAGCTATCTGCCAGTGAAAGTCCCGTTAAAATCTGTCTAGCCGTTTCGGAGATTAGACAGAACAGTAATATTTTTAAGTATCATATACTTTTATATGCATTTAGTAAGAAGCTGTTATTTTGGAATTAAACAGACACTAATTCTTCTTTATTTTTTCACTTCATATTTTTTTTCTTGCTTTCTTCATTTTATTTTATTTATTTATTTAGAATTCAAAATAGTAATTTTCGGAATTAATAAAGTGTAACCTTTTGCATTATTATGTTTATTAAATCGTAATTCATTGTGCACCGTCTTACTCGAAACGCGTTTTTGCTGTAACTCAGCTGTTTAAATATAATGATGACGTATGTATTTACATTTTCTTTAGACGGTTGCAATCACAAATATATTCAAAACTCCTTTCACTATTTTGTTAAAAGCTTTACCGTTTTACAGTCCCCCTAGAATCAAATTCAAGGGTTCACAGCCACCTTTTGTGATATGAACTTGGAGCTTTTATTATTCAGGTAGGTATGTTCCGTCTCGTTCTTGTGTATAGATTCCTTTCACTCTAACGTCAACAGCTGCGCTGCGCAGGAGTCGGTCGCAGCAGGCAGTGAGCGGAGTGGCGCTGTCGTGATTGGCCGCCGCATTCGAACGTCGCGTTCTGAATTTAAAATAGTCGCGATTTCTTTGGAAGCGGCGTGCTTTATGTTTCTCCTTTGTTTTGTTTAAGTAGTTCTCTTGAGATTTTCTCTAAATTATGGTAACTAGTGCTAGTGTGTGTGTTCTGTGTGTTTACGGATGTTAAACGGATTAATTTTGGTTTATCTTTTTGGACAAACCTTACGCTACAACGTTGGAACTTCTTTTTTGATTAATTTGAGATCTGGTCTGTCTGGTTTATATCACAACGTTTGAGACGACTGTGATTGCATCTATGACGTGATTAATAAAAAACTTGTTGCATGTCCTTCGACACTATAAGCAAATTGAAATGGCCAAAGCCTGTGCTCGCACAAGGTTGGCAGTGTGTTCGAGCACTACTAGTCTCGTGAAAGTATTTGGGAGCGTTGCCTTCACGAAGATATTTTAGCATATTAATGTACGAGACACCCGAGCTTTCTATGTCTGCTCGAATGACATCACTCTTGTTTGGACTTAGTTGTCTTTATGTAACCAGACCTTACCTTTACAGTTGTCAGCAATAAATTATAAGGCGTCATGTTACCGTGTTATCAGAACTTATGGGATATGCGATATTATTTATCATTTGCATTCTTGTGTAGTATTTAATGAGTATAGGTGTTAGGTTGATCGTTATTGAAGTATTTAAAATACAAAAGTCTATATAATAACATCTATAAGTGAATTTGTCCACATTACTCTTACTTGGTTTATTAGACGAAAGAAACAAATAGGGTAATAACCTAAAATATATCCGCTGACCTAGAAATAGTTGGTCTAGAAGTGACGTGAATTGGAACTTAGTACCTCAATTTCTTTTTATACTTCATCTATACTTAGTAAAGGTTTTAGAATTAGCAATGGATTGTGTACTGAAGCAAATCACGCGCATGTTTCACAAACTTGTTGCAATATACCCTTTATGGTTCATTGCATTAACGAAATCACTGTTACCACAGCATCATTATTTATTAATTAATGGCCTCCTTATCACCAATTGATCGATTGACGTGTGTGTTATTGTCACGTTTCTCGAAGATTAGAAAGTGCCATTTTATCACTGTAACTGTATGTATGGTCGTCATGTTTAGTATAGCACATAGCGTGTGTTATTATGATTTTATCAGCAGCTATTCAAACTATTATAAGGGTTGTCAGACTATGAAAAGTTGCGTTTTTATGTGGTTACTGCGATAACTCATATGTAGCAATTTAAAGTAATTATGTTTAGATGTATATGTAATAACATCGAATCATTAAACAAAATAAATAAATATTGGTGGACATTTCACACAGCGCCATCTAGCCCCAAAGTAAAAGCATAGCTTGTATCATGGGAACCAGACAACTTATATAATACTTATATACTTTTTTAAATACATACCTATAATATATATTGACACGCAGAACCAGAACAAATATTCATCATAAAAATATTTGTCCTGGGTGGGACCTGGGAATCGAGCCTACGACTAACAGCGCAGAAGGCAGGGTTACTACCATCTGAGATTTGAGACCAGTCAACATAACGTCAGTCATTGCTATATAACCTTGAATCACATATTTACCAAGACCATATCACATATTTGGCAAAACCTATTAATAAAAATATAAGTGGGTAGGTACAGTGTCAAATTAAAAATTACATACTGAAACAATGATCTTAGAATGAAATAGGAAATCAAATAGCAAGAATATAAAACCGAGGCACAAGTAGATGTTAATACCATGACTTTATTAGTGCTTATGACTAATCCAGCAAATTCAGTTAACATATTATGTATTTCCTTAAAACCTTGACCGGGAGTATTGAACAAAGGGGCACCATTGTTTATATCTTATTGACAGTTATGTCCAAACAAATCCGCATTGTGCTGTTTGTAACAATTCCGAGTGATGCGTTCCCAATATATTATAGCTAGTGATGGGTCATCGAGTCTTGAGCTAAAACTGGAAGGTAGTTTGACACACTATTATCATAAAAACTATGTGTATTATAAACCAGAAAATAAATAACAGGTAAAAAAATAAAAATATAACCTAATATTTTGTAAATGAAAATCTTAGTAAATAAGTAGCTGAAATATAAATGTTTTTCCTTGTCATTAAAAAGGCTCAAACATCAGATTTATTATAAATACAACAGATATTTAGTAGATTTAAAAGTCTTATTTTGAATAAAAAGTTACACTTTTTATGAGAATTTGAAGTAACGACTTAGGTCTTATCAAAAACTTTACAAATCACCGTTTGAAGGTGGCTTAAATGTAAAGATGTAACGGACTCGAGAAAATTAGTTACGACAATATAAATTCTTTTTTTACACAAAACTTTATTTTCATTCAATTCATAAATGACTCGAAAGTCAGATTTCGACCGATATGGGAAAAATATGCATAGTTGTCCGATGAACAAACAGTTTGGTGACCCTTAAGTTAGTTGCAGGATGATGTTGTCCTTATTACGTCTAGACATGGCACAGACTTTAAAATTTTTGACTCCTGTAGAAGTTTGTCTCATGTAATCGTGTCACTGTTTTGTATGATAGAAAAGATAGCCATATCGCAATGAAAAAGGTACCGTCAGTCTTTGTTTACTAGGTAAATGAGTCATAATTCCAGTAATTTTTCAAAATATTTAAATTTGCACTTCTTTCTATACGGCAACGATTTTATTACACTACATAAGTTTTTTTTATATCTTTTGTTTTATTGGGCATTAGTCAAGCAGTCTTAATCTCAAAATACCAATAAGGTACTGAAAACTGTAGAATCTAGGCTCTAGGCTAATAACGTTAGCTTTAGCAACAAGGCTACTAGATACCTATTACAAACCAGTATGTTAAAAGCTTGAAAATATCAAGTTAACATACAAAACAAATGAGTTAAATAGCCTTCGTTTCGTTTTCTAATGATGTCTGAGAATAACAAAAAACAATGATAAATAATCGCGAAATAAGCCAACAATTATGTTAATTAATAAAATTACCTCAGACTGAAAATACGTTGGACAAGGAGTGGTTTAGTGTAAGCATATTTCGAGGCAGGGCGAGGACGGATCATTCCTGTGCCATTCCTGTTTATTCAAAATAAGAGTTATGTGTTTCTATATTAATATTATTATGTATATATTTACTTATATATAATTATGTATAATAGCACTCATCCTGTTGTGTCACACTTAGGCCAACGTCCTCTTTGTTGATCCGCACGCGTGCGCGACAGATTCCGGACCAAACAAGCCAATACGCAGGGGAAAAGCTGTTTTCAGAATCTTTGGCCAGCCATAAGGCTTGTCTGATTACGTTGATCGACTGGCCTCACAGCTCAGTTGTTGATAACCCTGCTTTCTGCACTGTAGGTCGTGGGTTCGATCCCCACTAAGGACAAACATTTATGTGACATTTGTAACATTGATGTTTGTTCTGTGTCTGGGTGTAATATGTATTATATGTATGTATTTACTAAAGAAAAGTATATAAGTATTATATCAGTTGTCTGGTTCCCATGATACAAGCTATGTTTAGCTTACTTTGGGGCTAGATAGCGTTGTGTGAAATGTCCACCATTACTTATTTCCACATTATTTATTTATTGATTTATTTATTTAGTTAGTGATAACCCTGCCTTCTGCACTGCAGGTCGTGGGTTTGATTTCCACCCAGGACAAACATTTCTGTGACGAACATAGATGTTTGTTCGGTGTCTGGGTTATTTCCAAAAAAGTGTCAAGTAACTAACGTAACTTAATTAGTAAACGACAGGGTAATGTAGGGTATTTTTAATTCTATCTGGGTAACGCATAACATATCGTACATATATAAAATAAGATTAATGATGGATGACCAGTGGCTGAGACGCAGCTGCGAAATTACATTTTATAACTCGATCTCCTTTAGTAGCATAGTTGTTCGAGAAAGTCGCCACTGGAAATGCGTGATCCATAGTGTCTCAGAACTACTATGTATAATTCATTACTGGGTCGAATCAATTTAATCTTTTTAAATGATCTTTAATGCCCAGCTTTTGTTGTTTTTTATATATTGCATTAATTTTAAACCATTATGAAAGATAAAAAAATGTATAAATGTTTTTGGAAACTAAGAAATTTTATATCATACCCTTGTATTTTTTGTCATGGTATTATCATTGTTTTTGTAGGTTTTAGGCAGGTCTATTTACTATTATGTTTAATGTTGTTTTTATATATTTTCCTGTTATTAATTTACGAGTTGTGACATATCAGGGTTCCGTACTCAAAGGTTGAGTCCCTATTTCGAAGCCTACGCCGCGCCGTCTCTCTTTCTGCTCTTTTGTACCGAACCGAATACCTAGCTGGTTGGAACTTTCACATTTATGCTTTATTAAAGAGGACATCCTGACAAATAATAAAAAAACTGTTTGAAAACGTCCCCATATAAAGATATTTACTAATTTTTTTTATGTTTTTCTCTAATTTGAACCCTATGGATTCTTCGAGATGCTATTTATCAAATTGTTAAGCAATATATTATATTTTTGATTAAATTAAGTATTAAGCAAAACCATTGTATTTACTTAAAGTACTTTGATACTATTCAGTTAACTTCTAATCTTATATAATACTTAGTTGTACAAACGTACCTTAATATACTTTCTTGCGATTTCTCTTATAACAGCAAGAACTGAAGTGTTTTCTTGTCTGTTGTTTTTCAATGGATATCTGTTTTCTGAATTCCCGGAGAAATGTATCACGTGTCGATGCCCAGCTCGCTGGATATGTGGACCGATGGACTGGTTTCAACTTCTACTTAGAAATCTTTCCTATTAACTCAATCATGCATTTAATGATGGCCGCTAATTAGTCTTCACTATGCAAGTAGTTTTCATTTATTTTGTTTTCCGTAAAATTTTAAATAATCGATGAAATATAGCGTCGAGAACTCATATACAGGTTGTCCGGTAATGAATGGATAACCTTGAAATGGGTCTTAGTAGAACTATTGGGGATTTGGAAAAAAATATCAAATAAAAAATACCAAGTAGTATCAAAGATATGTATTTTTTAAATTTTTGGTTTTGGTTAAATTTTTTAAATTGTTTTTTTTATTTGATATTTTTTTCCGAATGCCCAATAGTTCTACTAAGACCCATTTCAAGGTTATCCATTCATTACGGGACACCCTATATAAACTTTATATGTACTCAACTGTATATTGCCGTAATACTTAGTATACACGAATAAAGTTTACATCGAATCATTTATAAATAAAAGATTGATAATTGAAAAAAAATCAAATACAATAATGTCACGTTTTGAAGTGTTGATGGCTTAGTTAGACACCTTGGCTTCCGTTTTATAGGTTGTGGGTTCGATCCTAGAAGGAACTAGAGCTTCCGGTTAAGGAAAAAATTTGTAAAGAAACATAATAAATAAATAAGTATTGGTAGACATTTCACACAGCGCCAAGCTAAGTATAGCTAGTATCATGGGAACCAGACAACTGATATAATACTTATATAGTTTTTGTAAATACATACATTTATAATACATAATATTTAACATCCAGATACAGAACAAAAATCTACGTTCTTCACACAAAAATGTTTGTCCTGTGTGGGAATCGAACCCACGAACTAAGCGTAGGAGGCAGCTACCAACTGAGCTATGAACAGTTGAGCTATGCTTGATGATAAAATATTTTATCTTAATGTCAACAAACGGGCATAAGCAAGAAATAGCTTCTCACATTATTCAATCGCAGATGAATAAAATGTCAATCTGAAGTGGCATAATCTCACCAGTTACCATCAATCTATAGATAGATAGATAGATAGATAGATAATAGGTACTTTATTGACCACCATACATGGAAATTTCATAAAGATTAATATTTAAGCTAAGCTTTCTGTCTATGCTGGTTATGTCGGTGAAAGTATTGATAACGTCGGTGTCGCTGAAGTCGGCGCCAAGCCATGGTTATCTAATAGTGTAATTTATTACACAAAGTGAATTTACATTCCCTTTGGTGGTGCTACCCGTTTCCTCGTCATCGTCAATGGCTTGGGTTGTGTAACGTGCTTGCGTCCCGTGACGCGTCCGATTGCGAAGGCGGGTTAAACTCAGAACTTAATAGTGATTTTGAATAAGTGTTGCTTGTGTAAAATAAAATTACATATTCTCCGTCCAAAAGCTGTCACACTATTGCATAATAATATTTTTTCATTTATCTTCTATTGTTGAAGTTATGACGAAGTATTGATGAAGTACAATATAATATGCTATCGAAATAACATACAACAAATTGTTGAATAACTTTACTGACTTACTAAACACTTAGTCCCAAAATTAAAAATTATTCTGATTAGTAACTATAATATAAATTGATTCACATCACGGCACTTGTCACGTTACTCAGTTTTTGATTCCTTGGCAGGTAATATGCAATTATAATAATTATCTGATTCATATTTGTGAATCAGCCGTTGATAATATATGTGTGTTAGATAACGAATTACGCAATAACGGCGTTAAATATTTTGTTTCACTTTGCAATGTATTATAATAAATATTTGTATTTGTACTCAAATTTTACCATTGCATTAGTGAAGGCTTAAAGAGAATACATACACACACACATGCACACTTTTGGTGTATGGATGATGATTTAAAAGCAATACATTTTAAATTTTAACCTAATGCATATTAAGCGTGTAGCGTGTAGATACATATCATTATTTATTTATTATTGAACCTTAAAAGTTCAATTTTAAAACCGGCTAGAACCAATTTTCAATCATGGCAAGTACAAAGCTCGTGTCTTGTATAGAGTAATCGGGAGACAAGTAACTATGTTGGTTGTGAAATCACTCCATTGTTGTACATAAATCAATTCATTGACTACTCTTGACGCAATCATTTAAGATAAACAAAAAAGAAGTTCACGTATTCGTTGTAGCAGTAGGTATATTTTAATCGTTTCCACAGAAATTATCAGCAATGTACTAATGAGACAAGGACGTCACAGTCTCAGTAAACTTTAACCACAGCCCATTAACTTATCAAATAATGGGATCTTCGGAGATAAATATGACTCGTCAAACGACAAGAATACTTTTAGATAATTACACTAGTGGAGCAGTGGAGATTATGACAGAATGAAAATAAAACACTATCCTGGAAAAGCGGTCATGGAGGACCCTTGGCTCTCCATCAGTGACCGGACCATGGACCTCGTCTATGCGGCCAACTGGGTCGGAGCGAGCAATCTCAAACTTTACAAAGAACAAGATAATCAGTCAGACAAGGTCAAATTTAACTCTATATCGAGAAGCAAATCGTGTAGAGACGTCGGCCGCACTAATGACAACGAGTATGTAAAGAAAACATATTCACATGAAGACAATGGATATTATCCTGATGATGTTCCTAATGGAAACATATCTCAACTAGCTAAATATCAACAAGATATTGAAGAAAAGGCGAGAGCAAACAACGATATAATTAGCCAAAACAAACTGAAGCACAGTTTTAGTTTCAAAGATATGCCAAACGGGTACAAGCCATCTACACTGAGAAGGGTAAAGCGAAGAAATTTCACTGAGTGGGATATCGAAGCATTTGAATCAAATAGCAAGCAGCCACCTGTACCACCCCTGCGTAAGGACTCTCTTAAATATGCACATCGACAAAGAAAGGTTGACACTAAGAAAAATTATTACCCATTGCCAGACCCAGGTCCAGTTCCGCCCGACCCATCATCAGAGTCCTATTACGAGTATTACTCAAGAGTGAGTCAACAAAACAACGACACAGACAGTGACAAAATTAAACAGATTCAAAAAGGCTCACGACAAGATAAAGTATTTAACATTGAGCATTCAAAATCAAATGGAAACACTATGTATCATCTGATAAACTCTATGGCGACCTTGGATTTAGATCCTATGAGATCCAGAAACGGTAAAAAGAATCCTGTTATCGATTGTGAAACAGAAGATTCTGGTATACACATGAAACCTATTATTAGTCAATCGTTATCTACATGCGATCAACTTCCAAAGCACACTGCGCACCTAGCTCAGGTACGCAACGGACGTAGTGAAGATGTGAAACCCAGTTACCGTTCCAAATCTTTGAGAGTTAAAAGCGAAGGTAGAGCACCTTTGCGAGCATACTTCGACTCCATGCAAAACGATCCTTACGATAGAGTTACTGTAACACAACCAAAAAGAAACCTTTCTCCGAGCGAACAACTGACATTAATGCAGCATGAAATGTTAAACGGTAGCCAAAGTAAACCTGCGGCGCTAATTAGCAGCGGGCTACACTCCAATGGTCTGGCTAAGGAAAGTGAACATCGGACTACTTACGGTGTTATGAAACAAATAAAACGTGACAAATACGGGAAGATGTACAATACAGTGAGAGTGAAAAATGATGATAGGTATGAGAGGTACAATGACATAATGTCTTTTGGCCGAAATAGTATCATTGAAGGGCGTGTGCCTACAAACGGTAATAGTGTGTTTGCACGTAGTGCTAAAAGTTCGTCAAGTGGTTCAGACTCAGACTTTTCGATACCTCGACCAAAGTTGATTGTTCCCGTTCATACATACGGTATGCGGAAGAGGAAGACGGGAAATCTCTGTCACCGAGACAGTACTGCCACGGAAACTTCACTAGACGCTGGTATAGTGTTGGATGTGTCACGCTTGGAAGATTCTACGACATCAGAGAAGTCACGAATTGGCAATACAGGTAAATTTAATGTCTTATAACACATAATACTTACAAATTGACGTATCGAATTGGCTTTATCTGAAAAGGTGTATTTATTTTGATGATATTCTGATCTTGTGTGCTGATGTTGATCGAACGATGTAGGCTGCAGTTAACGAGGCCGTTACGAGGTCTCGTCGGATGGCAATCTATATGACGTAATGCCTACTGTAAAATAGATGTCAGTAACGCTAGTCTATGATCATCATAATTTCTTTTGATATAAATAATACTAATAATAAATAATAATAATTTACACAGAAAATCTTTTTGCATTTAAGTTATTATTCTACCTTTTTATTTAGCTAAATGCTCTCATGTTCTTAGTTATCTGTGGAATACATTATTGTCACAACCGTTTGTTCAATAACAATTTATTAAAATACATCAAACTATATACAAGATCAGTGACAATGATTTAAGTCTGCGATTTTGCATGCTTCAAAATGCATTTTTGAAGTTGTTATAAACTAGATTCTTAGATTAAAATTAATGGTGCATAACAATTGCGACACGCACAATCCATTTAACGAAGCGCCGAATGCCTTAGCATACGTATCGGGCCACTTACGAGGTTGCTAAACACAAGTCCGGCATATCAATTAAAGGCTACGTATTGCCCTACTTTAGTTTAGAACATGAATATTTACTTGTTAAATTGCAAAAGCAATCGCAAAATATGAATTGCTTCAATATTCATGCTGAAACGGCCCGGAAACGCTGTCTTGAATTTGGTAACCCGAATTGAAATATTTAGTCACAAGAACATACAAGATTTTGATGTCTCTGTAAAGACACTCAACAATCGAGCTTCATTAAGCTTTATTCTACTAGGAAGCCACATCATTCGTGTAGTTCAGTCATATGCTTTGAATCTTTGATTTTAAGTCATCCTGGTTACATTACGATGTTTTCATCCGTGAGAATAATTAATTACTCCGCGGCTCTGGTTTCGAACAAGTAACCTTCGGTTTAATTTAGGAGGCTTCATCGGCACGTTTGAGATATATCGATGCCAAAATCAAGAATAGCCTTGACATGATTGCAATTAACAAATCTACTAAGGGTGTTATATAGATACTTGTACTTGGGCTATCAAAATAAACGCCTATAAAAACAAGCACGCGTGTGAACTTTTAACCTAAGGCATACTACGTCTCGGCTTTTGCCTTGAAACACTTTCGTTCGTTAAATAATTTGCGTCCGCTTGGACTGCACAGCAATAACTCAGCCATGTCCGAGTGAGTTTATTCTCCATATCTAAGCGGAGACTGGTTTTAAGGATCGGAGGTTGCGACATGCGGAGGTAATGTTCGATTTGGCGAAATCTGCAGTCGTTTAGTCATATATCCTTCGAATTTTAATTCTTCTATTTTAAGGTCAATAATTTTTGCGTCTTAGTATTTAATCTTACATGTTCAAAAAAGATCTTTACTCTCAGGCATATGACGTTTAATATAATTTGAAATAATAGTAATAATACTATCACTGCTTCTGGAAGATATGATAATAAGGACGGAATTTTTAAATACACTATTGTAATTTCACTGCGAACTAAATTTATTTTAGAAATATTGAAACAGAAAGTTTAAACATGTACCAACGCTCAAATTAGCGCTAATTATCGTTATTTGTTCGGCATGTTGTTTCTCACACAAAGAGCTGCGTTGCATGTTCGTTTCTTTTTTAAATGTTTGACGTTTGAATGGCTTGCCTCAATCCAAGAACATGGATTTTCGATCTATTGTGTATGAGAGAAAATATGTGAACATAATAACTATATGATGAAAATCATGCAAGTCACACATAAGTTACTTGTAATTTTGATGTGCAGGAATGGGCAACAGCCCTCTAATTCAGTTTTACTCTTCTTTTGTATAGAAACAATCATTTCGCACCAAAAAACACATTATAATGTTGCAGAGAAGTGTCTGTAAATTACACATTGAACATGTTTGTTTAGACTTGTCACGGTTGACGTCCGCACACAGTGTTGCTTATCGCTTATCTATGTTTTTCAACTTGTCAAAATCTTGCATTCACCTTAAAAAAACAATTTAATTAATATAAGTATCTATATACCAGGTATCCTGTAAATATCAAAAAAGTATTTTCCATGATTGTATACCTGATCAAAGTCTAAATAGTCAAAGTAGAAGATATAGAAAAGATTAGTAATAACAACCTTTGAAATTAACATTATGTGGGGTTCGTGTTTTACAGCCATTTTAAATTCAACATATTAGCGAGCGACTGTACATATCTGGCCTTGACCGGAATGAAACATCTTTTTTTTATATTCAAAATTATTCAAGTTAGTATGCTAGAATCGATGTAAGGGGCCATCAAGGATCAAACAGTCCAACGGATTTATTTGGCCTAGATAAGAAGCGTGATAAAATGTAAAAAAGCATAGTTAATAACGGGACATTGAAAAAACACAATAGGTGTGACGGGACAATGACACGTTATAATGATATATCCGGGCCAGTAAGACCATTCAATGATAAAATGAATGTCCTTTTGTACATGGGTCAGATTAACAAGTTTACTGTAGTGTGTAGTCTTCATAGTATTTAATAAAATAGATAGTAAATATAGTTAATTTGTTTTATCTGATTAAGAACCGTCAAATATTTACTTTGTGCTTTGAGTCTAAAATTCAATTTGTTATTTAATTATCAAAAGGGAATACGTAGAAATCGAATGCACAATTTTCCAGATAACATGATAGAAATGGAAATCAAATAAATAGATTCAACATAAATTAAAAATTATGTGTTTATGCGTTTATTAGTTAAAATTTTGTATTTCTATCCAGTAATCTAAATTTAACAACTAGACACATTCGACACTAAACATGGACATGAAATGGTCTACCTCTAGAATATTTTGATTAAATTATTTGAACTCGTATTCGATGCATGAGCCTAAGGCAAGGCGATGATAAATAAACAGGCAAAGAATAGAACGGTCGCACGGTCCTCCATTTGTTCACACATGTTCGATGCCGTAGAACCCCTGATAGCCTAGAGAAGCTAATGGTAGTTGGGCAGGTCGACGGGAAAAGACCGCGCGGTCGCTCACCTACCCGTTGGTCAGACCTAGTAAAGACGCTCACTGGCCTGCCAATATCCAAAGCTATTAAGACCGCCGAGGACAGAAGTACATGGAAGAGTATAGTGCATCAAGTGATCAACATGTCAGACTAGACACGACCTTCAGCAATGAAGATGCCGACTAAGAAGAAGTTCGATGCCGGCTACAAATCTTTCCTAAACCGCGATCAACACCTTCGTGATAAACGCTATTATTAAACCAATTTGCTTTTATATAGCTTTTAATTCTTTTATCTCACCATTCCTTAAAGAGTCGTCGTTTTAAACGCTAAGTGACCTTGAATCTTTGGATGTAATTGGTTGCTGTTGATCCACTAGCCATTCTTATTTATGTAACTTGTGTAGGTACTACAAATCGGCAATAACCTCTGTTTTTAGAATAGCAATGATTTGCTTAATTTATTCTTCAAGTTCATCAAAAAAGTTAATTGCTTTACTCTAATGAACGATTAAACTCAGATATAATATTGACGTCTTATATGTAACGTTTTGCTGAGACAGAAATAATTTAAAGTTTATTAAATTGATTTTGATTTCAATTAAATATAATACATTTGGCTGCATTAATGAAATCAACTTTTTAAGTGTATGCCAATACATTTAGTTCTTGAAATTTGTTATTTATACATATATATTATTTGTAAACTATAAGCAGTAGACTTATTACAACAATAACAATATTTTAAGCCTAATGTACCTAGATATATAAGCAATAGTGCCTTTTATTAACTGCAGTTATGTGGACCAAGTTTTACAAGATAACAATACAATAGTCTTCTCCTATTGTAACATCTTCGGATTAAGCATCTAATGATCCGACATCTACTGATCTTGAATCTATTGATATATGTATCAATAGATTCAAGATCCCTTCCATAAACTGACTGAAACCTTTGAAACTGACACATACATATAAATATAGCAGGGCCAAGAATAATGTCAGTGAATAAGCCTACGTTTTGTCCAACAGAGGGTCGAGTGGAAGTGTCACGTGAGAACAAGTACCTCAGCACGATGGCACCAGGCAAGGTGTTCGGGGAGCTGGCCATACTGTACAACTGCAAGAGGACAGCAACAATCAAGGCAGCATCGGACTGCAGACTATGGGCAATCGAGCGGCAATGCTTCCAGACAATCATGATGAGAACTGGCCTGATACGGCAGGCGGAATACACAGACTTCTTGAAGAGGTAACGTACAATATTTATAATTGAATCAATGCCACATCAAACTGTTGCAGGGAAAAGGCTTCAAACAGCAATAATGTTTGATTGAACTTCAGTTATAATCTTATGATTGTTTTGAGAAATTTGGATTATGATCCGTTTGCTTTTTTAGCCTAAGACCATGTTCTTACTCATCGTTAAAATACTCATGTTATATGCTTATTTCAAAATCAACTTAATTAATATAATTCAAAAATCTTCTTTATGGACACTACATTAATTGACCTATGTTCTTGATCAGAATGATCGAATCGAATGATGGCATCATCTTATTAAGATGTTTGTACCTATCTAGCAAGAAGTGTGACAAGAGTTGCAATGCATCCAATAAATACTTTTGCGTCCGTTACTCACAAGAAATTCAGTAATAGCGTGCTATGATTCCGGTATGTAGACTGTGCTGTTAGACTTTCCAAGAGCAATTCGGAGAGAACCTACATAGACTCATCTTTCTACAAATTGCAATAAAATTGCGATGATTCTAGTTTTATAGCCACGTCAATAAGCTCTTTCAAATTATCTTTAATGAGACAGAAATCGTAAAATCATAATTTAACATTGCAGGCCACTGTCTCTTATTTGCAATTCACGATTTCTTCGAAAGTCTGGCACAATATCAAAATAGTTGTAACGGCCAACAAATTTTTTGTGTGGACTATTTATAAATATCCTACCAAATACGAGACGTTGTTTACAAGATTGAGGCCAGTGACCTGAATTCGCTTTGTTTTGGAAGTAGAGATAGCACACAGTGATAGACTTTATTTCCCCTTCAGACGGTTTATTTTTGTCTATCATTATAATATAGAATCAAAGGGTAGGAGAAGTCACTCAAAACATTCTAGGACCGTATCAAATAAAATTTATGTAATCAAATATGTATAACAAAAAAAATCATTTTTCCGTGTAGATTACTTAGGAATAAAAAAAAATCCATATTTGTTTGAAAATCATTTGTTTACAAGAATATTCTTTTTTGTGCGAATGATAAACATATATTCTGTACAAATTGCAAAATTTTATATATTGCTACTCCCCATACATATTCTGAATGCGTGCAGTTCTTAGCAGCATTTCATTGATCTTCTTACTTCGGGGAAGTTATTGAACCGAATGACATCATGAATGCTAATGCAAGTCTGGAACAGTCCATTATTTTGCATTCATTATAATTCCTACCGGATACAATATAAGGCATGCTCAATAAAAAGTCTAGAAAATTACAAATAATAATTTTATTCGATTGAATTCTGAACTCCGGCTGGCCTTTACGTGAATCGACTTGGGAGTCGTTTCCACGTATTTTGAATTCATAATACTCGAATTATGTAGTAGGTAAATGATGAGGCTGTATCACCAAACGCAAATTTTAGTCTTTGGAAGTATAACAAGAATACTTCCAAAGACTACAGCGAGAAACATAAAAAAACTAAAATATATTGTCTACACATTAATACATCGTTAGGTAGACACCAAATTTTCACATGCCATAATGTTGAAACAAACGAAATACGTAAAAAATAAAAATATTTCCACAGCCAATGAGTTCCTTCCAAAATAAGGATTTATCTTATTTAATATCTTTAAAACTAAGTATGGCTCACGTAATAACAGTTCAAGTTTGTAATTTTACATTAGTCATTTTGCATTTAAGTGTATTGGGACATAAACATTAAACTGCTTGTGTCATGGCGTTAGAACGTGGTCATCTAACTTAAAGGCATCATAAAGATCGATGTATCTGTTGCTAGGAACTTGTTCAGATGTTAATTTATTTGCAGATCTAAATCTTCCATACATCTTTATAAGAGTTTATTCCTATAATTTTGAAATTTCTGTTTCATGGACTTTGTTTCACGTTTTTTTTTCCTCAAATCTGGTGTTTTATTAAGTTGCTATAAAAATATCCTAGCCGTAGTTATATTAAGGAATAATTTATAGAAGAAGTTAGTAAAAGTATTTAGTACCAAAATCTAAATTTCGATTGTTTTATTTCCATGATGTCAGGATTTTTTAATGGCTGACGTACTTTAGTCAATACTAGTTCCTCATAGCGAATGACCGCATATTAGACCATTGATCTAAATATATTAAATAAGGTGACCTGGTTGTCTGATTTATTTTAGTTTAATTGAGTGAATGAAACGATTGAAATTGCCGAGAAAATCATTCACACATCAATTTTTGTTCTTTTAGAAACAGTATCATATTTTTTGACAGCTATATATTACTGAAAATAGATTGCTGCAACCTTAAAAACGAGGTGACAGCTTAAGAAATGGTACAGAACCATAATAAAATCTATAAAAATTTACACATGCAACCCTAAATTTTTATTGAATTATTGATATATCAGATGAATCGTCAAAGTGAAAACTTTTTCTTTCTTTCTTCTTCTTTCAAAGTTACCACTGTTTATTTATCAGTGTTTGTATTATACCATATTCTGTTAAAATAATAAGCAAGATGTGCTTTTTGATTCGAAAATTTTACACATATAATTTAACTTATCACAATCAGGTTCATCTCAGAATATCAATTCTATTAAGATATTCGTTCGCACTGATCACCGCACACATAAGCGACAGATGTTTTCATTACCACTTGCATTTTCCTTTACATCTCGATATCAAAGTTTCCCTGTACCTCGACATACTTTAATAGGTAAGTACTTAACAATTAGCATCAACCGGTATTACATGGATATACGTATAATTACTTAATTTATCTCACATTACACATTACAACGCTGTAGCTTAGTTTCAGTTAAAAACTACACATCAAGTTTATTAATAAATTAACACTATTACATTACTTATGGTCTAAATTCGTCAACTGGTTAGAATGGTTGTGTTCTGGTAATGTCACATTATGTCTGTCTTATGAAGAAACTACTGGCACTTATATGTACATTACATTCATAGCGGATATTTCGAAACCCTTCTTTGATACTGACCAGGAGATATTAAGGCCATAAAAATAATACATTTTGTTATAATACGGGACAGCTACCTTTTAGTATTAGTAGATTTAAATAATTTCAAGAAAAAATACATGTTAAATATTTGTTTTTCAATGAACAAATTTTATGCTTAGATACACACAGGTCATAGACAAAGTCATTGTTGACGCAATGAGTTTTTGCTAAAATACCATGAAAAGTAGTATGATTGTAGCAATTTTACGTTGCTTACAGTGTAACGAACAGTTTTGATGACTGTCGTCCGTTTTATGTAGATTTAGTTGACTGTTATATTTCTGGTTGTAGTCCAAAAATTATGTAATTCAAATAACTAGTCCACTTAATTGATGTTTCCAAAATTACTTCAATAATAACTGATCATTGTCATAATAATGAAACATCTTTATTTAAAAGCAGGGTTTACTAAACTGCCGGATAAACTACTGGGCGGTACCGGTTCATTGATGAGATGCAAATCAAATGTTATAAGAGTGGGCATTGATGATATAACCCAATCACTGATTTCCGGATCCGTTCTCTCGCTAAAGCAAAGCGTAGTTTAAACTATTTGTTGTTTCAAAATGAAATTTCACAGAATAACTTAATATTTAGTATGTGCTTCTCACCTTAGATTGAACAAATGCTAGCGCTTTTTGCTTCACCCCTTGACCCGGAGTAGTGAGTTCTGTTTGCTTGAAAAGTATCCATTACTGCTCCACGGGTTTAACATTAAGTGCTTGTAGCATGTGAAATGGCCTCATGGATATCGTTCGAAATGTAACCATTTATATTTTGCCTATTGAAATGGATTCACACGAAACGAAGGTCCATAAATTAGCATAGAAGTAGGTAAGCTCAATGTCGTTTGCAGGATCATGGTCATTTCCTAGTGTGAGTTGCAATATGAGAAGCTTTTCTAAACTAGGCGCTTGATCTTTCCCAACTTGTTTTTATAAGCTAATCATTGATTATATGTATATTAATAATGCAAATGATCAAATCATTGATTGACGAATTGATTCGCCACCTTGAAATTTGCCTCTAAATATTTTCAACATGGTTTTCATTAATGACGAGGTGAACAGCGAAGAGCTTTTATTTCGAGTAAACGGTGGATAATTTGTTCGAATGAAACATTGTGGCCAGTATCACTTATATTAGTCGTGATGATTTTTGCCGATCTACACCGGCGTACGGTCGACAAGAGACATTGAAAGGGATTTGATCTACCACTAGAGTACCTGGATTAGTAGTTAGTAGATGAGACGCCAGAGAATCCAGGTAGTCACCTGGATTCTTTGGAAACTAGGAGTCCCTAGTTTCCAAAAGGATCCCTACAGAACTTTAGTTTTATTACTATTCTAATTTAAAAACATCGATCTCAGCTTCATTGCAGGATTTGAGAAGAATTCAGAATAAAACCCAAAAATATTTAATTTTGCTTCGTCTATTCCGATTCAAAACTGCTTATAAATATGAGAATATTTTTCTATTTGCAGTGTACCGATCTTCAAGGACCTACCAGAGGATACGTTGATAAAAATCTCAGACGTCTTGGAAGAAACTCACTATCAGAACGGCGATTATATCATCAGGCAAGGAGCGAGGGGCGATACATTCTTCATCATTTCAAAAGGACAGGTAAATATCATACAGTCATTTAAATGTAATCCAAGAAGGCTTAGATTTACTAACTCCTTATCGTTTCAAAATGGCAGTGTTAGATTCTACATATTATTCTGAATTCCTATGTTTAGTAAAGAATATTCTATCTCTACGTCTCTATCATACCTAACAATCTGTCCAGAATTACGCTTATAACAGTACAACAGCCTGATTGATTGAAGTAGAAATCGACCTTACGATAGTACATCGGATATACTAGATATAGAAAAGTGGTCAATACCCGAAGCTCAAAATAAATACATATTGCTGGACATCTCACACAGCGCCATTTAGCCCCAAAGTACGCTAAGCATAGCTTGTATCATGGGAACCAGGCAACTGATATAATACTTATATACTTTTTTGTAAATATATACACATAACACATATTAACACCCAGACAGAACAAACGTCTTTGTTCGTCACACAAATGTTTGTCCTGAGTGGGAATCGATAATCGAACCCACGAACTACAGCGCAAAAGGCAGTGTTACTACCAACTGAGCTGTGAGGCCAGCCAAAATATCACGTAACTAGTTATTACATCCAAACAGGAAATACTTATTACATCTAGTGCCTTTTATTCGTTTTGCAATGACCTTGCATCGTACAAATCGACTACTTTCAAAACTTCTGGTCCGAATAATAAAAATATAAATAATCCTGTATAGAATTGCATTAATTTGCCTACTTAGTATGTAATCAAATAAGGTCACAAGTGGTCAATATTATCGAGTTATGACTGTGAGTTCTCTTCAACATGATCATAAAAGATAATATCTAAGATCTTAATTGTCACATTATAAATGATTTACATGTCAAAGTTACATGTACATTCAGTGTTTTTAGAAACATTTTTATTTCGTTGACTCTACAAACTTTAATTTGTTCACAACATGAGTTAAAATTGGTGATTATCTTCACACACACAATATCATGCAAATATGGTCAGTTTTCACTTTCGTTCGCTTCAACTTTCGAGATGTCTCGGAGCGTTTTTTGCTTTTGACCACATCAATTCTGTTTTATAAATACAATGGCCGTCGCTGCGAGTCGTCGTCCGTACGTAATCAGTCTGTTTCACGATTTAATTTCAAAATAATTGTTATATAACGTTTCGTCTCAAGGATCTTAGCTTCGGAATGCTTTTTAAGCGACGAAAATTTATATGTTGCACTATTCAACTCATTGGCGGTGATTGTGCGGGCTCACCTTGGCATTTAATTCAGACTTTCTGTTTTCGATTGTTACAGTGGCCAGTGAAACTAATAATAACATAGGTAACAATGCCATAACACAAGTAATATTGCAAGTAAATTGTTCATAAAACATTATTAATACCAAATTTTTATGATGTTACAATGGATAGCTTGAATAAGCCTGCTGTTACATAATAACTAATCAAATTTAACATAATTGATTAATTTCCCGGGCTTGTTGGCTTATTTCGTTTTGTAAGATTTTTTGTGGCTGTTAGATTATTAAGGATTTTTAGGAGTTTTACTGTAAAAAATACATACTCGCTGGGAATCCTTGAGAAAATGATAGGTTCCACAGTTTTTTTTTCATTTTCAGTGTTTCATTTTGATTCTTTGTTTTTTCTTGTTTCATTGAACGGAACAAACAGAGAAATATCCCGGCAGTTTTAGGGTCATTTCTACTTTCATAATGTTGAACATTAAATAATGTTATGACGTAAACAGAGATGTATACTTACGTTTCACCAAGGGAGATTACGCCACTTTTGATAGTATATCTAAATGAAAGTTAATGGTGGACATTTGTATGCGAAGAATTATCATAACAATAAGACACGGTATATATAAAGATTTTTAAATGTTTTAATATGTTAATTTTTGTTTGATTTCATTACTAGTTTTCTTTTTTCAAGAGTAGATACTGAAAACGGGTGTTAAATTAAGTAGCGCAATATAGCGAAACCATATTCAAACGGTCCCTTTTTCCACTTTTTATACTCATAATCCTTCACTCGCAGTGGGAAATTGTAACTACCTATCCTTATTTTAATCAAAATTGACATAAAAATTTGAGAAGACTTTCTAAAAGGCTTTTATCCGTCAAATTTTGTTGTGATGTGTTTATGTATAAACTTAGATATCATTATTATACATAGATATGACTTAGGCATGAACTCATTTTCGGTAATTCAGCTCCTGGGCGAGACTGGTTTTATTTTTCACACTTGTCTAGAGCTACTTGCAGATTTTGCTTTCAAAGTTTTATTTAGTTACGCTTGATTACTCCAGTATTATTTTACGATGATTCAATTCAAAGTCCGACGTTCGTTGAGTTGTGAAATTGTATGCCGTTCGGTCGTCACGTCCACGTCACGTCCACGTCACGTCACGTCTTACTTATAACTCCAATGTGCATTATCTCTTTTCCGGTGTTATCTCAACATTTTATGTGCCTCGAAGGTTTAATTCCATTCTACTTCCTGCTTTATATACTTTACATAAATGGTTCTTATATTTTTTTGCATCTGTTTCATAAAATACTTGCACACTGACACTGACACTGACATTATACTTTCACAAAGTTATAATGACACAAAAAAATTCGTATAAACAATATCAGTATCAGAATATTTCCCAAAAATTTCTAGTAACAAAAGTAGAAAATTTTATCCTTACTTCATTAAAAACCCATATAAACAAAAACTTTTACTACACCATAAACTTCTCTCTTTTATGGCTAAAAACGTAAAGCAAAAGGATGATGTTTACAATTTCGATTAGTTACGAGATGTAACAAAAACTGTTTTATTACAGATTTAGTTTCGTTCGCTGTCAGCCGGACACTGTTTTTGTTGGCAACGTTATTTTTGGTTCGTTTGTCACTTATTTAAGTCTTATAGGCAGAGAATTGAATTTCTTCTTACTTAGCTAGTTGGATATTATAAATTGCATTTTTTGTTTCCTACAAATATGTTCAGACCGCATTGCCTAATGTCAAACTTTATGGGGTGTATCTTTTTGTCTAGTAAATATAACTGGGCTCCCGTGGTAGATTCCGATTTGATCCATTTACTTTCATGTAGGTAGGACTGCCCATTTTTCAATCATTTACTTTTAAAAGTTAAACATTATTCTGGCTGTGATCATGTACACTATAATTTTGATTTCTGCCTACTAATTTATTCGTTTACTGTAAAAATTGACAGTACAAAATTTTATAATTTTTATACAAATGTTTTAGATGCATTCATAAAAGCACAATTGCATTTAGTATAACAATTGTAATCCTATAAGGAGAATGTTCGGTGTCATCTAAACGTTTATCATTTCTATGGGAACAGTAATGACTTGACATACTAGTTTTAACTGGTTCCATCCGGTCGTAAGTCAAGAGAGAATTGCAGGGGCTATTTAGATGTCGTTTTGAGTTTGTGATGAGAGATTCCAGCGTCCATTTTCATGGTCAGCCACTGTAAGGTTAATTTATGGTTCATATATTCTTATATTCATTTCATATATCTTATATTCATATATCTTATATTCATATATCTTATATTCTTTAAGAAACCTTTAAGTTGTACAGACAATCAGTGAAATTCAGATATTTATTTATTAAGGCACACAATACATTACAAGCAAACAATATAAATAAAGAATACAGTTTGGATTTGGCTTGGAACATGACCTATGTGCGCACTGCAAAAACCACATCTAGCAGTGTTAAGCTGATAAAAAAAATGTTCGGGAACTTAACATTAAAAAGAATCAAATGAAGGTCATATTCATGAGTTATACTTACTCATTGCTTATCTTGTGATGGTCATGTTTCAAAAATATAAGTTGTTTCCCAACTTTGAGACGTGGCCAATCTGTTCTATCCATATAATGTATTATTTTTTCGAGTTAGGGTCGAATTTTGTAATGAATAAATTGGTGACACGTTTTCAAGTCACTAATGTATTAGTGATTTTGCTAAAATTACTTAACTTTTTAATTTCAGGTCAAGGTCACCCAAAAACCTTCAACAAACAATGAAGAAAAATTCATCAGAACCCTCAACAAAGGAGACTTCTTTGGGGAAAAAGCTTTGCAAGGGTAAGAAGTTAATTTGATATTCAATAATTTGAAATTTAATCAACTTGATGTTGCTCATTTATCGTGTATTGTACAATTTCAGGGATGATCTACGAACGGCGAACATTATATGTGACTCTCCCGAAGGCACAACATGCCTCGTGATCGACAGAGAAACCTTCAATCAGCTGATATCTACCCTTGACGAGATCCGCACTAAATATAAGGACGAGGGAGACAGTAGAGCACGGTAAGTTCTACCTTATTTCTCAGAACCTTGAGTTAATAATTGTCTGAACGGTTCTTATTATACAAGCATTCAATTTTTACTGAATTTACGTTATTAAATTTTTTACATTCATTATTATTTTTGTTGACATTCGATCACTTAGCAGGAAGAAGTAAAGTGTCAATAAGCAAGGTCATTTCAAGGGCGACAATTAGCTCTGAATCAGAGGAATTCTCTTCTCTACAGTCAGGTTCTTAGTCTTCGGTCTTGTTTCGTTATATCATATAACTAAACAAGACTAGATAGCTACTAGATAACTAAAGCAAGCATTTCGTCCAAACATTTTTGTTCATTTACGTAATACAAGAAAGAACGAAGTGTCGAATGATCAAGAAACAATGTTATATCACAGGTGAAGCTTTAGTTATAGCATTAGTGATGTCAATTAAAACGTTTTTATCTTTATTTAAGTCATTAAAATATGAAATGATAAAAAATGGTAAAAATAAGACAACGTTATGATTAGAATTGTGACGGGTCTTAAATAGCGAAAGTTTAAAAAATACGATGTAACAATACGGTCCCTGCAGTTTTATCACACGCAAAGATTTTAATTAAATGCACTAGGTATTCAGACAAAATTTTCGTGTGTCAAGTTCACATCAGAACCCTGAAGCCGATAGTAATTTGAACAATAGCCTGATGCAATTACCAATTCCACACCTATTGTTAACTTATCTTTTTGATTATTAACAATGGCTGTTGTGTGTCGAGAAATGACTAATATATATACATTTTGATTTTCCTAATATTTTCTATTTTTGTTATGCAAACTTCGGATGTTGGATATGGTGAGTACACGAAAGTAAACCTGGACCTTCTAAGAGAACTGAGCAGAAGAAAATAGAAGTAAACATAATAATAACTGAGTACAAAAAAGGTGCTTTATATATTTTTATCGATAACGGATTTACTTTCGCTTGTATTGTATGTAGGTACCCTAGCCAATTCTAGATAAACAACTTTTACCTTAGGTTTGTGAGAAAACAATTGCGTCGATTAGCTCACCACTTGTCATGTCGAAGTTCCCACACCAGTATAACCCACCAAGCATAGTGGTCTATTGTATTTCTGACTACCCCTTCGGGAGAAGACGATATTCTATATATTTGTAGCTATTAAAATCTTAAAAATAACCAATCGTGACAAATATAGAGATGGAAAGTAATAGCAAACTTTCATCTGCAGCATAGAAATGTCTTGAGATGAGATAGATGCCAGTGCAATTATCCATTCCCGCGTTTTTGTTGTGTATTGATGCTGAACAATAGACAGCTGAGGAGCTAATACGTTGCACAAAAACTGGGGAAAGAAGGAAAGAAAAAACATTGGATAGATTTAGTTAATCTAAGTGATACATATTTTGAGATAAATTTCACTATTATATCGGTATTTTTCGCGTATACTATTAAATATGGTTATTTAGTCGCTTGGAGGCATAGCATAGTAACTTGAGGTTGATCGCGTACAAGTCAGCGTTACCCCTACCACCATGCTGTGGTTACTTCTTGAAGTTTTCCTTCGCCGATAGCTACCTGCTTAAGACGCAAGTAGAATTCGAATGGGCATCTTTCACTACTTACTGTTAATTGGCCTTCACACATGTTCATATAACTTAGGCAAAATTATTACATTCCATTTCTGTTTTCCAGACTCAACGAAGAATTTGCCAACCTCCGTCTGTCAGACCTCCGCATCATCGCCACCCTGGGTATCGGAGGCTTCGGTCGCGTTGAACTTGTCCAAATCCAGGGCGACCCGTCCAGATCGTTCGCCCTCAAGCAGATGAAGAAAGCCCAGATTGTAGAGACGAGGCAGCAGCAGCACATCATGTCAGAGAAGGAGATCATGTCTGAAATGAACTGCGAATTCATAGTCAAGTTGTACAAGACCTTCAAGGATAGGAAGTATTTGTATATGCTGATGGAAACTTGCTTGGGTGGAGAGTTGTGGACTATACTGAGGGATAGAGGTAAGTTCGAGTAACGACACACAAAACATCTATCTCCGTAATATATTATTTCAGTATTTTATGCAGTCGTAAATGTAACATATGTAGATCTAATTACTCAAATTAATACAAGGATCGCGCTCGCGAAAAAAAGGAAGCCTTCCTTTAAGGGTTTCTTGCTGTTCTCCCCATGGAGGGTCGGATAGGGTTTGAAAGCGTCAAACTTAGCGATAAGTAGGCGTGACCTTACGTTTTAAATTTTATTGACGTTGCCAAGCCATTTCTTTTTAGAATTCTAGGGAAATAATGTTTTTGACTTTGATTTTGTTCACAATTTGCAGACGGAAGTTCTCTAGTATAGGTACTCTGTTGATCTAAAGCTATAACTACATATCATAAAACAAAGTCCCCCGCCGCGTCTGTCTGTCTGAACGCGATAAACTCGAAACTACTAAACGGATTTTCATATGGTTTTCGCCAAAAAGAGTGTAAATTCATAAAGGTTTTATTGAAATAAGGTGAAATATGACGATGACTGTTGAAGTTATCGATAAAATACATGCTGACTGGGAGCTTTACTGGTGTGTGCAGTGTAAACCAATAGAGTTAATATCCTTAACTAGCTGCGCCCCGCGGTATTACCCGCGGTGAATAAGTCATCCTACGGGAACACTGCACTTTTCCGAGATCAAAGTAACCTTTGTTTTAATCCAGGATATAACAGACGTGATTTTATTTACGATAAAAGAAGGTTGAAGTTTTTAGCCCAAAGATTACGAGCTGTTTTTGATTAGTCTAAGAGGATAATTTTAACGCAAACTTAATATTACTTTTCAGGACAATTCGATGACGCCACAACAAGGTTCTACACGGCTTGCGTCGTTGAAGCCTTCCACTACCTTCATTCTAGGAATATTATTTACAGGTAACTAATACGTTTACTCTTATACTTATTCTATTCTATTTAATTTTAGTCACTGGTTCTCTCGAACGAGTGTGGTGAAAGGATTTCAAGTGCGCCTCAAAGAGGCTCCTTTGATGCACTCGGCACATGTATTCGAATTATTAGTTCTAGGACATGTCGGTTTCCTCACGATGTTTTCCTTCACCATTTTGAGAACGTGGTATTGCGGTCATAAATCATTCAAGCAAAAAACTCGTCAGGTGCACGTCAGGATTTGAACCAGCAACCTCCGGATTGAAACTTGGGGTCAGTACCTCTAGGCCACCGCGCTGTTACACTTAAGCCAGTTTGCACTATAATCTGCTAAACTTGGTACTCTAGTGTCTTAGTGAGATGTTTTTATGTAAAATTGACCTTTCAGTTTAGATTAGATGGGGCTTAACCTCTTTTTTAAACAAGTCTGGTCATTTTGAGTTAAAAACAGTTAACAAGTATCCATTATCGGTAACAGTTTTTTCTGTGTTAATTCTTCAGGGATCTCAAACCAGAGAACTTACTGCTGGACTCGAAAGGCTACGTGAAACTGGTCGATTTCGGTTTCTCCAAGAAACTGCAGGCCAGCCGCAAGACTTGGACCTTCTGCGGCACGCCGGAGTACGTCGCACCTGAGGTCATCATGAACCGGGGTCATGACATCAGCGCTGACTACTGGTCCTTAGGTAAGATACCTCTTCACATTTTCAACCAGTTCCAGCTCCATTTTCTATGATTCTACTTAAAATTAATAAGGTGATAGAAGGTAGTCAAAATCTTATATTATTTATTCGAGGAAATGCCATATCAGGGGCTCCTACTATTAAAGGTACAAGTCAATTTCCAAATCCACCAATCATAACTATAAAAAAATACACAGGGTTACGGGTTCAATTGGTCAAGTTAAAATTGAAAACAATGAAAAGTAAAATATTATCGTTTAGGGAATACAATTTTATCTCTAGTATAAACTGTGATTAATTTCATTCACTATAGTTTATTTATTTATTTATTTAAGTAAACAAACATCATATATACACAATTAAACTAAAACAGAATAACAAAAAGACAGTTCTGATACATATGACAATAATAATGTGTACACAACATTTACCATAACACATAGAAAATTAATAAAAAAGGAAATAAATACTTAAAACTATGAAAGTTAAAATGAATTAAGTAAGACTAAGAAGTAAGAATAAGAAGAGTAAGACATACAAATAAAACTAAGCAGAAGAGCCAAAGTGACTCAGTAGTAACTTTTTGGATATTTGTATTTTATTGGAAAATATATCCAAGTTTGGAAAATAGTTAAAATAGTTTCTTAACATAGAAGTAGAAGGAAGATATTGCTGTCTTTAATTATAAATTTATTGTACTATTTCATTATTTGTAACTCCAGGTGTATTGATGTTCGAACTTCTCACTGGCTCGCCTCCGTTCACTGGCACGGACCCTATGAAGACATACAACAAGATACTTAAAGGCATCGACGCCGTGGAGTTCCCCAGGTGTATCACCAGGAATGCAGCTAACCTGATCAAGAAGCTGTGCCGGGATAACCCGGCCGAGCGTCTCGGCTACCAGCGGGGAGGTATCACGGAGATACAGAAGCACAAGTGAGTTAATAACGTTAATTATAAGTTAATAACGGTAACTTGAATAAGTTACGAGCAGGCCGGCCCACCTGATGTAACCTCTGCCCATAATAAAATCAAAATTTCTTGGGTTCCCCTTCTTAGATATGGGAAGACCCAATTGGCATTGTGTTGCGCCCGTAACTTTGAGACGTGATGGTGGAATGTCTCAGTGCCTGCAAACCAGCAACCACGCCTTTCAAAACGGAACATAGTAACGAAGCGTTACTGCTTGGCGACAGAAATGGGCGTGGTGGCGGTACTTCCCGGACATGACATAATTCTACTGCTACTAAAATTTATTTATCACGGTGTGTTGCCTTAGTTTCTACGTTGTTTTAATTCTACGCATTTAAAATGGCGATGTTTACTGAAAGTAGGGATCAGTACTCGCTCTAGTACCGTTAATGTTTCTCAATTTAATGAAACCTTTCTCAATTTCCAGATGGTTTGATGGTTTCAACTGGGAGGGTTTGGCCTCTCGTTCGCTGGAACCCCCTATCACACCGACAGTTAAATCGCCGATCGACACACACAACTTTGACCAGTACCCGGCAGACTCAGAAGAGCCCCCCCCAGACGACTTGTCCGGCTGGGACTCTACCTTTTAAGACCACACTGGCGTTCTCATTTTATTTTTCGAATGTTATTTCGATAGTAGAGAAGTGAAAATAGACAGGCTTAATTTTGCTGAAGACCTGGCATTCTATTTTTCATATGCAACTGCTATATACTGCGTTCTTGATAAAGGTGACATCCGTGTTAGAGGGAATCGGGCTGAACTCTGTTTTCTAGAAATATATTTTCTACGTGACTTGTGTATTATATGAATGAGATTCAGCCAAAGGTTAATCTAGACGATTTTTTTGCCAGTTCTGGACAAGCACTGTCGACTTCTAAAAAAGGAGTTTTAACTAAATTATGAACACCAATCCCTTTTTTATTAAAGGAGACTATACGAGCTACGTTGCGAGCGTTCGAGAGTAGGGTGAAACTGCACTTTTAAAAGAAGAGTGGAAACTTAAACATTAAAATCTTTTTGGATATTATAATCTTTAATAAAGCCAGAAAGAAAAGTGAGATACTAATCGGAAAGAAGCTTGGAGCTATATATCTTTCAGCGCGTCTGATTGTGCACACGTCAACGAAGCGACTAGGTGATTTGCTTATTTTTGTATTCAAGTCTTTTCGGTCTCTGTCAGACCATTGAAGTTTAAAAGACCAATTGAATAGAACTAGGTTACTTAATTTAAAAGGCGTTCTCATGTTGATAGGAAACAAATTAGTACTAATTTCTGAATTCGGTGCTTCTGCTCAAACCTCGTTTAGTTTAAGAAACATTCAGCAGGCAGGCTGATAATATTAGATGTTTATGCAATATGTATGAAGATCTATACCATCTAGGTATACCGAGATCTTGACCTGAATTAAATGGTTTTAACGGTATGTTTTCTTGAAAAAACTGCCATAAATTTTTCTGCGCGTTTCCATATTTTGCGTCACTATGGTTAGAGGCGCCTCCGCAGTTATGAATCTTTTGAGTTTCAATTTAGTAATGAATATTTCCTTCAAAATGTGGTTTGAGCAATAAAAATATGCCATTATTTCTTAGTTTCAATTCTTGCCAGTTGTCGAGCAACTGAGATGTAATTCACTATATTTTTTACCAGCCTGTATTATCCATAAGCTTACATAATAATTAGTTATATATCCAATTAAATTGACTATGAGAAAAATATCTATAAATGTAAATAGATAATAAATTAATTATTTAATAAAATGTCTACAAAAATATAAACTAATTTCTATTTTATGTTTTAATGCGTATTGAATGTGCAATAGTATAGCAATAGTGCAAGTATATATGAATACTTTTCAGTATACATAAAGCTATTATAGTTAGTAATACAAATAGGTAAAATATGATAAAAGTAAACCAACTAAATGTTATGTTGTTTTGTAATGAACAACAAATCCATTTAACTTTTTTATTTATTTTTTTGATGTTTATTTTATCATTTTACGTATATGTTTAAATATTTTACGCTGAACAGTAAACTTACTTAGGTGTTACCTATTTCAAAACATTAAAATATACAATGCTTTTAAATTTATAATAATTATTTCCATTTATTAATATTATTTATGATAATAGAGGTATGTTTTGGAGTCGTTTCGCTTTTGTAACCCCTACGCGTAGTCAATTATATGCTTAAGTCTTCCATTTTGAAGCCAAGAAAGTTAAAACCGTCTCGCATCATTAAGAATATATTTTGTAAATAATAAATAAATATGAAATAACTAAATAGCTTCATCAAATTATTTTTATTAAGTAATAAATGTAAATATGTGTAGATTGGGTAATGAAGTACCGTGTATGAATTTATATTATTAACTACTATAATGAAATAAATATTTTTGTTATCTTTAAGATTAATGAAAATATATTTTATTGAACTAAACATTTTTTTTTATTTTTAGTAACATACTGCACCTTTTTATTTTCTTGTGGTACCTGAAGGGTTAAATGTGAGATATTCTCAACTTTATTTCTTTGGTGGCTATTTGGGAAAGCATAACACAAGAACATTATAGCTCTGTCCCCACACTCAGATACACTCAGATACATAACAAATATCTATATTATATTCGTCACACAAAGTTATGCCCTGGGTGGAAATCGAACCCTTGACCTACAGCGTTGAAGGTAGAGTTACTACCAACTGAGCTGCGAGTCGTGACTGACTGAAGATTTGTTATTTGATTTATCTGACCTGAACGTAATCTATCAATATAAGCTATACCTTTCTGGTACAGAATACAACCTTCACGAATATATATTAATTATTTATTTATATTGTAAACACACTATTTTTTTTTCTTTGTTTGAATTTTATTCTATTATTAGATTATAACACCAGCAACATATTTACACGGTATTTTTTCGATCTTAGGTTATCTGGTAGAAATCGCTATAAGCGATAAGACCGCCGATTGTAATTGTTTTTTTTTTTTGTACCTCAATATTTTGTGTTTTCTATTTTATTGGTGTAATGTGCAATAAAGTGTTTATCTATCTATCTATCTATCTATCTATTATATATCAGTATTACTATAAACATATCTTGTTCGAGTGCCGATCGAGGGGTCGAACCCTACGGAACTGAATTATTCCATTAGCAACAGGAACTTGTCGCGCGAAAACGCAGCGCTTCCTCGACTCACGGTTGCCGTTATTGATTGGACCGGCTAATACCTGTCTGAATACCAGCGCTACTGCTTCATCTGAGACCCAGTTTACCGATAGGAGAAGTCTAGTCACTGCCCCTCTCGGGGAAAGGATTTAAAGTGCGCCGCAAATAGTCTCCTTTCATGTAACAGACACGTCAAGTTAGAAGTCCAACATTCTTTGATTCTAGGTACCAGGTTCCTTAGATATTTTTATCTTATATTTTCAATGAAACTTCATTGGCGCTTGTCAGGGTTTGAACCAGCGCACACCACACTGAAACTCTGTACCTGCCACGAGTCACCATGCACTCTTAACTCAAAATTACGATATAACTCCTTTATATTATAATAAAAACGTACTACGTAAACTCGAGAAATTATTGCCAAATTTTGAAAAAAAATTTTTTTTTCTGAAAACGACTACATAAAATACTATTTAATTTTCAAGTTTCGACGGGCTTTTTTCTTATTACCCACCTAACATGCACGACCTATGTGCATATGTAATTTATCATGATTTTAATATATCGTTCTGGCTTGACTGAAAGATGTTTTTAATTTAGTTAATTTTTACTTAATTGGATGCCATCAAAGTCGACAAGACTTGTTTATTTGCAATCCTTTTCCACAGAGCACATAAATAATGCTTACCCCATTCCAACTCGTAAATTCGTCACACTGTTGGTACTCGTATGTGCTTGGAAATCGATTGACCCATTTCACATTTATGAGAAAAGGATAAGGTTTTTGATTATTGTTTATATAAATGTTTGTATTGCATATAAGTTTCAAAGCGTACCAACGTGTCATCATTAGTAATATATGTTGGTACACTAGAATGTATCAGCAGCAAGCAGTAATAGATTACCCATTATCAGATTTTCGTTCTATTTACGGAAGGAGCTGACGGCCCTCCCAGTGTTAAGTGTTAACCTGGGCCCATAAAAACCGATGCGACTTGGGTCCTCCCCTACTAGGTACGACGAAACCCAAGTCACATCGTATGCGCCCGTAACTCTGAGACGCATAGGTAGAATGTCTCATGTGCCTGTAATTTCACCGGTAACCACACCTTTCAAACCGGAACACAGTAACGCGAATGCGTTACTGTTTGGCGGCAGAAATGGACATGTGGCAGTACTTCCCGGACGAACTTGGCGTTAGTTCTACTGCTCTATAAATGATGTGATATATAATGGATAGCTTATAATATGTTTCACAGGTTAGCTCGGCGTCAGTTCTGGGTGGTTCTGGGCGTGGTTCAGTAACTGTATTCCATAAAAAAAAAATGCCCCATTTCCCCATTTTTCCATTTCCCCAGTTCTTCATTTTTCCAGTGACGATTAATATATTGCCACCTCACAAAAAGAAACACATTTGATTTTGCTATGTTTGATTACGTTTTGAACTACGCATGCTGAACATTCATAGGGCATAAAGTAACATATTCACTGCGTAGTTTTCCAGAGCCGATATCACGCTCCGGAATCATGGCTTGAGTTACCATAGAAGCCCTATAATACCCCTTGGAATGAATTGAGTTTATTTTCCACCACACTCTGAATTCTATATCGGAAAATAACACTGATAATGTTATTACAGACAGGTACAATCACGAACATAATGGTATAATAAATTAATTAAATACCGGTTTAGGAATAAACAACGTATTCCATTTGTACTCCAACCATGTCCAATTCTGCTTTGAAATGAGATTTCAACAAACTACACACATATCTGTTACAAACCCTAATGTCCTATGCCTCTATTACTGGAATTTAACCGATAAGTAATCGGAACTCTTTTACGGCTGTAGGCAGTAACTCTGCTTGCAAAACAAGTGGTCACTGTTCGATTTCCGCCCGGGGAAAACTGGGTATGGCGGAGAACAAGTTTATCGACGGATCTTGGATTTTCAAGTTGTGTATCTATATATTTTTTATGTTTGCACTTAACAACGAAGCCGCCATCACCTGTGGGCCTTGCCTGAAAACCAGCGCTGCTTTTTTCAGTGTGTGCAGCAACTACGACAGGGATCATTTTTGGCCACTCAACACATTCGTTTTACTGTGTAAGTTGTGTCATTGGATATTCTGTTTTTAATGTTAATATGTGTTTTAGTATGTACATTTGTTTTGTTGTTTATGGGTAAAATAAATACTCTTTCTTTCTTCTTTCACCACATATATGCCGTATATTTGTTTAACCAGTCGTGGTGATATATTTCTCTCGTAAGTAACAGTACTGTTGTGTGACAAAGGCGTTTTTCACGGTAAAGCACACATCATTTTCTTTCTACTCTTATCGTATCTGTAACAAGCGGAGTCAGTTAGATTTGTGTGAGCGTGGGGGCCGGTCGCGTCGCGTTTCCTTCCCAGTATCACGCGAAAACGTACGTGAAATAATACTGACAAATTAATTATTGTGATATATGTGTTTGATAATGTGAAACGGAATATAGACAGTTGGTCGATGTGAAAATTTAAGGTGAGTCGGTATCGCGTTTCGTGAAAACGTGTTTTTCGTCAGCAATTATGTATCGGTTTCACCGACGTTTCATTTCCTAGTGTTAGATTTATTATTGTATAAGAGTTAATTAGCTGCTGTTACTGCTAAAATATTAACTATGTACTTGAAATATTAATCATTAATTATTTCTTATAATTCGTCATTTGTAATTTGAAACATATTTTACTGCCCATTTGATCACACCATGAACAAATTTTTTTTGTTACTGTTTATTTTGATATATATAATTTATTCTATTCTCTTTTTATTAGTTTATTTTTAGAAATACATTTTTGTACCGGCAACGACCCTTTAATATATTAGTTATTAGCAGAAGAGGGCTCAAACAAATAATATTACCTTTTGATAATATTAATAATATTATTAGTGGTCTATGACTAGAAATCCACCAAACATTTATTATATTAATCATAGTTTTGGTCCATTAATAATACTGTTGTATCATTGTGTGCGTAATTGAGAATATGAATAATTACTTAGTAACACAACATTGAAGTCTTCCACAATATCTGATGCCACGAGAGGGGATCGAGTTATCTGGTTTGGACTGCGTCTACTGGTTGAGCATCAAACAAAAGTCAAAGCCAAGTCAAATTGTAATCTGTAATGTTGACTGATGCAAAGGTATCTAAGATCAAAGATATCGAATGTCTATGCCACAAATAATAAAACCATTCGTACTAGAGACAATAAAATTTTAAAAATACACTGTTTTTTTTTAGGAATTCTGCTCCGTTCAAGCACAATTGTTTTTAAATCAAGTAAAGAGATAGATGACCCACTAAGCAATAACCTCTACTTAAAACAAATCAAATCACTTAATAGATCATCCCGACCCACCCGTTGGGTATGGGTGACTCAAGTCGACTTTAACTTCGACTTAGCACAAGTTCTACTAACTGAGAAACTTCTCAAATCATGTAATTTACTCTGAAACAGTCAAAACTAAATTTTGAATGGCCCTGATAAATTAATACACCAGAATTTTTGAATTTAACAGTTATTTTTTGAGCATAAAGTCACATTCTTACATGTCAGAGTACTGAAACTGCACGCTTTTGTACTGCTATTTTAAGCCTTTCCAAGGTTTTGAAATTTGAGTTTACCGAGAAGGCATCCTGTCCTGAAAAGTTTATCACACTTATTAATCATAGTTTCACACGATACAGTCTTAAGTTGGTGCAATACGCTATGGTTTGCATATAGGTACAAGACAACAAGGCGCAAATTGACCGTAGTTTGCTGAATTCCACGAAAGCAGTAGAAACCTACGGATAATTTACAACAAGTCAAATGATATTTCCCGTATGATCTTTTATTGAAGCTTTTTTTTATGTTATGTTAAGGCAAACAGGCTTACGGCCCGCCTGATGTAGGGCGGTCACCGCAGCCTATAGACGTCAGCAACACCGGGAGCATTACTGATGCGTTGCCTACCCTGGAGATTTCTTTTATATTCCTTTTGTAGCTGCCCATGTCATACGTTGCCGGGAAGACCTCAGGAGGTAGCCCATTCCACAGCCTACAAGTGCGCGGTATATAAAGTAGTTCTGTGAAACATCCAAAGAACGCTCCGGTATTGTCGCACCCTATTTATTGAGTCAGAAAGGTTGAAGATCACGAAAAAGATTTAGGACGACGATATTGAAACATACGTACTTCAATACAAAATATTCAGTATTACAGATAAGCCTTCCTAATGAAAGAGTTTTCGTCAATGCCAAGGGTTTACTAATATATAGATATAGGTTAGTTAGTTACTATAGATTCACACAAGTACAAGTTCAATCGGCAGAATTCTCCTGCGTGGACTGGAAGTTTTGTTTGAAACCACCAATTTTTGAAACATATTTGTTTCATTTATCAAATAAGAAAATTCGATTTTTAAACCAATGAAAAATGACAACAATTGAACTATGGAACCGTTCTCAGCAGAAATCATCTTGCACGAATCCACGTTGTGGATACGTACTCGTATGCCCGTATGTCTGAAGAAAACACACCATCACCGTTATTTTTGGTACGGTCGTCCTGAAACTTAGGGCAAAAAGAAATACATTAGGTGATTTTGGAGCCAAATATCGGGTCGTTGAGATTAAGAGGGGCAAACATCACTTGGCCACCATGTTCCTAAATATACTAAAAAAAAAGACGTGTGGCACTCGGAGACTGCCGCGGTAAAGCTATTGCGCGTGATATTTCAAAAAGTCATTAAAAGTTCTGGTATTTATCGATAGATGGAACTAAAAAGTATCACCGCTGTGCCGGTCGGAGTGGGGGGTGTTAGGTTTTTTCGTTACGGAATTTCTGGATTCGATCTCCACGCTCAAGGCCCGCGATAGAAGCTATGCAATAGCTTAAAAAAACTGTGAAAAGCTATGTATTAACTCCACGATAAACAATCACAGTGTAAAATGCGGATGTTTGCATGTTAATTGGTCTGTCACGCCAAAATTACTGAGTAGATTGGGCTAGAACTTCGAAAATATGCCCAAAAATCGTGGAAAGGCTCGACTCTCTGTACTAGAAGCATAAAGAAAAACTGGTTGTAACAATGGTGAACCTGATAAAGCAAGCTCGAAACTATTCCTGTAGGTTGCAGTAAATGTTTGTAGTATTAATAAAGTTCTCGGGTTCAGGATGAACCGGCATATTTGCAGTGCAGAACGAAACTCATAAGCTGGACACACATATCTGCTGTACTAGGGTCGCCTACACGTATCATGAAGTACATTCCCCGGCTTTTAAATTGTAATAACCGACAAATCTATAACAATATTAAATTAACTATTTGACTGGCCTCACAACTTGGTAGCAACTCTACCGCGCTGTGCGTGAGTACTATCATTAATTCATTTTTACATAGAGTGTCATAAAATAGACATATTTAAAATGCACATGAAGAAACTAGAATTACAAAATACATTAATATTTTTATCAAAAATGTGTTTGATTACGAACTTTTTTATCCTCAGTTAGCATTGTTTCTTATCCAAATGACGACCAGCTTTCGAATAACGTTTAATTTCACTTCAAATGCGAAGTGAAGTCCATTTCACGTCTTCAAAACCAGTAAGCGAGGTCGAACAAATTTCAGTCATATAGAAAGACATAGACGGGGAAATATTACCAAAGATGGCAAGATAAAAATGAATATTGTCTCATGATTAGATATCAGAAGCAAGATAAATTTCTTATGAAAAATTTACTACTTTCATGAGAAATGGACTCCATGAAAAAAAAATTGCAAGTGACAGTTTTCGACGATTTACGAGAAAAAATATCAGGAGTCCGGCTATTCTGGTGCAGGCAGCCCGTGCCTCGTACATGCGGAAATTACTCCAACTACTCGGAACGGAAGGTTCACTCACTTCGTGATGAGTTCTTCAAACATCATGCGGCCAATTTTTTCCTAAATCTCCTATTACTGTGATGAAATTAAAAATAGAAAAATTAATCAGCTATAATGGTAGAGTTTCCTCTTTTTCACTGACATCTCAGTTCAGTTTTAGTAAGCCTGCCTTCTGCTCTGTAGATCGTGGGTTTGATTTTCACACAATACTTTTGTGTGACGAATATAGATGTTTGTTCTCTGTCAAATTATTATGTAATGACAAAAAACAGTATTATGCATTCTGTCAGATGTCTGGTATTTATAATACAATTTAGCTTATTTTTGGGCTAGATGGCGCTGTTTTATATAACAGCAAAACAAGCAAATATATAAAAAAAAAAACACTCAACTTATCCATACAAATAAATAAAATTGGAGTGTCTTGTTTGTAATATTAAAATAACCGCCGTTTACTAAGTGCATATGGATGTATACACGGTACATATACCAAAACATTTTTGCAATTTACATACATATGCCTTATTAATACCATTATTATATTCCTCCGCACAATCGGAAATCAATTGTGACCCGAATCCCTTTGTATGGTTCACTCATTATCCACAGAACGAGTGGTCAAATTTTTCTGTATTAGTTTCAACCGTGAATTACGAAATTTTAACTGTTTATTTATTTCTTCCAGTTCATGGATGTTATTGCTGTAGAATTTAAAATGATTTTCTTCGAATAAAGCTAGTAATTTCAACTGTTTATGGAGCCCCCTTGTCGGTTTCCAACTCTAAGGATGAGAATAACTAGACTAACTAGACTTCGGTGGTCATGACAAACTACCTAACCAAGTTGTAAAATAAATGGCATTAATCAATTATAAAATAAATAATAATATTAAATAAATAATTGTTGGTGGAAATTTCACACAGCGCCATCTAGCCTCAAAGTATGTTAAGTAAATAGCTTGTATCATAGGAACCAGACAACTGATATAATCCTTAAATACTTTATTATATGTATTATATTACATACATATAATTATTACATTCAATTATCTAGAAAATTTCGGAAAACTCGTTAGGTTGATGCTCCGTGATCGACCTTCAGTTTCACATAGCTGACTCTACTTTGTGTGCGATTACCATGACCAAATAAATATAGTCCCAGCTATGGGCACTATATAGATATACAGACAAGCTTGTATCGCCATCCTCCTGCCCAAGAGATGTCTCACATTAGGTTGGGTCGGTACAACATGTATTTTTATTACATTTCCCTCCGTCAGACGCCCTCTCTGCGCGCACTCCTGTTTCGCTCATATCGTCTTTCACACAATCCATCCATCTTTTCTTTGGCCTACCTTTGTTTTACGAAAAGAGTGTTAGATTAGTTAGTGTATTAATTTCTGAAGAAACCGTTTCCTGTGAATTTCTGGTGTTTGTGAGCAAAACAAAACAATTTTATTCCGTTTTTGTGCCATTTGCTTTGGTCCGAGTTCAAGGATAAATGTACTAAATTATTTAAAGGGAAGAAATGAGTTGGCGCAATTTTTGGGGATTTTAATTAAATACTATTAGGTATATGTTTATATCTGAATCTAGTTCAATTGGAATAATTTGTAAATTTATCCTTTAGAATTTAAACCTTTAATATTTTAAAATAATATCACCTTGTATCTATTTATTTTAGGTTTTCTATACATAAGTATAGCTACTTGTTTGATAAGATAATAATAGATGTAGCAATTGCAGGAAGGGATAAGGACGAGAGGGGACAAAAGTGGGTTAAAGAGTGTCCCATTTACTGTAAGCGAAATGAAACAGGCTCTTTATTTTTATTTTATTTTGGCTTGGGATTGTATAGCAACAGTTTATTATACCTGAAACCCGAAAGATAATAGAGGTGGTAGGTATATGTTTAATTACATCATAATATGTTAGTAACAAGCGACCCGGCTTTGTACGTGTACAGTTAATTTACAAATTATTTACACAAACCTACCTCGTTTATTAGTCTTCTATTAGTGAAAACCGCATTTAAATCCTCTGCGTGATTAAGAAGAGGAGAAACAGACAAAGGCAGATAGCGTCTTCGTTTTATGCTATTTAGATGTAAGTAGGTATAATAAATAATAATATAGCAAAAAGGAAGTGACCATATAATATTCATGGTAACTCTTCTTGCCGACTTATCATCTGAAATGAGCTGGTTTGAATCCAGAGATAGCATGCAAGTTAACGGATTAAAAAAAAACGATTTCGGTTATATTTATTTATGGTTAAGCAAATTAAAAGGAAGAAACCTAGAAACATAACTTAAATGCATACTTGATTAAACTGGCTCTATAATAAATAGTAAAATCACTTGCATTAGTCAATTATATGAATTGCACGAATGGTACGGTAAAAGTTACCTTTTTCAAACAGAAATAAAGGGATAAGCAATTGTATTTATGTAGGTGAAATTACAGGCAGATGAGACATTCCACCTACAAGTCTCAGAGTTACGGGCGTATACGATGCGACTTGTGTCTTGTCGTACCTAGGAGGGGAGTACCCAAGTCACATCGGTTGTTATGGGCCGCAGTTATCACTTAACACCAGGTGGGCCGTCGGCTCGATTCGTAACTGTATTACATAAAAAAGGGCGAATGATAATAACTATCTTGTTTTAAATTATTTAAAAATATTATCTATAAATTCGGTCTTTATAGCTCAGTTAGATTATTTAACCTTTATGAATATTGTATACTGCTTTTATGTAATTTTTGTAATGTCAAAAAGATTATGTACTCAAAATATGTATTAAAATTCCTTCATATTAATTTTCCGGTTATCAAGGTGATGTGTCTTAATCTAAATTTCCAGCCTCAGAATCCTCACCAAGAAACAAGGGACCAAGCACATAAATCTACATTACATCTCATTAAGAGTGCGCACGAAACACTAAAGGAGCTGCCTAAGGGTATTAACCCATCAATCTCTCGGGCAGCCATTTGGCGGATGTCACACCCATTCTTGTCAATAAGGGTCGGTGGATCTCGAAACTCTAATGGTAAACGTTTGAATAAAAATACATTACTTACGAAAAACTCGTCATGTTGATGAATAAAAAAGCTTTCACTGGTCAATCAACC
Source organism: Chesias legatella (assembly GCA_947359385.1). NCBI lineage: Eukaryota > Metazoa > Arthropoda > Insecta > Lepidoptera > Geometridae > Chesias > Chesias legatella. The sequence goes on along the minus strand of OX375784.1, from coordinate 1,018,807 downwards.
CACATAGGTGTGGTGCCAGTGAAATTACAGGCACATGAGACATTACATCTACACGTCTCAGAGTTATGGGCGCATACGATGCGACTTGGGTCTTGTCGTACCTAGTAGGGAGGACCCAAGTCGTATCGTTTGTCATGGGCCGAGGTTGCCACTTAACACAGGTGGGCCGTCGGCTCGTTCCATAACTTTATCACCTTAAAAACTAAAAAACTTACCCACAAAAGCAGTTCAATTCATACGTCTTTTTTTTGCAAACATCCAATAATAAAATATTTGTTTCCACATTTAATGACTAATTACTTTTTATCTTCCAATACTTCTACTCGTTTACTAGTTCTCTGAAACCAGTGTGGCGGAAGGATTAAATTTCGCCTCAAAGAAATCTCTGAAAGCGTCTGGAAGCAGCCTCATTTCGATTTTCCATAATAACGTTTTGTTAAATGTGAAAATTTGACAATTGGAAACCTTTGAAAATAGGAATATAATTAAATCATTATTCTCTGACAGCCGTAAATAGGTATAAAGTTTCAAAATCAGCTAAATATGACGCTACTGATTCCAGCATTCTTATTGATCAGCGAAAGTTTCAAAGTTTGAAAAGACGCGTAGATCATCCCCCGAAACGGATAAGATAGTTTAAGTTAAACAGTAAGGGCACAGTTCTATATAACGTAATCTGAGGTTAAGCTTAGTTTCGATGTAATCTCATAAATTCTTGTCTAATCCTTTGATTAAGGTCGCGGGTCGTTATATGTGGGAAACCGAATACGCCGCATTGTGAAGTTACTAAGCTACACGACTGAAATTTTAGTTTGTATATGTTATTTCTGTAACTATAAAGTTAGATGTAACATTTTGTTATTATGTTCATAGCTGTAGGAAGTAATCTAAGCATACATTTTGTTTTTTCATTGTTATCATATTTCAATACAAAGTCGCCCAAAATCTTTGAAATATTAAGGAATTTTACGTATGACAGATGAATTGACTTTCAAAAAGTCGAATATTCTTTTTTTTTTATTATTTAATATGAGTCTCAATAATTAAATTAACTATGAACACAAAAGTTTGGGCCCAAATTAGCTCTTGTCCTGACACGTACCTAATCAACTCTGCTTATATGTAATACTGTCTCTGAAGGTTTTCTTGCCTTCTTCTTCTTCTTAGTTTCGTCGGTTAGTATTCAAACAGAAAAAGTATTTGAAAATTAAATTATTGATCTTTGAGAGGACTCTCAAAATATATATATTAAAATTATGTGCATGCAACTTAGGACTGTTAATTTTGACTTGTCCAAATTATACTTGTATTAAGGAAAAAATATACGAATTAAAATTTGTTAATGCCTGTATTCTAAAGACCATTATTACCCATATTGGAATATGGCATCAATTCAATTTTTTTTCCTAATCTACCACTGCAATTTTGGGACTCTTTTTATAAAAATTCTGAAATTAAACTTATTCAGCTTAACCGACCCAATTCAATTGAAAATTAACTTGTCTATATAAACTGATCGTAGACGTTTATAATTCATTATTTTTAGCTTTTATTTTATTTTATTATACACCACGAATAACTTTAATCTAAGGATTCTAAACCGGACTTTACAAATTAATACAAGTTACGTTTTTCACAGCTTTTATTTGAAATCAGAGAGAAGTAATTTTCACTTCCTAATCATCACATCTCTTGAGGGTACTTCCACATTTAAAGGTACAAATTGGAGGCGCGTGCCTTATCAAAGTTTTAGGGTTTGATTGGCGCAAAAATAGCTGCGTTAATTCGAGGGGCCTAGAGTAATGTAAGTGGATAAGTCTAACGATTTTAAACTTTAACTGCTTGGAAGTAAGGTGTAAACTAAAACAGGGTTTTTGTACAATGGGTTTTAGGTGGGCATTCTTTCCTATCGCCTTCCGTTTCCTCTTTAGAATTATGGGGGAAGTATACATTGTTTAAGGGTCTGAGTATACTCACAAAGTGTGTAAAGGATAATTCAAATACAACATACCTCATACATTTACCGTACCTCTGTACTAGAAAAAGCTTTGTTCACCATACATAGTCTGCCCCGGCCAGGGATGGTATCCGGGTTCATTTTGCATCCAGGCTTACTACCGACTTAGCCACACAGCCGTCAATTTTTTCAGGGTACATATATATTTTAATATGATAATGTAAAGGAATGAACATGAGTGTTAAGTGGTAAAATCTGCCCATAACAAGCAATACGACTTGGGTCCTCTCCAACTCAGGTTAACTTACAACAAGACCCAAGTCGCATCGTAAACACCCGTAGATTTGAGATGTGCCTGTAATTTCATCGGCAAACATAATAATATTGGTGGACAATACTCAGAGCCATCTAGCCCCAAGCTAAGCATAGCTTGTACTATGGGAACCAGATGACTGAGGGAATACATATATACTTTTTTGTAAATACATACATAATACATTATACCTCTATATTAACACCCAGACACAGAACAAACATCTATATTCGTCACATAAATGTTCGTCTGGGTGGAAATCGAACCCACGACCTACAGCGCGTAAGGCAGCGTTACTACCAACTGAACTGTGAGGCCAGTCCAGTATACTCGTATATAAAACAAAATTTGAGTGAAATGTATGAAGACAATCATTAATGCTATTTCTAAGAGAAAAACAATGCTACTACCGATTTTAATAGCAATTTTCTTACCAAGAATCAATTTTCAAAGTAACAAAAAAAAAAGGTAAATTTCTAAGAAAAATCTCGAAACAGCTATAACATAAGTGACTTTGTTACCTTTTTCTCACGGATCTAACAATCATGTTATTATGACGGCACTGAAGAAAATTGTAGGAAAATCTACAGTGGATATCGACGACGAGATATTTTATTGCTGACCCTACGCTGAAAAACACATTGCTTTTCTCAGGAAAGATATATAAATATTTTTTTATACGAACATCGCTAAGTGAATTAATTTTCAAAAAATAAACTTCAAACTTATCAAACTACGAAATCGTTAATTTTATGTGCCTAGTGCGAACCGATGACAATGAAATACATTTTTACCAAAAGATTTATTGATAATTTCTACTAAACTTTCGCCTACACACATATTACAAGTATTAAGTGCTAGTAAAAATTAAATTTTCCAAATTTAAGGTATGATACAAATGTTCAAGGACGCTGCTTACCTCGCTCAAAAACATTCGCTTAGTTACTCTGTTCTGTGAGTTATCTCAAAACCCTGTTAAAACTACTTTGTTATTCACATCGTCATCAGGATGTGTGTCAACGAAGTTACCAAAATAATATGGCTCAGGAAACTCGTTACCTTTGTACATATATGCAGCCATTAATGCGGAAGGGTCGTCTACAAACATAAATAATAAATATGACAACGGAATTAAAATTTCTGGCCATGAATAATCTCTTACTGGGAGTCATGAATGAGCACTTATTATTATTTTTTCTTATTGTTGTTTTTTTGCCAAGAATTACTAGTTCCCGCGGCCAATATAAGCTCCCTTGCATTTTGTACCCGTGCTGACCTCAGTGGACGCTTATGAAGAATATATTTATGAAAAACCCTCACTTTACGTTGTCATTCGTTCATTTACGATATGGTAACGGTAATAGCGGTAAATGGTTAGATGGGTAATTAGTTGCTTTAAAACAGAGCCATTATTCTAAATTTACATAATGTAATATATGTGGAATCAGTAAATTTATGTGTGTGACCACTATCGGATGTTGAGTTTTCGTCTGAACCGTGTAAATTTGCTAAGTGATATGAAATCTCGAAAAGAAAATTGGTCACTGACAAAAACTGTTTACGTGGAAAGTAGAGGCAGTGCGGAAAACAGGAAAAAGGCGTAAACCATTGTACGTATTTCTTTTATTTTTTCGGACTTTTACACAACGCCATCTAGCCCCAAAGTAAGCTAAGCATTGTATAGCTTGTAAGCTTGTATAGGAACCAGACAGCTGATAAAATATTTATATACTTTTTTGTAAATATATACCTATTAACACCCAGACACAGAAGAAACATTTATTTTAGTCACACATATGCTTGTCCTGGGTGGGAATCGAACACACAACGCAGGGTTACTACCAACTGAGCTGTGAGGCCAGTCAACTATTGGTACTGTTTCAAACACATTACATAACTACTATGCGTCATTCGTTCAACACATTTATAATTTTTATCATTTATATCATTTTATCATTTATCATTTTAACAAAGTCTGTTTCATTTTTTTTTTAATTACTATAGGCTTGCATTTGACCGCAATCTTACCTGATGTTAAGTGACGATGCGGTCTACGATGTAGCTTGATGATGTATGAAGACCTCCAGATTATAGTTCTAAATCTCTCATGCGGTCTCATAATATTCAGACGCATAAGTTAACAAACAAGCATATGTTAAATGCTGAAATTGCAACGGCACAACAGCTGGCGGACGTCAAATAAATAGGGTTACCTCTGAAAAATAAAAAATCGTGGTGCGAACGTATATGGAATAATAAATCGCGGCACGTACAAACCGAAATTTTATTTTTATGAACTTACCGCGGTTGTCGGCAGTTTTTATTTAACGTGTTTTCGAATGTATACCGAAATCCATGTATAGGCAGTTCAATATACTAAAAACCTATGCCATTTATATAAGATCCAAGTTTCAGATACTGAGGATAAACCGTATGCAATTACAACGAAATCAAATATTTATCCAATAACAAGATATTTTCTTCTTTTTCTTTTTCTAGAAGAGATTATTTTCATCGCTTGTGAATACAGTTTTGTGCCTTAAATTTCATAAATGTAGAAAATAATCATATTCATTGAATTTTTTGGCATCCCTAATGCTGATGACTGGACAGTGCAATTGAGTGGAATGGACCTGAATGGACACCCGTACATAATATGTCATGTCATTAGTCAGTATATTACACAATGAAGTCCTTTTGTTCCATTTATATTCATCATCACTAGACTGTATGACGGTTGTACAAGATGCATGCCATACCCTAGTTCTTGCGCTTCCAAAAGAAAGGACACGTAAATTCATAATCCATTATGTATTCCGGCTAATAAGTATATATACTTACTCGTAGGTATATAAATTTGTTTCTTTCATGGGCGTCAGACCTATAACATAATTAAGCAATGATTTAGAAGAATAACCTTAAGGCCATCTACCCTGTTAATGTCTGCTGTCTACAACAAAAGTATTTGGATTAATTTTTTTCTATTTAATTATATTTGGTATCTTCCGTCGAAATGTGTAATTAGCCGTACTCTCTGAACTCATTCATTTTAAATTTACTGGAACGCTTTTGACATTCCAATTAATAAACAGACATACTGAGATATCAGCGTTTTAACGAGTTATAAACTTATTAGAGTGAAAAATCTAAATCTAATTTCAAACTCGTTTATAACATAATTTTATATCATTCATATTTTTTCTATTTCATTCGTCTATTTAAGGTCTATTTTTGGATTAATTGGTATTTTCATGAGATTATCAATGGCCGTCCGTACACGGAAAATGGGCGCACGCGGTCACAGAATGGTGGCGATATTTTTGTAGATCGCTTCAAATGGTTATAGATGAGGAAGGGTCAGAACATTAACCCAACGGTCTAAGACATTGTCCAATTTATCTATTGAAAAACTAAGGTCCGGAACTGCGGGAGACGGGAAATAATGGCGTATTTAAGACGACCAGAGTAGCAGTAGTTTGATGGTTACTGAATTTGCTCTTCTGTGGCTCCATTAGTTATATTACTCGAGTACCTAGAACAAGAGGAATATTAACAAAGTATTTATTTTTATGTGATACAGTTAAGGAATGAACCGGCGGCCCACCTGGTGTTAAGTGGTAACCTCCGCCCATAACGATTGATGCCACTTGGGTCCTCCCCTACTAGTACAAGACCCAAGTCGCATCGTATGCGCCCGTAACTGTGAGACTTGTAGGTGGAATGTCTCATGTGCCTGTAATTTCACCAGCACACCTTTCGAACCGGAACACAGTAACGCGAATATGTTGGCTGCTTGTTGATTGCTTGGCGGCAGAAATGTGCATGGTATTACGCCTGCTATACCCAAAATTAAACATAGCGTCTACTTTAAGTTTTTTTGCACAATTTTAAATGCATTATTTTATTGATCCGTAAACGTTAAAAGGATGTTTATTACAATTACATTATCAGTAGTAATAATAATAATCTTTTTTCGTATACTTATATGGGCAAAAATATAAAATGAAAAAAAAATGTGCAATACATATTTAAAAAATATATATTTTTACCAATTATGATATCATCCAAATTCTAGCACGTTGTAATCACTCACCCGAGTTGCGTAATGCTCCTGCATAAGTCGTCTTCGAATGAAATAGCGAGGCATCTGTAATGGTTGGTTGATTTACATATTTATATGGCTAGCACCTGCAGTGATACAACATTCATATAGGGTACACATATTGATTCGCACGCCTTCTCTCCGTACAGATTCAATGGGCTACTTTTTATCATGCGGGTTTACACTACAGTGGGACCGTAGACATGACAATATGTGAGCTCGTCACTGGCATTGTGTTATTTTCTGCCAACTGCGACAAACATTTTGCTGTTGCAACCTCTTCTCCAGCCAATTACACTCGTCTCTAAATTGTATAAAACAAAGTCGCTATCTGTACGCAACGGATTTTGATACTGGTTTCACTAATAGAAAAAGCGATAGACTAGGAAAGTTTTTGTATATCATTAGTAAACTAACCGCAGCCGTGCGAAGCCGGGGCTGGCCACTAGTATAGTAAATAAAAAGTATATATTGACTATGCTTATTTATGCTATCTACATTTTACGAGGACCAACTAAATAATATTGAGCGAATTCAAAACCAATGCGTTAGGTTAGTTAAACAAGGATTGCTTGGATGAGATCGCTATGAGCGATAAGGCCGCCCAGTTTCACTTGCATTTTATTTTGTATTACAATCCCAAAGGTCAAAAAACTATGTTAAAAGCTCAAAACTAATGCTTCGCAATGCGGTTAGAGACTGCCCCGGTTTAAGAGTGCCGCATGTAATGTGTCGTTTTAAAGATGCAACACGCCCCGCGCTCGATGTGTGGCACTATAATAATAATATAATATATATACACTATAATATAATATATATACACTATGATAATAATATATATAATATAATATTAATATCCCAGTTTCAGTTGCTTTGTGGCGCTTCTGGAAGGACGCAGGTTAGCCTTGGCGGTATATTTTCAACATGAGGGTGGCCAGCTGAATATTCGGACCACCACCACGCTATAATAGAATAGAATAGAATAGAAATAGATAGAAATAATTTCCTTCCGATATATTCTTTCTTGAATGAAGCTCGAGCCAAAAAGCATCACTTCTAAATTTCAAACGAATATGCATTTTCATTAGAAACTTAAATGCAAGACCTAAATCTAGTCAATCTATTGTAATCTTCGCAGCCTTGAGTATATGATTTCATTGCGAAAGAGCAACAAATCAAAAAGTGAAATCTACGCTCAGTTGTTACTAATTAGTACGATCAAAGTAAACATTTAATTTTTGGTTTTGGTGGTATGTTTGATATGAAATATTTTATAATTCAATTAAAAAAAGGTGACTTCACAGTGGATTTGGGCTTGAGACCAAAATATCTAAAATATCTGTTTATACGCAAAGAAAAAACAATTATGAAACATTTTTGTTTGTGAATTTTTTTGATTATAATATATCAATTAAAGAAAATTGTGATCTGTCAACAAAAATTTATTAAGTACAGTTTTCTCGTTTGTTTGTGAATGTGTTCCTAAAATTTTCTGTATTAATTGCTATCGAATTTTGACCAGTTGGGTAAAACTATTTTCTAATAAAAATGGTCTTTGTAGGTCGAAGAATTTATTAGGTAACTCAAACTTAAGAAAAGATTAACAGTAGCTAACTGAGACAAAGAAGTTGTGTAATGACACAGATAGTCTCTATTAAGAAATCTTTTTTACGCTGGATTTGATACGAACAAATAAGGGACGCCCTATAGGGTTTTTATCTTTGACACAACCAAAGTGACGTCCTACTTCGGGTTTACTTCTTTTATTCCTTTTCATGGACCAATCTCTTAACATATTTCTCACCCTCGTATCACGTCATTTACACAACACATATTGTATAATTGAGGCAAATTATTACATTCACTTTCAAGATCTTTCATTGTTATTCATATCTGCGCATTCAAGAATGCGGAACACATAATATAGCTGTTGCCCGTGACTTCGTTCGCGTGGAAGTCGGTTATATCACGCTCTCCTATTTTATCCCTCGAAAAGTAACTAGTCTAAGCTGATGTTCTAATTTTGAATTGAAAGTCCCGTCAAAATCGGTTCAACTGTTACGGATATTAACCGGACAATTTAAATAAAAATGTAAGATAAATAACGGTTTCCAGCAGAACCTGAACGAACTTCCATAAGCAGAGGACCCAAAAACTCCATTATATTTTTAATCTAGGCTCATCCTAAGTCAATTCAACACAACAAACTTCTAAATATAAAGTTGTCTTTAATCTTTTCACCAACTTATCTAAGTCCTGGCTTGAAAAGTTTTATTAAAATGGAATTTACGAAAAGAAAAAGCTGCCAAATATCCCATAAACATGAATGAATAAAAGAAAAATTTGTACTTTATTCACGTATCAAAACTACGATTCCTCGATTTACTAGAAATAAATCGAGAGAACCAGTGACTTGAATAGAAGAAGAAAAACTAGAGAAATACGATTTAATTATTGCTGCTATATGCTTGACATATCTATATTTTTTTAAGTGATTATGTTTACATAAAAAACTTTAATATGTTAAATTATTAATCTTCTATTTTAGTATTTTATTTATGTTCTTTTACAGTTCTACAAACAAATAAAAAAAAAACTGTCTCCAGAGAGCCAGCTCTTTCAAATCGGTGTGATGAGATAAGTCAAAACATTCCCAACGTGCAACTTCCAACTACTAAAAGATGTAAAAACTTTGAAAATCTGAATCTCTTGCATTCAGCACGATCGCATTTTTCCTAGCTGTCTCAAATAAAATCTACTGTCCCTCATAAAAATGAGAATACTTACAGATCAATCGATCATTTTATTACAAACCGTTTGTGTCTGTAGACCAGGAAATTTTACCGTTTACCAGGGGACCGGAATTGTTGGTTTCAGGATTTTCAGTTCGTAACCATAAAGATCCTAGATATATAATTTGGAAGCTGTTTTATTAAAGTTATAAAGACATAATTCATGGCTTCTGTTGTCTTTCGTTTAGAAATACCTTAATAATTACTAATTTAGTTTTTCTTTCCCAAACTACAATTTGAATACTTCCATATGTGTAAAGGACCTAACATACTATTCGTTCTATCTTTGAAACTCACATAGCATATCTCACTCTCATATACAAAACAAAGTTAATACTTTTAGAAAGTAATTATACAAATGTACAACGTAGTAATAGGGTTTCGACTATTAACTGTGTTATGCCAATATTGCTGTTTATTACATTGGTCTGAGATGAGTCCTGTCTCGCCTTCGACACGGGCTGGGACGTTACACTTGGTACTGCCTATTTGTATTTATAAGGCGGAACATAATTTATTTTCTGTCTGTCACACGAAGCTAGTGTTTTTTTTATGATGCAGTTACGGAACGAGCCGACCGACGGCCTATCTGGTGTTCAGTGGTAACCTCTCCTCATAGAACCGGTGCGATTTGGGTCCTCCCCTACTAGGTACGACAAGACCCAAGTCGCATCGTATGCGCTCGTAACTCTGATACGTGTAGGTGGAATGCCTCATGTGCTTGTAATTTCACCGGCAACCACACCTTTCAAACCGGAACACAGTAATACGTTAATGCTTCGTGGCAGAAATGGGTATGGTGGTAGTACTTCCACGTCCGAAATTGGCGTGAAGTCTACTGTTCTTATGAAAACAATGAATGACAAAGAGATAAATATTTGGATGAAAGGCAATTAATACCGAGTGACAGCGTTATGGCACTGAGTAACATTGTTGGAAAGAAACCTATTTGTTAACGTTAGCTAATGTAGCTTACGTCAAAGGTATTTTGTGAATGAGGAATTAAAAAATACACGAAATACGCGTATCTTCATAATTATTATAATTACACATTAGCGTGTAGCAGCGTTCAGATCAATTACCTATTATCTGCTGATAATTACAGTGAAATCATTAGACAAAATGATTGCTCACATATACAAAACAATCAGACTCAGACTTCCGTATATTTAGATTTTTATTAAGGAAATCTACTATTGACTGCGATGGGCGCCGACGACATGCAATGGTTGGAATAATGTTTATTTTATATTATTTATCCATTTTCATTATGTTACATATGCGAATATAAATTTATTTCAAATTGAAAGCGAGAGAACATTATAACGGAGGGCAAGGCCGTATTGATGTTACACAATTAACAAATAATTCGGTTACATTAGGAAATAATTATTCAGCAAGCCCCATTATTTGTCTTTGTTATCAACTTCTCAGGTTAATTTTGTCAACGAGAGACGTTCCAAACTTGCATTTTAACATACGAGAATACTACTTGTTTTTTTTTATTTGATATTTTTTTCCGATGCCCAATAGTTCTACTAATACCCATTTCAAGGTTATCCATTCATTACCGGACACCCTGTATATATCTGCTTTACAGGTTATGACTATTGGTGTCAATCGTAACTCACCTAAGACAGGAAGAGTTATCTCGCTCTGTAATAGCAACAGCTCTGTCGGTCCAATCCGCTTTTTCATTCCCTTATTATTGAATTTTTATATTTTCTTTTGAAATCTATGATTAGATGACTCAAGATTATCATAATATTAGCGGTGGATTAAACTACTGACCCTAGTTGAAACGAAATATTATAATTGGATATTTCGAGAAGACACGCAAAATCAAATAAATTGGAAATTTATTATTCAGGAATTTTCTGGGCAAGGTAAGATTAATGATATTGATATAAATATATACAAGGAAAGGACAGACTGATCACATTGGCATTTTGATCCCAATGAAATTAGTTAAATAGAACTTCACTTTTATATAGTTTAAAATTAGTAATAACGTAGGTAGTAATATATAAGAGTTTATAAATAAATAGGTTTACTTTTACAAATAGCTAATTATGTCTTATAGGCCCTACTTCTGAGATGGTAGTATCTTTACCTTCTTTCCTAACCAGGATAAAGAAAGCAAGAAATGAAAAATCTTCCTTTCTTGCTTCTTTCTTTCTTACCCAGGACAAACCTTTGTGTTACGAATATATATTATAGTGTGTTGTATTAGTAATGTAGGTTCCATAGTACAAGCTTTGCTTTAGGCCTATATAGATGATGATGAGTGAAATGTCCAAAAATAATTTATTCAGGAAATAAATCATAGGAAGTAGGGTCGATCCGCTCCATCCATGGCTACATTTATAAACGTATGTCAAAAATATTCGTAAGATTAACTCTGGGTCAATATAAACCAACGTAAATAATCCGGGTAGCCTTTACATTTCCCAGGTTCACTTAAGGTTATCCCAAACTAATGCTTCAGCAATTTCTGTTTCTAACAATTCTTCCACGGCTCTTGTTTTGCAATTCAGATGTTAAGTTTATTTTGTAAAAATCCTTGCTCTACTGGCCAAAGTGGATTGGATGAATAATTAAATATATACTTATTGGTTGACAGCCTCGTATAAGTTGGTAGTTACCCTGCATGCAAAGTTAGATTCAGTTAAAAATAGGGTCTTAAACATGGAGTATGGTTCCAGGTCTTGGATGTTTTATAATTAATAAATAACTTTTAGTATTGTGTAATTAGGAAATAAATATTATTCGTATTTCTTGTTATGGGCAGAGGTTACCACTGAACACCAGGTGGGCCATCTGCTCGTTCCTTAACCGTATCTTATAAAACATTAGCCAGCACAATCAATGTTTCCAAAAACAACCAAAAATAAAAACAATCTATGTTTGTCTCACAAATATTTAGTCTGGGTGGGAATCGAACCTACGACCAACAGCGCCGAAGTCAGAGTTACAGCAAGTTACTGGACATATTTGTTTACACGTCAAATTAGGTAATGATATTATGGATTTTATTAAATACTTAATACTTAATGTTCAGTATTATTTTTATTTGTCATTTCAGTTTTATAAAATTTGGGGCTTAGTAAAGTACAGCTAGCCTGTTTGTTATCATTTTAGTTTACCGGAAAATGTTAACGTTATTTTTAGCTCGGAACGCCGATTATTTCCTGAACAGACCATTTAGATAGGCTATCATTCCTTTTGTACGCATGCCAAAAAAGTTTTGGAAAAACAACCGAGTACGGGGAACTGTTATAACAAACGAAAGCGAACGTGTGCTTTATCGTACGCCTGTGAAGAGAATCAGTAACGCGACTATGCCCACAATCTTAAACTTCGTTTTCGGTGTTGAGATCTTACTATAGGAACACTGGCCTTGAATCCACAATGTGGACTTGTCAAATATCACAGGAAAGCCTACATTTTCTTTATATTATTACTAGTTACTATATTAAACCTTTATTTTGATTTTTATTTAATTTTGTCGTTTAAATTTTTCCACTGAAAATCGAGCTTTACATGTAAGTTGGGCGATGGAACGGTACAATATCAATTTGATTTTAAGCGCTAATTTTCTTGTAACAAAAGAATCAATTCTTCACTAATTTGGTATCAGAAAATTAGCATTAGAAACTTTATGAGTAGACATCGAAAAAAAGCTCTACAATTTCATATCAAGTTTATTTAATGCAATCGACTGAATGCTAGCGTTGATGTCGGCTCATATCGTCTTTAATTACAATTAATCCTCGTTTGTTGGAATTCGTTATATGAGTTAAAGCAACTTTATCAATACATTTATCTACCGCAAAGGCGCCCTAAAAAGACACCGCATCTGTTTAGTTGATATCAAGGTTCCCATAAATTTACCACGAATCTGATACGAATAAGGGCAGGTGAAAGGTAAAAGGTCAAAATATCGGATGAGTCATTTTCGTTCATTCAATTCACAGTTTTCTTCGAGATTACGAGGCGGGTTTCTTCAGAATTCATCAGGAATTTGAACTGAATGGGAAAAGGTATAAAAAGTCGAAGGTCAGAAAAATCTTTACGCATTATTTGAGTATTTTAACTAATACTGATATAGCATAACTATTATAACAGATGGTCTTCTTCTTCTTCGAGTCACCGGTTCTGTCGAACCAGTGTGGTGAAAGGATTGTAAGTGCGCCTCAAAGAGGCTCCTTTCGTGCACTCGACACATGTCTTCGAATTTTTAGTTCTAGGACATGTCGGTTTCCTCACGATGTTTTTCCTTCACCGTTTTGAGAACGTGGTATTGCGCACATAAATCTTTCAATCGAAAAACTCATAGGTGCACGTCGGGATTTAAACCGGCGACCTCCGGATTGAAACTCGGTGGTCAGTACCGCTAGACCACCACGCTCTCAAGCAGATGGTGACGCAACGCTATGCATAGAATTGGAACTAGCTTTCAAAGCGGAAGCTCGAGGATTCGAACCCACGACCAACAGATCATAAGCCGACGTCACTAACTGATCCGTTATCGCTTCTATCCGTAGCTCTTATGCCAAACCACCTTTCATCATTCATCAATCAAATTCGTGGTCCATAAACCACCACCTAATTAAAAGGTCAGTTATCAAATTAATATTTTTAGACGTACATTTTTAATATGGTTATTCTCAAACGGTTTTTGTAATAAAAAATGTATATGTACCCATATCTTTTTTCGGTGTTCGAGCGGGGAAATCGAATAGCATAATTACGGTTCTGGCGTTAAAAAATTAACCAAACGTTACCTACACATATTTATCAGTGTATTCCGTCTTGAACGAAAGCTATGGTCAGTAAAATTACAGGCAACAACTTTTTTCCTCTTCGTCTGATGGTAATATTATAATTTGTAGTCAATATATTAAGTCATATTTCCCACGAATTACTTTCCATCAGCAACAGTATGGAAAAAAATTATACTTACTAACGAAGGTACCGGCAAATCCAGGCGAGTGTCTCAATATATGAAATTATAAATTGCTCTGTCAATTTACCCGTAAATGTAGGAGTGGATTTTACTTTCGATTGGAAGGTTGGAAGAAAATTAATGTGTAAGTTCAGTAAATTTTAATTTGATGAAAGCTCAAAATTCTCAGACCAATCAAAATTTATCAATCAAATATTTAGATTAATCTTTGATATTTCACTTTAGGTCCTCGATTAATAGAAGTAATAATAATTAATAATAATAATATTGGTGGATAATTCACACAGCGCCATCTAGCCCCAAACTAAGCAAAGCTTGTACTATGGGAACCAGACAACTGATAGAATACATATATTACTTATATTATACTTTTTTGTAAATACATACATATAATACATATTAAACCCCAGACACAGAAAAAACATCTTCACACAAACATATAACCTGTGTAGTAATCGAATACATACAATCGTGCTTTGATCCTGAAGGGGTAGACAGCCGTCATAGGCACAATTGATATTACTAGATAAAACATTTAATGAGTATTGATTGATCTAGTTCTCTAGATACTTTTTTTGAACCCCTTTATTGAAACTTATCGTTTTCCACTTTTATATACTATGAAAGAAGTTTAAATTGATTGGAATACTAAATTTGAATCGTGGTAATTCCCGGATTAGCATTCGAATTAGAATTGCTAATGATTTGGGCCATTAAGATTTGGAATATTATAACGAAAAATGAATATGTTCAAAATAATCTTGAACATTTATTATTCTGTCAGATGCGTGATAACGCATTAGTATGAACATATTTATGTGTTATATTATTAGCCACGTAGTTATAAAATTATCCTAATTATCCTACTAATATTATAAACGTGAATGTTTGTTACTCTTTCACGCTCAAACGGCTGAATGGATTTGGATGAAATTTGATATCAAGATAGCTTATATCCTGGATGAACACAAAGGCTACTTTGATCGGGAACAATGCAGTGTTCCCGTGGGTTGACTTACTCACCGCAGGGCGCAGCTAGTAAAACATAAAAGAGGAACGGACATCACTGTTTTGTTTAATTTATTAGTAAATCTTACTGAATTAACCATAAAAGCTCATACAGTCTTACCCAAGTTATTTATACATTCTGACGTAAAGCCATTTGAACTTTCCGTCACCTAATAAAGCCATCTCGGGCTGTTAACTCTCTACTACCGGACGTGGTGACCTATTGTACTCTTAGCAACTATTGTTCACGGAGCCCTACACACGCAACTCCACGGAAATATAACACTTATTTCTGCAGAAAAGGGTCTGAAATCCATTGTAAAATGCGGCGCTTAAGGTTTTTAATTCGTAGAGATACTGGCGTAGGTCAATTTCGTATACGACCAAATTAATTAGAGTCCACCATTTCGTTATGAATAAAGAAACATGGGGGAGATAGTTTAGCAGGGAACAGCTTATTCACCTTGTTCTATTTAAGTTGGGTTGAACGATGAGGTACGCTGAAGATATATTAATGAGAAAACAATGGAACCTATTAGCTTACCTTATTACTTGTCACGTATATTTACCATGCCCATTTCTGCTGCCAAGCAGTAACGCGTTCGCGTTACTGTGTTCCGGTTTGAAAGGTGTGGTTGCCGGTGAAATTACAGGCACAAGAGACATTCCACCTACACGTCTCAGGGTTACGGGCGCATACGATGCGACTTGGGTCTTGTACCTAGTAAGGGAGGACCCAAGTCGCATGGGTTGTTATGGGCAGAGGTTACCACTTAGGTGGGCCGTCGGGTCGTTCCGAAACTGTATCAAAAAAAAAATACCCAACATAGTGTAACCTATATGCTGGAAAGCGGCCTTTATAGGTTTTTCTCCTTCTGGGAAAATAGTAAATATCATATATACATATATTATATGTCATTAAAAGATAAAATACCATCCAAATGAAAATATTAATGGACTGACCAGGAAGCACCGTGAAATGCTCGATTCCAAGTACCTAACGGATTTATTTATAATTTTATACTTATAGTTTTAGTGCACTTTTTTACTGTAATCAAAGGCATTTTTTTTAACTGGTGTTTTCTATAGTTTATTTATTTATAGTATCTAATCGACCTCATCATTTAGGTTCTGTGAAATAATTATTTTATCTAATACATCGAAATCCGGTGACAACTAATATTAAATGATATTTTAGTTACCTCTCATAAACTGTACCAGCTGTCCTTTATAATCTCTGGCAGCTACAACTGCTGGAAATGTACGTATCCGTTTTGTGAATGCAGATAATTAAATATACATTTGGTTGGACCTGTGGACTGAAGTTGCGTCCATACCAAAATAACGCTGTCTGAATTCAATCGACGAATTTGAGAGATAAGAGTCGAGTGCTGGCGTAAGCATACACAAGGCTTTTTTTGCTAAAGATACATTCGGAATAATATATACCTCCACATCTAGGCCAATTACAAATCTTCATATTTTTGGTTTTTGTACTATTATTGATCTAAACAGATCAGTATTTCTGACCTCCATGCGTTTTCAATACATAAAGACTTTTAATGACCTTATGAAGGAATTGTCCTAAATACGAGCCTACTTTTAACGATATTCATATCATACTAAAGCAAAATAGGAAAAGCCCAACTGTATCATTTGCGAATTCTCCTGAGCCACCAGACATAAAAACTATTCAAGCCTGTAAATTAACTGAAATTAGTTAAACATAATCCACTGAAACAAAAACCACAGAATGAAAATCAATAACATAACAAAAAAAAAATAGAAAAAAAAAATAACAATTTGTATTGAAGGCGAATGTAATATCATTCGGTTAGTAGATTAACGGACGCTACGAAGCTAACGTATTAGTCCGTAGAGACGTGAATGCTTTGTTTTAACGCTACATTACACGACAAAAGTTCACACTGCTAAGTGTAAAGCTCATTGCTAGAAGTATCGTGTTTTTTATTAGGCACTAGCTGTTGCCCGCGACTTCATCCGCGTGGAATTCGGTTTTATCACGCACCCCTATTTTACCCCTCGGAAAAGTAGCCTAAGTTACTCCTTGTTACATCAGCTGCCAGTGAAAGTCCCGTCAAAATCGGTCCAGCCATTTCAGAGATTAGCTGGAACAGACAGACAGACAAAAATTGTAAAAAATGATGTTTTGGTATATATACCGTGTATATATCCATATGCACTCAGTAAAAAGCGGTTATTTTAATATTACAAACAGATACTCCAAATTTATTAATTTTTTAGATAGCCAAGATAAAATTAAACTTTCTTACTCTCTTTGTTACCGAACACGTAAAGAGTGTTAGGTAACAAATTAAAAATTATCAAATAACAAACTTCTTCTTCTTGCGCCTCAAAGAGGCTCCTTTCGTGCACTCGACACATGTCTTTGAATTTTTTATTCTAGGACATGTGGGTTTCCTCACGATGTTTTCCTTCACCGTTTTGAGAACGTGGTAATAACAAACTGAATAAAAAATACGGGTTTATTCCCGTTGTCCATGTCATGAACAGGAGTGGAAAAAAGTGACATTGTGGCCCAACGTAATGATAATAAACCAATTTACCCAGCGTTTGAGTCGAATCCTTTTCAGCACAAGTTATTTTCTATTTTGTATTTATTTACCTGTTAACTACAAATTGTACAATTAAGCATGAGTTCAATTTATCAGAGCTAACGCAGTAATTACACCACATGGCACGTTTAAATTAATTTAGGCAGTAACATTAAATCCTTTGTAAGAGTTAAACTCTCTAATTAATGCATAATTGTATCAACACTCAGCGCTAGTCTCACAAACATTATTTTATTACAAATTGTAATGACTAAGAACAGCCTGGATATATTATTGTGTTTTTTTTCCTAAAGCCTATTTTCTGATCATAAAAAACATTAAATGTGTGTTTTCTGTGTTTTAAACACTAGCAGGCTGAAGTTAGCGCAGATATCTTCGCGGAACAACAGTCAATATCAAAACTATTCAGCCCAGTACGTATCACTATGTTCCGATTTAAAGGCACCGATGAACTTGCAGGCATATAAAACGGACTTGTATTGCATTTTTTTTTATTTTTTTTTAATGGTGTACATTTCACACAGCGCCATCTAGCCCCAAAGTAAGCTAAGCATAGCTTGTATCATGGGAACCAGACAACTGTTATACATACTTGTATACTTTTCTTTTGTAAATACATACATATAATACATATTAACACCCAGACACAGAACAAACATCAATGTTACAAATGTCACATAAATGTTTGTCCTGAGTGGGGATCGAACCCACGACCTACAGCGCAGAAGGTAGGGTTACTAACCAACTGAGCTATGAGGACAGTCAATTTATTGTTTTACATGGGCAGAAAATATCGTTTAATGACTGACGGATTATGTATATCATATCACACATCACTTTAAAAACTATAAATTTTCCAGTCGCTTATATTACTCATAATAAAATTTGATTCTGTTTTTTCAGTTATACATATCTATTTATGTATATATATCTGAAAGTGCTATCCCTTACATGATAGTACTGATGCCATTTGTGCCAATATAAACTACTACCATGTATTTATCTCGTTACATTTTATAACGAGAGAAATCACTAATTTTAGATTTAGAAAAATTTTAAGACCTTTTTCTATTTTGAATTTGTTCCTAATACAAAAATAATGTGAATTAACTGTAGCCACAATCCATTTAAACTTTGTAAGGGTAGGATTACGTTATTAATAATTTTCACGAGCAAATGAAAATTGACAAGAACCATTAAAGTCGTGTCGAGTTTGCTGCGGTGAAATTATTTAATGAGAATTTATATATATTCAGCTAATTATTGAAGGTATTTATTAACCTAAACTATACTTTATTATCTATTTTTATATATATTATATTAACTAAAAGCTATACGTTGAAGCTAAAACAAAGGTAGGTATTGCTATTTGTTATTTATGCGAAATAATTGATATTGTTACCAAATCGCCTAAGAAGAATCGCCTGGTCGAAGCAACACGTGTACTTACCTGGGACCTTTTTAGCTAAGAGATTGAACAGCTAGTCAGTGAATAAATACTGTCACTGTTTAGTACACAATACCATGAGTCGTTATAAAGGGCTACAGATAGCTCAGCATTCTCAAATAACTTTTTCAACGATCACTTACTTACTGGTTAAGATCACGTGGATTCTTCGTACATTAGGTACAATACATAATTTTCAAAATGGCGAGAGATAACCTCGTCTCGCTTATTTTCCTACGCAATTTTGGAAACGTCGGACAAGGTTCATTAAATGAAACACAATGCAAAGGTACGGTGACAATATAATCCGGATATATCATAATAAAGTTGTGAACTGAGTTAATTTAAACAATTTGGTATGAATATAGTAGTGTACAGTGATAAATAACTTTTATTGATAAATTGAAAAACTTTATCACGAAATAGTATTTCCATATACTAAATACATAAAAAATAAATGATGACAAACAATCCTAATACTTATTTTTTGATTGGAACAAGGCTTGTTTATACGTGAGATAAGGTCTGAGTTACTGACACACTACGAAATCTCTGAAATTGGAAGGCTTTTTAAGTTTTTGTAGAATGTTGATCGTTTGGATATAATAGGAAATTCCACCCGAAGAGGGGTGAAAAGAGTTCTGAAAGTGTATACCTAAAATTGCATTTTTGGTTGATGCAACCTGATTACACACAAGAAAACTCCACGGAGGTTTCCACTAAGGAAGAGCTACATTCAATTTTTATAAAAAAAAATTGTTTGTTGTAGTACTCAAACTTGTGACAGACACTTGGAAGGTAGAGAATCCTTACTATTCATCTACCAAATATACTGTTGAATTTTAAAATCTTCTCTCCTTCAAATGAATAATACATGAGGATTCGGTCTGGTAGCCAATCATAGTCATCGAAAATTCAGTATTTACTTTAGGAGCTCAAAAGGCAAGGTAACTTAGTTTACGATAAAACTTAAACTGTTGATTCTGATGTTAAAAGTTTTTCGGGTATTTATTACGCCAATTTTCAATTATTTATATTTCAACAACATAGACGGAATTATAGCTATAATTAAATAAGACAGACAGACGACAGAGAATTTAAAAAAAAAATGTTTTTTATATGTACCGTGTATACATCCATACTTAGTAAAAAGCGCTCGTTTTAATATTACAAACAGACACTCCAATTTTATTTGTATAGATTGGTGCGGTGTTTCAAGATGGGCCACGATTCCATCTGATGTCATGTAGCTAACCAAAGCAATAACAATACATCTATGACTAACCCTATTTGGGTTTAGGACAACTCAACTCGCAACCATTATGATGTGACGTGATTCTTATTATGCTTACAGTGCGCAATACCTCGTTCTCAATTCGGTGAGGGAAAACATCGTTAGGAACCGACATGTCCTGAAACCAAAAATTCGAAGACATATGTTAGAGTTTACGAAATGAGTCGCTTTGAGGCGCACTTTGATACTTTCTTCACACTGGTTCGAGAAAGCCAATGTCGCAAGTATAGAAGGGTTTTTTATGTAATAGATAAATGTGAAAGCAGCAAGCGAAGAGCAAAGATAAAAAGGTATAACCGTCGTCTGACCAGCAACAAAAGAAGCAATGCTAATGTGATGTGGGCCTTTAAAATAGTCACAATCCTAAAAAAGCAAATGCTCTAAAAACTGTAAATTTTTGTGTGTTTTCTGGTTCATTTCACTCACTTCCAATGCAAAAGACGTGAAAATTCTAAGAAGAAACACTCAGTAAATTAGATTATGTAAATCGAGGGTTTCTTCTTTACCTGCGAGCTCAGGTTACTTCCAAAAGTGTTTAGACTACACAGATATATAAAAAAGGCTGAGAAATACACAGCCAAATACATTTTTTTAAATTATTTGTCTCTAAATATATTTTAAAATACGTGCATGGGAGACATGGCACCTTTCTAGCTACAAGGACATAGCTTATCAAAAAAAGAACCAAATTTTTGGGAAGAGTTCGGCCAGAGAAATACTGTTGACCCACCCATTTCTGCCGCCAAGCAATAAAGCATGCATTACTGTGTTCTAATAAGGAGTTGGTGCCGGTGAAATTACAGGCATCTATGAGGAAACTTTTGAGTTTTCATATACAAGGTCGTCATGACCTAAATAAATATTAGCGCTTTAAGTCTATAAAACTGTTTTCATACGCAGGAGATACCGCTACATAGACTTTGCTGCTCGTTCTGTCACTTAAGACAGTAAAAAAGTTTTTATTTGAAAGCTTCATAATTTGTCTATAGAAAGATTTTCAAAAGTAAAGGAAAATATCATGAAGAAATCGGCATATCCAAAAAACTTAATACTGTTGGATGGATATGCCATTTTCCGACGTGACTCCTTTGAAACGTCGAACTATATTATAATTATTTTAATATACAATAAACCGAGAGCAACTCTTACTACCGTTAAATGCAAATTATTTTAGTTATCAGCAGAAAGTCCTATGTAACTTTTATGATATGTAACATATAATTAACGTAAAACCAACCCACAACAAAATGTAAAAAGTAATACAAGTGTTTTGAAAATCAACCAAATATTACCGCTTTGATGTGACCGCTAATACTTAACCTCTAGTAAACAAATAGTTAAAACATTACGTAACGGATAATTTACTGAAGAACTGAAAGGCGGCCGTTGAACCCGGAGTCAGATGTTAGCGCGTCGACTGAAGTGCTGCACCCTTTCGACACTGCGGCACCGGGTAGAGATGGTACAGTCGTTACATCGATATCCTCTCTAAACTCTATTAAATTACAACCTCCTAAGCTAAATTCCAACTTAATCAATAAAGGAATAATAAATAAGAAAAAATAAAGGAATCAATAAATAAAAAATGATAAAAAGAAAATAGCTCACTACACACAGAAAAAAAATTCATCAATATAATTGATTGATAGATAACTTACAACCAAAACTGTTGGTCCTTGAGACTTGGTAATTAGAGGGTGTTTCCTTAGAGGGTGAAGATGTAAGAAAATAACCTTTTATTTTTTAGGGTTTTTAAAATTATATAACTTAAATGAGTTGTTGTTTCTCCGGTATTACTGATGATTTCCGCTTGTAATATTTATTAAGCTATTGCATAGCTTCTATCGCGGGCCTTGAGCGTGGAGACCGAATCCAGAAATTCCGTAACGAAAAAACCTAAAACCCCCCACTCCGACCGGCACAGCGGTGATACCTTTTAGTTCCATCTATCGATAAATACCAGAACTTTTAATGACTTTTTGAAATATCACGCGCAATAGATTTACCGCGGCAGTCTCCGAGTGCCACACGTCTTTTTTTTTTTGTTGTTTATTATCCAAGGCAAAATACTTAGTCATATATTATCATGAAAAAACTTATTTCTTTAATGATATTTTTTATTTCGAATATCCTGATAGCTAGTGTACGACGCCAATGCCGTGTCTTATAGTGTATGAAATCACAGTAGCTAATGCCTACTTTAAACATTATAAGCATATCTTCTGTAATCTTTTTATCGATATTAATACGGTCGATGTTTTGTTGCCACACTAGACCGCCTTGTTTCATCTCCTGCCATAAATGACCAGATAGTAGCTGAATAGCAGCTTTGTGCGAGACATTGCCTACTTTATGGATTATACAGACGCAGTAAAACCACTTAAGGACGACGCAGATATTAAACATTCCAGTTACATTGAATCAAAATGCAACTCTGGTATGTGACAGCATATACACTTTATTAAATATTTATGATTTCAGCCCTTTTTACACATTTATTCAGATGCCTCTTGCAATAAATATGGAATTATTTGTAATTAAATACGAATGCTTGACTTGAATTGACTTAGCGTTGATGAAAAAACAGTAAATACTTTAAGTTTTGGTTTAGCATATACAGCAGGTAATACTAGTCACTGTCTTTGAGTCACTGGTTCTCTCGAACCAGTGTGGTGAAGGATTATAAGTGCGCCTCAAAGAGGCTCCTTTCGTGCACTTGACACATGTCTTCGAATTTTTAGTTCTAAGACATGCCGGTTTCCTCACGATTTCCTTCACCGTTCTGAGCACAAAATAAATAAATAAATAAAAATAAATAAATAAATTATCAATATGGTGCGCACAAAATACTTCTGGTAGTGGGATATTTTTAGTAATAATATTGAAATGACTACTGTATACTGCAAAATGAATGAATGAAACGTTACCTGCTTGAAAGTGAAAAGTGTGCCATTCACTATCCTAAAGATAAAACTTATAAATCACGTATAACTTTTTACAATAGCTTTATAGGATAAATGAATTTCTCCTATCTGATTTCCGGAATGGGGGCTGACAGACGCTCGGGCGCCGCCCGGGAGGGACTCCGCAGTTAATCCAACTAAATGAACTACCTACTTGCTGAAACAACAGGATTTGATCCCGAAATACGTAGAAACAAAGATAATTTGTTTATAGAATTATTCAATACTGGCCTCACAGCAAAGTTTGTAGCCTTCTGCGCTGTAGGTCGTGGGTTCGATTCCTACCCAGAACAAACATTTGTGTGACGAGCATTGATGTTTATTCTGAGTCAGTATTAATATGTATTATGTATATGTATTTTCTTTTACAAAATAAAAGTATAATAAATATTATATCACTTGTCTGGTTGCCATGATACAAGGTATGCTTAGCTTACTTTGGGACTAGATGGCGCTGTGTGAAATGTCCTGAGGTGGAAGTTAAAAGATATATGTTAAACTTTTATTAAAATCAGTTATGTAAAACTATTTTGACATATTGTAGTGAACACTGGGGAAGCTGAAGTCTAGTTATAACCATTTCCCTTACCAAACATGAGAAAGGAACCCACTTGTTAGAGCTTCTGGTAAGGAACCCTAGAAACACGAATCGTAAAACTCGTATTTACATAATTTACCCCCATCGAGTTTTCAGTCTGAAGATAACTTCTAAATAAATTATTTACCTCCACTTCCATAGCGTGAGAGCCTATTTATACTTTACCAGCCCATATAATATTATCAATTTGACTGGCCTCATAGCTCAGTTGGTTAGTAACCCTACCTTCTGCGCTGTAGGTCGTGGGTTCCCCACTCAGGACAAACATTTATGTGACATTTGTAACATTGATGTTTGTTCTGTGTCTGGGTGTTAATATGTATTCTATGTATGTATTTACAAAAGAAAAGTATATAAGTATTATATCACTTGTCTGGTTCCGATGATACAAGCTATGCTTAGCTTACTTTGGGGCTAGATGGCGCTGTGTGAAATGTCCACCATTATTTATTTATTTATTGATTTAATTCCAGTTTTAAAGGTGTGGTTGCCGGTGAAATTTCAGGCACATTTGACATTCCATCTACACGTCTCAGAGTTACGGGCGCATACGATGCGACTTGCGTCTTGTCGTACCTAGTAGGGGAGGACCCAAGTCGCATCGGTTGTTATGGGCTGAGGTTACCACTTAACACCAGGTGGGCCGTCGGCTCGTTTCGTAACTGTATCACTTAAAAAGAAAAAGAAATCGACAATTTGAATATTGACGTGATATTTTTGTATGAATAATAATAATATGAATCTGTTATGAAAAAAATACAAAGTTCCATACAAAACAATACCTCTGGGGTCCTCCCCTACTTAGGTACGGGAAAACTGCGTCGCTTTGTATTGCGCTATTGACGTGAAGACATGAAGGCGGAATATACGTGCTTGTAATTTCACCGACCAACACATTTCAAACCGGACACTGTAATGTGTAGTTATGCATTACTTTTATGGTACAAGAACCATAAAACTTATGGTGGGCCAAACATATCATATAACAAGGACAAAATGTGTGTTCTTGTATGTGTGTGTGTGTGTGTGTTTATTATGTTTCCAGTTTTTAAATTGTTGTAGCTCTCTGTAAAGTCAAATAATTTAAGGTTTTGCAGGTAGGAAATCGTCACTGGCGCTTCGACTACTCCACCCACTCAAACGAGAGATGGGTATTTTAACCGAGATGGAAAAACTTTTCCGGCATTTTTTTTAGCTGCTACTCATAAATTTTGGAGTTCATGTTCAGATGATGAGAGAGAGACGTGGACATTGTCTAGTCAATTGTTATTTCACGTTGGTTAGAAAAAAGATTCAATTTATATATATTTTATCACATTACTGTTTTGTAATTTGACTGTTCAACGGAAACTATCTGGATCGGAATGTTTTGACAATACACATCCATAAAAATATTTATTAAAAGTTTTGGCACATAATAGTATAGTAGAAAAACTTATTCCAAGTTTGTCCGGGGAAGTACTGCCACCGTACCCATTTCTGCCGTTCAGCAGTAAGACATTAGCATTAATTGTTTTTCGGTTTGAATGTGTTATTGCTGGTGAAATTACAGGCACATGATACAATCCATCTTCACGGCTCAGAGTTATGGATGCATATGATGCACTCATGATATATTATGGAAGCATTTGGGTGTTGTCGTACTTCGGTAGGGTAGGACCCTACGTATTGCTTCTTATAGGCAGAGGACTCGATCCACCTTACATTGATGTAAGGTGAGCCATCTGCTCGTTTCATAAATTTACATAAAAAAAATAGTAAACAGCTCATAGGAGCCGGCTATCACTTTGATCAATGTGCCCATGATTATTACATACTTATATTGAACTTACACTTTCCACCATTTTTATTCCTATTGCGATGAGTAAATTGAGGGACTTTAAAACAGTCTTACCGAAAACAGAGGGTAAATCAATAAGTATATGTGTATATTATGAAATGTAAACAACTGTTGAAGTCAAATGCGTACGCCAATATTCACAGATTCTCGGAACCCAACCTAATAAGCTTCAAGAAGACAGTCCTGTAAATATCAAAGAAGTTCAGAGAAAATCGTCCTTTGATTATTTGGGGTATTTGGATACATACACTTGAAGATCAGCTGATTTTACGGACTACGGAAAGCTAAACAGTAGTTAATTTTTTTATAGAGAAAATCCGCTTTTAATTATGCCAGTACAAATTTTAGAAAATGCTTATGCTATGTTTGAACACTTTATCTGAATCTTCATGTAAAATGTTAAGATGAAACTCCCAACGGATCCAAAACCGTTATATATGTCGTTTACACTGTAACAAAGTTCAGGAGCCCTTAGGTAAGTAATTTTCAAAATACCTTTATTAGAGTGCGCCTACTTCATTAGGGTGCAGGCGTATCCTTATTCAAGACTGCGTTGCCTGTCATTCCGTCTGTCTATACTGATAATCTTGGAAACAAACAATTTTTTTTGCAACGATTTTGTATTACATTCCACGAGAATAGATAGATATACAGCAAAATATTTATGTAAATTTTTATCTATTTATAATCAGCTGTATATAATCATCATTAATACCTATGTACAATTAACATTGTCAAATCCGTATGCCGTAAGACAGTTTCATCTCCTAAATCACATTAAAATAATGGCCTTTTTCACTGCTGGTTAAGAATCAATTCTGAAGACATTGGATAAGAAATTTTAGTAAAAGTCAATAGTAGTTTCTTTCTTCTTTCAATATTTCAGTAAATAATTATGAATTAAACTCCTGAATAATCTTGACAAATTTAATATTAATAGACAGACCCATATTCAGACGCCATTTTCTGACTAACATTCCGCAACGTTCTCTAGTGTAATGTTACTCCGAAGTATTCTCAAGGGATTGCCTTATCGCATTAATCCCAATTCAATCAGCCGAATTGGTTACATTATGATGACGTGACTGTGGTCATGATGATTCGTAATGAATCCGATTGTTTAGTTTTGTATGTGTTTAATGAACATTGGAATGATAAATAACAACAAAACTGGTCTGTCTCTCTGTCTTATAATTCAAGCGAAGTAGAAGATAGGATATGCAGTATAATGTTTAAATTCAAGGATTTTTTTAAGCTATTGCATAGCTTCTATCGCGAGCCTTGAGCGTGGAGACCGAATCCAGAAATTCCGTAACGAAAAAACCTAACACCCCCCACTCCGACCGGCACAGCGGTGATACTTTTTAGTTTTTCCATATATCGATAAATACCAGAACTTTTAATGACTTTTTGAAATATCACGCGCAATAGCTTTACCGCGGCAGTTTCCGAGTGCCACACGTCTTTTTTTTATTAGATTTTTTATTTAGAACGTAATTTTTGTAAGATTTGAGCAGTATTTTTTGTGTGTAATATTTTGAATTCTATTTTTTATATGATATTATCGTGTTATTTGCAGCGGAGATAATTGCTGCAATACTATCAATACACCTTCTTCTTCGAGTCAATATCCCAATATTAAGTAAAGACTTTGTAAAATTTAGCCACTTCAATAGCATAAATGCTTTATTGAGTCCTACGAACAGGTATTAGACAGAGAACAAGGGGCACAAGAGTAAATGAGGCATGGTCTGATTGGGGTCCCACAGTCACAAACAGTTAAGTTGGAATCTCGCTTTTGCTACGTTTATCAATACAGAAAAGTATATTCATATGATAAGCATTTATTTTGAACATAAATCCAATATAATATCACATTTTTTCTCAGACGAAGCCAAAAATCAAAGGTCACATTACTGGGTGAATGGTATTTGTTATATTAAATCGCCGATTGAAATATCGAGGGATTCCTTCTATTGTCTTCGTATGTCCGGAATGTCCCTGGGACCATTTTTGTTCCCTCAGAAATTCTCTTTTATTTCTTCGGCTGAAACTTTAATTTATTTATTTGTGTTCTTTGAAAGTGTCAGATGGATATTTCATTCATAATCCATATTGCAATGGCTATTGGCTTATTTTGTAGAACTTTACTGTAATGAAGAAATAACTATTTGACTATCTTCTGTCGCTTACCATTAGCTCCAAACCGCTTAAGCATAATGCGCTATGCTCTTCTATCACAAAACAATCAAATAATTAAAATGCTCATTTTATATCTGATCTTGAGCTAACTAATCACTAGTTTTAATTTTTTCCTCATCCCTGGAGTGGTTTCGAGTTCATCGCATTCCTTGGAGAGAAGTTGTATACAGGATTACTCGTGTGCTAAAAACATTTTCACGATAACTTGTGTTCATCACATCTGTTAAAAAATTTGTGATAATGTTTAATTTCCAAGTTTTTTGTGTTTATTATTATTATCTTACAAAAATCGGCTTTTTCTTGCACGTTAAATTTATTAAAGCATTATTACTATTGTTGTATACAGAAAACACTTGTAAAAGATTGTCATTACCGTAAGACGTAAAGCGTGATAGCTTGATTCAATTTATGATATCACATCATAAATACCCCTAATATCGAGACTACGTATAAATTAGGGGTAGTCCATTTTTTTACTGTTGCGTCCAAGCTATTTTCAGACACATTCCGTTGACCTCTCAATATTTGGGCAGGCCCAAACCAATTGGGTCTGATGTATGACGGGACGTCCAGTTTCAAATGCCAAGGGCACTCAATAGGATTGCTCGTCAGTTTTCCGTGGGTCATAATTTCGGGTACATAACTTACCTATCATGTAAATATATTTTTTATGACTAGAGTTTAGAAATATTATCTTTGTAGAAATTTGTGATCAGGCCTTTTATCTACGAAGAGGTATGCAAAGCTTGAATGGCCTGGGTGTGAAAGTAGAGACGTGACACGTGGTAAGCAAATCACTACCATTTTAGATTAAGCTGCTTATGAGGGTCCTATTAAAGGCCAGATATAAAAAGCCTCTACAAATTATTTCGGATTGATTACAAATAGCGCTGGGTAAAATTAAACATATTAAGCTTATGCTACAAAAAAGTACCCACCAAAAATGAAATGCATTTCTCATCGGCAGAATAGCTCAAATTTCCTCTATTTCTTCTAAGAGTTTTACTACTACGAGAAGTAGGGTTAGCGTTTAATTGATATTCAAACAGCGGCCTCGAGTCACTTTGACTATACTGTGTACAAAATGAGACTTCATTGAATTGTGGTTTTAGTTATTTCAACGATTTGTTTGGATTGTGGGGTTGTTTGAATCGCAATAACTTACATTTATTACAAACAAATCTTGTGACATTTTTTATGACTAATGTAAAGTAATTTATCCCTTATACATTCATATTGTTTTCTTTCATAATAACAACAGTACAAAACATTTTAAGTGAAAATCATAAAGTTGATATCCATGGACTTCAGAAAAAATTAAGCCATTGCGATTAATATACGACAGGGCAAATCACTAAATCTAGTTTAACAGATCTAAAAACAATTTGGTGTCTCTTTCCCTCTGTTCAATCTGGGATAGAATGTAATAGACTAGCCTAAAATTAGTTAAGTAGCCAACAGAATAAGCGCCAGTGTGTACAGAAATATGTTGGGATGTCAAGGGACATGCAAATTGCCGCGGATTAATTGCTTTAGCTAGTTTTCCTAAAACATATACCTAAAAATACATTTTTAGGTTTATCCAAAAATATGTAAAAATAAGTTTGTTCCTTTAATAAGCATTTGAAACAATCAAACAAAGTTACTACGTATATCATTTCTAACTAACTACACTACACTTACTATAAAAGCACGGATACCTAATTATCACGCAAATCAACTTGCGTGTAACTACGAGTTCGTGATGAAACGAAACAGTTAACGTAATTATATTTCCGTTTTTGTGCGGAAAATGTTACAAACTAATTAAGATCGTGTCGTAGCTTAATAACCTTATCTTAAGAGACATTGTTCCGGGCTTCTATTTACATTGAAGGAATAGCCATCTACTCCTACATGTCGGGAGTAAATAGGCTATACATTCCCAAAGAAACCTCACTCGGATTGTCATGTGCCTTCAAATTTATGGTTCTGAAGCACCATCACTGTGTCTTCTATTGGGGACATGGTATTTCTCTAACGTCAACTTTTATTCGAAAGTCAAGTTGCTGCACGAATGTTTTGGATTCGATTCTACGACTTTAGTGTTTAAAATTCAGTGTCCGTTCCCTTAGCTACCACGACTTCGTATATTCAAATTTGCTCGAATATTTCATGCACAAATGTATATAACATAAAATAAAATTTGGGAATTACATAAATTTGCTGTAGGGAAAACATTAGCATATTATTAAAAAATCCCAAAAACTTCGTGTACTATCATAAACCTTGTCCTTTTTTAATTATTAATATTACATTTAAAATATTTACAACATATACTTCTTAATGGTAGCAAGGTTTGTACATCGTATTCAACAACAATTAATTCTAAGACATTATTTCGAAAATGTTGAGTATCAGTTGACAAGTAGGTAGCTGTTTCTTCGACTTCATTTACTCCCAGAGTTTTTATTTAAACATAATAAAAATTAAACCCTAAGGCTATTATAACCTTAGGGCTTAATTGCTCAGTTGACTTTAAAATTGAAGTAGTTTTAGCAAGCATTTTAAAATTGTCTTGTTATGAAGTGGATAATATAACAGAATTTAAATGTTCACTCTACGCATGGCGCATGTTATAATATGGCGTCAAGTGACACATAACATTACTTATGCAAAGAATTCAATCTCTGCTTGACTTGAAAGTAATTTGCATGTCTTCCACACGCGGTAGCGAGACGGTAGCGAGGCTGGCGAGCAATTTGTCTCGGCGTCTCATATTTCCACCGAGCCTTGTTTAGACGGGTCAGCAGTTTAACTAAAAACTTGGCTTTCAATTTCTTCAAATAAAACATGTATATTAATTAGACAGCATAAATCCTACAGAGGAAGACGAGTAAAGAGATACGTGCCATAAATTTCTACATAGGAATAATTTCCTGTTTCATACTTTTGAATCATCTTAGATAATCTTGATTGTTCTTGAGTACTAGATTGATAAGACGACGACAGCCGTGGATATGATAGTAATTTGGGCGAAGATGCAGCCTTAAGATAAAAACAGAGAAAGTTGCTCGATTAAACAATTACAAAATTTGGGTTAAGAAAATTTACTTTAGTTTTTACTTGTGGCTTACCTGCCACGCCTCTCCAGTACTACCTACTGAGTACTGAATAAAATACTGGATACTGGAAGCAATCAATGTATTTAGTATTGACTCATTACATTTATTGCTTCACATGTACAGTTTTTGTTGAGGTACATGATAACATTGACATTATGGACCCTGTGAGGGTATTGCAATATTAATAATGGAGGCAGAGACCGAGGTTTACTAAAATAGTATGTAATTAGGTAGGAAGTTATTAGATGGCATATGACAATAACATTTTGAATACATATACATTCTTTTGTAGTATTTTTTAGTATTAAATTGTTTGTTTTGTGCTCAGAGGGACGCTTCCCAATCCCAAATGTTGAGTTTACTTACGCCACAGTCACTTGCCAGCAACACACCTTGCTCGTCTAAACGATCCTTACGTAATATTATATGAACGCCGGTCGTCATAACGCCATGCGCCCTTCGGCCTCCACTGAAAAAATAAACAATCTAAATGAGTTTCCCAAAATTATGGTACATCCTTCTAGCATAAAACTATTTTCCATTGAAATTCTGGTATAAAAGATCGATAATATTATTGATGTGAAACATCTGTAGCCGCACGTAAAACCGATTTCTGGCGTGGCGACGCGTCGCCACGGCATGCGTTGCATATTACTTTTACAAAATAATGTCGATGTTTCACATCTGCCAGGCATCCCGTGACGGCTCACATTTTTTTTACTATAATTAATTTAGCCAAATATTTTTGTAGCTTAAAAACAATAAGTTTATTTCTTATGGTTGAAAACTGCATATTTCATTCCTCGCAAATAAAACTAAAAACGGGTAAGTATGCCAAGGAGACAAAGTGAAAATTCATGAATATATCTGAAAAAGTTTTTCGCTCTCGCATTTCAGGGCTTTACACATCAAATTAGCTTTTCATAAATATTTTGAGTATATTTTAATTCATGCATTGCTTTGAAAAGTTACTAAATTGGGAATGGGATAAAGAAAATGTAAAGATACAATTTGTAAAGATTTTTCAGCGAAAATAGACTTGACTACAATTTGTTAGCTGTCGGTTAGCTCTGTGTTTGCTATTGACAAAAATACGGTTCGTTAATTAATTATAGTTATTTATTCCGAGATTCATAAGGGATTTTACTAATTATACTGAAACTAATGAATTTTGTCATATGATTCATGAACCGTATCAAATTATATGTATATGTCAAATTATAATAAAGGTTTCTACCACATACCACTTCACTTTGAAACCCTGTGTTGCTCTTAAATCTTAACCCCGTAAACAAACATTTCGCTCATCGTACAAACACTTGCCTTGATCGGGAACGAACCCACGACACCTCGCTTTGCAGGCTACTTCTATTAACATATAAATAATTTTATTTTGTGGACAAAATTTACGAGTAATATTCCAAATTACCTATTCTGTCAGCACAAGCAGGTTATGTCAGGCACCCACAAAATTCGGTTTAATGTAATCGCATAGCGCAAGTTAAATCTGGTCCTGACACACAATTTTATTCAACAGGCGGTCCCCTAAATGTATTTCAGATAAGCCTTGCAACGTAGAATTGTGGTCTGTTTACTGAAAATTGCCTGAACTAAGTTTGCTATTTTGCTAACCTGTGAAACATATTATAAGCTATCCATCATATATCACATCATTTATAGAGCAGTAGAACTAACGCCAAGTTCGTCCGGGAAGTACTGCCACCATACCCATTTCTGCCGCCGAGCAGTATGCATTCGCGTTACAGTGTTCCGGTTTGAAAGGTGTGGTTGCCGGTCAAATTACAGGCACATGAGACATTCCACCTACGCGTTTCAGAGTTGCGGGCGCATACGATGCGACTTATGTCTTGTCGTACCTAGTAGGGGAGGGCCTAAGTCGCATCGGTTGTTATGGGCAGAGGTTACCACTTAACACAAGGTGGGCCGTCGGCTCGTTCCGTAACTGTATCACACAAAAACATCTCCATCCACTGCATGAATCGATTAAACCTGTTAGATCGATAAGCACTCACTTTGCTAAAGGACCAATTAGCTGCACGCTATGTCTAAATCCAAGTATAATTTCTCACGAGCTAAATAAACAATATGTAATATCGCTATGAAAGCTAGATTACTCGTGGATAAGCCATTTCACTTTTTACTCGTTGTAGTAAACTTTAGAGCTCTAAAACTGTTCAAATTCAAAGATAAACCGATATAAGATAAACATGGCCTCATAGCTGAGTTGGTAGTAACTCTGCCTTCTGCGCTGTAGGTCTTGGATTCGATTCCCACCCAGGACAAATATATGTGTGACGAACATAGATGTTTGTTGTGTGTCTGGGTGTTATATGTATATAATACATATTTTTTATATGTATTTAAGTATTATATGTTGTCTGGTTCCCATGATACAAACTATGCTTAGCTACTTTGAGGCTAGATGGCGCTGTGTGCAATGTCCACCAATATTAATATATTTACACATATTAGAGACCCTTGCAGACTGAATTAACCTGAATTTGCATACACTACATTTTATTGTTAAACTTTTCACTAAATTAACTTAATCGATCACATATCTGTCACAGGCAGTAGAACTTGTACTGCCTATTTCTGCCGCCAAGCAGTAACGCATACGCATTGCTGTGTTCCGGTTTGAAATGTGTGATCGCCCGTGAAATTACTGGCACGTGAGATGTATTATCTCACGTGCCAGTAATTTCACGGGCACGTCTCAATGTTATGGGCGCAATATAATGCGATGCGGTGTCCCGCGCTCCTCCTTACTTAGGTATGCAACCTAAGTAGGGAGGACCCTACGACGTATTTATCTCACGGGCAGAGGTTACCGCTTAACATCAGGTGGGCCATCTAGCTCGCTTAGTAACTGGACTGATAAAAGATATTAATCATAAAAAGAAAAGGTCAATACATAGATAGAAAACTCTTTATTGTATACCACACAATCACAGACAAATTAAACAAGTTAAAAATTACTATCAA
The DNA here is from genome assembly GCA_947359385.1 of Chesias legatella. Lineage (NCBI taxonomy): Eukaryota > Metazoa > Arthropoda > Insecta > Lepidoptera > Geometridae > Chesias > Chesias legatella. The sequence goes on along the minus strand of OX375784.1, from coordinate 984,615 downwards.
TACACGTGATATACAATGGGCGGCCTTATTGCTTCAAGCAATGCCTTCCAGGCAACCTTTGGATGGACTGGATTAAAAAGAATGATCAATATACTTACATATAAATATACTTCAAAGGTAACACAAAAAATATTAAATAAATATCATATATACATACTTTGAAGTAGTCAATTTATAAATACGAATTTGTAGGTGGTGGAAATACCAATAATAATGCCTAAAACCTACCAGCGAGGCTATTTTGATCGGTGTAATATACCACAACTACAGCAGTCATTGAAGCCCTGACTGCTACTACAGCGAGCGTGTGAACATTCTCAACCAAACGATGTGAGAGCATGGCGAAAATACTGTTCTGTTGCTTTGTTTAATAATACTGTAATTGTATCTTGGTAACCAACGGATGATTGAAAACATTGTGCAAAGTTTAGACTGGAAGGAAAAACGGTCTTCAAAGAAAATATGAACGCCCTAACCATGAAATTTATTTGTATGAAACTGTCACGGTTATAATACTAAATACTTTGATAAACACCCAAGAAGGGGCTTCACAGGTCAGTTGGTAACTCTTCCTTCTGCGCTGTAGGTCGTCGGTTCGATTACCAGCTAGGACAAATGTTTGTGTGACGAACATCATAGTTGTTATTATGTTTATTGTTACAGAAAAAGTATATAAGGATTCAGTAAGTTGTCTAGATCCCATAATACAAGCTAGCTTTGGGGCTAGATGGCGATGTATGAAATGTGCATTAATATTTATATTTATCAAACAATACAAATAAATAAAATTGGAATGTCTGTTTGTAATATTAAAATAACTGCTTTTTACTAAGTGCATATGGATGTATACACGGTACATATACCAACACAACATATTTTACAATTTTTATCTGTCTGTCTGTCTGTTTGTTCCGGCTACTCTCCGAAGTGGTTGGACCGAGGTTGACGGGACATTCACTGGCAGATAGCTGATGTAACAAGGAGTAACTTAGGCTACTTTTCCGAGGGGTAAAATAGGGGTGCGTGATAAAACCGAATTCCACGCGGACGAAGTCGCGGGCAACAGCTAGTCCATAATTTAATGGTAAAACTTCGGTATGGACGTAGATAGATAGATAGATAAACTCTTTATTGTGTATACCGATGTGTCTTATTCGCAAATGGCGTAGGGCAGGCACATGGCAAGGACATCTTGCTATTTCTTTAAACAAAAATTAAAGCGATATGATTTTAAACACTGAAGTGTCTTGGTCGGGCGTTAAACGGAGATACTACTCGTATTAGTCGCTTGTTTTGCGCTTTGCAAAATGAAAATAGCAGAGACGGCGCCAGCGGTGGCCGCATGAGAGCTATAGCCGCGATTTAGGGATGAACCACGTTTGATCCCAGGACCGGATTTTTTGTCGCTCCCAAATTTCATTAGTAAGAACAATACTGTTGATGAAATGACCCGCAAATCACATAAAAACTTAGTCATTTCTTTAAGAATTCTATGGACATTTTAGGTCTGGTCTATGCCGGCCTCGCGTTCCTATATTTTTGATGTGAATTACAATGACGTGCACATCGACACTATCGTACTAAAATGCCACTCTCACCTTTTAACCAAAAGCGTTTAATGTCACTATGGGTACTTTGCTACGTGACTTGTATACAATCCCTGAGAGACTTTCCCACAAAATATTTAATATGTGCGTGTGCGCGGAATAAAGATGGCGGCAAATAATGAACGGCTACTCCACAGACTATATTTTGGGACATGTGTGAGGCACAGACTATAATTGTGTGCAGTCGATTATTGAATACCAATTAGTTCGACGTTTGTTATTGGTGTTAAATGTGCAAGTTACCCACGGCGGACAGTTTAAATATTTATTTACAAGCAATTAGCTTTTCCATTATACTCACATACTACACTCGTTAAAGATTAATATTTACTTAACGTCGTTGGGAAGACAGAATTAATTAAAGTGAAATCTTTGTCTCATTGATTTCTTAAAACAGTTTGAGGAATATTTTGACCCATCAATGTGTTCAAAACCTCGAGACTAATATGCAAGAGCTCAGACTAGCACTCGAGATATGTGAAAATGGAAGTGTTTATTCTGCCGCCAAGCAGATACTGTGTTTAGGTTCGAAGGGCGTAGTTGCCGGTGAAATTGCACATGAGATATTCTACCTCAGAGCTACGGTCAAAAAACGATTACTTATTATTTCTCGGTAAGCGCACTCCTAGTTTATTAGTAAATTGCACCCGTGCGAAGCCGGGGCGGGACACTATTTTATAAATAAATGTATTATTAGAAGCATTTAGAATTTTTAATACCAAGAAATATTAGTGAAAACTTACTGCGTATTACCCTTTATTCGCTATACTCCTAATTCTCAATATGTCGCAACTCTATAACGACTTTTTTTCATCGAGCCTTTTCCCAGAAACTGAAGGAATATTATTTTGAGATTTTTCCGCCTCATTTGTTTATCATCCCGTGGCACGTTACTTGAAATCGTTATGTTTCAATTTGAATACGTAATAATTTCTTAATGCCATGTTTTCTACGTCGTATGAAACATTACGAAAAAGAATTTTGTGCTTAGATATTTCTAGTACCAATAAGGGACTTTGTACATCGGAACTACTGAACTTAGGTTTAGTAACTTGAAATTGTGCTATTAAACGCATTATCAACATTGGAATATTATAACAAATATAGGTTTTATAAAATTATTTACCTTACCTTCTTTCACCTTGAACACAACCATATAATGGGAGCACCCTGTAATAAAATCATTCTTGAATGAGACAATAAAAATTGTTATTTAATGACTTGTTTTTCAATTGGAAATTATGCTTTTTGTTTTCAGACGGGAACGTTGCGACAGAGACCTTGAAGTGACTTATGTTTTTGCTTATTAATTTATGAATGATTAAGTGTTTGCCGTTTGGAAAAAGCTTTTTAAAATACTATTGTGCTTAAATATTTAAAAACGTGTAACCGTGATGGCTCATATGCCTGTAATTTGACCGGCAGCCCCCACTTTTAACCCGGAACGTAGTAACGCGAATGCGTCACTGGTTGGCGGCAGAAATGGGCATGGTGGCAGTACTTCCCTGGATGAACTTGGCGGGAGTTCTACTGCTCTAGTTTCTAATGGAAATCCATTCGCGTCCATCTCCTTAGTTTCCCAGAGTATCCAAGCTCCTTAGAGTGTAGAGTATTTACCATTCCAAGACCATCGATATCTGATCTTCCTCATCACTGTAAATATTTGTAACCATTTCACGGATTATTTTTTATCAAAAGAGTCACCTTTTATACACTAGGCGTATACTTCTGCTCATCTCGCGACAGAAAATTTTCGTATATTCGATTGGTAAGTCGTGTATTCATATCATTATGTTGTGTATATATATTGTATATCTATATACGATATACCATGATGAGACACTCAAACCTTTTCCATACTATCATCTCTCTGGAACCAGTGTGGCAAAAGGGTCAAAGTGCGTCTCAAATTGGATACTTTACAATGAAATCTCATTAGGTATCCTACTTGAGGTCATTTATCTTCAAATATTTTTCGATGAAGAGCAAGCATGCTGGGTTACCAAACGGTATTTTCTTTGACTTGAAAAGCTCATTGGAGCACTTCTGGATTTCAACCAGTGACCTACGGATTGAAGATGAAGTTAAGTTTAAAAAATAGTACGGTATGCATATCATAGTATTTTTTGAACCGAGGAATATTTGCTATGCAGGTACTACTTACTACTGTGTTTCCTTTACTAAGTCTGTAAAGGAACCACCTATTACACTGGATAAAATTAATAGTAATACACTAGGGAAACGTAATATTACTAAATTCAAAGGTAAAATACACAAATATACAAAATACAGATATACAAAGCCATACAAAACGTGGAGTAATGAGAACAATAGGTAGACATTGTTTTATGGTAAAGTATGAACAGTAACATGCGGGAATACCATAACATATTTATGATAAATGTTGTAAGACATTTTAATTGCTTATATTACTCCATTATTCAATTATTTGTTACTAAGTTTTCTTTAAAAGTGTGTGATTGTGTCGAATTCCAGGAAGGGACAAAATAGGTATGAGTTCTTCTTCTTCTTCGAGTCACCGGTTCTGTCGAACCAGTGTTGTGAAAGGATTGTAAGTGCGCCTCAAAAAGGCTCCTTTCGTGCACTCAACACATGTCTTCGAATTTTTAGTTCTAGGACATGTCGGTTTCCTCACTATGTTTTCCTTCACCGTTTTGAGAACGTGGTATTGCGCACATAAATCTTTCAATCGAAAAACTCATAGGTGCACATCGGGATTTGAACCGGCGACCTCCGGATTAAAACTCGGGGGTCAGTACCGCTAGACCACCACGCTCTAGGTAATAGGTATAAGTTGAGAATATTTACTTGATCATTCCTTGACGTATAACCAAACGTTTTTTAAATAATTTACTTGAAAAAGTTCCTGAAACGGTCATTAGAAATATCTTAAGGAAACCGACATCCTTGAACTAAAAATTCAAAGATTTAAAATGTACACAAGGAGCCTCTTTAAGGTGCACTTGAATCCTTTCACCACTCTGATACGACAGTGTGATAAGGATAATAGTATAGAGACAACGTCACACGTGAAACATGATTTTTAGTTCATTATTCTAAGGATATTCTTTGTGTTCATACCTTTATTTGGTCAATACCTTTTGCTTTGTAGCCCCAAAGTAAAACTCGTTACGGGCGCAAATTGAGTAAACTTACGCGCCAAGTTCGGGTCAAGTTTGCAATCTAATTTCAACCCTTTTCTATCACATTTGCGGCCACGTTTCAGCTTAGCCCATTGCGTATTTAGAAAATCATGTGAATTCCACGAGAAACGTGACTGTTTCGCAAATTATTCTAAACTTGTTGACCCGCCCTCGACGTTTCCGCGTTGAATTTGTTTACATTGTTAAAATAAATTTAATATAACTTCTTAACACTTTAGCTTAGCATTGTGTAATTAACGTAGAGGGTGGCCACTAATACCTGTCATAGAAGACAATTAATTATCTTAGTTTATGTATTAGTTGGCTCACTTCAAATGATTTACCTTGTTTACCTTTAAGCTGTTTCTGTTTCTCTATACATCACTAATGAAACATGGGGTTTCATACAAACTTTGCCGTCCTGTTTCACCCCCCTTAGAAGAGAAATGTCTCAAAATTTCTTCGTAGCAATCGCTTACGTATAAAACGTAACCCCTGTGCACAATTTCGTACTGGTAATCCAAGCCTTGAAGTTCAGATATTCGTGATCGCCGTCCTAATTCTCTGTTATAAATATAGATATTCAAAGTAATTGAGATCAGAGTGAAGCTCAAAAGCGGTGATACTCGAGTTCCTACAAGTACTAAAGTTGTAGACAGTTAATTAATTAAATAAATAATGATAATTTTAGATCTCGTTGACGTTCTAAAAGCATTTAGGCCTCGAGGTAGCTTGGTAATTTATTACAGGGAAAATGATGGATTGACAAATGACTAAGATAAATGAAAAATGAAAAAGATTGACAAATAAATAAAATTGGAGTATCTGTTTGTAATATTAAAATAACCGCTTTTTACTCTTAAATTAAATTGTAATATTATTTAAAGTACCAATATAATGGCTAAATCATAAATTTTACATAGAGCATATACCTCTATTGAGTAAACAGGCGTAATTGTTTGGCGACACCAAAAAACAATTTGCTAAAAGCTAGCGAACCATTTCGAGCAGCATGGAAGCGAAGTTACTTTTCGGAACAATAATGGAATATACATTTTATATTGTTAAATTTATCTGTTGCTAGGGAGTCGTTCGTTTTCATTTCTTTTGTTTATTACTAATATATTAGTTTAGATTAAGAAATTTGTATTCAAAGTGAGCTTTAATATTTTTTTTGAAAACCTTGAGTGGCCTCATAGCTCCGTTGGTATAATAGGTAACTGTGTCTTCTCCGCTGTAGGTCGTGGGTTCGTTTTGTTTCCAGATTTCTTATGTTAAGTTCTGATTGCGCTCATGTTACCTGCAATAAGAGGATCCTAGTCCGTGGCTCTGAGTCTGTGTGTTAGCGTTAATATTATTAATAGTAAGCATAGACTACAAAACACTTATTTGATTATGATATACTTGAGACCATTTACTGTTCCCATGGTAAAGATTTAGCACTAGACTTTTTCACCTATAAGAAGCTTTTCAGTCGAAGATCGCATACAACTATGGATAATCAAAACTAGGGTAAGCGTATCCCGGACTATGTTATGATATTAAACTTACATAAGGATATATAGACCTCTCATGTGGGATTTGCTCACGAATATCTCTAGGGCAGAAAGTAAAAAATAATTGATCACAAAATTAGTTTCTCACAGAATGTTTCTAAATAATATTCTCCAGAGCATACAAATTCTTCATTAATCACATAAACCAACTATGAAAAAATAATATGCCAGATTTTTTATAAAAAAGATATATCTTAAAAATGTAGTATGAGAGGCAGCTGGATGAGAAAATAAGTTGGAAACAAGATTAAAGGCAGGAATTCGTCACAAAACAAACGTTTTCAGAGTTCAAAAACTGTAACGCAATAAAAAAGTTTTATACTCAGAGTAATATCTACACGCTTCAAAGCGTATGAACATTAAGATACGGTGGTCTCGTACGAACTAACATGCTTTAACCCACGACGAATAAGAGGGGTATTACAAGTTTCTAGTGTATATCTGTCTGTCTTTGGCATTATAGCTCCTTAACGGATAAACCAATTTTAATTAGGTTTTTTCGTTAGAGTTGAGGGTTTATTAGCAATATTTTGAGAAAATCTGCTCAGCCATACGAAGATTTTTACTTCTGGTACTTTTCTAGTTGATGAAGAGATATAAAGAACTACCACAGGTCTGATTTATGTAAAATTTGAAGGCCTGTCTATTATTAATGATAATAAATAGTAGGATAACCTTGAGCTGAGCTGGTGGGCAGGCATCACAGGATCCTGGGAATCCATCCAACCCGCCAGAAGATCTCCGCAACGGTGTACCTCATCATACCTTGAGGATATCTTGTGTTTGAGGTCGTACGATGCGTTTTGACAAGCACTATTTGCTTAAAAAGAATAAAAATGTTATAATATGTTGTAATGTAGAACACGTATTTTATTAATAATATTATTAAGATCCTTATACAATGTTTCAACAACCGTGTATTAAGGAGTTTGTTACAGTAGGTACTGGAAGTGCTCCTACTATACGTATTTCAGCCACCAAGCTTTAAACATACGCAATACCCATCCCGCAAGGTTACACAGTATTTTTTCTGCTGCTTATGACTCTTACAATTTATCCTTGTATATTTTATGAACCAGTAGCGAATTCATTTCACCTAAAAATAAGGTCGTTACATTTTTTATCTTACGCCTATAATATAAAAAGATCTTCAAACTTTATACATTCACATAAATAGTTAATTGTAATCCCAGAACTTAAGTCATTATAAAATATCGGAATATTTTCACGAAATTTATGTTCAATATTTCAAAGTTATTGTATAGTTAGGCCTATAAAAACTGGTTAGTGGAAGATATTTTTACTTGTAATATTCAAGGTTTAACTTTTTGTCGGTGGATAACCTTTTTCCCACAAAATAGAACGAAGAGGGTTTCGAACTCTGTGAATACAAAGATTATCGTTTTATTATCGTAAAAACGATACAATTTTAAATCGGTATAACAAAATGAAATTTTACTGATTATAGATTTCGTGAGCGTAAGCGATCGCAGTCTCAGTTCTGCTAGTAAGATAAGATCGTGTTGACCGAGAAGCTCGGAGCCTGAGTTTAAATCCAGAGGTCACTGGTTGAATTCCTGAAGTGCACAAGTGCCGATGAGTATTTCACTAGAAAATGTATGAAATAAAACGACGAAGGAAAATATGAGCATGAAACGTGAGGAAACTGATATGGCTGAGGACTAAAAATTCAATACAGGTGTCATTTTCACGAAAGGAGCCTCTCTGAGTCGCACTTTTATCATTTCACCACAATTTCATGAGAGAACTGGTTGTAACACGATAGTATTAGTACATATTATGTTACGTTCAATACTATAATTAAAATGAGTCCTAAGACGTCATGTAGGTACTACGTAAAGTTTCCGCTATGAATTCGTATAATAAATAAATATTGGTAGACTTTTCACACAGCGCCATCTAGCCCCAAAGTAACCTAAGCATATCTTGGGAACCAGAAAACTGATAGTATACATATGTGTATACTTTTTGTACATACATATAATACATAGTAACACCCAGACACAGAACAAACATCTATATTCGTCACATAAATGTTTGTCCTTGGTGGGAATCGAACCCACGACCTACAGCGCAGAAGGCAGAGTTACCAACTGAGCTGTGAGGCCAGCATATATTAAACAATCTTGAGCAAAAAGTGGAGCACAAATTCAGTAAATTATTTTTGACTTAAGCTAGGTATCGAGTTGTTCCGTTTCGCATCACACCGATGCATCGTATTTTCATTTCTAATCAACGATATCAGTGGAGCGTGACTCGCAGCCACGAACCGTTCCCTTACGGAGGAAATGACAATGTTTGCTTAGCAACATGTTCAATGGTTTGCCACACAATCCTCGTACAGTCGATACTGACTCTTAAGAGCCGGTTCAGATGGGCACGAGACTATGTGGGGTTTGCCATAGCATATTTCTCAGTTACCTGCCGGATTCGCTGCGAACATACGCCCGTTCCACTACCATCTGATATCACCTTTATCAAGCTCCTTCAGGCACTTGTCGTTTTTTCAAGTAGTAGATGCATTTCATTCCAAACTTCAGCCGGCAAATCACAAGCGATGCTTTGCATCTCGTTTCCTAGCCCTGAGTAAGTCGTGTTTCCCTGTAATAAAGAAATTTATCTGTTTCAGCCTTTCACTAGTACAAACCTACCATTTTTTTTACGTTATAGTTACGGAACGAGCCGACGGCCCACCTGGTGTTAAGTGGTAATATCGGCCCATAACAACCGATGCCACTTGGGTCCTCCCCTACTAGTTACGACAAGGCCCAAGTCGCATCGTATGCGCCCGTAACTCTGAGACGTGTAGGTGTGTCTCATGTGCCTGTAATTTCACCGGCAACCTTTCAAACCAGAACACAGTAATGCGAATGCATTACTGCTTGGCGGCAGAAATGGGCATGGTAGCAGTACTTCCTCGGACGAACTTGGCGTGAGTTTTACTAAAAAACCTATTTAAGAGCATCCTACCCCATTCGCTTCACAATACAAAGTCGCACATGACCTTAGAATCGTTAGATACCTAAATAAAGATAACTGTAATCTAATCATTTTAACAGTAGTAATCAATCAATATCTTTCTGTGGTTGAGATAGTCACACCACGGACGATATTATAGTAACGTGAGTGAACAAAGAAAGTTATTTTAACTGGCATCCCATAGATATTATAGTAAGTAGTACTTACCAAGTTTTACAGGGCAGCAGCTCAAAATATTTTACTACCGTACTGTACATCTTCAACATCTTTGTGGTATCTGAAATGGTATAGATTATTTTTATTAAATTTAATCCGGATGTGAAAATATCACCTGCTTAGTCCACGCTTCAGAATAATTACAAAACTGACCCATGTAAGTGAAATTATTTATACTTAAACAAAACACTGAATTATAAATATTTTTCTAACAACTCGTGCAAAAATCTGCTGGCACAGAGATTCGATCCCCCGCTTGCCATGCAAGCGTTGCACCAGGGTAGGGCCGACCAAAATCGACCACAAAAAATGGTCCCATAACGCTGCAACAATAGCAAACCCAAAATGTTTCTATCGCACCCTATCCTAGACAATAGAACCAGGTAGGAAGTCCTGAATCGCGCAAACGTTATTTTTCGGCATTTTAGCTTGTGTACAACAGGAAAAATTGTATGTTGGGGCGTCCGTTTCTTCGCATTGCACCAGTCCAAGGGAGCTGGCTTAATTCCCTGTTTGACGATGGGCCTCGATCTCGGTCGTGGCCTTGACCTTGAAAACCAGTGACCTACCTCTTTGAGCCTTCGAACATCTGGCACTAAGTGCGTGTTCAATGGTTCAACAAACCCCGTGCCGAAGATATTTAGACGCTCTTTTTTGGTGATTGTCACCAAAGGTTGTCACGCATCGCCTGTATCTAGAACTGAATCTCTTTGTATAAAGAGAGCCAGTTATGTAAATAAATAAATAAATATTGGCGGACATTTCACACACCGCCATCTAGCCGCAAAGTAAGCTAAGTAAATAGCTCGTATCATGGGAACCAGACAGCTTATGTAATACTTAAATACTTTTTTTGTAAATACATACATATATAACATATAACTCCGAGACACAGAACACACCTATGTTCGTCACACAACTTGTCCTGTATGGGAATCGAACCCTCGACCTACAGCGCGGAAGGCAGGGTTACTACAAACTGAGCTATGAGGCCAGTCGTTGTATATATTATGTACTGTACATACTTCATTTCTTGAGACGCAACAACAATTTTATCTTCATTTAATGTATTTTATTTATGCCATTCCGTTTGTGGGCGGAGATGAAGACCTGAAAATGATACATATTTCAAGTTAACTTTATAACTTAATGGAGTTAACTTACGAATACATCCTACTCGTTCGAACTTATTAAATTACGGTCTTTTACTTCCGAGTCCGCTTAAGTTATGTCTGAGAGAAGCGAAAGGACCGCAGTGGTTGCAAAAAGTAATAGTGTTGTAAGGGTCGCGAGTTCGATTCCCGTGGCAGATTTAATTATTACATGATCTGCTGCTATGTATTGCGATTCTGTAGGTATTTGTTCTGATTCTATAGGTATATTGAGTTTTGGGTTTACAGGATTAGGGTACATTTGTTATAGATTCTTCTTTTTTTTTATAGAAATCTTTGGTTTGGCTTTTTGGAAATACAATTTTGTTAGCATTTACTACTGATAGGAAACATATTGCCATCTCAATTTAATTATAAATTAAGCTCAAGTTGTGACCAAAATTGATGATTTCTGAGAGATATTATTCAGTTAGTTAGGGATCGGTGGTGCTAATCTATAAGAACCTATACTGTATACTTCATTTCATGTTAATGGGGTAAATAACCATAAACAAATTGTCATAGAATAGAGAGACATTAGCACAATAAAAAGAGGACCTTTGTAAGGAAACAGCCAGGACAGGACAATAATGAAAATGTCAAAAAATTAACTAAAATTAATACTGATGGACATTTCAGAAAGTGCCAGCTAGCTTCAAATCAAGCAAAGGTATACCTACTATACCATATTCCACTTATGGGAACTAAATAACTATAGTATAAAATACTTGCCTATATCCCTTTTTTGTAAATCTTTTAAGAACAGAAAGTAGGTATTTATTGTGTGTTATGCTCAATATAAAATTAGTACACAAATTTAACAAACAAATAAATACCATCACTAAATAAAAACAAGTTAAAAATTAAGAATGGGAAATTTAATTTGAATATATTATTACATGCAGATTAAAAAGTGTGCTACAAATGTTTGCCCTGCGTGGAAATCGAATCACAGCACTTTACAATCGTAAAAACAATTATTTGTTTACAATTTATAATCAATGGCCAGCCTTTAGTTTGATATATTAATTAACTTAATAACTTACCTTGTACATCGGAGCAAAGGAAACAAAATATGTTTTTAGGCATTTCTCCATAACATTCACTTTTATCACTTTAATTTTACTATAGTTCCCATATCGCCACTTTCGTCTTCGCACTGACATTACGACGGAATAAAAATGTGGGTAGATACGTAAAACTCATATTTCAAACACCTTCAAACCAATAATTGAATAGTAACAATCTGCGTCCACAGATGCCAGCACTGTGCCATTCCATCAATAAAATTGAGAAAACAACATATAAATTGCACTTTTGTCTAGTCTTTAAAGACATTTTATGTCTCCTAGCGTTAAATTCAGATATCGCAGGTACTGCGTTCAACGCAGCGAAGAAATAAATTACTTTTTATAGTTACTTGGGGGAAAATATCTGAATCGCGCTTACAAAGTTTAATGAACATTTTGGGTCAGTATGAGTTTTATGACGTAATTGTCGGGGTGTCCAGCTCTTCTCGGTAAGTCGCATCTCGATGCGGCATTAGACAGAGCGTGTGATTAGGAGCCACACTGTGTATCGCAGTCGCAAAATGTGCTTGACGCGTTTAAGAGGGGTCGGGGAGAGGCTAGCGCCGGGTTTTCTCCTCGTCTCCCTCGGCCTGAGTTCAGTTTACTGTTCTCTCAACCACCGCAGAAGAGCGAGTTTGACATCCTTTTGTCAAAATGTCTTTTACCACACAACACAAAATAATAACAGTGTGTTGTAAAGGCGTAGATTTTTTGTCCGGACCTTTTCGATATAGATATGAGGATTCCCCTTATTATGATATAGCACATCATTCAGAGCACGGTGGCGCATTGCTAGAGATTTTGAGTTTTAATCTGGAGGTCGCTGTTTCAAATCCAGAACTAGACAAGACTAGACAAACAAGCTTTGACTTGAAAGATGTATTTGCGACAATAATAATATCACACAGCGCCATCTAGCCCCAAAGAAAGCTGAGCATAGCTTGTATCATGGGAACCAGACAACTGATATAATACTTTTTTATATATACATATAATACATATTAACACCCAGTCACAGAAGAAACATCATATGCGTCAAACAAATGTTTGTCCTGGGTGGGAATTGAACCCACGACCTACAGCGCAGAAGACAGGGTTACTACCAACTGAGCTATGAGACCATAACAGTGAACGAAAACATGTCTTATTATATAAAAAAATGTGCTTGTCGGTCGGTTCCAACGCACGACTGTAGTTTAGACTCTTTCTTGTCCCTTTTGTTTTCAATAGATAACGCATTTTTGTAACGTTAGATTTTACACCCATCTAATTTTCATACCATTAAATAAAAGGCTTAAATTCAATATTCTTATGAAATTAATATTCGAAGACTTGTGTCCTAGTACTAGTACAAGTACTTAGTACCCGGATCATTTTCTGCCAAAATAATAATAAATATTTTTGTCATAAAGGCGTTTCATACATGAAAGTTTCATTTGTATGCAAACATTACAGAACCCTCTAATTTACAGAAATGAAATGGTATTTCTTATCTTCTTTATAATTTTGGGCAGTTCAAGGAGAAAAGCTCGACCACTTAGTAGTATCTTAGGTATCAGAAGTTTCTGGATATGCCTTAGCAACTATGAATTAACTTTTCCCGGAAAAATACTGCCACATCACATCACAAAATTCGAAACATGTATTATGTCAAGCGTAAGAAAGGAGCCTATTTGAGGTGCTCTTTAATCCTTCACCACTATGGTTCGACAGAACCAGTGACACGAGTAAATTGCAAATTAATATAAACTTAATTAAATGATTTAACAGGACCGCAAATTTGATAATATGTAAAAAAACGTCTTAAAAAATCAGCTGTTTTGTTCCTGAGCTGTGTCTCAGTACTCATAGCAGATAAAAGCTCTTATTATTCAGGCTAAGAAAGCACCTGAGACAAACAACGCAGAGAATTTATTGGCTGCGTTTCGTGGACATTAAAACTTGAAATATATTGGTGTTATTTTCACAGTTATGTTTCTGAGAGTAGGTAAGTTTTGCATGGCTACCCCGTTCAACTTTTTAGTAATGGGGTCATCTTGAAAGAATTAGTTTTTTTTAATGTTTAATCCTGTGTAAGGTGGCTATTAGTATATTTAGTTATTACTATAATGTAACCATAGCCACACCATTTGTCACATAACACATCAAAAAACCTTCACCTTTTTTTTTCGACGTATTTAAATTTTACCACCTTGAACAAATCATTAAATATAAAAATAAATAATATAAAAATCTGAAAAAATTCCTGCTAGCCCTAACACTATCCAATAATCTAACAAAAAACAAAAAGGTATACGCGTGAATGGATTTGAACCACCAGCTTCGTTCGCCGCCTTGCCCATCCCTCACGAATGACTCAATTCAGCAGTCTAAAGTTTCTTATATATTTAAGCAAAAGGAAGTCAAAACTTCTACGTCGGTGGGGTTGAGTGCTGGGCACTTCGCTTTCCAACATCCCGGCGTTAGCCAGCATGACACGTTCCATACCATAAGTACTTCTCGTCCAACCAATGTGATGCGCCGTATACTTGGTCGCATTTACCGCGTAGAAACGGACTCCCTGTCATCCCCATTAAATATATCTATCACTATCTAAACGCTTCGAAAAACATTGCTTGCGCGATGCAGGATCTATAATGAAAAAACTCGGTTCTCACTAGGATTTTGGAGATGCAACAATAGTTTTGCTACCTGGCAGCGAAGGGACAAGGGCGGGGGTGCAAGGGAAACAAACATAACGTAGATGGCGCTGTCGATACCAATAAATAGAATGGAGAACTACGACTAATATAACTACACATTAAATATATATTTGCGTCAGTAAAGGTTTTAATACAAAAGTCTATTTGATATCAGTTTTTTTTTCCAAAAATATCAGAAGTTAATATATAGTACACTAATATCCGTATGCATGTATAATTTTGACAAATTTTGAAATTTGTCTTTTGTGCGTTTAGAAGCGGCGAAGCGACTAATTTGATAAACTTTTTTTCTTGAACTATTGTTTGACTGGTCTCATAGCTCAGTTGGTAGAGTACCCTGCTTACTGCGCTGTAGGTCGTGGGTTCGATTCCCACCCAGAACAAATATTTGTATGACGAATATAGATGTTTGTTCTGTGTCGGGGTGTTAATAGTATGTATTATACGTATGTATTAAAAAAAAAGTATTATAACAGTTGTCTGGTTCCCATGATCCAAGCTATGCTTAGCTTGTTTTGTAGCTAGATCGCGCTGTGTGAAATGTCCACTTTTTTTATAATATTCAATGACTTGGGTCACACCTTTCAAACCGGAACACAGTAACACGAATGCGTTACTGCTTGGCGGCTGAAATGGGCATGGTGACAGTACTTCCTCGACGAACTTGGCGAGAGTTCTACTGCTCTTGTATATGGCGTGTGTAATTCTTTTCCTTCTGGGAACCGCTTATTTCCTTGGACCAGGACTATAAAATGTCATATGTCTTCGTTTTTTTTATTCTAGAACATGCTGGGTTCTTCGCACTTCTAAATGATTAACACTATGCGCATAAATTCAATGCCAGTTTAATACTTGAACTAGCGATCAGATTGATACAAAAATCGTGCTCGCGAAAAAAAAGGAAGCCCTCCTTTAGGGGTTACTTGACTGTTCTTCCCCATGGAGGGTCGGATAGGGTTTGAACAGACGTCAAACTTAGCGATAGGTACGCGTGACCTTATGTTTTGAATATTATTGAAGTTTCCAAGCAATTTCTTTATTCAATTTTATGAAAATAATGATTTGATTTTGATCTTTGGAGTGCTGCTTTTAAGTTTTACAGTATCTAAAGTTCTGATCTTTAGTGGGGCCCCAACGTTTTCGAGCAAGATGTATTATCCAGTAACTACTGAATTGTTCTATGATGGAACAGTGTTCATGTGTCAGGATCAAGGCAGGTGAATCCATCAAGTGTCAGTTCCGAATCACAAGGGAGTAGTGCACGGCTGATTGAATCCACACACTTGATTGCTTTGGTCGGCTTTATGAACACAGATACAATATCAGACACTCGTAAGTGATGCACTGTGTGTTATATGCAATGGAAAAGATATGTTTAAACTTTTTATCCTCACATTTTGCTTTATAATTCCTAAATTACAAAAAATTTGCCGTATTAATTGTATATGTTTGTAAATGTGATATTAATATGTTAATACTGCAACACTAGAATTGGCATTTTGACTAACTTATTTTTCTATCAAACATATTATGTTAGCAAACTGATCTTTGTTTGAAATGAAAATGACACAAAGTTTTGGATAGGATATATTTTTACTGTATTCGACTATCTTTCAGAATACGTGTTTACGAAAAACATTGATTGTTATATCAGTGAGGTCACGAAACGACCCGTCTGATGTTAATCCGCTTAACTTAAAACGGGTCATGTTAAAACTTAAGCGGTATTTTGGCCCATAAGAAAAGCGCTACTATTAGATATTTCCCATAATTAAGTGATCGTATAACATAAATTTTCTTTGTTACAGGTCGACTATCGAGAGAAATTGTAAGAGTTCCACTTAATGATTTTAATTACCAGAATACAAATAGTGTAATAGAACAAGAATAAAATAAGTGAATAGTGAAATTCAGTGAATAAGTTACAGTGTAACAAATAAGTGTAGTGAAGTGAATTCATGTGTCATGTGATCCACAATGTTGAAGATTCAGATGTTGGAGTCAATCCACAATAATGACGCTGATGACAGTCAGGAGCAGCAGCAAAATGGGTGAGATGAACATACGAGTCATGTAACAAGAGTAATATAACGAATACTAAGTTTAAAATAAGATACCAACCGAAAAAACTAGCTTATTCTGTTTGGATTAGTATCGTATATAGTACTCATAATATGGAACTCAGTGCAGGAGATCAGAACTAGGTATGATTTTGGGTGTTCATACTGAATCCATGCTTCCTTATCAGAACTGTCAAGTAAGCTTGAAGTACAATAATATTCACTGGCTTCTCGACTATTTTGATAACCGTCGCCTCGGCGCGGCGCGGCGCGGCGCCGGCATAATTTCGCAAATAACTTTTTATTGGAACATCGCAGTTGTTTGTCCCGTTAGGGATAGGAGTTAGGAAACAATTTCGTGACAGGGAAGCGGTCATTTCGTGAGATAAATGAATCGTTTAGTATGAAGTTTCACTAAAACAGTCCACGTTCCACGTATCACAAACATACTATATAGTCATATTTTTTGTGTTGGTTTTTGAACTAAACAACCAATAGAATATTTAAATCCTTTTTTTTTGTAAATAAACAATATATAAATACATATTGACGTCCAGACGCTAAAAAACACATCAATATTCTTCACAGAAATGCTTCTTCTGGGGAATTTAACACTACAGCGCAGACCCCAGTGTTATCTACTACCAACGAGCTGTGAGACCAGTCATTTATTAATTACTAGCTGTTGCCGGCGACGTCGTCCGCATGGAATTCGGTTTTATCACGCACCCCTATTTTACCCCTCGGAAAAGTAGCCTAAGTTACTCCTTGTTACATCAGCTATCTGCCAGTGAATGTCCCGTCAAAATCGGTCCAGCCATTTCAGAGATTAGCCGGAACAAGCAGACAGACAGATAGACAGAAAGAAAGACAACAATTTAAAAAAAAAGACGTGTGGCACTCGGAGACTGCCGCGGTAAAGCTATTGCGCGTGATATTTCAAAAAGTCATTAAAAGTTCTGGTATTTATCGATAGATGGAAAAACTAAAAAGTATCACCGCTGTGCCGGTCGGAGTGGGGGGTGTTAGGTTTTTTTCGTTACGGAATTTCTGGATTCGGTCTCCACGCTCAAGGCCCGCGATAGAAGCTATGCAATAGCTTAAAAAGTTTTGGTATATATGCCGTGTATACATACATATATGCACTTAGTAAAAAGCGATTATTTTAATATTACAAACAGACACTCCAATTTTATTTATTTGTATAGATTATCAAATTCAGTCACGCGAAAACTGAGAGGATGTTAATAAAAGACCTTTATAAAACCATACACACATTTTCAATTTACCACACCCCCCCCCCCCCCCCCCCCCCCCTCACAGCGAGGAGCAAAGGAAAACATTGTCGCCGTAAAAAGCAAATGAAAAATACGGGTAAATACAATGTCGGCGCGCGACTCAGTGTCGCCTCTTGGACAAAACAACTTAGTTTATGTACGTTTGGTTAGATAACACACTGTAATTATATAAGGACTATAAAAACACGGCGGATTTAGGGCACTTAATAATATAACTATTTGGATTTCTAATCTATAACACCGATCATCAGGGACGTAAATAGTCCATGAGTTTGTATTACCCTACCTTATACATCTTATTATTAACAATTAACATCTCATTATTAACTTTCAGAGGTTAAATTACTTACTTAGTGAATCCACCTAAAACTCCCTGTATTGTGTAGGAACCAATAAAAATAACGATAAAAATGAAAATAATATTATTTTTTTATTTATGTGATAAAGTAATGGAACGGACAAATGACCCACCTGGTACTAAGGTTACCTTCTCTCTGCCAACAAGCAATACACTTGGGTTCTCCCCTATTTAGGCACGACAAAATTCGAGGCGCATCGAATGCGCCTACAACTGTCTCATGTACCTGTAATTTCACCAACAACCATACATTCCAACCAGAAATCATCAACACAAATGCATTACTGCTTATCGGCAGAAATGGGTATGGTGGAAGTATCTATTTCTCCGGTCGAACTTGGCTTCTAATGCCACTGAACGAAAAATTCAGCAAAAATATGTTGTCGAATCATATACTTCAGTTTAGCCGTCCAACTGGCGTAGACACAGATAATAGCATCGGACTTTCGCGTAGCAGAGAGAGACACAGAAGGTACCTACTTAGATAAACCTCTTACTTATTTTCTAAGAGAGGTAAATAAGTAATGCCTCTCTAACTTCGAGTGTGCACCAGGGTACTCAGACGAGGTACCCCAACTTATTTACTGAGTATATATGGACACCATACTGAATCAACTTATCGAAACTCATATGAACTAATTAGCCGAAAAAGCAGCACTTTAGAAAAAGGTGTCAGGCTTCGAATCTCTGTGACAGTATTTTTGCAATCATTTTTTGTGACTTAATTTGTTGTTTTAAAACTTTTCTTAAAGATAATATTAACAACCAAATCATGTACTGAAAATAATAGTTCACTTAATATCCTTGAAAAACAAAACGAACCCTCGTTCCATAACTAATGACATACAACTGATAAATCAAAATACTAAATGTTATTTTGTTTATTTGGTCGAGTAACATAAAGATTATAAGAATATACTTGTTTATGTTCCCACTGGTATGTAAGACATATAATATTATTATATGGACATATTAATCTACGTAGCAAGAAGCCTGTAAGTTTAGGTAAGTAAAAGTGCAAATTGTGAGGTGACATGAATAACATTTTGAACAAGCTGATAAATTTAACCGTAGATTACCGCATTTGATATTCAAAGAAAGAGCACGATATTTTTGTACGTAGAGACAGCTCGTTAATCATAATTTTTATCTTAAAATAATATGCAAAATAAGTGCGTTTGTAAGTACGGGTGGCAAACCATCTTCTTGCACTTAAGTATAGGTAAGTTCATATATCAAAATAAAGAAATTCTAATGTAACTGTATAACAATTTGAAACTAATCAATTGTAACGCGCAGCCTGTAATGGATTCATTTAAACCTGTGGTTAAAATTGAGCCATTGAACAATAGAGGCCAATAAAGTCAAGGTATCTACTCTGATACCTGCAATCATCTAATTATGCGAGTATATCAGTCAATGCAGGCATGGCACCAGGTTATAGAAATTTGGGTAGGTCAGTACATTTTCAAAACTTTTAACATCATACAACATATCTACATAATATTCAACATATCTTCTAATTTATTGTTATTTAAGGAAGACTGATAGCGCATTAACTGACTATTTTTTTTATTAATTTTGATTATGTATATTTACTTGTTATTAGAAGTCGTCACAGCTAGAAATTAACTAATTTTCTCACTCAGGGTCAGGGACACAGATTTATCAGCATTGGCTACAGGCTACAGAAATCGCCAAAAAAAAAGATTTGAAAGAAGTGTTTTGATTCCAACATATTTTGGCTTACAATTTTTCCCTCAATTTTTTAAGTCCTGTGCAAATAGATCTATGTAACAAGTGCGGGTAATTTTATATTCATAAGCACCATACTGTTGCTATGCACTAAAATTGAAAGTAAAAAACTTTATTTTTTTAGAGATTCATAACGAAATATTCAAAACATAAGGTCACGCGACTTATCGCTTATGCCCCCTGTTGAAACCCTATCGGACCCTCCATGGGCAAGAACAGTAACCCCTAAAGGAAGGACTCCTAGTTTTCGCGAGGATGATTCTTGTAACTCAAGCAAACGGTTATTTTTGTTCCAGCATTGGATTTTGGCATGTTGGCCCCATTTATTTACTCTGATACCGACCCTGGTATACAGTTACAATTACGTTATGTACAGTATGTTACACAACAACGGTTCGCCACAGACACACCGTTTGCAAACCGACCAACCATGAAATTCTGTAGTGGAAAAACTGATCAATTATTACTTACCAATGCTAAGCTTGAGAAGAATGTGGATCAATGTGATGAGTTTACAGCAATACAAAAAAAATTGCAAATTTTCTTCATAAAATTAACATATTTTTGTGCACAATTGTTTCCTGTGGCGAATTTACTTTGCAGCAAGTTTACAATACCCGAAAGAACGTGCCTTCATTTTACATAATAGGCAAAATAAACTTTCAGTGTGTTGTCTTATTTTTGTTGTATGAAGTACAGTTCATGTAGCAAATAAAACTATTTGTTAATTAGATCTATGTGTAAAGTAATATCCAAACTCGTTTCCATGACAACCTATATAAAATGATATATTTATAAATATGAATTTTAACAATATGTTTATAAATGAGACGGTTAGGTATGATTGTATGGATAGTAAAGTTTTTTTTTTATAATATCTACCCGAAATAGAAAATAAAAAGTAAGATGATTCATAAAGGATACTTTATTTATATTCATGTCGTGTCGTCATAATAAGAACCTAGCAAAATAAAATTACCTACTAGCGCACATTTCATCGGCATATATCGTAATAAAGATCCAATACATTCGATAAGAATACAGAAGTCAATCCAGACTTGAGTAGGTACCTAATATCTTAGTTACTTCTCCCACAGAATGGGACGATAAAATCCAACGACCAATAAAATAGTCCTGACGTTTCGACCTGACCCCAATCCAGGATATCCTATTATGAACAGGTGCTGGGGCACAGTTACATCAGTAGTTTGTTAAGTAGGTTTTAACCAGTGCGGTGAAAGGATAAAAGTGTCCCTCAAAGGGGCTCCTTTCTATCACTGTACACGATTCTATATATTTTTTGGTTCTAGGATATGTCATTTACTTTCCTTCACCGTTTTGAGGAAGTGGCATTGTGGACATAAATTTTTCAAATGAAATACTTTGTTTTCACGTCAGGATTCGAACCAGCAACCTCTGGATAGAAACTCGGGGTCTATACCTTTGGGCTACCAAGCACTCAAAGCCATCCTAAGGGTACGAATTATTCTAGAGTAACCTAAAGGGCGGACAATTTTTCCATCGTCTACCCGTCAAGGTATTACCTGTCGAAAACAACGCCTCGTTACCTACTTTGTACCCACAATGTCCCCGAAGGTCAAAAGAAATATCGTTTACACGAAAATATATCCAAGTCGTCCAGTTGACTGAGACCTATCGGTTGAAAAGGTTATTTGGTACCGCGGGGGCTGATTACACTGGTCCTATTATAAACGTAACTTTGACTACGGTAGGTATCTATTGGTATCAGAATTCTCAAAGTTACGTCATTTGTGCAAGTCGATTAAGTTCGTCGTAAAATTGAATAAGGATTTTTACACGGTAGAAAAACGTTTAAGATCACTTTAATTCGCTACTTACAGACGTGAAGTATGAACTCAAATCATGCCAAGTTTCATTTGAATCCATTCAGTAGTTTCAGCGTGATGCACCAGGAAACAGCAGACAGACAAAATATAAAAAAATACAGTTTTGTCATCAGTATCGATTATAGAGTGCCCTGTTTTTTATTATTATTAGCGACCTCTGTGAATGCAACTGTAAACTTCATATAAAGCTTTGGAAATAATTGACATCGATATTGATATGCACGGGTAATCACATTATAGTTCCAATAACTTCCGTCAGATGGTTCTGTAATTATTTTGAGTACGATCTAATAGATGGCGCTATTATAATAATTTATCCTGTTGTACTAGATCAATCAGTAGATAGATAACTAATTAACATTAATGGCGACATTTAAATAAATTAAAAAAAAATTAATAGATCAATCTTTATTAGTCTGTGGTAGAATGGCACCACGTAGGGAAAGTCGTGGGCAGAAGCTTGTTATTACACCATGCAGGAAATTGATTTAGCTTACCATCACTATCACACTTAATAAAGGTAATTGATAGTATTAGACCATTGTGTATCGCCAAAGCCTGACGGACACCCGGTGGGTTACAGAATACCCTCCCTGCGCCGCCCGTAACGTAGCGTAAATCACTTAGGAGCACACAATATCTAGGTCAGCAGGCCCCCGGGAGGCAATTAGAAAACTAAGCTAATAAGGTACTAAGACACTGTGTCGTTATAAATATTTATAAACTAAGGCAGTGTTTCAGTTAAAGAAATAAATATAATTCTTGTATCTTGAAGTCAAAATACAGGTTTTTAAATGCATTATTTCTCTCGTCTCCTTACATTAATATACGCTAGTGAATTTCCCATCGAAATCGGTCCAATTATTTCGAAGGATAGCCGGAACAAACAGTCTAACAGGCAAACACAATTATTTTTTTATAAGTACCTAGTTTTCCTGTACTTTCATGTGCATTTAGTAAAAAGGTGTTATATTGATATTACAGCCAGAATACACGTAGGTAGTACATGGTTTTTCTTTGGTGTAGAAATAATATAGTTCATCTATCTCGTTATATCTCGTATTTCTCGTATGTCATTCATCTATTTGGTAAGAGCAGTAGAATTCACGCCAAGTTCGTCCGGGGAAGTACTGCCACCATGCCCATTTCTGCCGCCAAGCAGTAACGCATTCACGTTACTGTGTTCCGGTTTGAAAGGTGTGGTTTCCGGTGAAATTACAGGCACATGAGACATTCCACCTACACGTCTCAGAGTTACGGGCGCATACGATGCTACTTGAGTCTTGTCATACCTAGTAGGGGAGGATCCAAGTCGCATCGATTGTTATGGGCCGAGGTTACCACTTAACACCAGGTGGGCCGTCGGCTCGTTCCGTATCTCAATCACATAAAAAAAAAAACTACATGAAACGAAAATTATATAGGCAAGTATGAAATATGTATGTAATAATAAATTGTATCTTAATGTAAATGATAAAGAAAATTGTTCTAAGCAGTATCTTTTTATATTTTTTTATTATCTATAGGTATTATATCACTTAGCCTCAGGTGAAACTGCCAACTGTTATTTGTATAATAAAACACCTTTGTTCCACAGAGCCTACAGACAAGAATAAGTAGTATTAATACACAAAACCTGAGTAAGCCTTACTTCCAATTTATTTATATTTACAACTCAGAGCAGTTTTAAAAAGGCGCAACTTGTTACCATATTTTAACAGACCGATATGCCTCATTTACTTTTTAAACCATTGTCTCAAGTTACATAAAGTTACTGCATGAAATTAAGTTATGGTTATTGGCATCTGTTGTTTTTGTTACTGGTCGTTTGTCATATTTCTAGCGAAACCGTCCTGCTTAACGTATCAATTTTGAAGTTGTTTATTTACGTTTTGAATGATCACCCTCGTAATTCGTCTTATATTCGAACAACATAAAGGAAAAGGAGGGTAATAGTAATAACTAAGGATTTTTATGTAAGTTACAGATCTTAAAAAGTAAAAAAAAGTTACAGCTAAAGAAAAGAAACTACGTTAAATGGTTTTATTTATTTATTTATTCGCACAAAACACATTACAATTTTTAAAACAAAACAAAAAAGCAATTGAGAATTTGAAAAAAAAAATTGCCTTTTTCCATAGGAAATATGACTTTCGTTCCTCCCTTACTCCCAATTATGGGATAGTTAAGTCGCAGCGTATTGCGCCCGTTAAACTATGGGATGTTAAGGTACTTTTAGAATGAAAAAACTTTTTTTTTTACACAACAGATGTATTTGGTAAATCTTGACGAGACAACTTGAAACGCATTTCGAAAGATACTAGGCTATTAAAAATAGTTTGATATAAATCAACTATTCATAAGAGACCCGTATTTTCCTTCCATCAAGCAAATGAACACTCACCTGGTTGGTCGCGTGGCAAACCGTCCCTTTCCGTTATCTTCCCCTAACAATAATATTAGTTAATTCCAAAATGTAGTATTACCCTTAGAATAATAGACTAGACACTAAAATATCAATTAAATTTATCATTATTGTCTATAAAAGCTAACATAAGTTATAGTAAATTAATAATTATTAGTGTAAAATTATTACGAAATAAGTAATATAATTAAGGATTAAAGCAAAAAGTCTGTACACATGATTTGTTTAGATACCATGTACATAAAATTATAACCAGCTATACCCGAAAAATCTTCTTTCTTTGATCGGGATTCAAGCCAAAAATACTTATATTTCATTGAACTTTTAAAATAGTAGGGTCGTTTAAAGTATTAGGGTTGGCTTAAGGTCCAAATCAGGTCTAGGATATTTGTTTTCCCTATGAAAATTCTAAATTATTAATAATAATAATAATAATCATTTATTTCAGACAAAATCACAATAGTTAAAATTAATTAAAATTAAATAAAATTAAAATTAAACTGTCTGAAGAAATATTTATCTTACGATTAAAAATAATGCCCTGTCTGCTTCGAAACGCTTTGCTTTCGAAGCAGACAGGCTAACAGAGAGTCAGCCTGAGTGTAAGGAACCTCTAATTAATATTGATCGGAAACTCAAGTGGAGCTACTGTAAGTGCTCTTCTGAATAATTCCTTCCCCAAAGTAATTGGTTTGTGTACTTGATTATTTTTACACGGATTACAATTCACAAGAACATTCCTGACTGCATTTGCTGTCGATATCTTTGCTCCAAGAAACGACTAAGCTATCGCCGCAATAATTGTTCCATATCTAATCATAAAAATTTTCTTCATACAAAATTCTTCCACGCGAGGCGAATCGCACATCAAGATTGTCATTTAAAATCAAAGCTTCTTAATAAGTTGTCGGTAAAGATCTAACAGACTTCCAGTATATTAAAAGTAATTAAATGTCCAGACCTGCCGAAACAGCCTGAGCGATTCGGAACTTTTACCGGACGTTTCTACACATCAATGCTCAACGACAATATCTTGCACGGGACCAAGTATGACCGGATATAACAATAACAATGTTTACCGGTTTATTTTCATTATAATTTAATAACAAGACGCGTGTGTCGGATGTCCCATTGTCCGTGTTTAGCGACCGTAACCTTCATGTTATTTCTTCTGTTTGATGTTGTGTTCTTTATGGACTTGAACTATGATCATTTTTTCTAACTTAGAAAATATAAAGTAATATTATAAGTGAGCTTTGTGCAGCTTTTTCGTTTGACATTAATATCGGAATCCAGCAATGGAGCGATAGTTCTATTTTAATTTAAAATGGACGCTTGAAAGAATCCTATCAGTCGGGAGTTCTTTGAAGTATAGGATGTTGAATTATTAAACTTAACAAGGTGTTTGATAATTTAACATCGAACAGCGTACGAAGATTAAACGAATATATTTTAATTTAGTAATATACAATAATGATGAAGACGATAAAGGGGTTGATGTTTCAAAGGATAATATTTATAGGTCACGTTTCAAAGTTGTATCAAGTTGTAATACAAGGTATATAATACGAATAAGGGTGAATCGTATTTAATAGACATACCAAGTTTAATTTCAATAACCAGCTAAATTTCATTATAAAATCAAAGAACGCCGGTGCTTGAGTGAAGTTAAATATTTAGGTGATTTCATTTACATATTTTATTATCATATTTAAAAATCAACTCTCGTGTCAAATAAACATTAATTCAGAAAAAAGTTAACTTACTTTCTACCGATCAGCGTTAAATATTAAAACCACAATTCAAAAATGAATTCCATATCGTAAAAGATTATAGATACTAGATTTATTTTTTGCAATAATTATTTCTTTAAACTCGGAAATACTGCTCTAGTAAACGATGAATTCGAGGCAAAATGTATGACACTTCAATGTAAAACGAGCAAAGGGTTTGAATATGGCGATTCATTGTTACTCAAAGTACCGCTTTGTCGATAGTGTGTAGCTTTATTTACGATAATGCACAATTTTCACGGGCCATTTATTTTTTGCTACGGTTACTGTTTGGTATGAATTACATTAAAAAGCACATAAAAAAATTATCACCTTCCATGGTGACATATCACGAACTTTTCAGTTTCCTAGTTTAATAATGTTACGTAAAATCCACGGAATTCTGAGATGTATTTAATTCCACGGAACGGAGTTTTGCAGTAATAGCTGTTATATGGCTTTGCCATGGTTTATTAAACGAATCAAGCTTCTAGCTTCTTCTAAAGTTCAATGAAATTAAGCAAAAGTCACGCCTCAACCAATTTTTATTTTGGGCATTTGTAAATGTGCTATACACATACAATTTACTCTGGAAAAAAACAGCTTAAATTAATGTTTATGAATCGTGTTACATTATTTTTTCATAATTCTACCCCTGTTTGCAATTTCGTTTGAGGGTAAGCGGTTGCATGTTATAAATAAATTAAACATGGACCGTTTGCATTAATTTAATAACATGTTGCTGAAACATTTATTGTTAGGACGTTGTAAAATTGGTCGTAAGTCAAAAATATAATTTGCACAAAATGATGGTAAATATAAGAATCTATTTTGTTATAGGGACTTTGTTGATTTGAATAGTGCTGGTTTTCTACGACACGGTTCATCACAAGAAACTCCGTTGAAAAACTTCATTTAAAAATGATTACAAATTGATTTATAGTCGGCTAATATTTAGAAAAAGAGCCTTGTAATTGATACGTATAAACATATGTTCATTTGATTTCATTCCTTTAACATTTCTATACAATTTTATAACAATTTACAAAAGACAAATGAACCAGTTAAAAAAATTACGAAAGACATTTTAATTTGTATTTTAAGTATTTTTTTAAGCGTTGTAATATATTTAATTTTTTTATATAAATATTTTGATACAAACTTGAGATAAACCTAACTGTTCTTCCTTGTAACCAACTACATACTTACTAATCCATCTGATAAAGTACGACTCGACCATCCACAAAAAGACCCCATAAAAAGTTTCAAATAAATCTCTGATTGATCTGCTACGACACGTTTTAAAAAGGGGCTAGACTGGAGAAAAAAAGAATGCATTCGATGTCAATAAATTTATTGCTATATGGTTTTGTCCAATATTGTATGATTGAATTCGCTTGAAAATTTGTTTGCTAAAAATTTGTTGTATCAGTTTCCTAACTTAATAGATATTGATTTAGTTATTGTTCCGGGAAAATTTAATTACAGAACTTTCCAATTCTCAAATATATTTATTAAATTTATACAAAGACGAGTTTAATTAAAGTTATGATTTTATGAAATATAGTCTACCACCATCACCTTCTATAAAATGATTATATATAATATTACAGGTATATTATTAATGAGGTACGGATAGTTAGTAACCTATACTATATACACACACACACATCTATTTTGCTGTAATAAATTAGGATGCATAATTTCCAATATTCCAGTGACAATTATCATTTATTTTGTAAACTTTTTATATTACCTTTTTTATTTTTATTAGAAAACAAACACTAAAAGTGAATATCTCAAATTCATACCAGTTAAGGTGTGACAAAGGGATGTAAGTACATCGCGAATTCTAAAGTCGTTACAAATTGTAAGAATTTGATAATTCGGCTTGTTTTCTCACGGTCCAGACAAAGGTTATGATTTTATTGAGGGGGTTTAAACATTGCTTAAACTTTTATTACAAGTACAATAAGTAATGTGCTTTGTTTTATTGTTCCATTTAAATAATTTGTACTTCATTCAACAATGATGTTAAGTGTAAAAGAATTTTTACTTAGTTAACAGCGAGATACCTTATACAACATAGACATATAATACTACGAATATTAGATATTTTATACCAATTGTGCTTTCATTAAGCTCATAAAACACCTGTATATACGTTCAGTATGTGTGATAGCGAGTTCGTATGAACAAAATTCGCAAGAAAATGCGATGGTCGCGTAATCGCTTTCTAAGACGTCGATTTGATGTACACTTTGACAGTCAGTCTTTTGATACATCTTCTTTTATATATGATTTTATTATGTCATATAATTAAGTTGATTATTCTTTCGAAATAACTTTTAAAAGTGTTCTATTATTATGTTAAGTTTTTTAATGATCTGATAGTGCTGTTTCAGTTAAGTAAAATAATGTGAATACATAATACTCAACTATTATTAATAAATAAGAAATATACCTATATGTTTTCATTTATTAATGTAATTTAACAATTGTAGAAAAACATAATATATAATAATGTTAAAACAAATTTTATTTATTAAATATTTTGAAACTTCAAAATATGAAATATTTTCACACTGTCACGTCATCCGTCATATGTCAGTTTGACAGCAACAAATGTCATAATGCAAATTTCTTTTTTTTTTATCAGTCAATGAGATGCGATGCGCATTGTTGTTGTTATAATACATGCACTACTGGTATTCTCCCGGCTATGTTTATGTATTTTATGGTAAAATATTAATAAAATATGTGTATTTGATGGGCTGAAGCACGTAAAGGTAGACTATGAACCGATGACGTGTTTTGTTTCAAATTAAATATTTAATATCATTCACTGAATAAGAAAGTATGAAAATAATAATAATATAATAAAGAAATAGATAAACGTTTTAATTATTTATAATATCTGAATTATTTAAATAATCTTAGCTTTTAGCGATTACCCCCAGTGATATGAAACTACGCAAATAATAAAGCCACAGCTTATAAACATCAAATATAATATCTTGAATTGTTTTCGTAATTTGTCCATAATTCTATATAGCACGGTAAAATAACTCTGAATTATTAAAAAAGTTAGCAAAGGACGAACTAAGGGCGTGCACACATTGTCACCAAGTGATAAATTGCTTTGGCCTATACATATGTAAATATAGAGAGGTGATTCATAACATTTAAAAGCGAATGATTTGAAAGTACAATCATTACTTACTTACATATAAATCAGGAATAGTTAAAAGATTCTGACACTCAGCTGTCATCTGTCGAAAAGACTACTCAAAGGGCGTAATAAACATTTTTATAAGTTTTGAAACTACACGTATGACACATTCCAACTTTACGACTGATACTTGGGTATTCCCATACCTAAGTAAAAGGACACACGTCGCATTGCCTCTTGACATCAAGTGGGCCAAATAAAGGTTTTATAAACATTCTCAGTAGTAACGAAATAAATTACAAAATGTCATAATCACAATATTTTTTTATACAAATTTACGACATTTTCAAATATTGAAAATTCCTATTTTTCCCATAATATTGCACCATAAATACTAAGCAACACCAAAATCCACATAAAGCCTGATTTAAAATCCCAACTCCTAAGACCTAGTGATGCATATAATTTCTATCAATCCCGGACCAGGACATTCAAAATATTGTCCCCAATACCACGACCGAGCTTAGTACGCCTCGGAAATTATCAAAACTTTAATTTCTAAAAAACCAAAGGGTTGTAACACAATGCTAGAATCACGTCACCATTTTAGGGGGCATCGTAGTTTTTTAAGTTTTTCTTTCAAAACCAGTGGGCCGTTGTCGGAACTGACACTATTCAAAGCTGTGATTGATGTAACTAATTAATTTTGTTGTACGCGTGTCTGTGAGTTCGAGAATTTTCGAATTGCATTTCCTATTGTTGATTTTGACAAAGGACTGTACTTTTAATTTATTTGACATTAAAAGCGCTAGAATCGTGTTCAATGGGAAGAGGTCTAAATTTAAAGTTGTCAATTTATTTCTACGTTCGCTTCTGTTTGATTAAGGAAATTCTATATCTTATTTTCTTGGTAACGATTCATATTTATGCTACGGGAAACTATGAATATTAATAGAATGTTATGTGAGTGAACTTAGAAAACATTGGAAATGTATTTTCAGACCATTAAGCTATTCTCATGCTTTCATAAGGTCCCAAAATCACATTTCGCTACGAAAGAATACGACTTTGGATTCATTATGATATTTATTGATATCAAACTAATTAACAGCTAAGTAGAAAATAAGTCACTTTTTGTTAGGTTAATATTTGTATACATATTTGACTTGCGTTTTCACAAGTAATTACTTTTATGGAACATATTACACTTCACAGATTATAGTGGAGTCTTGACAAATTAGTACATATAGTTAGTGTTAGAGTAACATGTCAAAGCTGCAAAAAGCTAGCACTGAATAAATAGGAGAGGTTCCTTTGCGATGTCTAACTTCAATTTTTATAATGTGATGATAAAGTAACGCTTCGAAATATTAAGTTGCTGGTTTTAACTAGGGTTGTTTGAGAGGAGTGTGGAGTAGACGCGTTCTGCTGCCTGCCTCACGTCTCCGTCACGCTCACACGTCATACAGCTGAAGAGTTCTAAAATAGTGTTATGTTGACGTCATTCGTGGACGTCGGTCACGAATATAGAATAGCTACATATAAAAAAATAACGTTTATGGACGAGAGTTGGTGCGTGTTGCTCGGTGTAGACGACTGTTGGCACTTCGCCCGCGCTGTCTCCTCTGTCATGCGACGCGCTAGAATCCTATTGCACACTGAAAAAGGAAGCCCTCTAGGGGTTTATGTCTGTTCTTCCCCATACAGGGTCGGATAGTTTGAACAGGCGTCAAACTTAACGATAAGAATGCGTGACCTATGTTTTGAATATTATCGACGTTTCCAAGCCCATTTCTTTATGAATTCTATGGGAATAAAGTTTTTGACTTTGACTCAATGTATGTAGGTAACTGAGAAGAGATGCAGGTTGCAAAACAGACAAGGCCGGTGCAAGACTGACGTCAGCATTACACTATTTCTAGGTTGGATTATAAGGCTTACTATTAATTAAGGCTTAGCTTAAGATTTTTTGAGGACTTTTATATTAAACACCTAAACTCGAACCTTTAGATTTCTTATTCACCAAAAATAACGAAAAGCCAGTTCGCGGAACGAAACATTTCTTCACAGATAAACGAGAATTGAATAGGTACCTTGAGCGCTCACCTCAACACCGACCCGACACCCTTGTCAAAGTTCAAAGGCTGCGCATGAAAGGCTATCTATTTCTGGTAGTCTGTATGTGTGGTTTTATTTTATAATAAGGAGTCAGTTACCAATTCAGGCCATGCGTAGCGCCACCAGCTACACAGTCGCATTGCTGATTCTGTATCATAAGGGAACGGGAATAGGCATTTACTGGGTCAGCTGGAAGCCGGTACTACTACGATGGCCCACCTGATAGTAATCGGTCACCTCTGACTAGAACTAAAGAACGACTTGGGTCCTCCCACGGATAGGAATAGGAAGACAAATGACGTGTAGTGAAGGTATCTTATATGCCTGTAATTTCGACTAGCCTCACATCTCAGTTGGTAGTAACTCTGCTTTCTGCGCTGTAGGTCGTGGGTTCGATCCCCACCCAGGACATTTCACACTGCGCCATCTAGCCCCAAAGTAAGCTAAGCATAGCTTGTATCATGGGAACCAGACAACTGATATAATCCTTAAATACTTTATTATATGTATATTACATACATATAATACATATTAACACCCAGACACAGAACAAACATCTATAGTCCTCACACAAATGTTTGTCCTTGGTGGGAATCGAACCCACGACTTAAAGCGCAGAAGGCAGAGTTACTACCAACTGAGCTGTGAGGCCAGTCAGTATATATACAACCTCAAATACTAACGTAAAAACAGATAAAGCCTCTATCTAATAAAGAAATCACGTCACAAAGTCGATGCTGAAGCGAGTTCGTTTGTTCGGCCCGCGCCGCGTGACCGTACGCTTCGTTACTCTCTTGTTCTGAATTAATTACACCTAACGACTTTTACTAAATTTCTTAATTATTTCCGACGGTAAAAACTGTCTTGTTTGAGATTTTTTTGTGGAATTCATTAGGACGTCAAACGTTTGATGTGACCGAACATAAAATTACGGGGAAAAATCAAGTTTACTTTATACCTTTGGGTAAAAAACACTAATATAGTGGTTTATAAAGTGTATTCCGGTAGCTTCACTCGTGAGTTCACTCAGTTCCGTATCTAGACTTGCGTAGGCTTCCATCGGCTACATAGTCGCTTAACACCAGGGGATATGTACTCATGGCAATCCTTTAATGAAAAATCTGTTGACATACAGACAGCAAAAAAACAAAAAAAGCGATAAGTAAGATGTAAATTAAATGCAGTGTTTTCATAGACTTCATTGTGACTAAATTCACAGCAACATTTTCAGGGTAGTAGGAGTAGTTTGATGTGAATATCTTATTATTAATAATTTCATTATCAACCATTATCAGCCTTATTACACAATTATTAATAGCAATTAAAATAAATATAATACTAGATTGGTAATGGTAGTATAAGGAAATTTATGCTGGTTTCCTTGCCGTGTTTTCCGTCACCGTTTTGAGAAAGCGTTTTTGTGGGAGTAAATATCATTGCTCACACCTGGATTTCAAACAATTAACAAAACAGTGTCCGTGTAGTAACTTCAAATGTGTACCACTCGGCCAACGAGCTCTTTAGAAGCATCGTAACTACTCTTTTTTTGTTTTACCTAGTTGTACTTTATTTTTATTTATTTTTTACTTATTTTTTTTGTTGCCTAATAAACTGCGACCATTAACTAGCATGTCCATTAGTCGACCGTCGTCACATTCGTGTCGTCCTCGCAAAATTTATAGCGTCAATTAAAATTTACAAAATGCCACTAATTAAGACCGAAAATATATTACAAACGTTCGCACACCCTGTCATTGCATTTCAGTACTTTTTTTTTACTGTCCGATGTCTCTAAAGTTTATTTTTGCGTTCACTAACTTAGGTTTTCTTTAAATCCATACATGAATAACAAATGATTGTTTGTCTTAAGAAAAATAAAGTTTGCTTTTATTATAATGAACTTGGTAAGCCTGTATTTACGATATGAGAAACCATATTTTTTTATGAAACTATATGATTATAAGATATATAGATATTTTACTTGGGATGACGTATAAAAATAAGTTTAAGTTTGAAGCATGTTCAAGGGTGTCGCATTGCGCTATTCAATCATAATTGGATAGATTACGTAAAGTGTTTTTAGGTAGCTATTTACATTATAAAAAAATGAAAATCCGTTGCTTGATTTAGAAGAAATAACGGAGAAACAGACAAAGGAAGATAGCGACATTTTTATACTATATATTAAAGTTAAAACAGGGATAGACGAAGTACATCCATAGTTGCTCTTAAAGACTTCAAATTGGGATGTTCCTTACAGCATTTTAACAAAATAATGGGCACTGGAGAACTAAATTTTTGCCTTATTTGTTAGTAGAATTATAAAAGGGACTTTTACATACTATATTTATGATTTACCTCACACCGAAATTACAACTGATAATTATGAACTTATAAAATAAACATATGGCCACAAAGCTACAAACCCAACTTAATGATCATCAATAGCAATTAGCACCAATATCCATCAGTATTAGTTTCGCCGTACTGATAAGATATATCTTTTAAAAGTGTTACCAGCTGGTGTTTGTACTTTTTGTCTGTATCGGGTTACTAACGAGCTGCCTATATTCAATCGAATTTAGACCTTAAATCGATAAAATAAATATAATAATCGGTTAGTGAAACGATGGTGCTGTGTCCCCAAAACGGGTAATATCAGGCAAGTATGCTAGACAAAAAAGTTTGTTATTCTAACATAGCAAAAAAGCATCGCAAATACGATAAAGGCCAAGGTGACAATGGGCCGTAATTTGAAGTGGGGCACTCAAGTTACAATGGTCCCCTTGTTACGTAAGTTATGATATTTGCTACAGCCCGTTTGGGACTTTAGGCCTGGAGCTTGCAAAGTTGTATTATGATAAGGGTGCTTGGCATAGTAAGGTTAAGAACTTATCCTGAGGGATTCTGTGAAGTGGTTACAATTGAATTTAATTTTCTTATGTGTGTATTTCACGTGTAAAATGACTAAATCTACTTTTGAAAATTGTAGGAATAATAGGAAAACGTGAATTTACAGATTAGACGTTCTATTATTCTATTTGAAGCTATGATGACTTGTCCGCCCTTATATTTTCATGTTGCAAAACTTGTGTCAAATTTATCCAGTGTTTACTAACATTAATTACTGTGTACCAATTGGAAAGATGGGGTATCGGTGAAATTAATAACAACGTTTTTAATATACACAATAATTAAATATGTATATAAATTCAGCACCTAGTAAGGGAGGATCTTAGTCGTGATGCCTTTGTTATTGATAGAGGTAATAATGTTAAAGTAAGAGATGGGCCAACTTACTTGAACAGGTAATGTAATAATAAATTAAAAATTAAATAACTTGAAAAACAAAAGCCGAATTCTCATTGCTAACAATAAGCTGAATATTATTTTTGTCTTTTGTCATGGCATGATATGACATTTTAAAATATAACTATCTAAAAAGGTCTCAGAACATAAAAAAGACTCACTTGTCAAATTCTAAATAAATTTGATTCTTTCGGGAACAATTAATATTAGACTATCGGTTATCGTAAAAAGTGACCCACTTTTGACTAAAGCTTTCCACTGTTGGACTCAATTTGCTAGTTTGTTACTGATCATAAATTTTGGCGGAATCTTTACATCCGCTCGACCACAGGAAACTAACAGATTCGCCTCACATCACAGGAAATTTGATCGTGAGAACCAAACCTGTCGAAAGGTGGATTTAATATCGATGTTTAAGGTATCTCTCGAGGAAGTAAAAAGATTTATGAACCTATGAATTTTGAACTTGGCCACTGGCCTCCCATTATATCAATATACTTTTACTTGTAAAAATTAAATGAAATTCTTTGAACGTGATTTTGTAATTGGTTTTTTTTCGCGGATTTTAAAGCGTTACCATACCGCATACCGGGATAAAAATTATGCACCTACATTTTACCTGTGTCTTATTTCAGGTCATCACCTGCCTACATATATATATATATATAGTTTTATAATATAGTTCCAGTCACTTTCTTCAACCACTGTAATATAAACGCAACTTGTTAATATTTTTTCTTTTGTTCTGAGAAAAATAAATGTTCATCAGAACATTTATTTACTTCACTATAATAATGTATGAAATGCGTACCATTTTACCCAATAAACACATTAATCTGTAAAGTAACCCTCTGTAACTTTAAGGGTTGTTGCCAAAGGTGAATGGAAACTACAGATGACTCTTCAATATGATGTCCATATTTTATCGGCCAATAAAAACGTCGCCTCGCACAATTTGGGCTTACTTTTATTATGAACGGAAAAATTATTGCCATTTTTATTGCTAGAACATCGACGCGGCCTGGACATTACTTTACTGTTGAGGTTTGGCAGAAATGCAAGCGGGCATACGATATGCGACTTTGGTCTTTATGTTAATGGAATACGGTGTGGTTTGGTGGAGCAGTATCAGCTGTATAAGGACTGTAAAGTGTAAAAACGAGCAATTATTTCGGCAGATCGCTATACTTTAAGGAGATTTTCAATTACAATTACTATCAATTATTTATTACTAAAACTTTTATATTTATTTATTACTCTAAAGTAAAATTTGCGGTGTATTTTTCATCTTACCCTTAAGGTAATGTTTGGTCGTTCAAAGTATTAAAATTGTTTCAATTCGACAATGAGGTACGAAATTCCGGTGAAGCAATAAATGAGATAGCAAAAGCTTCTTAGTATATATTTTTAAAGCCTTTCCTAACGTTTTTAAAATTTAAAATTTGCCATGCATCTCACGGTATATTTTGAAATCTACAAATGAGAACCAGTTCATTTGCCATCAGATCACAATAAATTTAAGATAAAATAAAATTAAGTTACTTACACAAGCAAGCCATTTAGTCGTATCTCACTCAATCAGTTGGCATAGGCCCAACATTTTATTATCGGTTAAAAAAAAGCTAGTTTTCTCTAAAACTGATTATTTATCTTAAAAATTCTAAAAGATATATTCTTATACGACATTAACACCTCAATGTTAAATCGCAACCATGATTCGAGTCATCGACCTTAAGCGCTGATGCATGCGTACAACCCTAGAAATTAAATATGCTATCTGAACTTTAATTAAGTCTCTATAAGGTTTAATTTTGTACAGCGCCTTGCATGTCTCATACGATTTACCTTTATGCCCCTAACTCGAAAATTGCCCGGGGAATCGAAACTTTATTGTAACAGGATCAAAGTTCATTTTCGTGACGCATATATTAATTCTAATCTAGGGTTAGATTAATGTTCTTCACAGTGTTCTTACGGCTGGGTGCGTAGATTATGCAAATTGTTGTAATAACATATCAAATTAACAAATGTAGCCCTCCTCGGACAATGAAATAATGCTACTATTGTTGATATTGTGCGAAGCTTTCACCGCAGCTTGTAGTTATCAAAGTCAAAATGTACGTTACATTATTATTTTAGCTTTCTATCAGAATACATGTTTGTTTATTTTGGTTTATTAAACGCACGACTTAATAATTAAGAAATAATATTATTTGAGTCGACTTCTCTAGTCAAGAAAAGTTTTTTCATCTAAAAAGGAAATCATTTAATTTACTATTATGTATTCTTTGACCAAACATTGATGAACCCTGAATCCAATAACGGTTTTCTTGGAAACTCTGATCAAAATTAATAAAGCTTCCAATAAGAAATTCTAATTTATCTAGGGCACATTTCCCTTTAAGATTCTCTTCTCCTAAATCACATTGGAAATTCATGGGTTGGAATTAAAAATTCCCGAAAATTTACTGACCTATATTCGAAATCAGCACATTTGCCGTAAGTGTTTCACGATTCTAAAGAACGAAGCTCAGGTCATTAGTTTTGTGAACCGTCATATATTTTTGCCAGCGATTATTAATAAATCAGATAGGGTCATAAATTACGTTTTTTTTATATAGGTGGACATTTCACACAGCGCCATCTAGCCCTAAAGTAAGCTGAGCATAGCTTGTATCATTGGAATCAGACAACTGATACAATACTAATTAACTTTTTTGGAAATACATACATATAATATATATTAACACCCAGACACATAACAAACATGTTCGTCACACAAATGTTTGTCCTGGGTGGGAATCGAAACCAACAAACAGTCTTAGGAACCCCTAGGTAGATTAAAGTCCATTCTCACTCGATATTCGAGAGAACCCCTGGTCCCTGTGGTACTTGTAGGTACGAGAAATTACCTTACTACTTCTTATTTATCATTTACATTTTGTTTTACACTACGCCAATTTTCCTAAAACAAAACATAGTTAGTACTGTGGGAAGCTAGAACTGAAAGAATAATTAATTACTTTTCTGTGATATACATATTTTAACATATTAATAACACAGAACAAACATCTAGGTCCGTTCGTCCCACAAATGTTTGTCCTGGGTGGGAATCGAACCCACGACTTACATACAGCACATAAAGCAGAGTTACTACCAATACCAACTGACCTGTGAGGCCTGTCCAAATTTAATCTATACTAGCAATTGGACCTGGCTTCGCACGGGTAGCTAAATATCACGGCCTGACGACTTTAAAATTAACAGATATACATAAATCGTGAATTAGTCTATTGCTGAAAACCGTCAATACAATATATAATATCAAAATTCCTATATTAGTTTCCAAGATTACCCTCAACAGTCAGAGACAGAAAAACTCTATTGGCTACTTTAATTTATAATCATCTCTTGATTCAACTCGAAACGTGGCGGCATCAGAGCATCCATCTCAAATGAAATCTGAAAGACATTCCACAGAAGTGGCGTCCATGGACATTACAGTTGACAATGGGTCTTTAGCCTTTGTCTGGTAAGCCGTCGATTCCTTTGTATGAACATTGTGGTCTATGCTTTTTATTTTAATACCTGACTAAGTCTGTGCAAGCCTTGCACACTATTGACATGATTTCTGCTCTTTTTATTTCAACACTGAACTTTAAACATCTCAAGTTGCAAGAGTCTCAACATGTAAGAGCATTAGAACTCTCGCCAAGTTCGTCCGGGGAAGTACTGCCACCATGCCCATTTCTGCCGCCAAGCAGTAACGCTTTCGCGTTACTGTGTTCCGGTTTGAAAGGTGTGGTTGCCGGTGAAATTACAGGCACACGAGACATTCCACCTACACGTCTCAGAGTTACGGGCGCATGCGTTGCGACTTGGGTTTTTTCGTACATAGTAGGGGAGGACCGAAGCCGCATCAGTTGTTATGGGCTGAGGTTACCACTTAACACCAGGTGGGCCGTCAGCTCGTTCTGTAACTGTAATACACAAAAAAAAAAGTCTAACTACTCAATTCTTAACTTCATCGTTCATAACCACATACAGTCCACATCAGTATTCATAGCACCCACAACACAATAACCTAAACGACAAGGGGTAGCCTGGAAGTTCACCGACCTTTATAAGGGTCTCTGAGATGAGGGGCCTTCATGGCGTTGTTTTGTCCTTGTAGGACACCCTATTCTTAAGATTGTTACACACTTGACTCGCTACACCTTGCTGGATTTTGATCCTTTATTATACAGGATGCTATGAACTTTAGTTTAGAAATGACTCAACTGCAAGTCATTTGATGCAATGAAGGAGCTAAAGTCATTAACGATATAAACTAAGCCCCCAGCACACGTCGGATATCTGATTTACGTTTTTGTTTATTTTTCCTAGATCCGTACACAGATCATTAGATTATATTATGTAACATAATAACATGTTATTTGTTATGAAGAACTAGATACTTATTCAGGCATAAATTCCATACATTGATACTCTCTTCACTACGATAAATACTTAAGTAATTAGCATCAATAAACAATTATTAATGCCGTTATATTATGTTCTTTGTCGGTCAGTTCTTAATCGGTTTACAAAAGTCTCCGGCTAAGTCTTGACGAAATTTCTAAGAAAGACATCTGTGTCATAAACCTTTGTTTATTGTTAAGAGATGACCATATGCTTGCCAAAATGCTCCGGGTACCTATCGCGTCACCAGTCTTAACTGATTTATTAAAAAAAGAATATTCAACGTATTAAACTACATCAAGAGCAGTAGAACTCTCGCCAAGTTCGTCCGGGGAAGTTCTGCCACCATGCCCATTTCTGCCGCCAAGCAGTAACGCATTCACGTTACTGTGTTCCGGTTTGAAAGGTGTGGTTGCCGGTGAAATTACAGGCACACGAGACATTCAACCTACACGTCTCAGAGTTACGGGCGCATACGTTGCGACTTGGGTCTTGCCGTACCTAGTAGGGGAGGACTCAAGCCGCACCGCTTGTTATAGGCTGAGGTTACCACTTAACACCAGGTGGGCCGTCAGCTCGTTCTGTAACTTTATTACATAAAAAAAAAACTAACCAACAGTTTCTGCTGCAATTACGCTTGAAGCACCAAATATCTTTAAAAATATCAAAGATCAAGTTTTCATTTTATTTGAAATCACCCTTTCCCCGGAATATTAATTATTCTACGTCGATTTTCTAGTTTTGTCTAAATAATAAAGAGTTAACTGTGTGAATAACAGCATCCTTTTGTTACCTCATTGTAGTATTGTGAGAACATTTTCTTGATGCCAGTAAGTCAGTGTGTTCTATTGTGTACTATGCATGGCAGGTCCTTTGTGGTCTCATTGTCTGTATGATAAACATGAAAAAAACTAACCCTCTTATGAGGCATGAACTGACCAAGGGGCCAGGGGTACTGTTTTTTTATTTTTAGTGATTTCGTTATTTTTACTACAATATTTTTTCTTACTTTAATAGTTCGAGTTTGCGGTCTAATTTGTTGTTTGGATTAATTACTATTTAATTTACCTAAATAACAGTAAATTTATTTATTTATATAAAACACACATTTAATACATTTTTTATTATAAATTAATGTTTTAATGGAATGAGTTTAGTGATAACTAGAAAATAATAAAAAAACAATACGATTTGCGTAGAAAACATCACGCTGTATAGCTTTCCAAAATTTACGATTGCAAGTAAGACACGTTCCAAGCTGATAAGAATCAATGTTTTGTGCGTCCAACTAGAGGTATATAATATACTACAGTTGAATTCATAGGCTCCAGAAATAATATAGTAGCTCTGCTTCGCGGTGTCGATTGTAGGTTCGAATCCCACCCAGAACAAACACTGGTGGGACGAAAATAGATGATTTGTTTTTTGTATTGTCTGGGTGTTATAATATATTACATATATCCATTTACGAATAAGTAATTTAAAATAAGTATTAATTTAAGTCAAGCTATCTGGTTCCCATAGTAAAATATTTGCGTACATTAAGGCTAGATCGGACTGCTGTTTGAAATGTTCACGAATATTAACTAACTTATTTTAAAAAAGGTCATAACTTTTATTTGGACACTTACTGTCCAAAGAAGAAAGAAGATTATTTTATTATTATTTATATTTTATTTTATTTTATTTTAAGATTGCTATGAAAAACTAAAAGTTTATATATCTATCTTCTGTAACGAGAGCTATTCTACTATAATTGTACATTACTACCAAAATACCCGTAAAATATCACTAAAATGGTAAATTCATTGAAATATCCGATACAAATAATCATTACTTTCTCCAATGTCCATTATGTATTTCATAACAGCATAATTACCGCTTTAGAGCCCATTCCAGGAGGAAGGCTCAATTAAGGGAAAGATCTGGCTCTACCGCTCATGACCGGAATCTCGACTCAGATTGCGAGCTTAAATTGCTTTGAGAATGCCTCTAGGGTAACCAGACGAAAAGGAAAGCCGGACTATCAGTTTTTTTCAATGACAAATCTGATATTATGGTCCGGCTTTCCTTTTAACGTATAATCGAATCTCGAACTAATATATCGAATAACGAACTAATAGTTCCAAATGACTCGCACGAGTAGGGTTAAGCTATTCAAGTACTAGTAGGTGGTTGAAACCATATATAATAAACTTTAGTTTAAGATATCTGGTGACAAACTAATATTTAACTCAATTATTTCCAAGAAGAACGGTATAATTTAACTATAAAATTGGATTTCATAAAATCGAATAAAAATTTTAACTATGAATTTGAACTAACGGTTTCCCGGAAGTAGGTACTGAACCGTTATAGTACCTTATAACAACCAAACTCTTCTAATCCAAGAGCGCAATAGGTTACCTGAATAATCCAGCATTTACATATGAGAGATTAAAATAATTCACCGAATTTGAGCAACCCTAGTAGAAAAATTATAGCAACTTGGACACAATTTGAACTATAAACCTGTGGGTCTGATATAATAGAAATGGGATTGATATAAGAAACTATGTATTTCAAATGTTTTGGAGCGTTCTAATTGAAGCGTTGGCGTTAAAATATATGTTGAAACAAAAATAAGATATTAATCTCTTGTTTTCATTTTCAAAGTTATTGTTATTGTTCACACTTAAGTAAAAAAAAAACTGATCAGTTACATCAAACTGCCAATATACACTGTTATATAACAATATTCGTAGCAGTAGAACTTATACCAAGTTCGTTTGAGAAATTACTGCTACCCATTTCTGCCGTCAAGCAGTAATGCTTTTGAGTTACTGCGTTCTGTGATAAATTGAGCCACAGACATGAGAATTCCACCTTCACGTTTCAGAGTTACGGGTGCATACGTTGCGGCCTGGGTCTTGTTAAGCCTAGGTAGGGGATGACGCAAGTCAGATTGCTTGGCAGAGGTTACCACTTAACACTTGGATAGATCAACTCGTTCTGTAACATAAAGATAAAAAAATATATTTTAAATTATATTCATTACTACAAAAATACATTTAGAATCATCTTGTATGTCGTAATATGGTCCTGATGATAAATTGCAATGGCCACGTCAACCTAATTTGCACCCAAACCTTTTTTTTTTTTTTTTTTTTTTTTTTTTTTCCGTGGAGAAATGCACTCGCATACCACCCAGCCACGGGGAAACTGAGTGGTTATGTGGGACTAGGAGTATATACCCACTAAAACTCCACGGTGTCCACCTCTGCCGCTTAGTGGCGGGAACACGGGGACGGTTACTCTTCCGTGAACCCACCGCGGCTGTCTGTTCCCAGACCCTCCATCGGTGTCTCCACCCTCCTGGGTACGACGCACCGGAACACACGGCACGTCACAACCACCTCGGGAACCAAATAGCCAAAGGGCGTCCGACGACCCCGTGTCAAGACGCCCGAGGTCCCCCTGCGACGGGTCAGTTCTGTGGCCCCGTCGCCTGCCACTGCGGCCGCAGAAGATAGGGAGAGCGGCGCCTCGCTATACCGACACTCCTCTTCCCCTGCGGCCCCACCGCGTCCGCCATCGAACGGTGACGGCCCCGTCGTGGCCGCGGAAGGTAGGGAGAACGGCGCACCGTAATACCGGCACTCCTCTCCCGCCGCGGCCCCTGCCCTCAGCTGCAGTGCCGCCCATACGACACCGCAGCCCTCCTCAGTTTCGGTGCCCCCCATAAGGCACCACCACCTACAAGTGCCGCTCCTTCGGGGCTTGGAGACAAAGCCCGAGGAGCGGCCCCTCTCGGGTTCCTTTAGCTTCTCCGTGGGTAGGCAAGGTCCACGGTTACTAAGCCCCCCCGCCGCGACAAGGCAGAAACCCCGGGGGGGTTGCACCCAAACCTGATTCAAGTCAAGAATTCATTCGACAAATCGTAATTGAAATGAGATGCAAATCATATCAAAGAGATGAAACTTGATATTTCTCTCATCGGAATAGCGATTTCTGATGCAGAACAGGTTTCAAGACAGGTTCGAACAATGAAGATCAGGTGGTCCAATCCGGTTGCAAAAAACTGATTTCTAACAATGTTTTTTTAAAATTTTGCATTATAAAGGATGACCCCTTTGAACTCGTAAAGTCTAAGACCTTTTAGCAACTTTAATGAATTAAGGTCAACAATATAAACTTAAAGAAAATATTATAAGTTATCATTAAATAGTTTTACAGAGATTTT
This sequence comes from Chesias legatella, assembly GCA_947359385.1. Classification (NCBI taxonomy): domain Eukaryota; kingdom Metazoa; phylum Arthropoda; class Insecta; order Lepidoptera; family Geometridae; genus Chesias; species Chesias legatella. The sequence continues at coordinate 941,331 of OX375784.1, read as the reverse complement.
ATTTCTTATTCACATTTCAGAGATGCATGAGCGGTTTATAATAATGATTGTATGCAATATTTTATTCTTGGTTTTCTCAAAGCACTTTTTTTAAACTCATTAGTTTTATGACACTACTAGCTGTTGCCTGCGACTTCGTGTGGAATTCGGTTTTATCACGCCCTCCCATTTTACGTCTCGAAAAAGTAGCCTAAGTTACTCTTTGTTACATCAGCTATCTGCCAGTGAAAGTCCCGTCAAAATCGGTCCAGCCATTTCGGAGATTAGCCGGAACAAACAGACAGACAGACAACAATTGTAAAAAATGTTGTTTTGGTATATGTACCGTGTATACATCCATATGCACTTAGTAAAAAGCGGTTATTTTAATATTACAAACAGACACTCCAATTTTATTTATTTGTATAGATAATTTACACATGATATATATGGGTATACATGATTTACTGTAGGGCTGTTATAAATATCATGGGTTATTATATTAACAACACCAAAAATAAATGCTAATGATTCGAAGCCTCATCTTGGATGTTGCTATTTGTCTTTGGACAACATTGAAATTACTTTCAAGTGCTGAGATTTCTATCTGAATTGTACCCAAATTTCCGAGTGCATACGTAAGGTCACCACGGTGGGACTCGCAATTAAAACAATAATGTCTTGCTCCACTTCCTCCGTTTCTCTTGTTAATATCACATTAATACACTTTCTAACGCCAAACTTTTCCTTATTGCAGGTAATGGCAGACGTTTATTTATGGAGATTGATGCAGTTTTTAAGTGAATGGTAACAAACAGAATCTTCGAGATGTGTGTCTGTTAGTTTGTACTGGATGTTAGTATGTATTTATTTTAAGATTACACGTTAAATATCAAGTGAATAGTGATAAGTGAAGAGAAACCTTTGTGTTCGTTATAAGGTTCATATTAGTAATTTAAATAATTCCTACATCTGTATACTGCGTTACCTGCAAAGAAAAAAAAAATGATCTAGAGTTAATTCAATTCTTTCCTTTATAATTCTAGGTTAAATATATAAGGTCAAATAGATTACTTCTTGCAGACCTCTATCAAAAATCCATACATGTACTACAAATACTGGTCGTATCAGTGAATCTCTCGACCTGTAATGGATTAAAGTGAGCCTCAACGAACAAGAGAGGAGCCATTTTGAGGTGCACTTAAATCCGTTCACCACACAGGTTTAGGAGACATGTTAGCTAATAGTAGTATGTAGTAGTAGTACTGCTGAGTGTAATTGGAACTACTGTCTGCGATCAACAAAAATTCTTGAATTAAAATAGACGTGCCTTGGTCAGAAGGTGATTAGGGGTGGCCAGACCACCCCCTAGAGATCAATCAAACGCCAACCAAACGATTAATATTTGACTCCAAAGTCATATCAAAGGACCGGGAGCGAGGAAAGAATTATTAATCATTATATTAATTAATAAAAAAAAAGAAATTGTAATGAGATCCATGTTTCTTGATCCAAGTATAGTGTCATATCTCTGTTTTTGCCCTCCTTCATATCTTTATTACATCAGGTATTTGTCGACATGGGGAATGAGAAGCCAAATAAATATATCACTAACTTTGGTTCCACCAATAAGTATACACTTGAATAAGAAGTATCAGAAGTAGAGGCTAACAGCGTGCCGGCTCTACTTAGAAATTGTCGCTCAACAGAAATTTAGTATAATCCGAATTAAAAAAAACATGTTTGATATCAAAAACTACGACTATACTCTGTCGTTTAACATAAACATAATAAGAATTTATTAAATAAATACCATGTTTTTTATTATTTTAGAGATGTACAACAAAGAGTTATCTATCCGTCTATCAGCATATTCAGAATAATCTTTATTGCATAACTGTTGCACAAAAAGGTGGTAAAAAGTATGTGTACAGGCTAACACAGTTTATGAGCCTTTTCTTATCTGGGTATTATTTCCTGGCAGATAAAAATTTTCATATTGCAGTTACGTTCCAGGAAGCTTTGTCCCTTTGACATTACCAGCAATCCTGGAGGTTTTTTTTTTCTTGAAATTTAATATAATATACTGGCGGTTATCTACAGGAAAAAAAGAATACCTTCATAATAACCTGTTATCCTGAATGAAAACATCTCCACAGATAACTTGTTACCCAACTTACGAGTTTCACTGTTATCTACAAGCAACAAGCGATTTTTAAACCATTACCCATTTTTTCCTACAGTTTTGCAAATATCCTCAGCTGAGATCAAAAATGTTACTACCGCTGCGTTCAATCTAAAAACAAAATAGAAGAATAACGTACCCCAAAGAAAGGTCAAAATCGTTAAACGATAAGTACAAAAGCTAGCCGGCTAACATGTTTCAAAAACGTTTAAAGCGGTCTTCATACGGAGTTAATTATAGGCTATGCTGACCCTTTGAAAAATACTTTTGTTACTCGGAGAAAGGTTATGAACCTTTCAAAGAAATATGAGAAACATTCCTAATTAAATTCTTTGCCGGATTCACTGCCAGATTTAAGTACAGATGCAGATCTGTTTAAAAATTTGGGTGATTCTGGGCTTTTCTCTTTCTCTTTTGGGAACGAAGCGTCTTATAATCGGTAGTATTTTGGCAATAGAACTAACGCCAAGTTTCTCTGGAGAAGTTCTGCCACGTTCTTGCCTATTTGTTTCTCCAAGCAGTCATGCATTTGCGTTTCTGTGTTCCGGTGTGGTTGCTGGTGAAATTGAGATTGAAATAACTGAGTGAGACATTCCACCTTCATGTCTTAGAATTACGAGCAGATGCCATGCGACTGGACCATGGCGGTACCTAAGCAGGAAAGGACCCAAGTCGCATCGCTTGTTATGGGCAGAGGTCAAAGTAAAGTCAAAGTCAAAACTTTTGTTTCCATAGAATTCATAAAGAAATGGCTTGGAAACGTCAATATTATTCAAAACATAAGGTCACGCGTACTTATTGATAAGTTTGATGCCTGTTCAAACCCTATCCGACCCTCCATGGGGAAGAACAAACAAGAAACCCCTAATGGAGGTTACCACTTAGCACCAGGTGGGCCGTCTGCTCCTTCCATTAATATATCACATAGAAAAAGAAAAAACAGGCACATAACGCTCTTTATTCATGTAACAGAGTGACGATAGCTAAGTAATCTATGTTCTTCCTATCGATGTTATCAGATTACTATTGTATCCATTATAAGGGTAGGTATTTAGGCGGGATATTAGCTAACATCGGGCGGGTCCTCAATTCATTCCCAATCATATTACAAAAATAGTCATTACAATGATCCTATAGGATTTCGTGTGTAGATAATCACACACGTCGTCCCCGTAGGTGTAGGCAGAGCTTAAAAGAGCCTTTTTTCTCTTTGTGTTACACTATCGTGAGAAAGGAGACGTGACACGAAGTGAGCATGAAGCCGCAATTGTTTTCACACAAATAACTTGGCTAATAGTTTATATCAGATCTTGTGATAAAGTGACGTAGGAACATTACAATGTGCATTGTCTTGTGTCAGGTGCAACTAGCTTAATTATTTATTCGTATTTGTATCATAGTTCTTTGATAAAAACATGTGTTTAGTCTGCATTACTATTATTTCTTCCCCATGGAGGGTCGGATAGGGTTTGAACAGGCATCAAATTTATCGATAAGTACGCGTGACCTTATGTTTTTAATATTGACTTTTCCAAGCCATTTCTTTATGAATTCTATGGAAATAAAGTTTTTGACTCTGACTTTGACTTTGACTTTGACCTTGCAAGGTCTTAGTCACGCACTTGATACAGTTATTTTCTTATATTTTAATTTGCAGCGTTATATTTCTATTAAAATCACACTAAATAACAAACATAGTGCCCTTTAAAGGCAAGCATGTCATGTTTTTATGTTTTGCACTTCCAAAAACAATTTAGTTGATGAAAATATTGTTAAAAACATATCCTCATTACTGGGCGCCTAAACATTTGTAATTTGGTAAATTGTACTTATGTTGCTAACTGTACATGTGGATGATCCTATTTTTTTATGCGATGTAGGTGATAGGACGAGCTGATGGCCCACCTGTTGTTAAGTGTTAACCGCCGCCCATGGACAACAGTGATACGACTCAAGTCCACTCCACCAAACGAAATGACTCAAGTCGCATTGCGTTGGGTCCATCACCCCGAGACAGGAATGTTACTTCTCATGCTCCTGCCATTCACCAACACCCACTCCTTTCCACCGGAAGACACCCTAATCCTAGTGGCTTATATTTAAAAATCGACTTTGAACCGTCTGTTGAATGCCTTACATTCCAAAATCTGGAATTTTCGTTGATCCCGGATTTCCTGAATGGATCGATATATCCTAGCCTAGTCGGCATGAATGCTTGGGTACATCATTTATTAGTCCTTTGGCACTCGTACGAGAATACAAAGTCAATTTGGTTTCTGCGACATTCGGAACTGTAAATATGTCAAACAGTAAACAAAGGTATCTGAATGCAATACACCCAGATCTTTTGAGATGGTGACTCCATTATTTGGTCAAGAACGCCATAGGGCGCGGCTGGAAACGTCTGTCATTTGTTCTAAACTTGCATAAATAGCTGTCAAATTATGAATGCTTAGATAAGTAGCTCTAATTTCTGTAAGATAAATAAAACAGGATTAATAAATCAGATATAATATGAAGCTGAATTATCTCGAGATATTATATTAAGTAGATTCGAACAGTTACTATTCAAAGACAAGCTTAAACCAAATTTTGACAAATTTTGGTGAAGTTTGAAATCTGTGTTGATGGCGAAAATACACTTTATGTGGAATTTAGCAGTGAGTTTTTTAGTTCACCTTTGAAAGTGAAGAAACCATTTTTGTCATTACTGCCTACAACGATATTGTGGCTGAGAAAGCGTAGTAATTCTGTTTAACCTGTGGCACTGCCGGCACTCTTGGGACATCAGCTCCGGCAGAATTGCCACTACTCGACACACTTTCGTGTTGGGAATGTCGTTTGGGAACAAGATTATAGGAACTATTGTTATGGGAATGCGATGACCTAATAACACTGGAGTTGCGAGATAAGAACTTTATTTTTCGTCCCTTTCGAGTAATTTCCTTTATTACTATTGTGATTTCAGTGGTACCTACTTAATTACATATTTTTTTCGCCTTATAAGCTTATAAGCTAAAAGTGAGATTCCTTTTATAAATTGTAGTTATTAAAGAGTATAATTTCAATGCTATTTGTTGTATTAAGTTTATTAATTAGATAAAATTCTATTTTTAATATCATAGTCTGGTTGTAAAAGTGAGAAGTTACCTAACCTCAAATACTGTCCAAAATGCACCAATAATAACGACTGGGTGAAAATTTAGCTACCAACCTATTACGATGCAAAATATATAACCATTTTTACTTAGAACAGACAAACGGGTTAGTAATCTTACTTATTTAAACGAGCAATTCTTGTATATATATATATATATAATCTGAATCTCGGAAACGGCTCCAACGATTTTCATAAAACTTAGTATACAGGGGATTTCGGGGGCGATAAATCGATCTAGCTAGGATTCATTTTCAGAAAATGTTGTATTATTCGTGTTTTCAAAAATCAACTTAACGACTGCAACGCCATCTCTTGTCGAGTAGCATAACTGCTTGAACGTAAACTCTACCTAAAAACCCGTGAATTCTGGAAATTTCGCGGCTTACAGTCTCACTACTGAACTGATGGCTCTTTAAAATGAGATTCTAAACCTTTGGCTATTCATTAGATACATTTTTTCATGCATCATTTCAATATCATACCTTTAATATAATATGTTTCACCTTCGGAATATAACATTTTGAGTACGATGATTGTTTCACACCTTGTATCTTACTATATTTAAACGAGCAATTCTTGTATATAAATATATATATATATATATAAATATATTATCTGAATCTCGGAAACCGCTCCAACGATTTTCATAAAATTTAGTATACAGGGGATTTCGGGGGCGATAAATCGATCTAGGTAGGATTCATTTTCAGAAAATCAACATAAACATAAACTTTTTATTGAAAGAAAAATAACAAAATGGTGGCGTTTATTCTATCGGTAAGATCGAAAAATATTATTCATATTTCATCATTTTATCAGTATGTAATTCGTACTTAAATATAATTTCTAAAAAACACAATATATCAAAAATAAAAAACCGAGCAAAGCTCGGCCATCCAGGTACTATTTATTAATTTAATAAGATCTTGCCTGAGTACCGAAACTTAAAAATCAAGTGCTTCGCTGATTTAAGGCTTTCATTTTGGATATGGCTGATATATTATCGTTTCCAATTCTTTATTGTACTTTAACAAGCGGCTATGTATATACTTACCTACTTACCTGATTGCCTTTGTTCAATCTTGATATAAAGTCTAGATTGCGACTATCTTAGCTTATCTTAGCAAATACATGAAAGCTCGTATTTGCTAAGATGTAATCTATAATATGAAGCAACTAAGTAGCCGTGCCGTTATGAGCAAACAGGAGACGGCGCGGCGCTATAACGGTACAAGCCACTATTATTGTAACAAATTGAATTCGGTATCGATAAAAAATGTACCCACTAACTCACAGTTAATAGAAATTCATCTACACATAAAACCACTATGAACTTAATTATATTTATTGTTAAACTACAGCATACCTAAAACCAGTAATAAAATTATAATAAAAAATAATAAGTGAGTTAATATCTAAGATAATCAAAGCGACACTGAAAGCGAAATCACTGTGGTTACTTAAACAGTCAATAAAATTTCCAGGGATCCCACATTCACAAAATTTCATTTTTTTTTAAGGCATTTCACACTGCGCCCTCTAGCCCCAAACTAAGCATAGCTTGTACTATGGGAACCAGACAACTGATATGATACATATATATACTTAATTTTTTGTAAATACATATTATCACCCAGACACAGAACAAAAATCTACATATACTCGTCTAATAAATGTTTGTCCATGATGGGAATCGAACCCACGAGCCACAGCGCAGAAGGCAGAGTTACTACCAACTGAGCTGTGAAGCCTGTCATTAAATAGTAAATCGCTTTGAAAGCTGAATATACAGTAGCAATATCTCCCTAACAAGCTACAGGTGTACAGTACTAGAACAGTGACCCCGTTTCGCAGCGGGAACGTTGCACCCCTCATCGATTACTCAACATCTCGTGAACCTGATCGAGATAAGGGTACATAAAGGCGTGAATCGGCACTCGTGCCGAACCTTTATCGAACAAAACGAAAGTGAGCAATTACCACTCCAATAATTCTTAGATTTTTGCACCTAAATGGTAGAATACTTTTGGAATGGTTATAGGATGGAGAAAAGTTTAAAAGATAATATCGGTTTATTCACTGAACACTTTGGTAAACCTAAGCCGAAGTTTATGTTTCTATGGTGAGATAATTTTCGCTAGGGGAAACAGACATTCAACAACGCCTTGAATATTAACTTGTAAGATCATTTGAGACGCACCACAATATTCATCATCATTCTGTATAGTCCACAGATCTACAAAAGTCCCCGAGCGCTACTTGGTAGGAGTTCTTGAGGTTACCCAATGGTTCATTCAGTTGCCTCAACACTGGGGTTCTCAAAGTGCGCCATAGAGAGTATAGAAGGGCCGCAGTGAGGCGCAAATTTTTATTTCCAGAAACTAAACTTCTGTATTAGCGGTTCCAAATTAAACGATTCAAATCGCGCCCGCTACATTTGTCGCTTACTCGATCTTAGGTACTTCAGTTTTCCACTGTATTTTAATCCGTATTTTTCTTAAATAAGAAATGTATTCTTGTGTTTCAAATATAAATACAAAAACTCAGCTTCATTTGGTATCGCTGTACCCTATTTAGACTGACTATGGTGACGAGACAAAATACTAAACCAGTAAGTTTGGGAACCCGTGCCTAGCAAATGCAAACACTGGCCACACATGATCAGGAATATTGAACAGGTCTCGGCACAGACGACACTATAGTGACTACTATGCTCCCGAGAGTTACACGTACACAGGTAGATACCTGTATCTACTATTTAATGGTCATGTGTGACGCCTGAATACAGGGGTGTTCGTACGTAGCTTGATTTCAGAAAGTAAATAACATAATTCTTATGGAACCCTTTGTCAATTGTTTAAAGTAGCAGTTAGTTGGTTTGAACGACGGCTTATCTGTATGTCGTAGGTTCGAATCCTATGATGAGCTCGAGCTTACGGTGTAGGAAAACATTGCTAGAAAACCATTGTGTGATAGATTGGCTCAGCTAGATAGCTACCAACCTCAAGGTGAAGGTCTGCCGCAATTATGTATTTTCATTACATGATGCAGTTACAGAACTGTAAGTATAATACACTATAAAGTGGGCCATCTACTAGTTCCGTTGCTCATAACAAGAACTGCGACTTGGGTCTTCTTTTACTTTGTACGACAAGACCCAAGTCGCATCGCATGCACCCGGAACTCTGAGACGTGAAGGTGGAATGTCTCACGTGCCTGTAATTTCATCGGCAACTACACCTTTAAAACCGGACCTGGAAACCCTAACAAGTAATGGGCGTAGTTCAGTACTTCATCGGCGTAAGTTCTCTGGTGTACTCCAGCAGCCTCACTCGAGAACCAGATTCAATTCCAAGCGGTGCGCGACGCCACTATAGGCTTATCATCAGATGATATGTTGTCAAACGCATCACTAATGAGTTACAAAATAAAGTAAGATACACTTACACTTCATTCCAGAAACTAATTCCAGAATAATCCTACTTCTAGGACAAATCAACCAACGAAATTACCAGCAAGTCCGGGAATTTACAATTTTATCAGCATTTCATGTTATATTTCGCTTATAACTTGTCATTCGCATACAAACCCCCTGTGAAGTCCACACGTAGATAATGTTATAGTGTCTAGCATGTGTGAAGTCAGAACTACATCAAAATGTGGAAGATTGCAGTGGTGTGGATGCATTAGTATGCGACGAGGGAGCTGCGGATACATGGTGCATTCAGAAGATATAGCGGGGCGTGATTGACGGCTGAGTCACGGGAAGTTCGCGGTACTTACATCAGACACCTGATTTGAAAGGAATTAGGTTCTGAGCGATTCACAGCAAAAGCTCAGCTCGATCCATCTTTTTGAAGGTTCGAAGTTAACCTTAGATTAGAATGAACCCATCATACAATAGTTTAAGTGAATATTGGTGGACATTTCACACAACGCCATTTAGCCCCAAAGTAAGCTTAGCATAGCTTGTATCAAGGGAACCATACTGATATAATACTTATATACTTTTGTTTGTAAATACATATTGACACCCAGACACAGAACAAACATCTATCGTCATACAATTATTTGTCCTGGACGGGACTCGAACCCACGACCCACAGCGCAGAAGGTAGGGTTACTACCAACTAAGCTGTGGAGCCAGTTTAAATTTAATAGTACAAGTCTGCATCATCAAAAGTGAGTACAATTTTGCCAATGTCTGGAGCTGTAGCGTGAAATAGGCAAGCGAACTATGAGTTCTATCAACTGGACCCTTCAAATGGAGTATACCTATTCTGATAATATCTGTGTATCTATATAATACGTACCTATACAATAGCTGCAATCCAGTTACATCAATAAGCGTATGTTATTGATAACCATTTCAATAGATAACAATAACAGCGCCGTTGCTGGAATGCATTCGAAATTCAAAGGGTTGAAAATCGGTTCAAAAACGAGCGGATGCGCACGCGCTACTCCCCGAAACTCCGAGCTGACGAAACAGCCAATCAGAGCTTCAGTTGCGCGCCGACCGTCGTCGCGTGAGGTTGTGCTTCGCTATGTCATTTCCGTATTTGAACATTCCTTCGTCTGTTGATCGAAAATAGTGCATTTTAGTGAAAATGTGCTCGGTTTTTCACGCAAAGTGCTAATGGATTTACCTTTGTTAAGTGTTAGGTAATAACATTTCCTTGGATTGGATAACTATGGTGATCGTCAGCGTTTTTAACAGGTCAGTGAATTTTAAACATTGATTTGGATGCATTTGCATGTTTTGTGACTGTATGGAAGTTTTTGTATTGTGCCTACCGTAAGTACTTAGTGAATGTTGAGTTGTAAGTTATAGAGTTGTAACTTACAAGTGTATTAATTATAAATTTATGAAGTTGTCACAAGTTTATAGTTATTATGAAATGAAAATCCTATCACCTTAGTAATTTTTAAACCACACATTTAGGAGTTAAGTTAATAAGTACCTACAAATATATAATATCTAATAGGTATATAATCAGTGACCCTCAATCTAAAGATCAAATAACTCATATGAAGAAGTTGGATATCAATAAATTATCTTTGCGGGAGTAAGAGTCAATTACCTAGGGAAGGGAAAGAAAGAGTGACATAGTTTGTGACACAGCTCACTCACTCTTCTGAGTTATTCATTTAGATATTACGGTAATAAGTTCATTCAAACTGCAGTTTCTTGTTTATTAACGACCTCCGGAGTTTCTCAACTCGTTTTAATTCTTTTATCTCAGATCTCCTTCATTTATAAACTATTTTGGATAAATCCTTTTTTTAATTGAAAGGATATGCTTTGAGATTAGTCCCATAGATTACATCACAATCTGTTCTGTAGTTTGGTTTGTAAATCAAAATAACATAAATATGTCATACAAGTACGAGATAATGTGGAATCATTCTCATTCATTGGCGATGAAGACTGTTTTTTCGTTTTGCTGCGCAGAGTAAGTAACATCTTTGAATCAAATTAAACCGGGGCAAGTAGATGTAATGGAATGAATAGAAATTCAGTAACTTAACCGAATTTACATATCTTCATGCCTTCATTAATCGCCGTGAAATAAAAATAATTATAATTCCCTACATGAGTGACATCAAGTTAAGTATGTGTATAGTTTGATGGTACTCACTTACTTAATAAGAAGATAGTCGATCTATGTCGGAAGTTTTTTCTTCATATATTGTTAATATTTACCTACATTGATTTAAGTAACTACTTATACCTTTTTAAAAAACCATGTAAACCTACCACGAACCAATTTGAACAAAGACCGTCCTATTTGTGTAAGACAACTTTAAACAGTGGCTAAAGTTAGTTATAATGTTTTGGTACGATGGTAAGTAATGAAGTAACTAATTATTATTTAATCCATGCAGCATTAAGTACGTATTTGTATAATAAATCGTAAGGTTCACTAGTCAAGAAGCAAGAAATATTTCATAAGCTCCATTATGAAGGCATGCGAGTCACATAATCAAATTAATGGATCGCAAGATTTTGTCTACGGAAGCAATTAGGTGGGTTTTGTGTGGAGGCGAATCACCAATCCTACACAAGAACTACCTTTGCCCGTATACATTTAATTACATTCTCTTTTTAACATGACATCACAGTTCACCAACCAATATTAGCATGACCTGCCAATTAGGTATTTAATGTCATGATATGCATCACTTTCTTCCGCTTTCAACATACACCGTACTTTAACGCGTGCAAATCATTTCCACCAATTCTTCAATTTCCTCCCTTCGTTTACGAGCTTCCTTGACTAATTAAGAAATGAATAAGTCATTATCAGAGAGTTGCAGGCGGTTTCGGCAGCTGTGTTTCTGGTTTTAGAGTGCATTATTGATTGAAGGATTTATCGCTGTTCCGATGCGTTTCCGATTACGCACGCGAAATGGAAACGGATCTGTGAATATGAATGCGTTGCCAGCTTTACGTTTCCACGTGTAATGGATTGTCGCGGTCGAGTGTTTTTCATCGGATGTATCGGTGACATATATATCGGCCATTAGCATCGTATAAACAAATATTACTTCGGTGATTGATTAGACACGTATACGGCCAAGTTTAATTACAATTAGATAAAAAGTATAACTAGCTTTTGTCGCTAAAGTAAATCATTAAAGATCTAAAGTAAATAAGTTAGAAAAGTAGCTCTCTTTTAGGGTTTCTTGTCTGTTCTCCTCATGGAGGGTCGGATAGGGTTTGAGCAGGCGTCAAAATTAGCGATAAGTACGCGTGACCTTATGTTTTGAATATTATTGACGTTCCCAAGCCATTTCTTTATGAATTCTTGGAAATAAAGTTTTAAACTTTGAAAGATTCGATTGAAGACAAATGTACAACACTTTCTTCGTAATTTACAAAAGCCTGTCAGTTAAATTTCCACATAAATCAAACGAGATTCAAGATAAACTTAATAAGCGTCCATTAAGCCAGTCTCAATATTTTCAAACATTAACCTGAAAACAACGTGAAATTACGTCTCATAAACAACTCGCATTTCATTATAATATCACTATTAATATACACGCTTGCTTACTTTTTCTGCGAGATTTCTCAGATGCTCCATAAATTTTTACGTTATTTTACATGTAAATATTACTGCTTTGATAAATTATACAAATTACCTGCAATCAACATACTACGTATACCTATGTAAACTCTAAATTTTACATACGCCAACGAGATTTTGATCTGCTTGCTGACATATAAACTTACTGCTTTACATAGGTCTCTGTCAAGGTCTTATAGAACACACGATTTCGAACAACCAGTTCCATGCAGCTAAACGATTCATTCATCCGTTAAGATTCCAAACTGTGTTTACATTTTAGAATCTGTCACATATCATCTCTACTAATATCTTAGCAATTTTTCATTTTATCCATGGAATTACTTCTCGAACACGTGGGCTACTCATGACGAGATTAAAATTGAAATTTGAAAATGAATGGACTTTTCAAATCTTGTTTTGATTTGGTTGGACGTTTCGACACAAAAAGCTTAAAATTCGAGTCTATTTCCAGTCTCGTCAACCCAAATGAGTAGTCCACCACTTTGCTAGCAGACAGCAAAAATGATTTTAGCCCACCAAGCAACTAAACTGAACTTGATATATCTTGATTAGTTTGGAGACCTCTAATAAAGATAATATTGGTCCAATCCAACTTTTTTAAACAGTGCTGTCTAACTAAAAAACTAAACCATTGAAGTAAAGAAGCCGCGGCCTCATTGACTGCCTGCAATATATGAGTAGCTGACCGCTTTAGTCCGCTTTAAAATGAGCTATTGACAACGTAAACATCCAACGCTGTCTTAAAATACTTTCTCTGCCATTCAATGTATAATATCAATGGTGAGATGATCTTGAACGCCGATGTAATCCTTTTTATACAGAGGTTTGTTAATTGGAACACAACATTTCGATTTGAATTTAGAAATTGGGTCACTTTTGAATAATGATTAAATTCACTGGGCTCTATATCTTCATAGGGTACTAAAAAACGGTTATTTAGATGTTTCCTCCATAAATTTGACTATCTTTTGCAAATGAACTTTGACTACTGTCCAACAATTTTACCTTTAGTTGACTGAATGGAGCTGTTATGTATCCTACGCGCCTGTCAGATGTTATAAATAGAAAACGTCTATGTTTTTGATATATTTCTTACATTGAAAAGGTACAGTACTAAGTAATATTTAACGACAAGACGAATCTAATCTATGTAAACAGAATTTGCTTTATAACTTGTCCAAAACTATTAAAAAAAAATACCCTTTTTGTACTACGTAAAATGGGTAAATAAATGGGACTAGACAACTGATATACATTTATACTTTTTTTTTCGTAAATACATACATATAAAGCATATTAACAACCCGACACAGAACAAACATCTATGTTCGTCACATAAATGTTTGTCATGGGTGGGAATAGAACCCACGACCTACAGCGCGGAAGGCAGTTACTACCAATACCAACAGAGCTGTGAGGCCTGTCAAAATACTACCTACTTCAAAAATACGTGTTTGAAACTGCTATTTAAATGCATAATTTTAACTGGATTAAGGTTAGTCTTTCCTCAACATTCCTCAGCATGTTATTGAGAATGGTAGGCCGCTTCGCTCCGCATTTCACTTTCAAAGTGCTCATCGCATACTTAGAAAACCAATGTCATAAACCACAAACATTAAAGCAAGGGAACGGTGATTTGTAAACGAGGTCAAATCATTCCTTATTGAAATTCAATGTTTAAAGTTGCATTTGAGTGAAATGCAGCTAGGTTTTTTTTTTATTTGTGGTAAAGTTATAGAGTGAGCAAATGGCCCACCTGGAGTTAAGTAACCTCTGACTTGGGTCCTCCCTAATTAGGTACAAGACCCAATTTCCATCGTATACCATTAATCCGAAATCTATACAAATAAATAAAATTGGAGTGTCTGTTTGTAATATTAAAATAACCGGTTTTTACTAAGTGCATTATGGATGTATACACGGTACATATACCAAAACAAAATTTTTGTAAATTTTTGTCTGTCTGTCCGTCTGTTTGTTCCGGCTAAACTCTGAAATGGCTGGACCGATTTTGACGGGACTTTCACTGGCAGATAGCTGATGTAACAAGGAGTAACTTAGGCTACTTTTCCGATGGGTGCGTGATAAAACCGAATTCCACGCGGACGAAGTCACGGGCAACAGCTAGTGTGAATTATTTTTCGTGGGATATTTTATATGTTTTGTGTTTAATGCATTCGTTATTCATAGATATATATTAACCGCTTCTATGATGGCAGTGATCGATCTATCTGTTTTATCACGCAATTAAGTATGTTAAATAACTTTGTTTCCCGCACAATAAGTGTCTTAAGAATTGTTATCACGCTATTAAATTGCTAATGATTTCTGTTTATCTCGACAATAAGCAGTGAGCGTGACTACATCGATTGGGTAACACGAGGTGAATGACTCCGACTTATTTACTTTTATTTATTGAGATTTGTATGGGTGAGATATAATGGATCTAGTCGTTTCACACCACGACCGATTCGAACCGTAGTGCGAATCGCCCAACTACTGTTTCTGAATGGGACCACCGCAGTGTATAGGTGGTGTGAATGGCCCAAGGTATCTTTTGAAATGGGGCGATTCGTACAATGGTGCAAAAGGACCCATTCAAAAAGAGCTCTTGGTTCGCACTACGGTGCGAAACTACTAAGGACCCGATAAAACCTGTCACGAGCAAATCATAAGAACCTATTACCTAAGTAAAAAAAATAGGAGTATCAAATCCTTATTACAATTATTTCATCAAAGCCTTTATTTATCATTATATATTTTCACCATATATTTTAATGAAATTTCACGCCACATTACCCCTCTTGTAACATTTAATTATTCTTTGCTTATTTTAAATACGGTGCATGCTATCCGTTCACATTGATTTCTCCCGGTCGGTGCGGTGTTCAAAGATAGTTATGCTTTCTACCTTCTGTCACAATGTAGTAAAAGTTAAAAATGAATAATAATTAACAACGAAACCCCACAATTAGGCAAATCACTTTTACTGCTAATGAATCATGCGCTAATGGTTTTGCTCTGTCTGTTGACGAATACTTCTCAGTTGTTTATTATTAGCGTTACCTTTGTAGCGATGATGGAGAAGTGACACGCGGTTTTGTCTTTGAATCCTAAGTAATCCAGAACTGTCACCATTATCTAATGAAATATCGAGTTTTCGTGCAGCATGATACGCAATATTGCCCCCAAAACTATGATCGGATCGATTGGAAATTGGCTCAACAATGCGTTGCATTGTCGGACCATCTGTCATTGATGCATTCAATAACGCGGTAATCGTAGGTTAGCTGCGCGTATTGTATAAAAACTACCTTTTATTCTCATAAATGCGAGTCGATAAACAGTATTTTTGCGCACGCGAAAGTAATTTAGTTGTTGGATGTTCTGCAGATTTTTTCACCCTCCCCACAATCCGATAAGTTTATTTATTAGTCGAGCTAAAATTGGTTTAAGGGTCGGTTTACGACTGAAGTTTGTTCAGTTGAATGAGAGGGGATCTGTCCTGAGCTGTCGGTCAATGTCGCCTTTGTTAGTTTTATCGTCCATCTTGGTCCATAGTTTGAAATTATCGAAGTTTATTAGTTTCTGCTGTGGTTCAACTATTCGTTAATTAGATTTTGTTTTATCTTTGGCTGTTATTATGGACATGTGGCGTTTAGACCTGCTTAGTTTTAACGACTCATAAAATATTAATTTGGACGTAATAATAAAACAGTCCTATGATGCCGACTATGTTGTTATCAGGATATGTTGTAGCAGCTCTTTTTCACACTTGAATTTATCACAACTCCAGGGCATATTTTCGAAATTTAGGAATTTAAGAATAACCGGTTTAGTGATAAAAATACATTATTTTCGTAAACAACAGACATAAACAACTGGGCAAATAGGATGGATTGAAAATCCCTTGAACATTTCATCCTTTTAAGTATAATGTGAATAGAAGTAAGTTCAAATAAATCCTGAAGTCCAGGCGATGAGCAATAATTTCTTATTATTCCTTCTTTGCCTGTATCTGTAGTAAGGTTTGCAATAAACTCGTCTATAAAATCTCATTTTTCATTACGTAGTAAATAGTTTTAGGGTTATTGTTGTTTTTACTCATTAGTTATAAGTTATAAGTATATGTTTTTGAAAGGTTTTATGTTGTTTCAGCGCTATATAAAAGTCAATAACTGCAAATGAATTTGAATAGCCCATTTTGGAATATCTTTCGATCATTAACCACTGAATAATAAGGTAGTAAGGGAAATTGTTTTCTGCTTATGTAGTGCCTTGTAGTTAAGAAAAGGAATCTTCATCGAGTCGAATGTAGTCTAATGACTTAATAAATATTTCGTGTATACATTCTACATAAAAATATATTGAAACGAATTTTCTTTCTTATTTTTCTTACATAATGACTTCGTGAGTTTTAAAATGTTATTGTTACTAAATTAATCATTGTACAGAAACATAGTTAACGAATATCTCTTTCATTCATACCAAACCAGCAGTTGGGAGTATCGATTGACACAATAATGGATCATTGTGTTCAGAAATTATGAATATGTGATTCGCTATTTGCCGAGATTTATCTTATTTTGATGCTGTTATAGTAAAAAAATGTTCAAAATGTTCCCAAACTTAACCCTTCAGCCTGGAATGCATATTATTTTTTGTTTTGTCTTTCTTTTGTTTTTGTTCTGTAGGAATTTTTAAGACTTTCTTTCACCTTCCTGCGTAACGGGAAAATGCTAGTGATTTTAGCATATTTTTCGCCACCAACAGGGTTGCTCCCTAGCTAAACAGACTCGCTTGCTTCTTCCGGAAGACAGCGTGCTTCATCTCAATTCTCAATCCATATTTATTGGTTCTATCAAATAGGCGTTTTTCTTCGTAAGAACACTATGTACCCAACTACCCAAGTACTACCCGAACATAATAATAGAAAATCTTAAAATTTGTCACAGTATAGTTAAAGTATTACATTACAGATAAATAATCCTTGTATGTTCTTCCCTTTCCGTAATAACTTAATGCACCATTTGAACGAAAAATCTGTTACGAATTAAATTTGTGTTGGGGTGTATTGATTCAAGACTCATTGTGTCCAGAAATTATGAATATTTCATTCGCTATTTAACCATGAATGCGGTCATTGTTGTAGGGCAGGGTCGTGCATCATTTCGTTCATCTGATAAAGGTGGAGTTTGCATGAAAGTGAATGCTTGATAAAAACGTGACCCATCTTATTGACACAAGCCTTTTTATCGACTGTTATTAGAAAAACCTTTTTTATGCCCTACTATTATCTTAATTGATAAAAATCACTTACCGGCTATTTATATGATAAGGACAAGTTTTTATTTATTAATGATGTAAATATTTTCACTGCGTATATTGAACATGCATTTTGCACATTGCAACCCGTAGTACTTAAGGGTTAACAGCCAATCTGACACGAAATAGTTACCAATAACTATTATGGCTTAAATTGCCAACTGGTTACTTAGTGTTAAAAAGTATATGTGAATAAAATCGATGTATTTATGCCAAATAAATGCTTGTATTTTATGTTATTTTACCTTCAATCACCAAAATCAAAAAATTTTAGTACCACAGTTTGACAACATACGATAAATGAAGAAATTACTGGATGGAAATACCCAATCAAAAACTTTAAATATACCGTTTTTTTTATCAATTAGATACATTAACGAGACCTGACATTACCGATTCCTACACGTATAGATACTATTATGTAATGTATAATTTACAACGGGATTGAATAGTAGTAACCCGTTAGTTGGTAGGTGCATTTCATATGACCTAGAGCCGGATAATCGTAAGATATTTTTAACTCGGTACTTCGTAATCCGGATAAGTTTTCCTCGCTCTGGCCCCGCAGATATGCCGAATCTTTGAGTGATCGATGGGCCAAGTCGTAAAAGTGAACCTCTGTATTATATATTAAAGTCCCCGCAACTTTTTTATGTCGATTCATGTGGGATAATCTGGGAAACAACAGATTTTGATAAGGTTTTGACAAGTAGATAGACGGAATCTGGAGAAAGATTTGTGGATAAGGTCCCGCCGCGCCGTGGCCGTAGGTCGTAACTACGTGTTGCCTTGTGCGAAGCCGGGGCGGGTCGCTTGTATTTAATAACTTAAATCTGTATATAGAACAAACTATCAGTCTGTCGTAAATAAATTATCTTTTAAGTTCAATTCATTATATTATTTATTGATTATTTATTTTTTATTATTGACTTGAGTCTTGTCATACCAAGTAGGGGAGGACCCAAGTCGCATCGATTGTTATGGGCTGAGGTTACCACTTAACACCAGGTGGGCCGTCGGCTCGTTCCGTATATCAATCACATAAAAAAAAAAAACAATAAATCACTGAATTATATTTACCTATGTATTAGATATATTTTTCGAACTATGAATGACCCTGACGATGAAAATGTGGTCACGGAACAGGTATGCTATTTTATCCATTAGTTTATTAAACCCCACCTTAAAACATTGTTTATGGAGAGAATTTTCAATGGACTTGAAATGACCGTTACAATAATATTTTAATACCGGCACTCATTCATAATCCATTGTTGTGACATACTACTTGAAAACAATTATGTATGTATGCTCAGTGAAAAATTTTTTATACAGGTGTCCCTGTGTCTCACCACTGAGGATATGAATTTAAGAGCAGTAGAACTCTCGCCAAGTTCGTCCGGGGAAATACTGCCACCATGTCCATGTCTGCCGCCAAGCAGTAACGCTTTCGCGTTACTGTGTTCCGGTTTGAAAGGTGTGGTTGCCGGTGAAATTACAGGCACACGAGACATTCCACCTACACGTCTCAGAGTTACGGGCGCATACGTTGCGACTTGGGTCTTGTCGTACCTAGTAGGGGAGGACCCCAGCCCCATCGCTTGTTATGGGCTGAGGTTACCACTTAACACCAGGTGGGCCGTCAGCTCGTTCTGTAATTGTATTACATAAAAAAAAAAAGAAGACCGAAATTTTGATTCCTTAGAAATTAGATTTAAGAATTAGATTACTGTGGATAAAACTGTCTATGAACAATAAAAATAATGGTATGTATAACAAAAAGTTCATTCGAATAGAGCATTACTTACTGCTGAGGTTAAACCAATTTAAGGTCCAGTGTTACGGAAAGAGGTCTAACTTTGTAAGGTCAGGACTTCTTAATGATTTCGACGGGACGAGTTGTCAGACGACTTTTTATTTTTATTTTTTATTTATTTGTATTTTTCATATTAACTAATGTTAGGTACTAATGCTAATAACGAAACGAACCAGTTACATTCTCTACCCATAACTGCAGCAATACGACTTAAGTCCCTGACTGAGGCCAAGGTGCATCGAAGTCAGAGACACTCACATAATATTGTGCGCATGCTTTCACACTTTAAGGTGGAATTTCTTAAGTGCCTGCAATACCTTAGACATTTCATCTTAGCGACAGAAATAGGTAGGTACGGTTGGCAGTACCTTCTTTCCCGCACGAGCTAGACACGATTTCTACCGGTAAAAAGCTTCAGTGGGACTACCGTTACCACCGTTATTCATATGTATATCAATTTGTAACTGTTAAATTCAGCTTTAAAACCAAATATCAATAAGGAAATTTTATTTGTAAAAATCAGTTTCACATTCGTATTTAATTATCATTTCATTTGTGACAACGTAAATGCTTTCTTTGAGCATTATCTTGAAGTATCAGTGCAACTATTTTTGTGAAAGATTATATTTATTGACAACCCTAGATATCGCAAAATCGGAATCCCGGTTTGCGGTATGCTAACGGTAGATGATCGATCAAAGTATACAATCGATACAAAAAGTTCGATTCGATCCGAGCGAACTTAGTGGCGGAAGAGCGCACTTCAAAATCAATTTTCCCATCCTCACATAAATTATATAAATAAACTCAAATCACTAGAAAACCTGTTAGAAAATATACAAGTCTTCATGAGCAGGCTTGCAACAGTATTATTTTTCAATACTAAAGAAATTTGAATAATTTCACATAAATAATACATATTCCTGACAGTCTTATTTTCCATCTTTAATTTTGAAAAAGTACAAAGAATCGTTATAACACTATCATCTCACAAAAAAAATATCTCAATGAAAGACTTTATACAGCAGTTTCATAAACTGTACCAAGATTTTTATCGCAGTGCGCGCTTACCCGAAATAAATATAATAGTATTATTAACCGCGCTGAGGTTTGCTTTGAATTCACTTTGTAATTAATTTACGGTTGGTTTAATCCAAATGAACGGCTATTGTATTCCGATCGATTGAAAATCGATGAATGATGCGATATAAATAATAGCTGGGGGGAACAAAATTCATTTAATTATATACACAAGACAAGATAACAGTTTTTTTTTTTGATTTTTTGATTTTGAGTTTGACGTTTGTTGCAGCAAAATACCATTTAAGTTTGAATATACAATATTTAAAAAAAAAACTTAAATAAGTACTTTACATGAGGTGAATTTTTCATAGTCACTTAAAAATTAACCGATTCTATTTTTTAGATCAGAAGTTGCAACCAATCAAATCATTTTCATTTTATTATAAATTAACTTAAATTTAACTAGGTACATTGGTACACTTAACATTTAATAAAAAAAAAAAACTATTTATCATTTTTAATTTTTTTTAAATTTTTTTTTTTAAATTCATTTTTACATTACACGATATACACATAAAAAACCCTAATGCTAAACTAGGCTGGGCCTGTATAATAGGCAATTAGTTCCTTCCTAATTTCAATTTCAATGGCAGTGATTTGAAAATTAAAAATAAAAACAAATGGTTAGCTTGAACTTACTTTGACCAATAATTTCCGCAAAAGTTCCATAAAAAAGTACTAAATTGTCGGTACCAGGCATATATTAGTATTTAAATACAATGATACCCAAATATTTTTGTCTTTGCAATACATTTAATGATACCGACCTACTTCAAAGATAATATCTGCCTTCGTTCGATTTTCTGGCCGCTGTCCTCACGAACCTCTCGACACCTTTCTGCTGTTGAGAAAATAGGACTGCAACTTACTTGCCTCTTCGACGAACCAGCTACCTTCGGTACTCAACTTTCCTCTTCACGAACCAGCTACCTTCGGTACTCACCGATCTCAAAACTCACGTTATGATAATGTTATTTATTCAAACAACATTGTGGTATTTCTAGCAAGCGTGGCATAATAACAAATTATGTTAACATAGATAAGCAATAATGCAGTGGTTACGTTTAGTTGTCGGGTGGGCGTATAATGGCTGATTCCAACGGATATTTTCATTTGAAATTATGGTTATTTTAATGCAAAACAACGCTATTATTGAGTTACTAATAACATTTTGTAAGGTCTTGCAACAGTTTAATTTCAGTGGCCTGTTAGCGCCTGTTATCTTGATAAAAAGTATGGTGTTATTCCTTGTACTTAACATCTACCTATCACTATATAGTATAAAACAAGCACTCCCTTGTTAATTGACTGAAATATAACGATAAACGTTCAAGATGTCGAAAAAAATTACGGAAACTGGTAGCTTTACTGGCGTGCCCCGCAGAAACAAATGTTTTTATACCTTTGTGAAGGTTTAAAAAAAAGCAAATTATTATAAATAATTGAGCCTTAATTAATTATAATTTGCCCGTTATGTGAGTATATAAGTAATAATTATTGGTATCATGTCCGTCAATTTTATTTGGGGCCCGTAAAACGGCAATAACGGATGGTCATTCGCTTTATGGATCGTATTATTGTTATGAGTGGCAATTTAAACGAGTGTCGGTTAATCCCGGCCATGTTGGTTTTATTTTTCACTTGACTCGGCTAAGATTAGTTTACTTCAGAAATTCATTTCTAATCCGACAACCAAGACACTTTATGCCATAAAGTTAAAAGTCAGTTCAAAGTCGGACCTCAAAGTCGTTTTGGATAGGCTCATGCTGGACACCATGTGGAATAGACAAAGCAATATTAGCATATTTTTAGACGACTGCCCAAAAAAAGAGTGTAATGTTTCAGGGTTCACGTATGTAACTTCGTTTTAATAATAATAGGTTAAATTCGTAATTCCAAAAAAAGTAGGGTACCGTTAGAATCCTTACATTTTCCCGATTGACACTGCCTATATTTTTAAAACAAATAGTATTTTTTATATTCTTGGTACAGCTTGTTATTGTTTCCAATAAAAAAAAAAAATCTTTCTTCTTTCTCTTCCTTCTTTCAAAAGCTGCGGCCAGTGAATTCACGTCAGTGAATCACGGCTATGGAATTTCAATCCGCCCAAAGACAATGTAACAGCAAAAAGGTGGGCCCTAGCTTAGGTCTCAACGTTCCGTAAGTTCCGGGGTCATGTGGTCACCGGCTGGTGCTGATGGATGGGAGTGTAACTACACGTTAGGATAGTTAGTTACCACACACCATGCATTATGCGATACTTGGATAAGCGGGTCGACCTTGCTACTTGATCTGTTAGGATACATACTACTACTACTATTTTGACAGGCCTCACAGCTCAGTTGCTAGTAACTCTGCGTTCTGCGCTGCAGGTCGTGGGTTCGATTCCCACCCAGGTCAAACATTTGTGTGACGAATATAGGTGTTTGTTCTATATTTGGGTGTTAATATGTATGTATTGATAAAAAATATATATGTATTCTATCTTGACTGGGTCTGGTGGACTCATAGTACAAGCTATGCTTAGTTTGGGCTAGATGGCGCTGTGTGTATTGTCCACCAATATTATATAATATATGTTGGTACTATTGTTGTGTTAGACGTATTCGCTAGTTAAGTGATTGAAACCAACGGCTCATTATTATATCTGGTATTCTGAACTTGAATCTAGATAAAAATTTGCATGATGTGAAAAAAAAAAATAGACTATCATACCTCTTAGTTATTTTTTTATTTGGACTTTTATTGTTGTCATTTTGTTTATGTGTCAGAATGAAAGATCGGCAGTTCCCCCCATCTGATGTTAGTCTCTAGTTTATCTTTTGTTTACTGTCTGCTCATTACGGTTTCTCTTACTATGGGAAGATATGAATCACATTGCACTGAGCCCATCAAAATGAGAGATTTTTGCTTATAATTTAGTTTAAAGGTAACATAAGGAAATGTTTAGTTTGAAATAGAACAAACGCAAATGCGATACATAAACTAGACATTGCATCAAATCATTGTTCGGTGGCTTGACCACTATGTGACCTTTCCGTTTCGATAAGATAGCACATTAACTGAATAGGGCTATAAAATAGGTTACGTAAATGGGAAGAAATTGCTTAATTATTTCTAACTGAATTGATGGCGTAAAATGGAGGGGGGCAGAGTCGCTTGTTCGGCTAAGTCTTGACCTGGCCTGGCGTTCGAGTCCCGGAACAACGAGAATTGAATTTCAGATTTCTAGATGTAATCTAAAAGCATTAGAACTCTCGCCAAGTTCGTAGGGAAGTGCTGTCACGATGCCCATTTCTGCCGCCAAGCAGTAACTTTACTGTGTTAAGGCTCGAAAGGTGTGGTTGCCGGTGAAATTGCAAGCACATAAGACATTTCACATACACGTCTCAGAGTTACGGGCGTATACGATGCGACTTGGGTCTTGTCGTACCTAGTAGGAGAGGACCCAAGTTGCATTGGTTGTTATGGGCCAAGGTTACCTAACACTAGGTAGGCTGTCGGCTCATTTAGTGACTGTATCTAAAAAAAAAAAAAAAAGGAACCAATCCGATTCCTTCGATTGTTGAAAAATATATATCAAATACGTACTTTATAAAAAAATGGTAAACATGCATTGCTAGCAGTGTTGCAACAAGTTTAAAGTTCAGTTGCAAGATTTCACCACAGATGTAGACAATAGACAACATTCAGAAAAACCGTGACTAGCCTTACTAATGCATTCCCATAATTTATATCTCCATCCTTCTTTTTATATTTTAACATTAGTAGGAAATCCTCAGGGTCCTTGCATACCATATATTCATAGAATTTAACTGAGGCGTCAGCTATTCTCAAGGCAGAACTTGGCACGTCAAGTATTCTGGCCGTCTCCTTAAGGAACACAATGCCAGTTTCATTGTTTCCTATATATTTGAATAGATTGTATCTGACAGCTAGTGCTTTGGTTGAAAGTTAGCATATATTATTCCTTGGATCTGACTCGCTTTTGTATCTGTGTCACGACATCTTTGTACGTATGAACCATTTTTTTGTTCAACTCAGCGGAGGTTTTGGAAACCCACGTGTACTACGATAGAAACACTTTAATACTACTAAACGGAAGTCTCTTTGTGTGTTGCAGACAGAATTAACTTTATACTTACATCCTTCGTTAGAATCTGATCCTTTGCATTTAAAAAATTATTAACCAACTAAGTTAGGAGCCGTTGGCTCCTTATAATTTTTGATTTCCTAAACAGACATTTTCACCCGTAAATCGATAATCCTTTACGGTCGATTTCGACGCCGATAAACTTAACCTTAAATCCAGCGATTAGTTACGGGCTAGTCAACTTTGCAATCGTATGCCCACGCGGCTAATCGATCTTTCCACGTGAGTCACAAATCGATTAACGCATCGATTTCAATCCGATTTTATTGTTATGCAGTCGTTTTGTTTATGCGATCGGTTTGTTTAAACGGTCGGTAATAGGATGGGGTGCCACCAGCGTTGCGGTTCCTTCAGTAAATAAACACATCTCAGTCAAAACAGGCTATTTGTAAATATTATTCTATATTCTGTTTAAAATCTGATATCCTGTTGGGTTTTTACGTTGCTTTAAGTTACATAAAAATATGCAATTTTAATATTCATCTGAAAATTATTAAGCTCTTAACAGATTACTAGAGTCGCCAAGACTTGCTGTTACCATACCTATTAAGATGAATAGTGGCCAAAATGGTACTCAGTTACTTACTTCTGAGAATTCGTTTCTAAGTCTAAATGCCCGTATTCAGGTTAACTAATTAATTTGATCAGTTATTTAGTAACTGCGATCTGAATATTCTTGGAATAAAAGCTAGATTACGGGGAATGAGTGACAAACAGTCCATGGTTACCTGTAAATGGGGGCAACTTGTGACTTCTCCACCTTCTCAAATATCGACCGATGGGTTAGTATTTCCTTTGAACTATGATATTTATTTTTCTTATAATAGTCCTAAAATATACCTTAAAACGAACGCAATAAAAGATAAAATAAGTTGGTTTAACGAAAAAGAGTTATTTTCATGAAAATTTTAACAATCAAGTTTCAAAGTTTTTGAACCCTTATTATATTTTCAAATAGCCTAGCTCGATAATGTAATCCTACATTTTGTCTCCAAAAGTTAGGCGCGTAAATTTCTAATCGTTAAAATGTAACATAACCTACAGTTTTGCTATAACTAAACATATAACATTGTATGAATGACATTATTGGCAATGTTGCCAGAACACTATAATCGCTGGCCACACATTGCGCTTAAATATTTACCGTACTGTATAAAGAGTTTTTTTTGGTATTCCAACCATCATTCACAGATTTTCTTGTAATTTCCTGCCGATTCTTGAGCGTCAGATGATCAGATCGAAAGATCAGATGGCCTAGTAAGATGGCGAGTTGTACTTATTAAGACATTTGTTCGAGATACTGCACAAAAATGCTTCTTTAAATGGTTTCTGCGAATATATCTTGAAATTATTTTCTGATGTTAACTAACTTTTTTTTATTTTATACAGTACAGAACGAGCCGACGGCCCACCTGGTGTTAAGTGGTAACCTCTGCCCATAATAACCGATGCGACTTGAGTCTTCCCCTACTAGGTTCAAGACCCAAGTTGCATCGTATGCGCCCGTAACTCAGAGACGTGTAGCTGGAATGTCTCGTGTGTCTGTAATTTCACCGGTAACCATATAATTCAAACTGGAACACAGTAACGCTAATGCGATACTGCTTGGCGGCAGAAATGGGCATGGTGGCAGTACTTCACTCTTGAGATCTTGCATTAGACACTGTTTAACCGAATTATTCATTAAGACGTTTAAGTATATTTTTGACGATAATTTTTTTTTGTATAATTGATACTTAATTATTAACTACTAATTAATAAAATAAAAAAATGAATCCATGGCCGTTGACCATGTGAAAGGATTAAAGTGCGCCTCAAATAGGCTTATTCTTGCACTGTCTTCGAATATTTAATTCTAAGACATACTAGTATCCTCCTGTTTTCCTTCGCCGGTTTGAGAATGTGTAAAATGTGTAAAACTTAAGTAATGATGAAACAGAACGGCCCAAGATTATGCGCAACTAGTTTCTGCCCGTGGCTTCACTCGTGTAACATCTGTATAAAAACTAGCTTAAAGGAACTACAGGTTATCCAGATCCGTTCAGTAGTTTTAGCCTGAACCAAGGAATAACAAACAAAACTAAAAAAAACAATTTATAATATATTAAGACAACGTAGTCAAAAACATATAACTTTTTGCTTCAATTAACTTTGGCATATATATGAGTTTTATCAGGAACTCCAAATTATTTAGATCAATCGTATTTGGACACACAATTAAAGTGTCGGGTCGGTATGCCCGTGACCTTTTATGGAGAACTCTTTGGTAGACCTGTTTCCTAAGTTCCGCCTCCTTGATCCAAGCAGCATTAGCATATAATGGTAGAGTTTGTATATAATAGTTAATAGATAATGTGGGTGTCCACAGTGTTGAGATGATGACTGAGCTCACAGCACAGAGCTACAGCGCAGGTCGTGGGTTCGATTCCCACCCAGGACAATTATTTGTGTGACACACATAGATGTTTGTTTTGTGTCTGGGTGTTATATGTATTACATTTATATATTTACAAGAAAAAAAAGTTAATTTGTATTATATCAGTTGTCTGGTTCCCATGATACAAGCTATGCTTAACTTTGGGGCTAGTTAGCGCAGTGTGAAATGTCCACCAGTATTTGTTATATTTATTATTATTAAGATTTTGGATCATTTGAGGTCTAACCGCCAAAATAGTAATGTGAAAATCTGAAAAATAATATTATTTCTATAGCTTCGACGCCGTCGGCTTCCTTTCCTAATAAAGGACACACAGCTTGCATTTGGAACAGCGCAGCAATTTATCTTGATAGCGATATGACTCCGCTCCGGTATAGCAAAATAAAGATAATTCAAAAATCATATTCGTTCTTTTTCCGGGGAAGTGATTACACGGGACACAGTATGACATTGCCGCGTGTATTAGAAAAGTGTGGATGCCGGTGAAATTACAGACATAGAAGATCTCCGGAATGTCACATCAACCAAAACATGGTTTCACTCCCCTAAATAACAAAAAGATGAATATCCTAGTAATGCACACACCTTTGATTTTCATCTAATTGGTAGAATAACTAGAAACTAAAACAAGTATAACGTAAGCCACGGTCTACTCAGAGCAAAGGATGTAGTTTTAACTGTTGCTAAAACGATATTTGATCTGCTCCAAAACTAACATGCCCAAATTAAAGCATTTATCCTCAAATAGGAAATTATTACCATCGGCTAATTGGAAATATCACTTTACATACGCAAAACTAATCCTTATCAACACATACAGTACATTTTAAATTTATCTTAGTGGGTACAGTTTTATACATACATAGTTGCACTAATTGCTTTTAAAACGACAAACACTTATGTAATGGAAATTAATGTAGCCAGACAAGTAATTGGTTAACCCCTTGATTACAGTACGCGCCATATATGTATGCATGCGAAGATAAAACATAGACCGATATAGAAAACCATATGACTTAATAGTTAAACTTTTATGCTACAGGATCAAAGAGTCTCAAATGTGGTTTTTGTATCGCTAAGTAAAAACGGTCAAGGCAAAGCCAAGACGCAATTTATTATTTAAAATTCATTTAACCGTTTTATGATTCTAATTTAGTAACTCTCGTGAATCTAATTATAATTGTCTGCGACAAAGATGTCCACTGATGGGCGCACAATAGGATGTTTTGTGTATTTTACTAAGCCTTCATCTGTCAGCCCTACTGTTATGTGAAAGTTTTTTTTCTCTTGTCTTATGGATGAAGAAAGATTTTCCTTTAAATGTACTTAGTATCTGTCGTGTGCTTGCATTGAAGTTGCTGTGGCTCCGGTTTCATTTGTGATTAAGTTATGCTCAAACGTTCTTCCTCCAGCTAGCATCCTCAACATTCAATAAATTGTGAATCAGCTCTAGTCCTAGGATGATATTTATATATATCTTCTTATCATCTTATTCAGAAATAAAAAATATTATTATTATATTGTTTGCTTGTATTGTGTATTGTGTGCCTTAATAAATAAATAAATAACCCACCAAGCATAGATCGACGCGTTCGACGTCGACAGGGTATTTTTTGTTTTCTGCCTATTGAAAATGTACATTTTATGTGCTAACGTCTAAATCTACGTTAGCTGAGCCTCTGATGGTTATGTGTTTTTTAAACCAGTTTTGAGCATTTATATCCATGTCGGTCGAGCAACTCTCGCGCATGCTTATGTTCGTAATACTACATCAACGCGTGCACCTGTATTCTCGGTTAGCCAAAGATTAGTTGTCGATGCTTCGCGAGATTTATAAGCAAATGAAATGGCGTAAAGCTTTTAAGTCGAAATAAATAGTTTCGATTTGTTCTTCAGGTGAACAGGACGTGAGCAATGAAAAGGCAAAGTTTTCATAGAATATTTAATTTTAATTGCACAGAATTCTTAAATTGTCTTAAAATATCGATTGCGAAATTATGTGACAAATATCATTTCTGATTCTCAGACAAAGAAAGTTCTCAATTCGGCTGTTTATATTATTGTATGTACGTTAGGGCAAAATAATTTTGCAATCCGGACGTATTTGGAAAATTATTCTTTTGTTCGAAAGATATTTATTCCGAAATATTTGTCTTTGAACCTTTTAAAAAAGAATACAAGCGTGAAAGCTTTTTTCATAAAAGCACTGCATCGGAAACCATGTATAACAGGTTCGTAAATCACCTAACATAACCTCAACAATAAGACCAAAACTAAAAAGCATTTTGCTTCCACTCGGCGCGAAATATTAGGTTTCCTTTTAAACCTAACGTTGGCAGGTAATAATAGCTCGCATGAGGCGAAACCATTTTCCTGGTGCTATTATTTACTGTGGTATATTAACAGACGAGCTTCTTCTCGTAAGGATTATTGTGTTCCTTAGGGTTTGTGTGCTGTACAAACCCTAACTAACAATCCTTGTAAGTGAATAGGGCTAAACGAACAATAAATTAATAAAAAGATAATGGTGGACATTTCACACAGCGCCATCTAGCCCCAAACTAAGCATAGCTTGTACTATTGCCTATGATTTATACTTATGTTTTATACCTAATAGTACCTATGTGCGTCT
Source organism: Chesias legatella (assembly GCA_947359385.1). Lineage (NCBI taxonomy): Eukaryota > Metazoa > Arthropoda > Insecta > Lepidoptera > Geometridae > Chesias > Chesias legatella. The sequence goes on along the minus strand of OX375784.1, from coordinate 911,464 downwards.
TACGCGCCTAAGGATCCCTCATTGGTCATGTTACACGCAAATATAATGTACGTGTCATATGTTCAAGTGGTATTTTAATGACTGAGGAAAATAAAGTTTGTCTACTTATTGACTTATGGACATTAGCGAACTGCAGTGTAATATGAGAGGATGTTCTCGGATCGGTTAAGATGATACGTTCAGTTCATTGTTTAAAAAAGTTATTTTGAAATAAGAAACGAAGTTTCAATCCAAATTAAAAATCTTAATCAAATTATACACAAGAGAATGCTAGTATAGTATACTAATAATAGTCAAGTGATCTTCTAAGGGATATTTGTCCACGTTAATCTTACTGACAGACAAGGAATGGAACTCAAGTTAATTTCTTGAAATTTATAAGCACATATCTGAGAGTCACTCATAAGTAACTTGCAACAACTTTGCCAGCATCAATTACAAGTCAATTAAAAAAGACTTTAAGCGTTAAGAATCTATCTGAATATGTACAGATTATGCAAACACTACTCCAAGGGATATTGATAAAATATAGCGCAACGCGACCGTTGCACCCACGGTCGAGGTATTGTGATATTTGGCACTTGAGTTTTGCCGGCCAACTCTGTCTACGGCAGTGCTTTTCAAACTTTTTAGTAGCCTATAGAATGTACTCGAATCACTGACTTTTTGAACCAGTTTAGTGTAAGAACTAAAGCCTCTAGATGATGAGAACAAAGGTAATTAAATAGTTTTAATGGGATAGAACAATAAATACCGAATAAGAAAGCTTAGTTAGCCTAGCCGTGGAGGCTAACAAGCATGCAAGTTTCCCAAAAGGTTAAGCGAATAAAAGCAGGATGGAAAACCACAAAACTAAAAACAGTTAAATATTAAATTTGTGTTATATTGCTGATAAAAAGGTCACATTTAGATAGGCCATGATAGGTTTAACAGATTGAGTCCATATATGTGTAGAGGACGACAGATAATCACAAGTTCGTGCCGTCTACAAATGGGTCTCGCTGCCATAAAGTTTGGAGCCTCTGGTCTAGACCTAGATTTACGGTGGACGCATCGCGTAGGAGCGGTTCGCCTTGTACCAGTACGAATCCCACCCAGACGATAACTAAGCGAAACAGGCGTGTCACGTTATACAAACGATTTATATATCTCAACTTTGAGTTTGATGAATCATATTTAATTTTATTCGGATAATGGAGTTTTTTGCGCTATTACTAGTATTAATTATAGTAAGGAAATACCCGTAGTAATACACTCCAGTTTGTGAATCCTGGAAAAAATAATTTTGTATTAAATTATGTAGTATATAGTCTGTGGTTGTCAAATGTCACTGTCAGGGTGACGGAACGTGGCGGGTGTGTCCCGCGTTGAGCTGTCTGGAGCGGGTCTGAAATACAGAAACTATTACATATCTACAGCTGGAGTTTCTTCTGCTTATTCCCTGGAATCCCAATACATCACAAATTATACATTATTAAAAAAACTTGAGTAGTTCTTAGATAGGCAGTTCTTTCATTAAGACTTTCTTTTTTGGTGGGGTAACTGAGCAAGCAGAAGGCTACCTGGTGTTCAGAGACTTGCCCATAACACAGTATTTTGATTCCTCCGATTTGATTCACCTACTTACGGATGGGAAGACCCAAGTCGCATTGCGCCCTGTGAAATAAATATAGTCTCTGGTGCCTGCAATTTCACCAGCACCAACGGCGATTGTGCGTCCATTACTACTTGGCGGCATAAACGGGTATGGTTGCAGCACTTCCCCGGACGAACTCTGTTTTCTAGTAGTGCTACTGCTACAACATAGTAAGAATTTTAAGGTCATAGCTGCATAAAATGCTTAATATAATAGGGATTTTGTTATGACAGTGTCAAAGGTTTAATGACAAAAATAAATTCGAATTTTTAGAGTTTAAAATAATTAATGTGGGGGTCGCATGACGTTAAATTCAAAATTTATGTATTCATAAAATTGTACAACGTGTAGAACTCAAGCAACACTCATTTTATGATTGTAAAATGCATAAAATTTGCGTAATAATTCTAGTTTATAGTCAAAATAATGGCTAGAGTGTGGATAATACAATGTAACTGTATGCAGAAGTCGAAAGTTAATTAGAGAAGAGAAGTATTTTGCTGCTTTTTAATTAATAGCTTACCGGATGTTGTTTTAGAATGTGAGTAAAAAACAGTTAAGTCAAAGCAGTATTGACCACAGTAGATAAAAAAATGGCCAGATCAAGTCACTGGGTGAATGTAAAGTGACAAGAAACTACGGTTAGGGTACAAGTTTATGAGGATTTTTTTTTTCAACCTTTTTGGGCATCATTCGTGACGCCATTTTGTAACGAAAGTAGATATTACAAAAGTACAGCCACCACAGCTATTTCTACCGCCAAGCTGTAATGAATTCGCGTGAATATGTTCCGCTTTGAAAGGTGTGGTTGCTGGTGAAATTACAGGCACATGAGTTCCACCTTCACGGCTCAGACATATATAGAAGCATAGATATTATAGGCAGAGGTTACTACTACATAAGATGGGAAATCTACGCGTTCCTTAACTTTATCACATTAAAAAAGGTACGCTGGAGGATCTACCGCAAAGAAGTGATGCAGTCGTGAAGCTGTGTTGTGTTCCGGTGGAAGGGAGTGGGTGCTGGTGAAATTGCAGCCGCATGAGACGTAACATCCCCGTCTTGGGGTGACGGACGCAGCGCAATGTGACTTGAGTTATCTCGTACTTTGGTGGAGAGGATATGAGTCGTATTGCTGTTGCCCATGGACGGCGGTTACCACTTAACATTAGGTGGGCCGTCAGCTCGTTCTACCACATACATAACAAAAAAAAAGCTTCTAAAAGATCATATAGATATTTTTGTCATAAAACATATCACAAAGATATTTATTATACATATCTTACTTGTTGAGAGTAAGTCTGCATTGGGAATATAGGTAAAGCTGATAGGATGATATGTCAGGGTGGATTTACGGCACTAGCGGCTGGGATGATGATAGTGCACTATGGTATTGCACTGTCGTTTATTCTGTTGCAATTCTGCATATAAACCGAAAGACTACATGAAATATGATGCACTTAGCTCACTATCAAAATATATGTGTGTTAGTTGCAATTCCTCAAATAGATAATGAATTTGCTTTTTGTATAGATAATGATATGTCTTACTCGTAACTTATTTGTCGGCATCTTATACAGTAGTATAAGTATTTTTTGAGTATTTTTATTGAGAATGATCTACATTGCTATATGTCAGTCAGTTATCCAATACTGTGTCCCCGTGTGGGGCTGCGCGGGAAAAACTCACCTAATTCAGCTTGAGAGAGCACAACGGGCTCTCATCAAGGTTTTGTTACGCAAACCATTTCGCTACCCCACTGATGACCTGTACAAAGAGTTCAAAGTTTTGCGAGTCCGGCAACTCTTCGTTTTAACAGCCACTGTCAAAACGCATAGAAGTATTAAATCCCGACCTGACTACGATGAACTTGTGGTAAGACGTGCGTACCGAGTTCCGCTTCCATTCACAAGATCACTAATGGCTAGAAGGAGCCCGTTCTTCTCTTTACTCAACACTTACAATAATGTTATCAGATTCTGTGACATCAAAAACCATACTCTCTTCGCTTGCAAACGTAAGGTAAAAAATTGGCTATGCACTCTCTCATATTGTGATACCGAAAACCTTATATAAAGGTGATTGCTATCCCTTCACTAATTACGGCTAACAATTAATATTCAACAGCAAAAACTAACAGTCCCCGCGCGCACGCACGCACACGCACACACACACACATAACACACACACGCACACACACACACATAACACACACACGCACACACACACACGCACACGCACACACACATACACACACACACACATACACACACACACACACACACATACACACACACACACACAATTTTGCCTAAACATCCCACTGGAGAGCTAAATTAGTTTACCACCCGATATATATTTGTTAATTTTTATGGTTTATCTTATTGGATACTTTGCCTCAAGATGAACGTTATTGATATCAATATACTACACTAGTGATTGTATAAATTCGCACCCGGAATCACAAAACACAAGCTTATAACAAGCTTAGCTTGTGATTCACAGAGGAATCTATGTGAATAGGAACTAGACATAATACCTAATTAGTTAATTATCTTTTGTTAACATTTACTATAATTGGCAAATAAATATATTATTATTATTATATTATTATTATTATTTTATTTAAGAACTAGCTAGCGACTTCGTTCGCGTGGAATTCGGTTTTATCACGCACCCCTATTTTACTACCCTATATGTATAATATGACTTGCCTTGTTATAGCATCCACTGTTATTAGGCCAAACAATAAAAAACTGAAATCTGAAAAATCTTACCCCTCGGAAAAGTAGCCTTAGTTACTCCTTGTTACATCAGCTATCTGCCTGTGAAAGTCCCGTCAAAATAGGTCCAGCCATTTCAGAGATAAGCCGGAACAAACAGACAGACGTACAGACAAAAATTGTAAATGTTGTTTTGGTATATGTACCGTGTACACATCCATATGCACTTAGTAAAAAGCGGTTATTTTAATATTACAAACAGACACTCCAATTTAATTTATTTGTATAGATAAGATGAGTGAATTTCTAGAACGAAGTTGGATAGCTCGTCCATTCGTGAGGCAGTATCCCAACATAACTACAGCATTACGACTTAGGATTCCCGTACATATTAATGGGAGACCAAAATAAAATTGCATTCAATAGTTTTCATTCAATTTTAATAAAATTTCTTAATGCCTGTTACTTTGCCAATAGTAACCATATATTTCACACTAGAACCATAGATTACTTAATGGTAGTCAAAAATGTTAATCCATTTCTTTATGAATTCTATGGAAATAAAGTTTTTGACTTTGACTTTGACTTTGAACCACTGAAGTATTAAAACTATGTAGAAAATATATATTTATAGAGAAAACCGCGCGCGCAGGCGTCGTTTATGAAATAATTGCCTTTGGAGAAACGTAACAAATAAATATTAATGTAGCTGTCTTGGGAAATGATATAAAGCCGGCAGTGGTGATAGATTGTTGATATAGTGGTTTATATCTAATATTTATGGTATGATGATATTGTTCCGTTTTGGCATCTTGCATTATAAAGCAAAAGCAGTCATGGCCGAAAAGAGGGGCAGCGAAAACAATCGCATTTTACTTGTCGCTTGGACATGTTAGTATAAGACTGTTTCTGGCTATCAGTTTATTAATGTATGGTATTCTGGAAGTAAGCTCAGCCATGGGCGAAATGAGGGGCAGCGAAAACAATCGCATTCTACTTGTCGCTTGGACATGTTGGTATAAGACTGTTCCTGGCTGTCAGTTTATTAATGTATGGTATTCTGGAAGTAAGCTCAGTCATGGGCGAAATGAGGGGCAGCGAAAACAATCGCATTCTACTTGTCGCTTGGACATGTTGGTATAAGACTGTTCCTGGCTGTCAATTTATTAATGTATGGTATTCTGGAAGTAAGCTCAGTCATGGGTGAAAAGAGGGGCAGCGAAAACAATCGCATTCTACTTGTCGCCTGGACGTGTTGGTATAAGACTGTTCCTGGCTGTCAGTTTATTAATGTGTTATTCTGGAAGTAAGCTCAGTCATGGGCGAAATGAGGGGCAGCGAAAACAATCGCATTCTACTTGTCGCTTGGACATGTTGGTATAAGACTGTTCCTGGCTGTCAATTTATTAATGTATGGTATTCTGGAAGTAAGCTCAGTCATGGGTGAAAAGAGGGGCAGCGAAAACAATCGCATTCTACTTGTCGCCTGGACGTGTTGGTATAAGACTGTTCCTGGCTGTCAGTTTATTAATGTGTTATTCTGGAAGTAAGCTCAGTCATGGGCGAAATGAGGGGCAGCGAAAACAATCGCATTCTACTTGTCGCTTGGACATGTTGGTATAAGACTGTTCCTGGCTGTCAATTTATTAATGTATGGTATTCTGGAAGTAAGCTCAGTCATGGGTGAAAAGAGGGGCAGCGAAAACAATCGCATTCTACTTGTCGCCTGGACGTGTTGGTATAAGACTGTTCCTGGCTGTCAGTTTATTAATGTATGGTATTCTGGAAGTAAGCTCAGTCATGGGCGAAAAGAGCAGCAGCCATCACGTCCTAAGTTCTCTGGTTATAAATATTCATAAGGTGAAAATAACCTTTCGGGGCTCTGTCTAACCCACCTCGATTAGATTGAGAAAAGGCTTGAAACTATGTATTTATATTGTGAATCGTTATTGCTTGAACTAGGCTGAATTAGCGTGTGAGCTTTAAAAGATATAAGATATCCAAAATTTAGGTATATCATAAGTAAATGGCATTAATACTTCCTGTGTCGCAGGTAGCATACATACAAACTACAAAAACATCTAACTCGGGAATAAATTTAATGGTTATTCCACAAATGTTAGTCACCGCCGGGAATTGAACACGGGAACCCTCGTTTTGCAAGCATTTTTACTACTAATTTTCTATGGCGCCAACTGCAATTGAAGTAGGTACCTGCCTCAGATGTACCAGGTAAAACCAGCATAGTTCCAACTAATTCAATTTCATAAATATTGGAAAAAGTTATGAAATCAGTCAAAGTTAAACTTAACTAAAGTTTCAGTAACTAAAATGAACCGTGACTTCGACTAAAAAATAGTTTCTGGTTAGCGCACTTAGCAAATGTTTGAACAAAATTTGCATCGGCTGTTATTTAAACTTTCAGGGGTTTACAAAATGCGCTTATGAATTTATGCAACGTATTTCAATGGGCACAGGTACGCTTTAATTACTTTTCCAGTTATTCGTTTAAGTATACATATTTTAATATAAATTAGGGCCCACCGTTTTCATCACCACAGTTTTCTCTACTTTGACAATATGGCGCGGCTTTGAGTTCTTCCGTCTAGCTACAAAGGTACACAATAATAATTGATTGAAAAAAACTTCACCTGTAAAGTGAAATTTGATAGAAATGAATATTGACACAAATGGCTTGAAATTTATTACTAAATTTTGTGGCTGTTCAAACTCTATCCGATTCCGAGGATGAAAGAAATCTGTGCCGTTCGAATCGGTGATTTTCAATTTAGTCTTTATGAAGAAGCTCTCTTTTTGAAGTAAAAAAATTGACTTGAATTCAGATTAAATAACGAACACATATCTGTGCCCTTTCACTTTTAATATTATATATTTCCTGGAATTGTTTGCCTTGCTGAGACATGAGTGCGAAAAGATGCGCTGCCGCCACTAACCAGTCTTGTTCCTCTCTCTACGCGTGATTAGGGTGTGCTCATTCTATGCGCTCACACGCATGAATCGGCTTGTAAAGCCACAAAAAATGTATCGCGGACTGTACATCTGATAAAAATGGATGAGGACAGTGACGATCGGCCTGCGTTTTATATTTCTCACGAAACTAAATGGTATTAAACCATCTCATATCGAAATATTCCCAACTTTTATAATAAGTTTAAATATGATTCCGGAGTAAATTGTAAATAAAACCCTGCGTTATCTAAGAGTGTTATCAATCGTCTGCCCCTTTTGTTGGCGAGTCAAATCACCCATTTGTGCCCATAACAAATGCTCATCCTTTGTTCTTGTTCTTTAAAATTGACAGCTTCATTTGCATTAACTAGGTAAAGATTTTCAAATGAGCCTGGATTATTTTATAAACACTCGTTTATTCATATTTTATTTATTGATTTAAGCATGGTTCTGAGATTTTTTGGTGATCTTTATTTTAAGGTTTCACAATTAAAGATTTAATATTTTACGCACGCTATAAAATATGAATTTATTTGCTCGTCCGATCTGAAAATTGAGTGTATCTGTGAAAAATTTGCCATGTTTATCCAATATAATAAAAATATTACTAAAAACGTTGCACAATTCGTTTCTAAACTCATTAGTTTATTTAACGCCCTCGGTCTCATTTCTTGCTCGCCGCCCATTAAGTGGCCAATAGCCACCGACATGGTTAAAAATAAATCATATACCGATACTTTTATGATACCGTGGGTGTTATTGAAAGGTACACAATAGTCTCTATTCATAAATCTTGATTGAAAGCATATTACAAAATCGGATACCAAAATGTACTCTTATTTCTGTTGCAAAATTTGATTCGCGGAATCCATTCAGAAGCGATTACAAATCAGTCTTACTGCGCTTTTATCTCGCGGTATGTTGAGTGGATAATTTATCGATAGTACAGTACGACTATTAGTATATTAGAAAGACTATTAGATAGTTAATAATCGCATTGTTGAGTTCATTAAGATAAGTAGAATGAATTCTGGGTCTACTTGAGATTCTTCTTCTTCAGACAGGTTTTTTCTTCACACAGGTTCTGTCGAACCAGTGTGGTGAAAGGATTGTAAGTGCGCCTCAAAGACGCTCCTTTCGTGCACTCGACACATGTCTTCGAATTTTTAGTTCTAGGACATGTCGGTTTCCTCACGATGTTTTCCTTCACCGTTTTGAGAACGTGGTATTGCGCACATAAATCTTTCAATCGAAAAACTCATAGGTGCACTTCGGGATTTGAACCGGCGACCTCCGGATTGAAACTTGGGGGTCAGTACCGCTAGACCATCACGCTCTCTACTTGAGATATAAATGATAAACCCTGTAGTTCCGTGCTCGAAATCTCAGACTGTCTTTTATATTATAAGTGAAACTAGACAAATGGGATATTTACAAAATAATAAGTATATAATTATCTCATTACCCCTTTGACTGCCTTTATTACATTTTCTGAAGCTGATTAAAATGTATGTTGTTGTGAAGTAGTGACCTTCTACCCGTTTATTATTAGTTATTTATCGTTTCACGGACATTACCGAAATTAGTTTAGGTGATAAATTGATAAATACGCCCACAAGCATCCGTACCAGATAATCTATCTGTTCTAGTAGAAGACCCTTCAATTTAGATATCTTGTATAAATTAACTATACAAAATCTGAGGACTGAAATTCCTGATTTATTACTGCTATTTTAAACGACAAGAAGATAACTCATCCATCATTTACTCTTTTTGTGACATTTTTTTCCCAGATTTTCAGAATCTTCGTCTTTATATATTTTTTATATTTTATATCTTAAAATAAAAGTTGTCACTAGGTAAGTCATTTGAAACGGACACGTGCAGTGAACAGTTCTTCCAAATGGGAAATGATTCAGGTTCCCTGATTCGATTACCGCATCGGGGAACCTGAAGCAATAACCCGACGTGTACAGCTAGACATAGCGGTTGATAGACACGTTAGTCGACTAACGAATCGAACGAATCTCACCCCACGCCCACCCTGCGGTCATCTCACACTACACACCCCGCGGTCATCTCACACTACACACCCCGCGGTCATCTCACACTACACACCCCGCGGTCATCTCACACTACACACCCTGCGATCATCTCACACTACACACCCCGCGGTCATCTCACACTACACACCCCGCGGTCATCTCACACTACACACCCCGCGGTCATCTCATCCCACACCCATGCCACGCCGCAAAAAGGCGTAAGAAGAAGTCCTTCAGGTAATGCTGTCCGTTCATTGGAAACCAATTTAATACGGCATTAACTGGAAATAAAACTGTAATTTACCTACCAAGCCTGGAGTTATAAATTTAATTCCTTTTGAATCATATTTTATCATGAACCTATCTCAGAATATCAGCATAGTATTTATGATGATAAAACAAAGATATTATCTTACATCGATTCACTGTTGAATTCGAACCGTTAGCGAGTTGGATTGCTCATTGAAAATGCTTGTAACGGTTGCTAATTATGAACACTTGATTAGGTTACCGTTAATTCTCAATGTTGTCTATCACGTAGGTATTATTACCTCTAGGTATCCAAAGTTTAAATAGAACATATATAAAGCTTAAGTTACCAGTCTCAGCGTGACTTAGGATCTGAATCGTGTGCCTATGTTCCTTTAATCAAACAATTTTTGATATCACTACTGGTTACAAACTAAATACATGTGTTAGATCCGGCATATGATCAGCAATGAACAGCTTTCTCTATGTAATCGTTCATCTTCTTCTATTACGTAGCTATGCTTTATAGTGCATACGGTTTGGAATGAGGAGTAATCGTTATTTTTTTGTAGTATTTCCTCAGTTATGGCGCATGTTGGTCATCACCATTACCGATAGCTTCCATTTCAACGTCGTTTTCCTTGTACGTTATAATTTGCATGATTCAATACATCACTCATCCACGCGCTAACTCACTCTGTTGCAAAAGTTTGTTCCGCTTGGTAGTTTAAGTCGCTTGCTATAAATCCCTACATTCTTCTTTCTCTTTAATTATAGGAGCTGGGAAGACGAGTTAGTTATACAGCGGTGAATTTAGTGAATAAACAGTTGGTTAAAGCGAAGGCGTAGCGCCGAATGAAGTCGAAGTTGAAAATGAAATATTTGGGGGCGAAAGGACAAAAGGAATCGTATACGTTGCTTACCGCGAGAAGGAGATACATGAAGAAACTTATGTACGTATTACTTTATAATTATATTAACTATTGGACGTGCCGTGCTAGTTATAGTGATACTGATTCTGTTAACGTTAACACAAATAAAAAAGAAAGCAATGATTTTTAGAGAATAAAATAAATAAAATTTATGGTTAATTCTATTTTGCAGCTAACTGCTACCATTATGTAGATAAAAACTGTTTATGGCATGTATGAGCTAATAAACCAATCGCTACTTACGTTCTACAACTGGCAAGCCAAAATTAAAAAAAAATGTGAGCCGTCACGGGACGCCTGGCAGATGTGAAACATCGACATTATTTTGTAAAAGTAATATGCAACTATCGACCTCATACCCAGTAGACACCTATTAAAGGGCGAACGCTTTCAGACAACACATTAGGAAAATAGATCTTATACAAATCCACGCCCTCAAACGCTCGGTCAGTACCAGATCGGTGACCTGTCACTATCTCTGCGCTCGCTTACTAACATTAACAATTACTTCTCGTTCGTAAAACCGATCTGGATCGGCAGATCGGTTTTACGTGCGGTTATAGATGTTTCACATCAAAAACCAATAGATTCTCCTGAATTATCTGAACAACGAAACTGAAACTTACTCCCAAAGAGTAAGAGTTCTATATCACCGTGAACTGTGTTGCTTTTGAAACAACCTTCGTGTAATTGTTACAATTTGAATTTCTTCGTCATTTAATATGTTCGTTCTGATTTTGTGATGCACGCTGTAACTTCCTTGATTCTTTATCTTAGAAACCCTGTCCAGTTCTGATTCGCATTTATTAACATAGAACACTGTGATTTGTACAGACATGAACTGCTGCGTATTCTTGTTGTACATTAACGTAAATTATATATATGGTTATCAAAAATGCGCTTTCTCATAATATCAAAACTACAGACTTATTTCGAAAAATAATGTACTTTACGTATTACGATAGCTAATGCCATTAAGATACAAAAATGACAATTTTGTTTGATATTATTGATTTCACCCCACTTATTCATTGTTTTAAATATTAACTCTATTAACTCCATGATTTTCATATAACGAAACCGTTTTTGTTCACTTAATTAAGCTCAAATAAAACACTAGTGTGTTTTCAATGAGGACAATTATGTATTTCTGTAGCCTATAATAATTAGCCCCCCCCCCCCCCCCCGTAATTATTATTATGCATTTAATCAAAATCAAAATATTATTAGGGGAACAAAACAGTGAACAATATAATTGAGAAACGATGATGTCTGCAGAAGTAATCAAACTGATAAATACTACACTAAGTAATAATTTCCTCAAATTGTTAATTAGTATTTATTACCGTTCAATGTAAACCAAATAATTGTAATTACTAGAAAGAGGTTATCGTTAGAAGCTGGCCCGCGGACGCGTTTACACATTGAATCCCCTACCATGAAATAAATCTAGAAATACCTTTCGATCGAAATTTTAACAGATCCTTGTGTGATACAGGTAATTTTGTATTTTTTGTATTTTAATTTGTGTCTAACTAGCTCATTGAGTAAGTAAAGACAAAGGAAATGAGAACATCAATCCGGGACAACATTTCTAGTAAATCACCAATTATCTGATTTAGCTGAGAGCGTGGTGGTCCAGCGGTACTGACCCTCGAGTTTCAATCCGGAGGTCGCCGGTTCAAATCCCGACGTGCACCTATGAGTTTTTCGATTGAAAGATTTATGTGCGCAATACCACGTTCTCAAAACGGTGAAGGAAAACATCGTGAGGAAACCGACATGTCCTAGAACAAAAAATTCGAAGATATGTGTCGAGTGCACGAAAGGAGCCTCTTTGAGGCGCACTTACAATCCTTTCACCATACTGGTTCGACAGAACTGGTGACTCGAAGAAGAAGAAGAAGACCAATTAGCTAGTAATACTTCTGATAGTCCATTAGTGTTTTTATTTGAGGTAAATATAGATTATATACTTATACATTTTTTATTATAAATTTCTTACCTAAACGTAGATCGGGTTAGCATTTTCTAGTAACATACCAATTCCAAAACAAGCAAAACACGGTATTTCGTAGACTTTCTTGACGATAAAATACTGACTAGCTAATCTACTGCTAACTATATCTATACCATATAGGATTTCTCGTTCCATCATTTCACTCAATTCGCTGCTTGCTATCTGGTGACTTTCGATTAACTCCATAAAACCAGTAGTTGTTTCCAATCCGGAGCAGCTGCCCTTTCCTTTAATAGCGGATAATACCCAATTGATTATACTTTAGGCGGTTACGACCATGATTACACTTTTCTGACACTCTAATTCTCCCCCGGTAATGGAGAACATTTATTTCTCTGGTATTTAATGGTAGGTATGGTGAAATCTATTCTAATCGTGATACTATGACCCACGCTTATGATGGTGTACATACAATAATTAGATTTGCATGTGAAATTGATTACGACGAAATGTAAAAGCTGGTTTAAAATTTTAAGAACTCTAGAATTTGTAAGGCAGGCTTACTAATTAGCGACTACAACCTAAAATTAGTTAAATTTGTTCAATTCAGTTGACTAATAATAACATTTCAACAGGTTTTTTCATTCTCAGCTGAATAAGGTCATCTGAGTAAGCTTATTAACCTAAGTAAGCGACCATAAGGAATAGTTCTGTTGCCAGAAAGATCAATTAGTCATTTACTTTCATATATATTTAAGAGCAGTAGAACTCTCGCCAAGTTCGTCCGGGGAAGTACTGCCACCATGCCCATTTCTGCCGCCAAGCAGCAATGCGTTCGCGTTACTGTGTTCCGGTTTCAAAGGTGTGGTTGCCGGTGAAATTACAGGCACATGAGACATTCCACCTACACGTCTCAGAGTTACGGGCGCATACGATGCGACTTGGGTCTTGTCGTACCTAGTAGGGGAGGACCGAAGTCGCATCGGTTGTTATGGGCCAAGGTTACCACTTAACACCAGGTGGGCCATCGGCTCGTTCCGTAACTGTATTACATAAATATATATTCACGTCATGTTGTAATGCTGGGTAATAAGAATTTTAGTTTTCACAATGGCTAGATAAGTCGTGCCTCCCAACCGTATGAGATTAGCTGAAATATCAAGTCCAAGTTTATGAGGTTTACGACCAAATAATAAACATTGCTTTGTTCTGCTTTCATCGTTCAAGATTTATTATGTCTAGCTACAGGGCTGCAGTCAGACATTTGAAACTGACTTGGAATGAACGCTAGTTTCAATTGAAAATTACATTTATCACTGTGGACTGGTGTTATGGCAAAATATCTCAGTTTGTGACTAGCTGGAATTTCTCTATTTGTGCCATTTCTACCTAAGTTATGAAAATAGGTTATTATTTAGGAAGATATTTAGATTAGGAAGATGTTACCAAGATTCTAACTCAACAGTTTGGAATATATATCCAGAATAATACAGTAAAGGAAGCATATTAGACTGAAATGAAATGAAATTTTATTTTCAACACTTAATATTACTAAATATATAAATGCAACAACATGGGTAGTTTCCATGTTCTTCCTCATAGATGGTCGACTGGATTTGAAACAATGCGAATCTTGGCAATAACTACGCGTATCTTGTAATATTCCAATTTCATATCTGTATTCCTTTAAGAAAAAAAAAAAGACGTGTGGCACTCGGAGACTGCCGCGGTAAAGCTATTGCGCGTGATATTTCAAAAAGTAATTAAAAGATCTGGTATTTATCAATAGATGGAAAAACTAAAAAGTATCACCGCTGTGCCTGTCGGAGTGGAGGGTGTTAGGTTTTTTTCGTTACGGAATTTCTGGATTCGGTCTCCACGCTCAAGGCCCGCGATAGAAGCTATGCAATAGCTTAAAAAATATCTGATGTCTATAGTCATGATGGCACCAAAATAAGAAAATAATTCAGTTATTAGTAATAGTAATAAGTTTAATAATAATTTAAGTTATATTTTAATACCGCATATCCCTTTTTTACTTATAGTATGATGCCATAATTAGTCTGCTTAGCGCGGTTCGAAGTTAGGTTATGATTTATTTCATGTCGTCTTCTGACTGGGAAGGGAAAGCACTTATCTTCTGAACTGAAAGATTATTGTGGTTCAACACGATTAAATTAAATTTGGCTAATTGGCGACATTGTCTTAAATAAATAATAATGGTGGACATTTCACACAGCGCCATCTAACCCCAAAGTAAGCTAAGCATAGCTTGTATCATGGGAACCAGACAACTGATATAATACTTATATACTTTTTTTTGTAAATACATACATATAATACATATTAACACCCAGACACAGAACAAACATCTATGTTTCTCACACAAATGTTTGTCCTGGGTGGGAATCGAACCCACGACCTACAGCGCAGAAGGTAGGGTTACTAACCAACTGTGCTGCGAGGCCAGTCAAATTGTTTAATAATAGCGCGTATAATTGATTAATAACGATTTTAGTTGGTAATGTTTTAGTTTTTATGAAAAATATGCTATTTAGCAAATACTCGATGTATGCTTAGCTCAAAATTTACTAGTGTCTGTCTGTGGAGTGTTCTGCCTATATTATTCTGTGGCCCAGCGCTAACAAGCTAACAAATGCGGATGAGAGCACATTCCTTGTTATTCATGTGTTTGTTATTCTGTTCGTGAGTGTTGATTGTAAGTTTGCTAATTAATACACGGATTTACTGATTCCTATCTTGGAGTTTTTTTTTTTTTTTATGTAATACATTTACGGAACGAGCCGACGGCCCACCTGGTGTTAAGTGGTAACCTCGGCCCATAACAACTGATGCGACTTCGGTCCTCCCCTACTAGGTACGACAAGACCCAAGTCGCATCGTATGCGCCCGTAACTGTGAGACGTGTAGGTGGAATGTCTCATGTGCCTGTAATTTCACCGGCAACCACACCTTTCAAACCGGAACACAGTAAGGCGAATGCGTTACTGTTTGGCGGCAGAAATGGGCATGGTGGCAGTACTTCCCCGGACGAACTTGGCGAGAGTTCTACTGCTCTTAAAACTAGTACTGGGTAGTTGAATTCAATTAAAATCAAATCACCAGAAATAATATTAAATTTAAAAGTGAGATTAAAATGTAATGTAGAATAGTTTTGTTGGTATGTACGTCTGATCAAATAAATTAGATTAAATAAGTTTACGTAGTCTATTCAAATAAATTTAGTAAAACTTTTATTGTGGGTCCAAGGACGATTCTGACGAATTGACAAGTTCATTTCAACTGTCTTTTTCCAGTGTAAATAATCAATGATAATACATGAAAAAACATACGACAAAGATTCACTGTTTCACTGTTTTCAAAATTTAGTAATTTTCGTAATGGTTTTTCTAATATTTATAATAATAATTTTAACCTAAAACTCGAATCCGCTTTCAAACATCTTAAATACTTTATTACTTTTTTTATTCACACTTAATATTCTTTGTTTATTTTTCATAATGTTGATTTGACATATACTTTATATTAGCTGTTGCCCGCGACTTCGTCCGCGTGGAATTCGGTTTTATCGCGCACCCTTATTTTATCCCTTGGAAAAGTAGCCTAAGTTACTCCTTATAACATCAGCTATCTGCCAGTGAAAGTCCCGTTAAAATCGGTCCAGCCGTTCCGGAGATTAGCCGGAACAAATAGACAGACAGACAGACAAAAATTTAAAAAAATGTTGCTTTGGTATATGTACCGTGTATATGTACATCCATATGCACTTAGTAAAAAGCGGTTATTTTAATATTACAAACAGAACAGACACTCCAATTTTATTTATTTATATAGATATGCCGTGCCACCCTTCTGCACCCCAGTTCTAGTATTTATCTTTCTGTGGTACCTATAAATAGTAGCTTTCAAACATCCGTAGAAGTTAGCGCTTCGAAAGCAGGTGAAACCGGAGGTAACCCAATTCAGGTTATTGACGGCACGAAACTCATTTACCCAAGTCGGAGCCAAGTCTGTTCATTACTTATTCAAGTTAACAACTTAGGTGTATCCTACGTGTAACTGACTAACTTAGGGTATCACTAACATGTGAGTTTTGGTTTGTCGCTCGAGTTTAATAATATTAAGGTTGAACCACATGTGACTCTTGGTACCGGATTGCGTATACCACCAACCCTTAGACGCCAAAGAGCTGAAAATTGAGAGATTCAAACCTGCGTTTTTCGGTAAAGCATATTTGCTGTTATTCATTATAATAATAATAATAATAAATAATGGTGGACATTTCACACAGCGCCATTTAGCCCCAAAGTAAGCTAAGCATAGCTTGTATCATGGGAACCAGACAACTAATATAATACTTATATACTTTTCTTTTGTAAATACATACATATAATACATATTAACACCCAGACACAGAACAAACATCAATGTTACAAATGTCACATAAATGTTTGTCCTGAGTGGGGATCGAACCCACGACCTACAGCGTAGAAGGTAGGGTTACTAACCAACTGAGCTATGAGGCCAGTCAAATTACAACAATTAT
Source organism: Chesias legatella (assembly GCA_947359385.1). Lineage (NCBI taxonomy): Eukaryota > Metazoa > Arthropoda > Insecta > Lepidoptera > Geometridae > Chesias > Chesias legatella. The sequence continues at coordinate 894,382 of OX375784.1, read as the reverse complement.
GTGTAACGAGAGAGATCAAATGTTTACTGGCCATATATAATAAACCGTAAATTTTAGAAAAAACTTTTTGCTATTCTATAAGGTACCATTAAAACTTCTTAGATTAAACAAATTCAAACAGAAAATGAACAAATAAAGACGCTATAACATGAAGGTAGAGGGAAGTATATCACGGCCTGTAAACGTTGACGCAATGCAGTTGCTACCAAAATTTACCTTCAGGCATGTCTCTTGCAATAATGGGAGAAATTTCCATGCAAATGTGCTCCATGTTGTTTTGAAACGTTTTTGAGTATATTTTCTCCTTTCTTTTGTAGAAAAAGTGTACGAACTACCAGCATTAGGATTTGTATTAAAAAATTGGTTACATTTCAGTAAAGCAAAAAAAAAACTTTGCGATACGAATCTATCGATATTCAATTTTCAAAACTAAATTTAAAATTAATATAGTAAATTTATGTTTCTTATCTTTAGGGCACAATAAATATATTTTATGTTAATTAGCATAGAAGTAAAATGAGACCCGAGTGTGAATACAAATTATTCATGGAATCGCGAAGGACGCAAGGAATTAATTCAGGGGTAATTAGGCGACACCTTGAACAAGCTCTGCATAAATACTGAGTTCTACTTTCACATAAAATCCCATTATCAGCTTTAAGGTCAAATTCAACTGTTAAGTGTTGTGGTAACCTCTGCCCAACAACAGCAATGCGACTTAGATCCTCCCCTACTTAGGTATGACGAGACTTAAGTCGCATCGCATACACCCATAACTCTGGGGCATGAACGCCCCATGTACCTGTAACTTCATCGGCAACACACCTTACAAACCGGAACACAGTAACGGGAATGCATTACTGCGTGGCAGGAGAAATAGGCATGGTGGTAGTACTTCCCCGGACGAACTTAGCATAAGTTCTTTGCAGTCTAGTGCAATGTTCAAATTACTGTCAATTTGTTTAAGCATATGGATTTTTTTCCCGAAATATTGGTGATATGATCTAACATCTCCAGACCATGTGAATCATAGACAAAAATAAAAGTTACAACTTCTGTGAACGAAGGTCATCGAAGATCACACGAATAGAATATTGTGTCACATTGTTGAATATATCTCGGATACACACACACATAAATAAACTAAATCCAAATAAACTATTTGTGTTTGTACAATATCTAATTAGCGGATATCGAAGCAAGCCAAATAAATTAAAAATGTTGATTGCAAGCCCCAAGCACAATGCAACCCCGAAGTAACGCTTAGTGTAAACACCAACTCACACTTAAAAGGGATTCCCACGTCCCCAGACAGTTATTAAAGTCCTTTTGTGCTCTCAAGTGCGTCTGTCATCGCGTAGTTTTTATCTAGTTTTTATAGTGAGGGAATATTAAACGTACGTATTTCAACATTAGGTGGTGATAATTTGATGGGGCGAAAGAGTATGTTCGAAATGTTGGTGATTTACATTTATATTAAAAAGTAGCTAATTACATGATTTTACTTTTGTTGATCAAAAATGTACAGTTCTTAAAATTTAGTTTGCATAATGGTCGATCACTGTTTTGGGAAAATCTGTGAAGAATAATGTATAAGTAAAACTTATTAATAACATCAAATTAGCATTCGAGTTACTATGTTCTGGTTTGAAGTGTTTGGTGGCCGGGGAAGTTACAGGCACACGAGACATTCCACCTTCACGTCTCGCGTATTTGATGCGACTACATAGTCTTGTTGTGCCTAGGTTGGGAAGGACTCTAGTCGGATTGCTTGTTATGGGAAGAGGTTACTACTGAACACCATATAGGCCATCCACTCTTTCCGTAACTTAATCACATAAAAAAATACAAGTTATTAATAATATCAAATTAAAGTGCGATAAAAAAGAACCTAAGAAATATCATTTACAAAATATACCACCATTACACCATTGAGTTTTATTGCAATGTTAAGATAATTAAAGAGGCCATAAAGAGACTCTTATAAAACGAAATTAGCATAATTAACGGGTACTCTCATATTTATTTAACGCTTTAAATATTTTATTTTCTCGGAGTTTTTTCGTAGACTTACGGTTTCTGAATGCTAAACAGTAGTGCTTATGCACTGCGCGTTCCGGCTTTGTAGGGCGCATTTTAATTCCTCCACCTCACTGTTTCGGGGGAGCTAGAAACATGAGAAGTAGTAGTAAGAACTTTCAACATAATTTCTCGCCTCACGACTGCCCTCATAGCTCAGGTAGTAAACCTGCCTTCTGCGCTGTAAATCGTGGGTTCGATTCCCACCCAGGACAAATATTTGTGTGACGAACATACGTGTTTATTCTGTCTGGGTGTTGATATGTATTATATGTATAGAAAATAAAAAGTATTTAATTATTATATCAGTTGTCTGATTCCCATGATACAAGCTATTTACTTAGCTTACTTTGGGACTAGATGGCGCTGTGTGAAATGGCCACCGGTGTTTATTTATTAATGTGGAGATTTCAAGTCCAAAACTCCTTGCAAAATTTAGAATTATACTGAAAGTGTCGTTACAATTTGAAAGGTATCTTTGAATAGTACACCTACAAGTATTTCGTTCGCAGAAGCTTCAGGTATAACTATCAAATCGTGGTGTTTCCAAAATAAGGAGTGTTGTTTATATGAAGCGTCACGATCTATGTGATACGATCAGGAACGCAGTGTCAAGTGTCGGTCATATGTAGACGCATGAGACGGTAATGGATCTCGTAATTAGATACTGGGAGACAAATCGTTATGGGAATGATAAAATAATTTACATTTAAACATGTATTACGATATAAGTATTTATTAAAATAATATTGCATTTTTAAATACCATTTCTTCTTTCAAGCTGTGTACATTTTGAAAGGTGTAGATCCAGTGAAATTATAGGAACTTGAGATGCTCAGATTTACGGGTGCACACGATGCGACTTGGGTCTTGTAGACGAGTACGGTAGGACCCGTAGGACCGGAGTCGTATTGCTTTGCAGCAATGGGTAGATGGGCAGTTTACCAGTGAACGTCAGGTATTAACATCTGCTCGTTCCATACCTTTTTGTTTTCTTAAAAATACGTCGGAATTCAGAGACCAAATAAATAATTTATTTGCCACGACTAAAATATCTGTCAGATTTTACATTCGTCGATGGAATTCGATTTGTGAACAAAATTTTGTTCTCAACTTTACTAATTGGCCAAGTTATGAATTTAACTTTTGCCTCGATATTACTGTTTTGCTAAACTGCGACTTTAGTTCTCACCCGGCAATGTTATCGTAAAATAATTTGATGTAAGTGAACTCAGATATATTATTCCTAAAATATTCAGTGATATAAAACAATTAAATTGTAGAATGAAATGAAGAATCTCCATAAGGTTTTTCAAAATACATGATACATATTCGTATAATTAATACATTACGGCGATCCTTGGTGTTGGCCTTCGGTCAGCAGTGAACTTCCAGACTGATGATGATGCTGGGGTCTGGAAATAATCAGGCTATTTATGATTTACTTAACGTTACAACCCAAAAACTAATGTCTGTTAAGTAAAGCTTATTACACTGTAAATGATTATATAAATGATAAATCCCCATGCTCTGATGTCGCTCTGCTCAACGACACACAAAACATCCTGTAATGGTATATTATGTAGTCATAAATGTAACATAGACCTAAGTACTCAATTGTTACAAGGATCGTGCTCGCGAAAGAAAAGGAATCCCTCCATTAGGGGTTTCTTCTCTGTTCTTCCCCATGGAGGGTCGGATAGGGTTTGAACAGGCATCATACTTATCAATAAGTACGCGTGACCTTATGTTTTGAATAATATTGACGTTTCCAAGCCATTTCTTTATGAATTTTATGGAAATAAAAGTTTTGACTTTGACTTTGACTTAATGATAATTTGATATTTAATGGATCCAATTCACACGTCCCAGCCAGATGTACACAATTAGTTTGATTTATAAGCGGATAAGAAGTTATTTCACGGTCTTGGTTGGCATTGTCTGTTTATTTGTTTGAGAAAAGATGTGCGATAAATAATTTCCTGAACACGCCCACTAATAATTTATCTGTAATTTCATCTCCGCTCACACGCGTTGCAGTAAAACCCATCATTTAGATTAGCTATACACTTAACCAGAGACACGAGAGAAAAACTGTAAGATATTATGATCAATGGAATTTTATTAGTGTCATATGGACTTCGATATAATTTAAAACTTCTAAAATATTTGTACTTCTAACTAAAATTGTTCCATTTTTTTTGTATGTGATTTAGGTGATAGACCGAGCTGAAGGCCCATCTGATGTTAAGTGGTTGAAATTGCCTGCTGAGATTGCATCCCTTCCATTGTTCATAAGTTCCCTCCACCGGAACACAGCAACACGAGTGCATCACTGCTTGGCGGCAGATTACCATTCTGGTCGCAGTACTTATCCGGGCGAACTTAGCACAAGTTCTTACTAAAAGTGTATATTTAAAGGTTTACAATTTTCTTGGATCCATGTATATAATCATTCATAAAATATATTTATTTAATATAACATTTTATTCAGTTAAGCTCCGTAGCTAAGTTGTTTGTTGCTTGTAAAGCAGGAGTCCTCGGTTCAATCTCTGGACGGGGCAAAACTTTGCATGATGAGTTTAAAGTAATTCCTCCGTTTTTTTTGTGGTTTCTGTGTTGTACCTGTATGAAATCCTATTGCGCGGAGAAATGAGTGTGAGTGGTGGGGTGGTATGGTGATGGTTTATTCGTTTCGCCAGTTATAAAAGCAAATGTCTTTGGAAAGTGTATAATTTTCATAATCCTATCGAAATTGTCAAGTGGCTATTTGAACCTTTTGACTTGAAGCTTAGTGTGGAAGCTTAGTAAGTTTAATTGAGTTATAATCCAGTACGTGTAATGATAATATAGCCCGCATCGCATCGTTTCTAATCCCACTTCAGTTTAATTGCTCATTGTTAGTTTGAGACCGCACACTTTATTCATCAATTTTTTGTAAAGCGATCTAGTTCTTGTGATCTAGTGACCGTAATTTTCAGGGATTTAGGACAAGTACATTTGAAGACTATCATGAAATTATTGAAATACCTAATGCGTTAATATAAAGTATAGTTTTTTATGTGAATAAGTTACGGGACGAGCAACATCTATGACTCAATTGTTGCTAAGCGGTAACCTGTTGTCCAAGAGAAGTAAATTTCTGGGTGCTTCGCTACTTAGGTGTGGAAAGACCCAAGGCGTATTATTGCGACCCTAACTTCGAGGCGTGAAGGGAGAATGTGTAATTTCATCAGCAACTAAACTTTTCAAACCTGAACACAATATAATGCTAAATAATAAAATAATAAAATCTTTTAAACTTATTTTGATATATTTATATCACAAAATTGAATATACTAGCACCTCAATTAATTTTACAATTGAGGGCCCTTTTATATAAGTTATATTCGTAACCATGACGAATCGTCTCGAAGTAAATATTTAATTCTCCAATCGATTACAAAAATAAACTGCTCAAAATATAGACAAATTCTAATTCTAAAATCTAACACAAAAACATTATTTACGTACTATGCATGAATTATATGGTACTCATCTGTTCATTTTAATGCAATCCTGCATTGATTCCTGCGGTGGGTAAGAATTCGTTGTTGAGCGCAAGTCAGCTAAATTAGCATAGCGCCATATTAAAATAGGACAACTTACACGCAACCGCGCAAAAAACGATTTCATACAGACTACAATATGGTATTGTGTTCGCGAAATGGTGGTGCTAGTTTTTGTATGTTTTCATTTCAATTATTTCTTATATTTCACCATGTTAAGCCGCGTTTTAAAGATATAGAGTCTATAGAGTAGTATTTCGTTACAACAAGGTTAAGATATATATAGAGCATGGTGATCTAGTGGTACTGACCCCTAGTTTCAATCCGGAGGTCGCCGGTTCAAATCCCGACGTGCACCTATGAGTTTCTCGATGAAAGGTTTATGTTCGCAATACCACGTTCTCAAAACGGTGAAGGAAAACATCGTGAGGAAACCGACATGTCCTAGAACAGACATGTCTAGACATGTGTCAAGTGCCCGAAAGGAGCCTCTTTGAGGCGCACTTAAAATCCTTTCACCACACTGGTTCGAGAGAACCAGTGACTCGAATAGAAGTAGAAGACAAGGTTCGTTATACTTCCAGGTATACTTTTCATACATTAACAAATATTCCTGGGCTGGGACAATAGATATCGTGGGGAGGTTCTTATCATTATCCTTGATTTGCCGAATGAAGGTTTATTTGGGAATATGTTGCATGAATGCGCTATTAGCGAATTGAAATGTCAAACCATCGTCAGTCGCCTTTCCTTCAAAATTTTAATATTTTCTGTGTAAAGGAAGTATTGAATTTTAGGAAAAAGTGCGTCTTTACCGGGTAACTTATTTACTTCTCTTGCAGTGGAAAAGCTAACTACGAGACATTTTGACTAGGCCAAACCGTTGGACTATTCCCAAGAGAACGTGTGTCCGTCTGTCACTTAGTAAGACACTGCAGCAGAATCAAGTTATTCCAGCTTTGGATTTAAGTCACTCTTAAGCTATGTTTAGACTACGGCACAAATATTGACACAATTTTTTATACTGTTATGTTCACAATTAAATACATTTGACTGGCCTCATAGCTCAGTTGGTTAGTAACCCTACCTTCTGCGCTGTAGGTCGTGGGTTCGATCCCCACTCAGGACAAACATTTATGTGACATTTGTAACACTGATGTTTGTTCTGTGTCTGGGTGTTAATATGTATTATATGTATGTATTCACAAAAGAAAAGTATATTAGTATTATATCAGTTGTCTGGTTCCCATGATACAAGCTATGCTTAGCTTACTTTGGGGCTAAATGGCGCTGTATGAAATGTCCAAGTTTTTTTTTTTGTTTTGTGTCTGTATAATGTCTGTACATAAATGTACGGAACTTGTGTCCAAACCGTTCAACAAAAAAGTATTATATGAACGAAACAAGTGCTCGGACACCATGAATGAACGGATTCTGCTCATCACCAATAAAAATATGTCAAAAAGGGCGTGTTTTTAATTTAAAAATATATGGCAGGCATTGTATATATCTAAATACATAAGTTTTTAATTAAACCGAGTCGCCAAATGAAAAGAAAACAAACACAACATCCGCCAATCAGTTTTATTTCGTTTACAATGCTGCCTTTCATCACAGAAATTAGGCAAAGCCGAAAAACAAACATGCGTTGATTGAGTCGCTGAGCCGGTAACCATCGTCGAAGGGTTCCTTGCAATATCATAGGGTTGACTCTCATACATATAATTGCTTCGCTGAAAGTTGGCCTCTTTTGTATATGAAGAGAATACCGATGCGACGCCCTAAAAGTTGGAGTAAAAAAGTAAGTAATTTCCCAGGCTTCCACACTTTTCAAATCGGAACACAGTAACGTGAATGCAATGCAGCGGTTGGTTAAGACTGCAATACTTCCCCGGACGAACTAGCTAGCTCTTCAGCATGTTACTTGCTGAAAGACAATTATTTACCTTAGTTTGCTACCCATACTAAAATGTCTTGTCTGAGTGCGTATTTTTTGTGCAACTAAGCGGGATTTAGGTGTTCAGCCTTGCCAATGGCAACCCTAAGAGAAGTGTCGAGGGTGTCGGAGGGTGCCGAGGCATGAATGGTCAGTTAATTGCTCAATAAATCACAGAGCGACCATTGATAGTTCCTCTCGGCCAGCAGACGGGGTCATCGCGTGCTCAATTGCTTAAAATATTTAGGTAAACAATTTAAACCAGTTTAAAATTTGAGATATGGTGTCCTAACCCACTGCTATTGATATTATACATTGAAATTTTCTACGGTCTCGTGCTGTTAAATGGTCGCAATCAATTCAATTTTACTTTTTAGTTTAATAAATAATTCTGATGAGTATTTTTTTGACTTTGAATGAATGCGTTTGATGCCCTATTTTGTAAAGTTACGCGGTTGATGCAAAACTAACATCACTATCGTATTAAAAAAAAGACGTGTGGCACTCGGAGACTGCCGCGGTAAAGCTATTGCGCGTGATATTTCAAAAAGTCATTAAAAGTTCTGGTATTTATCGATAGATGGAAAAACTAAAAAGTATCACCGCTGTGCCGGTCGGAGTGGGGGGTGTTATGTTTTTTTCGTTACGGAATTTCTGGATTCGGTCTCCACGCTCAAGGCCCGCGACAGAAGCTATGCAATAGCTTAAAAATTATGTATTTAGCTATTGTTCTTTGATACTGGCATAATTTTATTTTTGGTGTGTGTGGTCAAAAACGAAATCAAGCGCCAAAATTATTATTATATTTTTTGTGGGTTGGGACACCATCATATTATGTATATATCTTTTTGAAACACCAATAAATATCTTGGTGAGAACCAGCGGGTTGAAACACCAATCACAAATCGCGCGTAACCCTTTTATTACTTTGAACATTAAAATAAATTACATACCTATTCCTGAAGTTTTTAACGTATACTTGCATTCGTTGAAGTAACGAGCTCCATTGTCCGTGCGTTATATTATAGACTTTATAAAGATCTCGCAAAGAAATAAGACATTGATTGATAGGACTCGGAGATTGATGAGTTGGAAATACAAAGATGTGCTCGGAATACGGTAAAACTTCTTTTTACTTATACCTACTTGTATAAGTAGATTGCAAACGAACTTAGCTCTACTCTTCTTAAATACAGTCGCTCTGATATTAGCTGACTGTGTTCTATTTGCCGTCTAGTAAAAATCGGCTTGCCTCAAAAGTTCACGGCACGGCGTTCATAACTTAACTAGTTGACAATAAAAAAAGTTACATACAATGAGTTCATTTATGTATAAATGCGCTTTTTGTGAGTCCTTAATCGTTCAGCAATTATTAAGCCATAAAAACTAAAAGCTCGGAGGTTTTGGACCTTTCCCAGTGATAATTTTTCCAATGCTTATTAAAATGTATGAATTCAATAGGTATTTGTATAATAATCTTAATTAAACTTAAACACACATAATAGTCACAAAGCTAGACGTTTTGGAGATTAATCGACTTTCAATTTAAAAGTCTTCTGAAACTATTACCATAATATTTGAGACTGTATATTATGCTGTGCTGTGCCACAAATTATTCGTTAGTTACCTATTTAATTCAATTTGTTTTCGAATAGCAACGTAGCGCCATCTGTGAACACGCCAACCAAACAGTGAGGAGCCTGCATGAAACTGACTTACAGAATTAACCTTCTAAAAAGTTTCGTCTCTGTCCGACAGGCGGCAGCACGTGACCGCGCCGTGGAGCTCGACGACGACAGGGGGCGCTCGAGCTCAACACGAACTCTTCGAGCTGCTTGAACGAGTGCAATGTTCAAGACTGGACGATCAGAGGGCAGTGCTGCCACCGTATTTTTCTCAGGTAAAATATTTATTCAAAGAACCTATGATAATTTATGTACTACCAACATAATAGATAGAAAAATAAATTATTAACATCGTTGTTTGTTAAAAACATTCATATATTTTTTAAATCCTATTCTTAATTGTTGTGTTGGAAATACCAACAATTTGAAAAACAAAACGTAAACAGGTAATTAAATGGTTGATATAGCGTCATCTGTTGACCGTGTTGTATACTAGACACGCAAGTGAATAGGAAGCATCAAGTCGTTTTTTGTTCCTTTCCCAACTGAACATAACATAGTTCACTAATACGACAAAAGATGGCACTGTATAATATTCAGCTTATAAGAAAATTGAATTATATTAATAATTAACTCACCAATTTATGGGCTATTTCAAATCCTTCATTTATTTTAAATAAAACCTCTAGGGAAAAAAGAGGGGAAAAGATACTTGATTAAAAAAAATGTGAGCCGACACAGGACGCCTGGCAGATGTGAAACATCGACATTATTTTGTAAGAAACTAAGTACCCCATCACTAATAATGTTTATGATTTGTCGTAACCTTGAACGGACCAATCAGCGCTCATGCCGTGGCGACGCGTCGCCAAGCCAGAAATCGGTTTTACGTGCGGCTATAGATGTTTCACATCAATAAAAAGATATTTAAAAAACTACTTAATTATTATGATACTTCTTTATTCCTTTCGAAATAAGGACTTAGAATGATTCAGATTGTTTGAATTATCTATCTACTACCACTAGACTACCTAGTCTGAAAGCAAATTTTCAGGGCGTTTTGGGAAACCTCATAAAGTGAGTACGTACCTTAATAATCAATAAACATTTCCCACATGGGTAGATTACGTATTTAATTACCAATTAATGTTTTAAATCCTTTGAAAATTATTATTATTTTGTAGGTAAAATTAGGTAATGCAGGTATTATAGATACCATATCTAATTGCATTGTTGCTACGCAACTGTGCAGATTTTGCATCTTATTTCAAGGGTCAGCGCGCAAAGAGTTCGTTAGCTCCGAAATAATCGACGGAAGTAATAAGTACCTACTCCGAGTCCAATCCATAAAATAATTCACATTCCCGCGGCGCTAGTTTCTATGCCAAAGCGTGGCTGAAGAACATTTTAACTTGTTCTTATGTTAGTTCCGGTAATTGCCACGGGGCTTCTCCCTTGGAACGGATGAAGGAATTCGTTGAAGCAAGTAGCCAAATGTGCTGGGGTGGTCACCGGACCGTGGCGCTAAGAAAGAAATGAACGGGTCAGAACTGGTAGCGTGACGACACTTGCCTTGGTATCAAATAGTGTGGTGGGCAGATTCGCTTGAGGGATTCATACATTATATTAACTACAACGGCTGTAAATAAAAATACTTGGTCTAAATGTTCCTTGTATGATTAATCGAGGTTGAAAAAGGTAGTAAGTAATTTTATTGGAACAAAACCTTTACTGCCACAGGTCGTTGGGAACCATAACACTGAGAATGGTACCACTCACCTAAAACTATATCATAGAACTTTGTGACATTCAGCCTTATATACCTACCTTAATACCTTGTTACCTTTATATTTTCATTTTTCATTATATACCTTTACGTCACATGATGTAATCCATTCATGGAGTCTAGGCCTTGCGGTTTGTGGTTGTCATTTGAGAACCTGATTTGGCTTATAATTAACTGGCTGTTGCCCGCGACTTCGTCCGCGTGGAATTCGGTTTTATGACGCATCCCTATTTTACCCCTCAGAAAAGTAGCCTAAGTTACTCCTTGTTACATCAGCTATCTGCCAGTGAAAGTCCCGTCAAAATCGGTCCAGCCGTGTTGGAGATTAGCCGGAACAAACAGACAGACAGACAGACAAAAATTTAAAAAAATGTTGTTTTGGTATATGTACCGTGTATACATCCATAATGCACTTAGTAAAAAGCGGTTATTTTAATATTACAAACAGACACTCCAATTTTATTTACTTGTATAGATTACAGACAATTTATGATCACGAGTGACGAGTCAACGAGCTTTATTTCCATAAAATTAAATAAACTTGGTAGTAACAATTTCTCTTCAGGTCTCTTTAACGTATTGTTAAGTTTGAGGGCTGTTTAGACCTTATCCAACCGTGTATGGGCCTTCCTGTCATTACCAAAAAAAACTAAGTTAAAGTCCGGTAATACTACCACTTCCTGTGGTGGAAGCCTCGCGACAAGGAAACCCTTCCAGATACACAAGTTTCATCCTGGACACCCGACTCGGGACATATAATTTCCTTATAAATTTGTCATAGCGATGTGTGATGTGACCCGAGGGCTGACACAATACAATAACTCTTTATTGCAAAACCATAATACAAATTAATACTTATAAAAAAACGATTTTATAAGTACACTAAATACGGAACCTTCCTGGCTCAGAGATTAAGCATCACCCTTTAACCAGTGAGGTAATGGCTGCCTGTGTTTAGGGCCCAATACTCCTAGCAATGAATTGAATCGGTTGAGCTATCCGTAAATCGTTGTAAACGATCTGTTACCTACAGAATGAACAAATGAATTGGTTCCTTTTTGGTAAATATGATTTTATTATATTATTTTACGAACGTACTTGTGATTAAAGGATTTGAAAAATATATACTTTTCTGTGGAGAGTATATGAAAGTACGAGTATAAATTTCGTTAAAGTATTACGTTTACAAATGTATTATGTCAACGCTTTTTTTATGTAAAAATATAGAAAACCAGCCGGTTTTTTATCAGGGAATCAAAAGGCACTTGAGTAGGTGCCGAATCTACAACTTTTATTCCGGGGGATGAATATTAGGGGGCCAGTGGGTGCTTGGCCCTCTGGAAGAGGACTGGTATAAAATGATCAAAGAATTACGGCGACTTAAAATTTGTGACGAATTAAGTCGACTGTATAATCTTTTACTACATACTCTGAATATTCTAATCGAGTTCATTATTTTCCACTATAGTGTAGCAAGCTATTATATTGACATTTATCACTAACAGCACACAGATCTTTTGAGGTCAATTCAATTCTGCCAATGAGTTATGTGTGATTTTGTAATGTGGCAGTTAAAGTAGTTGTAGGTTAGGTTTTTTTAAAGTTCAATTACAGAGCAGGCGTTTACCAGTGAGTTGTTGCAATGCCACATTTTCAAAACCATGAAGTAAAATTCTTGAGGAAACCTAAATTTCCCAGCAAGCATTCGAAGATATTTGATATCTGCCTATTAGGCTCCCATGTCAGATGAAAGTCTATTCACTGTAGCTTGTCAGGCGTAGTCCTGTGTCCCTGCAGTGCCAATATTACAGGCGTTTCTGGAAACAGAGTATCAAGAGTTATAATCGACCCTCTTCTCCAAGCACCCGAGGTTCTCTGATTTCCAACTGAAGGCACAAAATGAGAGAAAAAATGAAAAAATTAAATATAACTTTTACGAAGACTATTGAATTTATGTGTTAGTATTCAATACCATCGACGTAAATCTAGTTATTTCCAGAGTTAATTTAGTCATTTTAACAAAAGTTCTAAAATAGACTATTAGTCATACACATTTTCCATTCTGAATCGATTGTCAAATTGAATAGTGAATGTATTTGCAATGGATTAGCGAGGCTGAGTGTATTGAACAAAGATCTGAGAGATTGAACCGATAAAACTCTTTTCCAAATACGAGGTTAACCTGAATTGCGAAGTAATTGTTTTTGCAATAATTGTCTTATTTGCAGCTACATGCTGCATCATTTACTACATTATTAACGGACTTCTGGAAAAGTTAAGGTTGTCAATGAAGTTTTTTTATGTTTGTTACCTCAGATCTTCGACATTTATAAACCGATTTGGGAACTTCTTTATTTATTAGATAGGATGTACGTTTCAGATTGGTCCCATAGAAATTTCACCAAAATCGGTTAAGTAGTTTGACTGGAAATAATATGTTATCGAAGTACGAAATAGCGAGGAATCATTCTCGTTTATTGACGACGAAATCTGTTTTCTTCGTGTTACTGCGCAAAGTATTATGCGGTTTCATTTGAATATAACAATAATAACAGTTCTCGCTGCAATTTGCAACTTTCAACTCGATTCACTTGAGCAAAATCCTTTGTTGATTATTTGCTAGATAAAACTATAGTTTCTATACAAACTTCTACAATTAAAACTTTGAAAAGCTATTTTAAAAAGCTTTTATAATACCAGTCCATAGTTACCTCGTGGGGCCCGTGATCTTTGTGGTCAAACAATGAGCGGCCTTCGTGAGACTGAGTCAACCTAGCTTTATGGCATCATGTAATGGAGAATTCGTGAGTTTGATGTCGTAATGGAGGTATCAATATCGAACTGATGAATAGTCTGTCGTGACTAGGTCTTGGAAAAAATACAAATTCTTCCGTTTAAAAAAGGCCATGGTAAGTAACGACTTTCATTTGGATCTTGGCTGATTAGAATCCGGATTAATTGGTTTTAGCTTGGTATCAAACATGCATGGTACAGTTCTCAAAATGGTGATGGAAACATCTTGGGGAAACCGGCACAAGTCCTGCAATTTAAAGTTCTATTCGGATTAGATTCTTGTGGTTCGCCTTTTACTCTCCGTTATTAAGAAAATGCTGTCGTCCGGTGGAAACATAATAATAGAAGAGTGAAAACATGCCTTTATGATGATAACCCTGAACTAAATTTAAGAACATACTAAATAAACCTGACCTCGGGAAATAACACTATACTTATGTAATCAAATTAAATTAATATATATCTTGTAGGCACCAATCGAAACTGCGTTGTTTTGCAATTGTCCACTATAGAAAAAAACTATGACGTGTCGCATTGGATTATTCGTGTAACACACAGCAACCACTTCTCCAAAACTTAGAAGTTTCAAAAGATTCAAGAAAACTTTCTTCATTCTTCTACTTTCACTGGGGAATACGGCTGACCAGACGGAGTCATGAATTATAAATTACCCCCGCATTTCATGTTAGGTTAACTTAAGTGGTATAAAGATTTAAAGTATCTCTGATTTCCAACAGATGCAAAAAATGTTAGTTTATCGTGTGTATGTTTGAGAAGATAGTGAGAGGTCAACAATCTTGTTGAAATGTATTATTTACCTGTGACTTAAGAATAAACTCTTAAACATGCTGCCTTGTCTTTTATGAAACGTAATATTAAGGTGATATTTGAAAATTTAGCTGATTATGATTGCTTACAAAATTATGCAAATCTTTGCCTCCTCAGATATTCATGGCTATTTCACTTTCTAATGGGAATTATTTTAGTATAATCCATATCATTTTCAAGGTTTTTAAAAACATTCGGAAGCAAACAATACCTACTTACCAGACGACAATTCATTACTACTTAGACCTACGAAGGCTATTTCGTTCATGTAAAGTTTGCCACTCACTAGATGGGTTTTGTATGTAGAGATGACGTTTTTTAAACACATGTTTAAAGGAACGAAACAGTAAACGCTGATTTAGACAAAAAGTTTAGAAAATTCTAGAATCTGCCGAGTTCCTATTCGCTATTCGAGAATTGCGCTACAGTATATTTAGGTACATAGTATCAGTTGCAAGATTGGCCACTCGAAATATTATTACTATAGTTACTGACAGTTAATAAACAGTTCACATCATAAAATATATCGTTGTTAAAGTTGCTAAAATGACGCAGCCCCTTGAAGTTTCCATTATTCAAGGATCGAAATCCATAATATCAAATCGAAGACGAAATAGGTAACACAGAGGTCTAGAATACATAATAATTGTAGGATCCAGACGTGACTGATTGGACCTAGGACCGGCTAGGGATGTAGTTTTGCATACTCAAGATCACGTGCTTGCTTGTGTCGATAACGGGGTCGATAAACGATTTTATCGATAACGTGTCAACCTGAGATGGGATATACGGGCTTGTTAATTAGAGGTAGAGTCGGTTCATATGGTCGTGCGACAATTTTCCAGTTATTCTCCGTTACTAGCTGCTACAGTCGCTTACGGGCGATGACAGGCAATTTGAAAGACCACCTGTGAATTCATTACTAATCAGTTACCATCGATTATAAATGCTAGGAGCAATGTTACTCTGTAATGTAAAAAATACACGCAAAATCTATTTGTCACAAAGCCAAAACAAGCGAAAAAGCTTTAAAAAATCTCCTAGACATCTTTTCAGCTGCTATAGTACCATGGAAAGTTACGAAGGGTACATAAAAATGTATACATAATATTATAGAACTGAATAAGCCGCACTTAGCGGCTTTTACATGTGCCTTTCATACATATGTTTTTATTGTTATTTTTATAATTGTCGGTATCCACAACTCACGTTAGCATCACAAATGCGAGACGTCTCGATCATTGGAACACGCATGACATTTTTTTCTGTTTTTTCATAATCATCGATATGTTTAACAGACAGCACTATCCAGTGGTGATTATGTAAGCAATGCATCACTTATGCGAGTGCATGCGCCTCATTTGGCGGTCGTTAGAGCTGGTACCTGACTGCTTTCCTGCCGCCAGAATATACGCTTGGCTACGAATCAGAGATTTGTGTTCGAACTGTGGGCTACGTTTAAAATTCTCGAAGATATTTATCAGTATGTGAACATGCCATAATTCGCTTTTATCGCGTTATGAAAGACCTGGTTTAATAATAACGAAATAATTTAGCAAAACGCGATACAGCATTGATGCAATTGCAAAACTACCTATTGCTGATTCTGGAAATTCCGTGCGTGCTAGTCTGAGGAAGATAATGCAATACATTAGTATAACTATTTATAACAAAAACTCGTTAATTAACAGGTTTCATTGCTTTTGAACTGTCGTGAAGTAGTTATTGATTCCCACATTAGCAAGATATAATAGTTTTCCTGTATTGATAATATTTTCTAAAGAAAAGTTGGACCAAAGATTGCCTGCAGATACTTACAGAAGCTTTTCACCGCATCAGGAACACTTAAATTGTTCGCAACATTATCATTTTGCAATTCTATCTCTCTGTGCCATCTCTCATGGAAGTCGTATTAAATGAAGTGTAGTTAGATCCTATCAACTCTCTTTAAGTAAACAAAAAACTATTTCGGCGAGAATTTGCGATACCTACCCACCATACATTAAATATAATATTCTTTGAACATGCTGTGGTTTCCTTAAATATATTTATTTATCTTTCAAGTTTATTCTATAGATTGATCTAACGAACTATATCGTATACTGAGCTGAGATATCCCGGCTTCTAAACTTTACTGATCGCCAAATTTCCCCATGACTAGAGGCTAATGTATTATAAATGATGACGAATGTTATTTATTATTTATATATATATGAACATATATTTTTTATAATTTCACTTATGAGAGCGTGGTGGTCTAGCAGTACTGACCCCCGAGTTTTAATCCGGAGGCCGCCGGTTCAAATCCCGACGTGCACCTATGAGTTTTTCGATTGAAAGATTTATGTGCGCAATACCACGTTCTCAAAACGGTGAAGGAAAACATCGTGAGGAAACCGACATTCCCTACAACTAAAAATTCGAAGACATGTGTCGAGTGTACGAAAGGAGCCTCTTTGAGGCGCACTTACAATCCTTTCACCACACTGGTTCGACAGAACCGGTGACTCGAAGAAGAAGATTTCACTTATATATATCATCAGGTCAATATATCGACCGGTGCTGGATGATAACATTTTCAATATATTTATAATTTCCCATACGAATTGATGCTCCAAAAATCAATGGTCATATTTAAGAGATCATGGCTTCTCATTAGCATGAGTGCATAAGTACGTGGCTGGCAGGAATATGTATGTATGTAATGTCGGTGTTTTGTGGTAAACCAAATATTTATTGCGTTGCAATTTCGCGCGGAAATACGTAATAGCATTTGTTGAGGTCGAATTACATTAATTGCAGTAAAATTAACGATTTGTCTATGCAATTAGAGCTGCTGTGTAACGTATGGTGATTCTGCCTTTTATATTTGTTGGTTATATCGTAATTTTAATGCTATTTCACCAAGACTGGAACATAATTTGGCCTACAATTAAAATAAAAGATTATTCAAAAAAGGATGTTTACTGATTGGCTGAATAAATAAATAATATTGGTGGACATTTCACACAGCGCCATCTAGCCCCAAAGTAAGCTAAGCATAGCTTGTATCATGGAAACCAGACAACTGATATAATACTTAAATACCTTTTATTTTTGTAGATACATACTTATAATACATATAAACACCTAGACACAGAAAAATCATCTATGTTCGTCACACAATTGTTTGTCCTGGGTGGGAATCGAACCCACGACCTACGTCGCAGAAGGCAGCGTTACTACCAACTGAGCTATGAGGCCAGTCAAATAGACAACATACAACCTCAGCCGCTGGTCTTAGAGAATTGGAATTTTGAGGGTGTATTAGGTAGGAAGGAAAATATGGAAATTCTAGGTGATGTTTGAACGATCTGAAAGTCAAATTTATGTTAAAATATTGGTATACATTCGTTTAGTTCAGGGGGTCTATTAAAGTGAAATTACTGAAGCGGTACAAATAAGAACTGACTGAATTTATTTACTTACCCGACGAGATCAATGCCGCATTGGTAGATTGCAGTTAAAAATAAATCGTCTGTCGGCCGCCCAGCACCGGCCCAATGGCGTCAAAAGCCATGGCTGTTAAGGCTGATACAGCCGGCAAGGTTGATTCCATTATCACGAAAAGATTTGTCCTCACAAGCTAAATTAGAAGTGATTTCTGGAGGAAATCGCTGAGTTACTTGTGGGAAAGTAATGGTGGATGAGCTAACTACTGGTCAAATTTATGTTCACAGTTTCGCTAGTTACAAGTGCCTCATTGTGGCTAAGCTTTCACCTTCGGGGAAAACGACGTTTTCTCGTGAAATCTTTGACGTGGTTAATCATTATTAAGTTATTTTTAATAATGATTAACATTAATTATTATTAAGTTAGTTTCGGAGATTTGCGTGTTAATACATTCCGTCAGAAAATGCTACTAAAATTTACAATATGTATGTGATGTACGGAATAAGCGAAATAATTTTGAAAATTCATTTACAGAGTTTCATATCTAAATGTAGTAAAAAGAACCCTTGTAATTTCTAAACTAATCCGATTCAATTAACAAAATTGCCCAATTTTTATAGCTATTTTAATACGAGGCATTTTAAGGTAATCTCTTGAGAATTGTCATAAATTATCAATTACCCAGTCAAAATTCTTCTATATTTTTACTAATTATAAATAAATTGACTTATTTAAAGCACTATATTACACTTTGGTAAAATATAATAATAATAATAATCTTGTAATAAGTTAACTAAGCATAGCTTGTATCATGGGAACCAGACAACTGTTATAATACTTATATACTTTTTATTTTGTAATGCATACAATAATACATATTAACACCCAGACACAGAACAAACATCTATGTTCGTCACACAAATGTTTGTCCTGGGTGGGAATCGAAGCCACGACCTACAGCGCTATGAGACTGAGCTATGAGGCAAGTCAATAGAAAGATTGGTTAAAATCTTTACTGTCATTAAATCGGCAATCTATATATAGGACATTACATCATCGAGCTTACACATATATTTGCCATTCTGTATTCACGCCACATCCTTCCTCACACTAATATGGTATCTACCGGTGGTTTACAGGCTTCGGAAGCATCTGCTGAGGGTCCGTTAGACACCTGTGGAACCCTTTTGTACCCTTCTGAGTACCACAGATAAGCTAATGTAATACAGTTACGGAACGAGCCGACGGCCCACCTGGTGTTAAGTGGTAACCTCGGCCCATAACAACTGATGCGACTTCGGTCCTCCCATACTAGGTATGACAAGACCCAAGACGCATCGAATGCGCCCGTAACTGTGAGACGTGTAGGTGGAATGTCTCATGTGCCTGTAATTTCACCGGAAACCACACCTTTCAAGCCAAAACACAGTAACGCGAATGCTTCACTGCTTGGCGGCAGAAATGGGCATGGTGGCAGTACTTCCCCGGAAAAACTTGGCGAGAGTTCTACTGCTCTTATAGTTTCTATGAGGCTCGGATAATGGGGTAGTTAGTACGGGCCCTGTGTTCCTTTGTTAAGTGTATTGAAGCTACTTCAAGTTCTGTCCGGCCACAGATACTAAACAGTTTCTATTTGCTAATATGACATGGTTGATGTGATAGTTAGTACTGTATTGATTGAGGGGCGGATATTTAAACTACAACCGGATGTTCCCACGCAACGTTCGAATTTGGAACCCGGGGGTGTAATGAATATAATGCAAAATATTTTAATTTTCGTATCTGTAATTTTACTATATTATTTTCTTTAATTACACTCATTAGCCTTCCATTTTGAATGAAATATTTCGTTAAATAATGGTAATCTGCATTTCGTTAAAAATACTTTTTTCTGATAAAACATCTCACTTTTATTAAAATTGTAACTTATTTTTATTTAAATTTGTACTTTGTATTAACATGGTATCAATAGCCAATCTTAGGAGATGAGAAAACTAGGATTTTTATCTTAGTTTTCAATACCTACTTTTGCTTAATAATAACATGAACATAAAAAAATGACAGTAGAAGAAGGATGGTCAAAACTTTATTAATAATCGATTTTAAGGAACGTAATAAGATAAAAATAAAAGTTCTAACAGCTTGGCACACTCTTGTACATTTGTTTTAATAACATTCAGTTATAAATTATATTTTAAATTGAAATATCTAGTTATCTGTTCCAATCTAAAAGTTTTTTATTTTTATATATATTTTTTTTTATTGAAAAGTTTTCTTTTACATTTCTATGTGCAATTTTTTCTCAGTGATTGATCTTGACTCGAGTTCCATTTCTATAGGCCTGAGTTTCACGGTAAACAATAGAAAATCGCACGAGAAACGTTTCAAAAGTTTTTGTTGCCTTACGCGGTTGCAACATTCACCTGTCTTGTCTCAGAAAGTATTGTTGTCTGTTCGTCCTTGTCTGGTTTCATATTGATAACGCCTAGAAGAAAGAGACGGTGGTTTCTCACCGAGGCTGCCGTCAGCAGAAGGCATGTGGCACGCGCCGCTCCATTCGGTTTCGGAACGTAAACCGCGCGGACGTCGCGTCTCGCTGTCTCCCCGATATTCGAATAGTTGATAATTCGATCGTGTTTTGACAGCTCGATTAATTTAGAACTCGCGATTATTTAACTGTGTATAAACTCATGGCTCTGACTGGATTTTCTGCTGTTTAGAGTGTGCTTCAAGTTTGAATTCGGACCTGCTTGCGGTGTGGAGAGTGTGTGATTAATTCAAAAGTTTTACTTAACACATTGAGGACACGACCCAATGAAAGTTAAAATACCGAATACGCGCACCGGGAGAAAGACGTCCGGAAAATTTCTTCACAATTGAAAAAGTTCCGGACGTTTATGGGAAAGATCGCAGCTGACCCGAAAACTGTAATAAAAATAAACGATTCACCGGAAGATTTATCTCGTTTGAAGTCGGATATCTTAGGATGATTAATAGTGCGTGTGACGTTACGATGCGTTTCGGGAATCGCTGAGATTTCTCGCTACAGTATTCGTGGGACCCAGGCTTTATGAGGGAGCGAAGGTCTTTTCCGATCAGCAGCGAAGTGGCGCTCAAAAGCGATAATGATGGAACTGGGAAGCTGGGCGTGAATTCTGTTCTGTGCGGTGTGGTGGATGAACTGTCCAACGGGAGGACCGGGAGGCGAGGCTCGTGGGTGCGACACGCCGTCATGGGGGTGCTCAGGTGGAAGGACCTCACAGGAGTTAGGACTAGCACGCCTACTGAACACAAAGAGGTATGTAACCCTGATATTTGAACCTGACAAATATTCCTTTACATTGATAATACATACTGAGTTGAATAAGGTACATTTGAAGTAGTCCAAAATGAAACAGAAGCTAAGCGAAAACTGAACAAAAAAGTTGACGGACAAGTCAGTTCAACCAAACCGAAAGACGTCAATCAAAAGACAACACACATTGACAGGTTAACGATGGTACCAAATAGCTTGATGCGAGTTCGGTGTCGGATGTTACGTCACTGATGATGTTATCTGTGAGTAGGCTAGACCACTTTGTCTAATAAATGTTAATTTAGGTCTAGTCGTAAATCTGTCAATTCATAGTCTTGATTCATACTTTCAGGGCTATCGTTATCAAGATAAATGTTTGTTTACATGAACATAGTATCTCTTAAATTTAAATCGTCTCTTTGTTTATCGATTTGTATTACTGTTTTATTTTGCGCTTCTATGCCATCCTTGGTAAAGATTATATACAGATTATATACATAATTTTCAATGACGATTAAATATTATTCAACAATTACTTTCGTATGGACCTGTTATTCTGCTAATATCGATTCAGCTCATGAATCACCTGTCATGCTGATTAAAACCAGCGATTTATCAGATATAAATTCACCACTTGTGCTCACCATAAAGGTCCGTAATTAATATTTCAAATAATATACATTAAAATATTTCTCTGTGTTTCCTACGGTACCATGTTTGATAGGTACAATGACTCCTATCATTATTTTCTTGGTACTTTCTAATATGTCGAGGACAATGATTTACTAATTACTAGTACTAATTTTAGCATTAACACGTTGACATAACATAACAAATTGATTTGTTATTGTCATTGTTTATAAATATTTCATAATTTATATTTTCTTCTTAATCGTTTGATTCTCAATATTGATCTTAAAATGTTAATAGAACACGCTGAAGTGACGATATCTTTAAACTTAGTTAACAAAACCTTCTCGTTATCAATTTAAGATACAGCTGTTCGGCCTGTTTGTGAGTCACGTATTATGTAAATATGTGACGAATAGTGAAAATCACTTGTCTAGGCCGTCCGGGCCGGAGCTTCTGCCAATTCTGATTTCTTCTCACTCGCCTCCTTTACCATCCTCAAGGTCATTTTTTATATTCTGTGTAGTGAGAATTAAATCACTTGGAGGTGGATATGGTTACGTTCAAATTATGATTTGTTTCTTTACTAGTTTTTCATTATGTAAATATGTGACGAATAGTGAAAATCACTTGTCTGGGCCGTCTGGGCCGGAGATTCTGCCAATTCTGCTTTCTTATCTCAATCGCCTATTTTACCATCCTCAAGGTAATTTTTATACGTGTGACGTGAGACTGAAATCACTTGGATGTGGTGTCTTTACTAGTTTTTCAGGTTTCTAAAGGAAAGTTAAGTAATATACTTTTATGAATTTCCAAGAGAACTTACATTGTTAAAACCAGTGTCAGTTATAACAAGTTTACTTTAGAAATTCCAAGTCACGTCACATTATTACTAATGAGGAAACGTTTGTTCCGGTTTGCAGAGCTCTACAACCGGAGAAATTATGTGCAATTGACTGATTGACAGATTTAAGAGCAGTAGAACTCTCGCCAAGTTCGTCCGGGGAAGTACTGCCACCATGCCCATTTCTGCCGCCAAGCAGTGACGCATTCGCGTTACTGTGTTCCGGTTTGAAAGGTGTGGTTGCCGGTGAAATTACAGGCACATGAGACATTCCACCTACACGTCTCACAGTTACGGGCGCATACGATGCGACTTGGGTGGTGTCGTACCTAGTAGGGGAGGCCCGAAGTCGCATCAGTTGTTATGGGCCGAGGTTACCACTTACCACCAGGTGGGCCGTCGGCTCGTTCCGTAACTAGATTACATAAAAAAAAAGATCATCTGGCGTGATTGAACTCCAAGTAACGTTAGCACATTAATAGGTGTCAGGTTGCTCAAGGATTTCAGTTAAAATTGGCTTTATTTACAACATCTAATTACTTTACTACGATAGAATTTAAAGAAATCATTGTATCTTAATTGCTTAGCTTTGAGGGCTGTTATATTGAAATTTATCTTGTCTCAGCGCTTATTTCTCATTTCATCTCTGAAGCAAATGAGAAGACCTAAATTCAGCTTTTATTCTGTGACAGTAAAGTCATTGACATATCATATAATTCTACTCTTCTATGTTATTATAATATACACAAATTATGTATAAATAAATTGAATGACCTCATAATTTAGGTTCAAGGTGTGTAAGTTACGTCATACTATAATTAATCGAATTGTTATGTTCACATGAACGGTAGTTATTTAATTTTATCTTTGAATTTGTAACGCAGAGAACCGGTTTGATTAACTTACATTTGAACATGTCTCAAATCAATCCATCTCCATCTTATTATCAAATAAATTATAAAAGAGGATACAGAGGATACATAACAATACAAATAAAAAAAAAAAAAAAAAAAAAAAAATATATATATCTAAATAAATAAATCTAATAAATAATAATAAATAATATATCTAATAGAGGATATGACTGGTATGGAGTTCCTTGAAATTAAAAACTTTACTTACTATCTGCCATTGTCATGAATAATTCTGATAACACTATTCAGCAATTCAAATCCATAATAATTTGACATTAAGGATAAATTTTATACCAACAAACCCGGACAAACCGATTAATATGAACTAACAAAATGCTGCTTCATATGAATGCGGTCGTAACAATCCCGTCACAACTTAACTTATATTGCCCAAACATCTCTTACTCCTATTCCGAGGCGAACGCCTCTAGGGTTGTCAGTTCAACAAACTTATATTATGACAGTTAAACTAAAAACATGCCAATTTTTGTGTGGCTCTTAACGTTTTAGACAGCTTTACTAATGCAAAGTATTTTGTTAATCTTTGTTTTAGTGTTTACCCACATCAATTTTTAGTAACTTAAAACTTCTTATAATGTACCATTTATACAAAATGCCAGTCCGAGGCAAACCTGATACCGGGGAGAGTTACCCTCCCGCGATACAGCACGGGTTTTGCAACTGAGATCGAAGCCCAAGTTAGAAGACCCGATTCTTAGTAACATGAAACCTTTGTAACGAAATCGTGAATATTTTAAATTAATTAGTGAAATATACAATAGACGATCTTATCGCCTAAAGCGATTTCTGTCAGTCAACATTTGAATGGAACGGATTATGTGGAAAAAAGGAGACTGCGGTGTAAAAAAAATTATTAAAACAAATGTTATTAAATATTGTAATTATGTGCTCGTATTGTTATTTAAATAATAAATCTTTGTTAAATAAAAAGTAGAACAACAAAATTATACATAAGTCGTAATCCTGATAGCATACAATGAATGACACTCGAATAATATATTGATATTGATATAGATATTGATATTGATATCTTCAATACTTCCTCTACGCGACTAAAGAGTATATTGAGCAAATCATTCTTTAGTACATAATTGCTAATAATCTATTTATAATAATTTTGTGTGTTAGTGTTTGTATGTC
The DNA here is from genome assembly GCA_947359385.1 of Chesias legatella. Taxonomy (NCBI): domain Eukaryota; kingdom Metazoa; phylum Arthropoda; class Insecta; order Lepidoptera; family Geometridae; genus Chesias; species Chesias legatella. The sequence goes on along the minus strand of OX375784.1, from coordinate 869,511 downwards.
TACGTTATTTTTTGGTTTAAAATCAGTGTTTCCTACTAGCTGTTAGTTTCCCTAAGAGTCTTAAATAAAATAAAATAAAATAAAGGAAATGATAGCACTAATCTGATAACATTCTCTAAATTCGTACATGACGTCCGAAACTACCTCAATTTAACATTCGAACAAAATATTCTCATGTATTGTGACAAATTTTATTAAATTTGAAGACTGGATCCTCAATTACTCTAAGATTTTGATTTTGCACGCTAGAAATACCAGTGAAGTTTAAAGACTTCAGTGAGTTATTTTATTATATTCTATAAATATTCTGTGTGGCAGCCCTGAACTCATTTCCATAGGCGAGATGGGCCGACACATTTTGAGATGGAGTGAATTTTCTTGATCCTTTCCTAATCTCTGTATAAAGTGTCGGATTTTGGCAAATTTTGTGTTACAGTTATGATACAAGTGTGAAAATAAATGTCACTTTCTTGAATTGACCAATTTCTAATCATCAATAAATAAAGGGAGTAATAAAATAAATTAAGCCAGCTTTTTACTAACACAGTCACTTTATAGTTTAATTTGCAACGGCTTCTATTCTCGACCAGGTCAAAGATATCTATAACGAGCATATTAGTTTGTTTTCATATCATGGATGAAGATATGTCCGTGCCACCTGCGATACAGGAAATCCTAGTAATAATAATAATTTAATTTCTTAATTCAGACAACATAAGTCCATAGGGTTAGTAAAAGCTTATAATTTAGGGATGTTAGTACTTAATAACTAGACAAGATTTAGTCCTCTGAGTCAACTTATACATCAGAGGACAATCAATTTTATTCGAAATAGTATTCAGGATACTGAATACTATTCTGCTCCCGCGCACTGTGCTAGTATACAGCCAAGTAATTTAACGATTTTGTGAATTTTTATTCGTGCCATAAATTTATGTGTGATTTGCCCCAGTTTCAAGATTACGTACACGACTGCATTATGGCAACTGCAATTCGGTAATACGGTCAAAACTGTTTGGTATTGCTAACGTTCTAAAGTTTGGACGAAAGTTGGCACATTGACAAGTATTTCACGGCATTTGCCCGGTGTTGTCAACCCGGTCAGTGACTCGCGTTAGGATGATTTTAAACCATGATAGCTATCGGAGAGAACATTTGAATGTAATTAGTTCAAAAGCCAAAACAATCAGCCATTTTATTTCTCGTCACGCAAATTCCAAACAATTAAAAGACTTAATTTAGTCTCACCCTAAATACATAACTTCCAGCTTTAAAACCGTATTAAAAACTTAAATGTTGACAATTCTAAAAGTTACTAGATATAATTAGTTTTTTATGTTACTTACTACATCCTCACAATTATCTATTATTACCTGGAATTTGCTTAAATTATTTCGCTTTGTCTATGTAGTGTCCCCGTTTGAACGTTGAGAATAAATCGGTTTTGGGGACAAAGTGATTATAAGAAATAGAGCGTACTAATGTCATATGGTTGATTGTTTCACTCATTATGTTACACAGGTTTTATCAATGAATCAATGAAGTATTTTAACAGATATTATCATCAATTACTTTCGCGTAGTGACAAATGATTGAGTTGTTGGGAAAACTTATACAGAAAAATTAATACAGACACAATTTAAAGCATAAGAAATATACGTTTAAAATTTGCAATGCAAAAGTTACTACCGTTGAAATGGAAAAAGTACGGCAAAGCTCTTTCCTGTCTAATTGTTTTGAAAGATACATATTCGGTTTTGCGTCGCGAATAGTGAATTTTCCACGTTTGAAATGAACTTTATTTTTAACAAATAACAGTTTTTTTAGGCAAAATCCCATGTTTGAAATTAAATACTCGATTCATTTTTGTTTAAATACATTGTAACGGCTATTTATGTGACGAAACATTAGTGGAAGTGTGAGAAGTTCAAAGATTTTGGTATTATAATTACACCCGAATATTTTATGTTTCCTCAATAACACAGTAATTGGGACTTTAGGAAGCATTTCATTAAAAATAGAACGAGAATTTAATGCAATTCCCGGAATAAAGCTGAGAGTTATTGTAGTCAAGTGTTGTGTCTTGCCTAAACCATATTTTACAATCTGGGTAACATCCAACCAATGTCTAGAGTTTCTTAGTCTACAGATTAAGCTCATTACCAAAGACAAGTTAATGTACAGACGATAAATGGTCACTATTACATTGGTTAATTTCGACATTAAGCTAAGTATAGATATTGTAAGTTCGTAGCTTTCTCAGAAAAGCACGTAAAAATCTCTTGTCTCTTGACGCGCTTGGCTTAAATTGCTCTTTAATCGGACAACGGCGTTACTTCATTGATTGCGTAGTCCTTTTGAATTCGCGACAAGTCATTCAGAACTTTGTAATGGAGTCTCTCTGGAGGAAAGTATATCTCGGCATATATCTTACGTGTGACCAGCCGTGCGTGTCGCAGAGTTACCGAGCAAAAAGGTTAATGCTCTGCCGCCGTACAAAAACTTAGATAGCATTGACAGACACATGATGAATGGTCTCGAGTTGACGATGCAGTTTACAATGTTGACTGTATTTACTGCGAGATATTGTTATACTAATATTAATAATATATACGTTATTCGTGTCACATAATTTTGGAAACTGTGACACTTTTATAGTTTCCTAAATAATTTTATGACCCGAATTAACAATAACAGTAATAGTTTATCACGAAACTAAGAATTAATGTTTATTCAGGATTATTTTTAAGATCGTACTAAATGTATTTATAGCAATAGACTCCTGATAATGTTTCCTGTTATAGAGAAGTAACCATGATCTGAAATAAAGGCGAATCCAACCGTATAAGTGATCCAAAATCGAAATTCTCAGTAATAGATATGTACCTAAATATCGATCAATTTCGCTTTTTGATCGTATATTCAGATAGTATTTAAACAAAATCATTTTAATGATTAAGAACACCCACCGGTACATCGACTCAGGCCCATTAGGGGTGTGTAAGCCTCTAAAGTGGGGTGTAACCTTTATATAGGGTGTGTAACTCATTATAGTTGAAGACACATACATTTTTAAACTCAAAAATCGTGCTTCATTCGACTTTCCGTTAGTGCGATGAAGTGGACCACAGCTAATGGTGCGGTATGCTCCACAGAAGCATTATTGGTCGTCACGAATTTCGTGCTAACTGCAATGTAATACAGGAATCGGGGAGACCGTTGAATTGAATTATGCACACTTATCTCGTATACGAGATAGTCATATCTGGGTGAGACAGTTATGAGATTACGTTACAGCGTGGTGGCACCTTGTGCTTTGAAGGTTTTTGGTACAAAGCCAGACGTGCATCGAGTTATTCGCTTGAAAAATGTGATAGTACTACGTTAAAACGGTGACGGACGGACGAAAACATCGTGAGGTATATTTAATAAAATACCCAAGGATATCAAAGTTCTCCCATACAATTTGTTTCTTAAAAGATTGAAAATATGGCTGAAATGTAAGTGTTTTTATAGTGTTTCAGATTTTCTAGGTTCTAATTAGCAAATTTATCCCTATGATCTAACGAAATGTATGTTATTGTTGGTGTTATTTTTGATTTTTTTTAATTATTCTACATTTTTGACTTCGTTGTATTATTATTATTTTTTTGACTGTATAATTTTTCTGTATTGATTTTTTTTATCCTTAATTATTGCACGTCATGCATTACATGACGTGCAATAATTAACAGAGTTTGTGAAACTATTTTTGTAACTGTAACATCTTGTACATACTACCAGGCTTTATGCAAATAAATGAATGATTATGATTATGATTATGAATGATTATTATGAGGAAACCGGAAAGGAAAAAATCGGAGACGAAATCGGATGATAATTGGACGAAAGGACTCTCTTTGAAGCGTTTATTCTTTCACGACACTGGTTACAGAAAACTGGTGACATGAGCTGTGATAACATATTCTTTATAATACTAGAAGTTTGTTTCGATACTTAAATATAGTTTAAGTTAAATATAATCTGGCAAAATTACTTAATACTTGATATTTTGATAATCCTTCACCATATGCTGTTGAGTTTCATATGGATACTTCTAAACATCTTTTTCTTCTTTAGGTTATAATGTATCTTCTTAATAAAAAACGCCAATTAATTCCATAAGGACCATTGCGTAAATTTAAGTTTAAGAGCTTCCTACAGTTCCCAAAACTCTTGAAAGTCGAAGCGCTCTTATCAAAACGTTCAATGGAACTTTAAACAGGGAGCAATACAAGCGATCCCAACTTCTTTGTGGAGCATTAGACAACTTTGACATACTCTTGACTGTTGGAGAGTTTTGATTTGTTGAAAACTTATAAAGTTGTAAGAACCGTAAAGCTATGAAAGGACGAGGAAATGGTCTTACAGAATGTTTCTATGATTTTGGAAATATTCCAGAACCAAATTCAGGCTTTGCGGCGCTATTAACATAGAAAAATCAGTATAGTTGCCACTGATATCCCCACCACACTTCATATTTAGTGCTTTTATTTGCACGTGAGACTCAAACCTTTAAATTTAACAATCTTCACAACATGAAACTGCTATCAAAGAATCATAATAAAGAATATTTCGAGACGTTTTAAAATAATAAAACACAAATGTAGCTCCTAGTACCAGTCCGTATTCAGTCACGTCTCGCTGCCTGTCAAATATCTCATTTATAATATTATCTTTGCATAATTAACCGACGTGGTAGATGGTAACGCTTTCTTTGTGAAAACGACGTTTTTCTACCTCCCCTTGTGGTCATGCACAACTAATTAGTCAAGTTGTTAAGGCAGGGTTTGTATGAACCGAGAACATGTTTATTAAATGTATAAAACATGTATGATAAACTTGTGATGGTATTTACCGCGTTGATTAGAATAACGTTTTGATGCGGATCAAAAGATCAAATAAAAATGTTTACCCGTCATATTTTTGGCACATGCCCATGATTATGTTTGCGTCCTTAACGTTATTTATTTATACAGGTAAAAATAATATAACCTTCAAAAATAATAACTAAGACTGGGTGTTTTGATCGCAAACTATTTCGTTAAAATGACGAAATATCAGAAACGTAATACAAATTGGTATGTTTCTTATTTAAATTATGCTTCAAATAAGATAGCTCATTTGGCAGTTTGTAGCTTAATAAATTTATTTGTATAAAATGCCTCATTTCTTTTTTGTAATTATAGTTATTTTATGTAGAATGAAAGTTCCGGTATAAATCACTTATTTTACTTACTCACTTATTACGCATAGTACCCGTTGAAGGTCGTGGTTTCGATGATAAGTAGACAAGTAAAGTAAAAAAATCATATGGATTTTGTGTGGTAAACATGTTTCTTTCGGGTTTTAGTTGTTGGTGATCTGTGTTGGTCCATCTAATCTTAATGCTAAGGTACGAATTTGTAGTTCGCAGGTAAAAGAAAGAAAGAAAAAAAAATTATTTTATGTTACATTACAAATAAAATTAGGCACAAATAAAAGAAAATGTGGCTTGTACCAGCAAAAAAGGCTACTACTCAGCATGTGTTGTATCAGCGGTGTGGCTGCTCAGCGCTCAGCGCTGGTTAAAAACTAAATCACTTATTAGTAAAATATATATAGTTATACAGTCGCTCGCATTTTATGAAACTCATCCTTAACTCGTTTACCGTGAAAAACTTCGTGGGATAAAAATATTCCCACATGTCTTATCTTTTGTTTAACATTGTGAACATCGAGATCTTCACTTACCATTGTCGTCGCAAATATGTAGGTTTTGTAATCAGTTTCATAATCAACTCCAAGCTCTTGACTCAATTTGACAAAGATGTATGTATGTTACTTACATACATACTACTTGGTTTTTTTTATTTGATATTTTTTTCCGAATGCCCAATAGTTCTACTAAGATCCATTTCAAGGTTATCCATTCATTACCGGACACCCTGTATATTGTCATAGATGAAACACATAACAATATAAATTATAATAAACTAGTTGCACAACTATGTCTCTACACCAGTGTACTTACTGTTTTCTTATATTCTATGTTTCATTTATTAAAATTATACATTTTGTCACTATAAAGGGTTTCGTACACCAATCACTCCCGACATGAAAAGGTTTATAGTCTCATATCAAGCCACATGATCATGACTTCTGAGATATGAAGATTGTAGAAGGCAAAAATGCAATGGCATGTCTTCCACTTTTAAAAAACAGACAATTTTATCACATTAAAAATGAAGATTTTTAATAATAATAAATAATGGTGGACATTTCACACATTGCCATCTAGCCCCAAACTAAGCTAAGCATAGCTTGTATCATGGGAACCAGACAACTAATATAATACTTATATACTTTTCTTTTGTAAATACATACATATAATACATATTAACACCCAGACACAGAACAAACATCAATGTTACAAATTTCACATAAATGTTTGTTTTGAGTGGGGATCGAACCCACGACCTACAGCGCAGAAGGTAGGGTTACTAACCAACTGAGCTATGAGGCCAGTCAATTGAAATTAAACAGTTTGATTACATTATACATTGATATTTTGTTAGTTTATATTCATTCCTATTATTGGAGAGTCGACCAGAGTCCCTCTATTCAGGTACACGATAATTACGTAGCCTGTCCTTCAAAGACCTTAGTTCTAACTCTGTGTTGAGTACTTACTAAAGAACATCGAACTTTTATTGAACCTTTGGTATCGCAGTTCACGCAAATTAAAAGCTTATCTATAGAAAGCCAACTTATCGAGAATTTATCTAAAGGATCGTAAATCATCAAGTTATTATGAATTCAGTCTAGGGCATCAAATATTATATATTTTATATACATTGCCTGAAAAGAACTATAAACTTTGCGGTATGTAGAGCAGTAGAGCGCCAAGTTCGTCCGGGGATATACTGCCACCATTTCTGCCGCCAAGCAGTGATGCGTTTGGTTTGAAAAGGTGGGGTGGCCGGTGAAATTACAAGCACGAGAGACATTTCACCTTCACGTCTCAGATATACGACCGCATGCGATGCGACTTAAGTCTTGTTGTACCTAAATAGGGGAGGATCCAAGTCGCATTGCTTCTTATAGGCAAAAGTTACCACTTAACTCTAGGTGGGGCATCTGTTCGTTGCGTAATAATAACTTGTTCGTAACTGTAAAGTGTAAAAAAATAAGTAATTTTCAGCGTTCACCGTTTTTTGAACATGGTAACAAAAAATTTAATTATTATCCTGATATCTTGTACGAAAAAACTAAACTCGTAGACAATAAATAATCCACTGGAATTTTATTTAAGATATCAGGAGATTTCGAGTTCATTGCTTTGTTAAATATGAGAGGATCATTTCTGGATATCTTGCATATTAAATTAAATGACACAAATAGACATCTGATAACAATATTCTCTGCTTTTAAACCGTTACTTTTATTTAGTCTAGACTAGTTTAGATAGTCTATAATGACTTTAATTTTAATTAACTAAGATACCAGTTCAACAAAATAATAATAGATGATATGAAAGAAAAAAATTGTTGAATTTTCTTTACTAAACTTGATATGAATTTGCAATACTAATAAAAAAATCGCTTTACTAGTCTTATTTTAACTAACATCAATTTACTTCTGGAATACTCTCATTAACTATAGTTCAATCATTTGAGTTTGCTCTTAATGCGAGTATAATCGAATATATAACGAAGCGTTTATTGTTCGATCTAGCAGGCGGGCGGGCGGTGCAGATGTGGGCACTTTCGTCACGCATCTCCAAGCATCGAGATCTCATTGTTCGAGTACTTTCGCATTCATCCTAACCATTGGTTCTCGTTCAAAGAGCGAAATGCTTTGCTTCAGTTCGACTGTTCTCACTCGATAAGTTTAGTTAATAATCATCATATAATATATCTGCAGGAGTGTAGGTACATAATTAAAGAGCAGTAGAACTCTCGCCAAGTTCGTCCGGGGAAGTACTGCCACCATGCCCATTTCTGCCGCCAAGCAGTAACGCGTTACTGTTCCGGTTTGAATGGTGTGGTTGCCGGTGAAATTACAGGCACACGAGACATTCCATCTTCACGTCTCACAGTTACGGGCGCATACGATGCGACTTGGGTCTTGTCGTACCTAGTAGGGGAGGACCCAAGCCGCATCGCTTGTTATGGGCTGAGGTTACCACTTAACACCAGGTGGGCCGTCAGCTCGTTCTGTAACTGTATTACATAAAAAAAAACATAATAATAGGTGTATGGCGTTTTAAGCACTCAATAACGATTATCAATCACATCTTTGATTTATGTTTTGCTTTGGTCTGAACCTTCCATTGTAATTTTTGCTTTTCGTTATTTCTATCATCACTTGGACTCTTTGGTCTTCCCGTTGTTATGAGATTTGTCCTGGCTGTTCGATTGTTTAGGAATGCATTACCAAAAGAAAGTGGGAAAGCGAAGCGAACTTCCCCATGGAGGGTCGGATAGGGTTTGAACAGGCATCAAACTTATCGATAAGTACGCGTGACCTTATGTTTTGAATATTGACGTTTCCAAGCCATTTCTTTATGAATTCTATGGAAATAAAATTTTTGACTTTGACTTTGACTTTGAAGGCGGGAAACTGCTCACCAATTATAAAAGTCTACGTTCCTTTCTGAGGCTCTGCTACAGCCTTTCTAGGAAACAGGCATAACAGGCAATAATTAGACAAATCTTTGTTATATCTATTTAATTTGTATATGGTGGTCTAGCTAGATCGCACCATCACAAAACGTCTAAAACAAGCTCGATGACTTATGAAACCATTTGATGAAATATATTAAAATAGATTTAATAAACATCTAAATTCCTTAGTTAATCACACGGATACCCACGATACAGATATATATCTAGTGTGGGTATCAACGGAAACTGGAAAGTGATTCTCCCCAGCAATGTATCACATTTAAGTAGTATATAAATCTAAGTATGTAGATCATAAGTAAATTTAGATTTGTTACTTACTATACTTAAACCAAACTGTCTTTCTTTTTTGCTGTAAAATAAATAATTTTCATTTTCAACAGCCATCCTAGTAAGCATATGGTACGGGCCACGCTTTACATTCCGTATAGTTTATGCATGTTTGTTTTTATGTCGAAAGTAGGCCGCGTCGGAAGATATGACCCATGTAAAATTGTTAGTTTACTGTGGGAAATATGCTTCGTTTACAACATTATGCCCTCCGCGTGGAAAACGTCTTCGTTTATTACGATAACCGTGACATTTCATATTGAGTTTATTTTTTCACCTTTGTATAACTTGACTGGCCTCATAGCTCAGTTGGTTAGTAACCCTACCTTCTGCGCTGTAGGTCGTGGGTTCGATCCCCACTCAGGACAAACATTTATGTGACATTTGTAACATTGATGTTTGTTCTGTGTCTGGGTGTTAATATATATTATATGTATGTATTTACAAAAGAAAAGTATATTATGTATGTATATCAGTTGTCTGGTTGCCATGATACAAGCTATGCTTAGCTTACTTTGGGGCTAGATAGCGCTGTGTGAAATGTCCACCATTATTATTATTATTATTACTTATTGTAACTCGTGAATAATTTATTGGAGTGTTACGTTTTGTACCTATATGAAATTATCCGTTAAATCATATGTAAAAAGCCGTTTCCGACTGTAATGTTATGTATTAAAGTAACAGTAAAACACACTTAATTTTCAACGCAAAACGTGTGCCAACTTTTGGGAAAACCGCAGATATTTAACCAAATGTCTCCTAACTGTTATTTTAGTGCAATTTATTCTGTAGAATACTGTATCCCTAAATAACGCCCACCGGTTTTGTACCTTACTTGTTTAGTGTTACGATATTATCATTTCCGTTAACAAGGGTTGATGGGCATCACACTGGCAATTTGTCGATAGGTTTCCGATGTTCAACCCTAATAGCCATTTGTTATGTCTTCAGATGTATTTTTACGTAATACTTAAACCGCTCTGATCCCGATTATTCAAACATTCGGTTATCGTGATACATACATCTCAGTTTAACCGAAGACTGGGGCGTTGCGCTGTCGGTAACTTTCGTACATCTAATAATTTTATCGCGTAGAACATCGCTCAGCCACACTTTTCAGGTAGAGTCAAAACACTGTCTTCATGCAAAATTTTCTTGTCGCGACAGAATACCGCGTAGACGTAACTTCAAAGTGTGTGGTCAAGCACCTTCATCGCAAGCCGACATGAAGTTTTCTGCATCAGTGAACCACCAAACTAGACTTCTTAAATTATCGCTTCTTAAAAATAGCTTAACCTTATAAATAAGAGACTGGCTCCATCTGTCTTTCTACCAAATGTTGTTAACCAACTTTATTATTTCTTATTATTATTGTTGTCTTAAAGTGATTTTAGTTATTCATATGTTTCAGGTAAGATCCCAGAAAAATCTAATTGTAAACAGGTATTTATTATCCCTTATTAAATCATCATAAGTAGGGTACTGTCAGGGAATGAACCATTTCGCGCAACCTTATAAAAACATCGGCTGAGTATACTGGAGTATACACATAAAATTTTATTACATTACCGATCTCGATGAAATGTGGCACAGTTCAGTTTAATATTTGATCTGAAATCTAAGTATTTGCGGTATCTGCAGAATCTGGATGCAGCATTTTAAGATATGTTTCTTATTTCCCCACACTGTAATGAGTTTGGGGCTCGGCGTTTTACTCGGCTGTCTAGTGAGGAAGGTAATGTTTATTGGGTGTATGGTTGTAGTTTGCTGTAACCTTAACGGCTTAGTAGATTTTGATAGTTCATTCTGTCATGTTTCGACTCGTCTTAATCAAGACAGTGAAATACTTATAGTATTTGTCGAGTTTTTTTTTTATTTGTCTAGTCTTAGGTATCTACAAATCATCTAAAATGGCAGCTTCCATTTTGGATTTCTTTTGCGATGAAAAATATAAAAACTGATCCTGACTGAACTACTAGATCCGACTTTAATATGCCGACTACGCTGGAAAATTTAGTTATTATTTTATTTAGTTAGATTTTTTCTTGGTGTATTTTTTTAACTGACTCTTACGAATGTTGCTAGAGGCCGTATTAACAAAACAATAGAAAAAATGGTCATAGCACGATATAGTAATACCAATTAATTTGTCGGAATTGCTCTATAAATAAAATTATTTCGGTATATCGGCACGCAAGCCAAAGTCTGACACGTAATTTCTTCATCAGCCCTGTACATACATACATACAAGCCAATGTTAATAGGTATAGTTAAACATGTTTTTTATTTAATTCAATAGTGCTGGACTGACGATAATTGAATTGTGGTTAATTTAATACTGATAAGTCATATTGCTCTTGTCCAAATAAAAAATAATATATTCCATTAATTAACCCTCGGTCCGCGGCACATTTTTTGTAACGTTGGTGTCTGTCTGGGGCCTTTGAAAATCCGTTTAATTTGTAATTAGGTTTTTATAGCCTCTTATTAATAGCTTATTATATGTATGAACTTTCCTTGCTTTGGGCTATTTAATATTAATGTTCTTTATAAAAAATAAAAAATATTTCTCATGGTTATATTATTACTCTGAACCTTTTTAAGCGCAAAGAATGTAGTCATTTTTCATAACTATAAACTTATTAAGAAGAGTACGGAAAGTACTAACTCATGATTATTTTTTTATATGTATTTGCGACACCTGGGCTTTCAAAGACCCCACGCGTCGATTAAGGGTTAAATAATTTGGATGTGTGTATATTTTCAAGCAACAGATTTAACTCCTTTTCTCAAAAGTCACGTTTATGCAATTATTTCCGCCGTGTTACACCCGAAGGTCGATTACGTCATTCAAATAGGAATTATTTCTTACTGGGTTGTTGGATCGCTAAGGTGCGCAAGAACATCACTTAGTGTTTTAATTGAAATCTCTCCCATATACATACCATAAATAGATTCACGCCCTTATCCCCGTAGGGGTAGGCAGACCTTCAGTGAGGTACCCTTGCAGGTCGTGGGTTACACTATCGTGAGAACGTAGAGTGATGAAAGATGAGTTTATCGCCGCCATCTCACGAATAATTCTGCTTCCGGTAATGAATTTTTTTCTTCAAATACCTTATTTTGGTATGAAATGAGAATAGCTATTCTCATATGCCACTTGTGTATGTTTTGAACCTAAGGAGCTCCACATATCGGAAGGTTCACCGCATCTGTCAAATTAAAGTGGGTATGAGAAGTCTAAGAACGTTTACTAGGATGTATTAGCAAAGATATTGATCATCCGTCCAGAAATTTCTTCCATAGCGATTGGCTTAATTTGTTCTCAAGTTCGCACGAAACATTTTTCATGTATTTTCTCTATTATAACTGTATTGATTCCTAATTTTATTAAATACAGCGCACAGTATTCACTTATATCCAAATTAGGTGTAACCACACAATTTGCGGTCAAAGCGACAAGAAACGCATATAGTTTTCTAACTTTTCTCTTCGCGTTACAAGCAAAAGTCGGCGAAAGTGCAATTTACTGAGACATTAGAAAGTAAACAAAATATTGTGTGAGTTCGTGTTGATTCGAGACATATTAACTGTAATCTAGCTCATACTCTACAATTCTAGACTAGATGGGGCCATGTAATTAAGAGATGTTTAGTCTTCCGAGTAAAAGTACTAAAACTAAGCTGTATTTTTTCTTTGAGCATATATTCAAATGTACCTATGCCTAATTGAACCTTCTCACTATAATAATATTGGTGGATATTTCACACGCGCCATCCAGACCCAAAGTAAGCTAAGCATAGCTTGTATCATGGGAACCAGACAACTGATATAATACTTGTATACTTTTTTGTAAATACATATACATATTAAACACCAAGACACAGAAAAAATGTTTGTCCTGGGTGGGATTCGAACCCACGATCTACAGCACAGCAAGGGGCAGGCTTACTACCAACTGAGCTATGAGACCAGTCATAAATTACATGAATAAATACGTGTGTTATATGATTTAGGCCAGCCAATATAATCGTCATTATGATGGGTCTACTGTATCGGTGAACGATTGTATCGACTGTTTTGAATTTTTAGGCGAACGGAGCCAGGCTATTTTCAAGCTAGGGGAGGTCGCTGACCATCTGAACATACCCTAATAGAGATACATATACACGTAATATTCAATACATGGCATGATTAATATATGTGACTTCAAGTATGTTTAATAATATGTAGAAAGTTAAAAAATATTCTTGGCTCTCTCCATGTTGATGACACACCAGTGTAAGTGACTACATTTTACAGCATCCTCAATGATCAAAAACTCTTTCTCAAAACTAACTTGAGAGTTGCGTTCATACTCCGAATTCAGCAAAGAAGCGTAGCTGTTTAAACACACACTCACACACTCACACACACACACACACACACACACACAAAATTGCGTTTGTATAATTTAAGTGTTTTGACATATTGTCCTTAATTATATAAGTTGTTTGTCGTAATAGGATATATAAAAAAAATGAATCTGTTATTGGGTGTAAGAGTAATTTTAAGTAAGAGCTGTAGATTCTGTTTCAAAAATAAAATAAAATACACACAATAAACGACTACTACAAAGATTTGCAAACATTATCGCTACTTATATAGTACTTCTATCAACGCTTTGTTCTATTATTTTATTTCTTAGATTTGCTTAACAAAACAGGGGCAAACAAGTCTCAAAGGATAAACTTGCTTACAGCAAAGTGGTCCGATTGAAAAGTTTCCGAAGCGAAAACCCTTAAAACGGAGTGCCTCGATGCACTTGATGTGTTTTCTCACGTTTGTGTTGGAAGTACAAAATACAAATAAAGCTTTTTTCATCGCTTTTTCAGAGAGTTTGTAATATAATTAATGTTTTTTTTAAATTGTTTTTTTTTTTGTATTTTTATTATTGACTGGCCTCATAGCTCAGTTGGTTAGTAACCCTACCTTCTGCGCTGTAGGTCGTGGGTTCGATCCCCACTCAGGACAAACATTTATGTAACATTTGTAACAATGATGTTTGTTCTGTGTCTGGGTATATGTATTATATGTATGTATCGTATTTACAAAAGAAAAGTATAAAAGTCAGTTGTCTGGTTCCCATGATATGTTATGCTTAGCTTACTTTGGGGCTAGATGGCGCTGTGTGTAATGTCCACCATTATTTGAAAATAATAGTAATAATAACACATTTATTACACACCTACATAATTACAGTTTCCCTTTCTTTATATCTAGCCCCCACGAAGCGTAGCTTGTACTTTGTGAACCAGATAACTGATAAAATATTTATATCATACATACAATATAACAAACGCAAAAAAACTATGTTCGTAACGCAAACGTTTCTCCCAGGAGGGAATCAAACCCATGGCCTACAACGCAGAGTTACCACCAAATGAGCTCCGAGGACTCAGAGAAATTTGAAGTTTTTATGGGGTATTATTATAGATCGTTTTTATATTCACCTTCGTATCTGTATTTTTAATATGAACGGAGGGAAGCACGCTAAGTTTATTAATTTAGAAACTTCGTGAAAAAAGCCTGGCAAAGTGAGAAATTTTAAAATTTATTGCCGAGGAAAATAGTGTTTCGTTGTTACAAATTTTTTGTCTCGGGAAGTATCAAGTTTGTTGAACTTCAGAGCAAATTAAGTTGCCGCCATTTTTTTAGAATGGATTTATGTTAAACTATATACTCGTATACACCTTAATACCACCATTTAAAACATGGGTTATCCCCCTGGGTTTCAAGTGACTATCTGCTAGTAAATACGTCCCGAATTCTTATTTCATTTGGACCGCATCATTTATATATCGTTATTGATATATACTTCATTCCTTGTGGGTTTCTCATCCCAATAAGTAGTGTTTACATCCCTACCGTTGAAATATTGGCGTGTTTGTGCACGTGACCAGCCTTTTCCGAAATAATATCTGGAATAATACCTAATATAATATATAAATATTGGTTTCATTACACGCAGCACCATCTAGCCCTAAAATAAGTTAAGCATAGCTTGTATCATGGGACCCGACAACTGATTTAGATACTTTTTTTGTAAATACATACATATGATACATATTAACACCCAGACACAGACATTTATGTTCGTCACACAAATGTTATCCTAGTTGGGAATCTAACCTACGAACAACAGCGCAGAAGGCAGGGTTACCAACTGAGCTGTGTGGCTAGTCAATAAGAATAATATTCAGGTTTGCTGAGATATAGTTGCAATGACTTTTAATTATTGTCAAAATCTAACATTGGTAGCGCGCAGCAAATTTCCCGTATCCTATATGTAAGCTCATAGATAAAGTCATTCATTCATTCATACATACAAAAAAAGAGTAAAAAAATAGTATCCACAAAGTATTACTTGAGTAAATGTATTAATTGTGGGTTCTTCTCGTATAGCAGAGGTACGTAATAAAATGTTGTAATATGTCTAATAGATATACCTATTTTTCTATGCCTAGGATCCGTACGCCGAACGTTTAGAAATTTCCCATGGATAACTGTACTTATAAAACTACAGCTCAATAACGTATTCTATATTTTTACCGAAAACTAAGAGTTCAACACAATCCACTTTTCAGAAGTACGTGCTCGAGCGATTCATCATTCGTTTTCATTATTCTAAAAAGCTTAAATAGCAATTTCTCAAGTGGAACCCGCTGTCGAGAGCTGATCACTGAGGATCCCTTTTGCGTTTATTAAATAACCCTTAACGCTTTTGTCTTTTTACCTCTACCTTGTCCGTCTCACTGGATGTAGGCCTTTAACGTGAAATCAACCATATTGTATTGGGTTTAGATCTAAAATGGGTTGCGGTCATGTGGATTCTGACGGCTGAAACAAAGCAAAGCTTATTCAAATGAATATGTGCTTAAACACGTGAACTTAAATATCAAAACCGTTTGTCGGTTCTATAGTTTCGCACTTGACATCATGTGAGTTTCCACTGTAAGATGCCTTTTATTTATTCTGTGACTTTTCCTTATAAATATTAATGGTATACCAGCTTTTTGCCACGCTCCAGGATGTATGCGGGTTTTCACGATTTATATGGGTTTGAGTCTGAATTAAATTGAGTACAGCGCCATCTATTGCCGATTGCACCCATTTGCTGACACGGGTCAGTTGTTATGTCCAGTGCTGAATTTACAAGCAATATTGCTGGGATCTCATTCATATTGATGGGGCAGCAAAAGAATTGGAAAGGAAAACAATTGTCTTCAGGTTGGTTCTTAGGGTACAGGGCGGAAACTATGTATTTTTGTGTTGAAAATTGCCCTTCAAGGACAGATGCGGTCTGAAGTTAGATTCCCTCATGCAGACTTTTTTATTTATTTTCATTCATCTGTAGATAGGAGTGCAAACGCGGCTAATATACTTACTTATATATATAATTTCATTAACTTTTCCTCCGTTTCGACAAGTGAAAATCAGTGTGGTTTGTAATTTTATCACTAGTTAGTAGTTTTATATTTTCGTTTTTGAAATAGGGTTATATTAGGTTAACTTAATTTTTCAATAACAGCGAGATGGTTTGGATTGGGCTACTTTTATTATGATATATATTTATTTTATATATTTTTGAATAATACTTTATAAGGGCGACAACTAACGCAAAGCTTTTTTTTAGTATTTTTAAGTACTAGGTACATTAAATATTCTGTGGTAATATCTTTGACTTCATTATTTTAGTCACGTTGTGAAATAATTGGTTTAACAAAATATATGTTTATTTTATAAGGTTTTTCAAAGATACCGAAACACCATTCATATCTTAAAATAAATAAATTAAACCCGCTACTGTGTAATATACAAATATACATGTTATATGCTATACCTACTTACCTACTCAGATTGGTTTACCTCAATTATGTTTATAGCCAAAAATAAATCATTGATCATTTTACATAATTTTTACAGAGGAAGTATTAAACATTCGCAATTATTTTATTTAGTTCATAGCTTATCTACATATATAAAAATTTACCTTATGTTAAGTAATTTTATAATAAACAATTTTTAGTCTAATATGGTTATTAAGCTTTTATTTCCTTTGCAATTCCCATATTATATCAATCATATTATAACTATTATATATCTTGCGTTATAGTCGTTTCTAGGATAGAGCTTGTATTAAAACGTATTCCGTGGTTTAATTAAAAGTCTAGCGAGTTTAACGCATCGTACGTACTTAGACTTATGTTGATATGTATGGGGGGGCTGTTTATTTATTATTTCTTCCCATTGGAGGGTCGGATAGGGTTTGAACAGGCATCAAACTTATCGATAAGTACGCGTGACCTTATGTTTTGAATATTGACGTTTCCAAGCCATTTCTTTATGAATTCTATGGAAATAAAGTTTTTGACTTTGACTTTGACTTATTTAATTATGGTCAAGTCGACATTAATCAGTGTCATATTTCTAACAGAACCGTAGACTAAAATTTAAATTTTCAGTCAAAATTGCGCATGAATGATTACCATGAATGATGATAGACACGGTGACACAAAAGTAGTTAAACATTGGCTTACAAAAATATGCAAATGATCCCGTTATCATACCTATTTTCCTGGTAGACACCTCCCGATATCGGTCGAGTACATGACATACTGTAATGTAGTTTTCGTGCCACCATTTTCCTTTGGCAGTCTACAACGAGCAAACGTATCCATTTAATAGTGTAATTTTTTTTATTGTGTTTATAATGGGATAAAAGTTAAATAAGTGATAATGGCTCAACACAATCCATATAGGAGGAGGTCGCTTAACGTTTGGGTGGAAAAAGTTTTGAAAAGAAAAAATTCTAAGGACTCACCTCTTGGATCCCCTCTATCCGATGAGGTACGTAAATTATCTTTGTATATTATATGTTCTTTTCTATCGAGTCAAACGTTAATGCGTAAAAGTGCTATGGCTGCCCTTGAAAACTGCGACGTTTGGTTATCGGTTACTGATTACAAAAACCATTTGGATGTATCATGTTACGATATAACTATCCTGTTAGTTTGATGAGATAACTCGAGTTATGTGAAAAAG
Source organism: Chesias legatella (assembly GCA_947359385.1). Classification (NCBI taxonomy): domain Eukaryota; kingdom Metazoa; phylum Arthropoda; class Insecta; order Lepidoptera; family Geometridae; genus Chesias; species Chesias legatella. Next base: position 851,389 of record OX375784.1, on the reverse strand, counting down.
TTTGGGCATCAAAAAAAATGCTTATTAAACCAAATAAACTAATATTAAATAAAAATATAGTAAACTAGAAGTGACTAGAAAATGATGAAAAATTAACTACGGGCAAAGCTAAATCTGAAATCGGGACGTATGAATTCTAAAGATTGCTACAACGGACATAAAACTGGTACATTTCAATGTCTTGGTTAATTTAGTCATCAAACCAAGGGACAATTGTTTACTAATAGCTCGCCTTGGCAGACGTTTGGCCACCTGCCTCCGATTCGGCCTAGCATCTTGCTCGTCAATATCTGAATACAATTTTGCTAACAAATAATTCCGGAGTAAGGTAGTTCGAACAGAATTTATAGTGTTTATTTGTTAAAAAATAGCAAATTCATAGGATATATTTTGGTTCACGTGTGATTTCTATTGAAGTTCCTTGGGACAGAATGGCAATATAACAGGCAGAATAAGCTTCTTAGAAACAAGCTTTCAGAGTAGATTTTGCTGAATAATAATAATAGTTCCTTGAAAGTTTTTTAATACGGATAATACGCTGCTTTTCTTTTTAATTATGAAAACAACATATAAATCTTTTACAAATATTTTTATTTCGAGCATTTATAAAAAAAGACGTGTGGCACTCGGAGACTGCCGCGGTAAAGCTATTGCGCGTGATATTTCAAAAAGTCATTAAAAGTTCTGGTATTTATCGATAGATGGAAAAACTAAAAAGTATCACCGCTGTGCCGGTCGGAGTGGGGGGTGTTAGGTTTTTTTCGTTACGGAATTTCTGGATTCGGTCTCCACGCTCAAGGCCCGCGATAGAAGCTATGCAATAGCTTAAAAAAAACGAGCTCCTAGGTTTACCACGTAGTATTAATATCGTAAAAAACTGACATATCTCGCTATAACCGCCAAATATTTACATAAACATAAGGAGTATATTGCTAAAACTGGTCGTCTTCCGGCGCTTATCGCGTCCTAAATACCACCGTAAATTCTTTAAAAAAAAACGAACTTGAATGTCTGTAATCGTGTTGCGAGCAAATGAACCGTGGCATAGAAATTGCAATTACTACGAGTTACATTGGAAGTGGCTAAACTGAAATTTAAGCCTATCATTCTCCCATCTATTGTTTTCATTTCGCTAGTAAATAATGCTAAACTTATATCACGAACGCCAGATTTGAAGATTAGTTACTTCGTTCTCTGTGACAGTTATGGTAAGAAATTAATCGTGTAAAAATCATTACGAGTAATGGATAACAGGGTAAACAATGAGAAGTAATAAACAAAATAATGATAAAAAATATTGAATAAAAAAAAACAAGTTGATTCAATCAATCGGTTCTAAGTGTAATTCCTAAAATTGCGATCGATAGAGTTCATCGCCACTGTCGAACATATAACAACCTCGCTTAGCCTGCGATAGGACTCAAATCCTCGTACACATGTGTATTGATAGTGTCAACATATTTTCTGCCGTTAGTTCACCTTGGAGATAACTCTTCATTGAAGGCTATATGATTGTAAAATCTTGAGGATGTCAATATTTTTAGATGTAGTGTATAAAAGCTGATATATTTGTTGGCTAAGTATTACCGTATCGATAAGGATTGCAGTTTTTAAATCAGTCGTGCCACGTTTTTTGAAATTAAATTTATCTATTCTGTTTTCAAGTGCTTAATTTGATAGTGTGGACTTTGCATAAGACGTATTTACATTTGCATGAAAAAATAATAATTTACTGGAAAATATTATGTAGCACCATTCATTTACTTAGTTCATGATGATGATATTACATCAGTCTTTAAATTAACTACTAAGAGTCTTCATTACTTTTCTTAGTATGTGCCTTTTGTAATTTTTGGATTCGAATTAGCATTCCCTCCTTGTGGCCCTACGCCTCGTTTATTTCATATCCAATGGGTAACTATTTCCATTTAATAACATTTTAGTTTTCATTATGAAGTTATGAATTTCTATAATAGCCATATATATGTTATTATAAAAATAACAGCTTTTTCTCAAAGTATACTTTTGTACTTTTGTTTAATAAATATTTTTTTGTGTTTGTGTGATACTATGCCAAATGTGTAATGAAAATTTAGAAACATATTTTTTATTTAATAACTTTGTGTCGATTTTCTTTCTAGGGAAGGGAAATCATTACAAAAAATAAAATTTAGATTTGTCACGAATTTATTATAGAAATGCATTATTTACCTTGTGTAAAGCATATACCATCCACATAAGCATCTTTAAGCATCCATCAATAAATTTATATATTTTCTTTAGGAACACAAAAACAAGACCAGTATATTTCATTGTCATGTGCCTAAGTTTGTATTCAGTTGCTATAGCGGCAGTTGCGTGCGCGTGCGCAGGTGTTTCTGCAGCTGTCATTCGCTATACGTTAAAATTTGGGATGGAACAAAAAATTTGGAAACAGACGGTGTGAAAGTGAACCCAACGAAACGTCGGTAGTATTGGCCAACGTAACCAGTCTTTTGTTAGTCAAAGATTTATTTTACATGACATTATTTTCTCGAAGGAAAGTTAGTTATAAGTCAGTTGTGTTTATTTATATAGGGTATTTTTAAAAATTACATTGATTTTGTAATTGTACAATACGAGATAATGGATACGAGTGTCGATTACATCCTTAAAGAAGGTTATAGCGTTCATGTCAATGAAAATATTTCATTTCTTGTTATTTTTCACATGCACGGAAGTCCAAACTGGAAAGATAATCACTGCACGGCATTGATATGACAAAATTATGATAGATATATAAAAAAAAAACATTTTTGAGGATTACGTACAAATAATAATAATAAAACTTTATTGGGAACTAACAAAAAAAAACTTCAAAGCTATAGTAATAAGATGGTAACAGCAACAGTTAAAAAAACGATGGGTAATATTCTACATTCGATGTTTAGTTTGGGGTTGAGACTGCGCGGGCGCATGCCTTAGCACTTGTTGAAACACTCCCCGCAGTTGATACCGACCTAAAACTGGCGATGTTCGTGTCGATAATTAGTAATCGGCCATTTTATCGGCATTTCAAATGGTAATGTCTACATTTTATTTCACACGTTCTAATTTCAACGTTTGGACTTCTGATAGAGTTTGTTTTTATTGTTATTTATCTATTTATTACATCTACATCTTACATCTCAGCTCAATACTTGATTTTTACCCATATATCGATGTCTTATTTATTATATATCATCTACTTTCATAGATTTTGTTTATTAACTTATTATATGCTCTGACGTTGTCTGTACCACATTAAGTCGTTTTCTATTCCTTTGCTATTTATATAGATTGAAACTTTCAGTTGGCATAAACATATAGTCTATACAAATTATATTCAGTACACCAATATTTATTTATAAATAAATATACATGTTAAATCGTTATCTAATTAATTTATTCCCATTAATCAGTGTCGTCTTTGCGTTGCTTAGCATTATTAATTCAGTCTGAAAATAGATATGAGTGCAACTTTTGAATGGAAGCTAAAATTAGTTTTGTTGAGTATATAGTTGTCCTGTTATTAGGTAGCGAGTTGTACTTAAAAGAGACAATATATGTGTCAACAGGAATGTATTAAAATATTATTTAAATGAACAATGAATAGATAAACCCAAAGGATTTTCCTAAATGGGTTGTGTCCTATTAAAAATACTCATCCTACCTAAAAATAGCGTTTATTTAAAAAATATTACAGTCACAAAAGTAACTTTGATTTTTACAATGAAATCTAAGGCTGTAAGTTGTAAAAAAAATTGATAGAATAAGTCTCCCGTTCCTTATTTTACATTTCTGTAATGTAAACCATTCCATACTAGGAACTAGAATGCCGATTTACACAATTTTCAAAGCATTCGATGCAGCTGATTTGAAGTAAGCTGGGATAGCTGAATATATCGGAATATATGAGCATATTCTGATGTATCGAACATGCTTATCGTCTGTCTTTCATGTCGTGGAAATATCTGGTAAAATCTTGGATATGTATAAAATGATTCCGGTGTTATTGGATCGTGAATTTAGTTATATGCGAAGTTTTTGTGTAGGTATAATATCTATAAGATTTAAAAGAAAATCCCCCCCGCCGCGTATGTCTGTCTGTCTGAACGCGATAAACTCTAAAACTACGGAACGGATATTCATAAGGTTTTTACTTTTTTTTACCAAGAACGCAGTGATTCATGTGAAGGGTCAGTTTATAATTTATTAAGATTTTTTGTAAATTGGCTGAAATGTGATGAAAATTGTTGAAGTTGTCGGAAAAACATGCTGACTGGGAGCTTTACTAGCGTGCGCAGCACATACCAATATATATCCTTATAAATATAAAACTTAATTACACCATAGTTTTCTTTGTGTTAGGTATGCTCTGCTACCCGTGCGAAGCCGGGGCGGGTAGTCAGTATTACAGTAATTTAGTAGGCTGGCTGAAATTTTCCAGACCTAAACTTCATATATATTTGGTCACTGCCCTAAAGCTTGATCTCTGTTGTATCTAAAAGATAAAGGCAAATTCAAAAATATGATAGTGAGTTCGCATGTACTGTTTACTTTTCGTTTATTTACTGAACAGTCGTTTCGTGAAGGCCGAATTCTACGTGCATTATCCACAAAGTTAACAAGCATAATGGGCCTTATACTGATAGTAATAAGGTATACTTTAAGTTAAAAGGGGCTTAATAGTGCGGTTAACCCAACGCACTATGTTTCTCTCCCGATGGATGTTTAAAATCTAATTAACACATTTAATTTGTGGATGGTGAATTTGTGTAGAGGAATTTCGAAATAGTTTCACTGCTACTCGTGCCAGGCAGGAATTGAGTGTAGTATCAAGCCGTATGACGGTAATGTTAGGAAGATGACAAAATATGATTGCTCCGTGTGTCGGAAGTACCCCTTGTAAAGCGAGGCGTTCCGATTTCCATTTATGGCTGGTAAAATTTGTATGGTGAGCATATGTTCCTGGGTTTTGGATTTTTGTGTGTCGATGCCACCTGCGATATAGGGACCCCGTATGAGTGTGTAATCATTATCGTTAATCTGTCTGTTAGATCGACTCACATCGACAAATGGGTATTTACGGCCGACAGACAACTGAATAATTATCTTGAACATTCAAAAACTTAGAACCAAAGGGCTTAGATCATCATCATTTTGATGCACTAAGGATCTGATTGCAGTTAGTATATATGTTATTATTATTAGAACCAAACTGATAAGCAGTAATTGGTTCGTTCACACTATAATTATTACTCTCCATTGAAAATATAGATAGATAGATAGAAAATGCTTTATTGCACAAGGTAAAACAAGTACATGGCCGAAGTTAATGCTAAATAAAATTTTCTTCCAGCTAACCTTTGTGTATATTATTTATTATTATTTTTTATTATTTATTATAATTTTTTTTTTTTTTTTTTTTTTTTTTTTTTTTTTTTTTTTTTTTTTTTTTATATAGGTGTCATTGTATGGTCAAGTGGTGATTTTTATCACGTTCTCTTACTGAATAATCATATTGGTGCCATTTTACGAGCTGTGAGTTATATTCTCTAGCAGGCGATTCTGATTTCAATTTGTTGACACCATTTATTGTGTGATTTAACTGACGGATTTTGAAGGTGATCCTGCGGTACAACTTCCGTTATCTTTAGAAATTATGGAACATCTCATGTATCTGTAATTTCACCAGCGTATGCCCTTGCTTGGCTGCATAAGCGGGTATCGTGGTAGTACTTCCCCGTACATCACTTCACGCTGTTTCTTTTGTAGCTACTACAAATTATTTACATAAAATGTATAATAAACAAACGCGCAATGCAGTTATTATAAAATAATGAAATATTGAATATAATTACCGAATGAATGGCTAAATATTTATTCATTAATTTCGTGTTTCGTGCATCCCTTAATTATTTTTACGTGTAAATTACAAGTACCCTACCCTCTCCAAACACGCTTTGACGTAAGTCATGTGGTTACTACATTTCAACCCTTCATATTGGTTACAAGTTCAGCAAATGAGTCAGCGTGACTAACGAAGTTTTCGTATCTATTCAAGTTTGTAATAAAATGATCTTTGAGTTTCTCCTGGATTGTCCGCCGGGGCATTTATCTTATTGATTGCTGATTCATAGCTCCCAATACATTTTATACAGGCTACCTTTTTTCTGCCATTCTGCCACTATGAGCTTCTTTCAGAAATTACTGTCAGAGTGATTTGATTCAAAACGAAAGTTTATGCATTATAATTTTCTCAATATGGAGCAGTTTGGTAGCTCTGTTAGTTCATATATAAATTTAATATCGTGGATTTGCAATACCAAATTTATTAAAAAAAAGAGCTGTGAGGCCAGTCGCTTAGAGTAATTTCTATGTATGTGATTGTGTGTAATTCATATCAGAATTAGTTTTTGAATGATAAACAGTTAACCTCATTAATTCGAGCCTCCTGGGACAGGTATAAAGTTTACCTCACCATCTGACTCATAGGTGCCTGTATTCCAACCAAACATTTGGCTTTTCCCTATCCGACTTAATAAACCAACCGTAATGCGTTGAAAATAAGGTTCTAAATAAATATTTGGCAAGTGATCTAACCCGGCGCGTAATCGACTTGTAGCTTGAATAATAGACGGTGCCGTAACTGTGTGCAAATAGAATATGCAATGAAATGCGCAATCATATCTCGTGGTCAAAAAGTGCGTGTTCAAAAGCAGTAATAAACATGACAAGGTCTAACATAAGTTTTATACTTTGCGATATTTTTTACGATATAGTGATGGAATATCCATTTACTATTTTATATTCCTAAAAAATAAATTAATTGAAATAAACCACTTTATTGAACTAGAATGTCGCTTTGCATATTTTTAATAACTTACAGATACATAAATAAATATTGGTGGACATTTCACACAGCGCCATCTAGCCCCAAAGTAAGTTAAGCATAGCTTGTATCATGGGAACCAGACAACTGATATAATACTATATTCTTTATTGTAAATACATACATATAATACATATTAACACCCAGACACAGAACAAAAATCAATGTTACAAATGTCACATAAATGTTTGTCCTGAGTGGGGATCGAACCCACGATCTACAGCGCAGAAGGCAGGGTTACTACCAACTGAGCTTTGAGGCCAGTCTGATGATTAGTATCTGATTACATACGTAGGATATTATATGCATGCTACGAAGAATAATTCATTACCCGAATCACGTGAATCAGTATTCAATACTATCCATTACAATTGTATGTAAATGTATTGCAATCTCATTCGCACATTCTCCTTTGGGTTGCCATTATTGCATCCTTCTGTATTTGTCTAGACTCTAGACAATATACTAATAGACGGATGTTCAAAACGATTCTTTATGTATTATTATTTTTAAATATATTGTTATTCAGAATCGAATATTCTGATAATAATCGTTCATATCTTTTGACTACTGTAGAATAATAAAATATAAAATTTATGTTTCAAAATATTTTAAGCGTCCATCCATTATTTAGACAATAAATACATTAAAAACGTGACATAATCAAAAGAAAACTGTGGGAACGTATCAACTAGAAGCGAATCTCAAAATGACCTTGAATAAAGATATTCCGGAAACAATGTTACCGCTAACATCACGATTCAACCCGAGAACGCATTAACGAAGCTAAATTATCTACAGCCAAAGACAACAAAGCGTTTCATATTTAAAGACCCAGACAGTAAATATACAGTACAAAACGTTCCGCGTTCGCTCGTTTCGTTCAGTTCAAAACTATTCAGTTATTACTTGGCGTCTCACCGACGCAACTTCACATTTTAACCGTGCAAATAATCATCGGTTACCATACCAGCCGCGATTGTGTTCGCCTCCGAGCGTCTACGCTCATACTTGTATCACGTTTGCGTTATATTAATAAGGCTGTCGACCACGCTCCATAGATTTTGACGTTTCCTTACTAACCAGTTACTTGAAATGTACCAAAGTGTTGTGTTATTTTTAAAATGGATCATCAGGAAATATTGCTTGTAAATGTAAGTGTACATAAAATTATCATGAATCATGAAGATTGGAATAACATTTTATTTAGCTAAATAATAAATGCTTTGAGTTTAGCTTAACAATTACTTGCATAAAATTCTGCAAAGCGCGCTAAAATCTCCTAATCTTCTTCTTCGAGTCACCGGTTCTGTCGAACCAGTGTGGTGAAAGGATTGTAAGTGCGCCTCAAAGAGGCTCCTTTCGTGCACTCGACACATGTCTTCGAATTTTTAGTTCTAGGACACGTCGGTTTCTTCACGATATTTTCTTCACCGTTTTGAGAACGTGGTATTGCGCACATAAATCTTTCAATCGAAAAACTCATAGGTGCACGTCGGGATTTGAACCTCCTAATGAAAACATTATATTCATTCTTATGTTCTTATTATATTCATTATATTACATTCTCGCATCATTATATTTATCTGCTACAATTTATTGGTTAAAATTTATAGTCTATCGTTACTTCGGTTTTCTCTTCGTGTTTATATTGAATCTGCCTTCTGTGCAACATCCAGCGTATTTTTGGAAACTGCATTAAGACGGAAAGATCGATCGGAGGCGACTGCCGTGAATAGATGCGACCTAGTAAACAAATTTATACTTTTATTTGTGCTCTCGAAAACCACTGAATATACTTCTTAGCTGATTTTACGTTATATTGTTAAATAATATAACTGTACAATATTTTTAATGTTTGCCTGAGCTTATATTTATAGTTTCTGAGATGCCTGGAAATTTCTTATCTGATGACTTGCATGATTAATTCAAGAAATCAAATATATGATGAACTTTCCTTAAAAATCATAGCTCATTCCACTTTTACAAAATTAGTTCGCATAAAGAAATTTCTGCAAAATGATTTATAATATAAATTTACTGCATTTTCTTAAAAATTGTTTACACAAATCACTTGACCCAGATGATGACTAGATAATACAATATCGAAATGTTATGTAGAATCACATAGAAAATAGAATATATTGATATTCTAACAAATGAAAACAGCAAGACATATTTATAGACATAATTATGAAGATAAAAGGTATGTAATTTCCATATCAGTAAATTTCCCTTTTTGACAGCGTAAAAAGTCCTTTGAACTGTCGATGACGATCAAAGGACATTACATTGACATAATGTATTCTAAGATCAGTCACAAGTAATTTTTTACACGGACACAGCTTGAATCTTTCGTTATTAAAGTAATTGAAAAAAAAATACCGAAACATTTGATAGATTCATAGAAATATAGATAGAAAATTCCCTATTAATTCGTAACCGGTATACATAATGCAATTAACTTCTTGTAAACTGAGTATTGGTTGAACGAACACGAGTGACGTCACGTCACATTGATCCAGTCCCAAACGGTCAAGTTATTGTTAAAGTACAATACAAAATGGGACATTCAAAAGAATACTTTGCTCAATTACATTCACATATTGCCTGTCCTGTTAAACATTTTCTGAACGGAACGGACGATACTTGATTTTGTCATTGAATGAGATGGGACAAGCTTATTTAAATCAACTGTTTCATCTTGCAACTGGATTACATCATTTTCGTGAGGAAACCGACATGTCCTAGAACTAAAAATTCGAAGACATGTGTCGAGTGCACGAAAGGAGCCTCTTTGAGGCGCACTTACAATCCTTTCACCACACTGGTTCGACAGAACCGGTGACTCGAAGAAGAAGAAGAAGAAAACACTGGATTTTAAATTGGTTACTATTTTTATTATTGAAATAAGTAAGTAAATAAATATTGGTGGTCATTTCACGCAGCGCCATCTAGTCTCAAAGTAAACTAAGCATAGCTTGTATCATAGGAACCAAACAACTTACATAATATATAACTTTTTTGTAATACATGTAATACATATTAACACCCAGACACAGAATAAGAACCTATATATATTCGTCACACAAATGTTTGTCCTGTGTGGGAATCGAACCCACAACCACGACAGAAGGCAGGGTTACTACCAATTGAGCTGTGAGGCCGGTTATTCAATTTATTAGCTAATTTTATTGAAAATAAATAAGTTCCTGCTTAAAATGTTGTCCGTAATCCGTAACAGCATGATTGACTTAATGCAACCTCACAAAAACGACCACATTACCGTAATCTAACGTATTTGTGTTTACTGAACTGTTATTTTTGCTTCAATCAGTAAACAGAAATTATACTTTAGACATGCGATTAGCCCAATTATCATTCTGTGTACTAGATAATTGTATATTTCATACTGTATTTTACCCCTGTCATGGTCTAGCTTTTAAGTAAGCATGACTTCTAATGTCTACTTATTCAGATACTAATTGATAGATGTTATTGTCATTGATCGACATCACCTCCTCCTAATGTGTTTGGTATGTTTTTAAACTTAATGACTTGTAAATGAGATATAGAGTACGTCCGCATCAATCGGCATTCATGAGCGGCTTTGAAACCCACTTCGCAAGATGAACTCAATGGCGTAACTCACTATTATTTCATTAATGTTATTGCTAGTTTCGAGTGTTTGTTTACTAATAAACCATTCCGTATCTACATTCTTAAATCTAAATATAAATAAATAAATAATGGTGGACATTTCACACAGCGCCATCTAGTCCCAAAGTAAGCTAAGCATAGCTTGTATCATGGGAACCAGACAACTGATATAATACTTATATACTTTTCTTTTGTAAATACATACATATAATACATATTAACACCCAGACACAGAACAAACATCAATGTTACAAATGCACATAATTGTTTGTCCTGAGTGGGGATCGAACCCACGACCTACAGCGCAGAATGTAGGGTTACTAACCAACTGAGCTATGAGGCCAGTCAAAAGATATATTTGCACTTCGATAGTAGCGCCACTTCCTACACTCGATCGTTTTTGTGGGTGAAAATAATGGATTCGTTTTCAAATCGTTTATAAAATGCATCTGAATACAAATGTTCTGAAAATGTACCTGAATGTGAATTCTTTACCCCGTAAACAGTTATACTCAGCTTGCCGGGAAAAAGAAAAATAAATTATGGTTTATTTTTCCGGTAGTTTTTTCTAGTAAATGCTGGGATTTCAGCTTAATGAATGCTCTTGTGCGTCGGTTCTAGCTTGAGTTTGAACGTTTATAATCCTCTTTGGCTGAAAGTTGAAAACTTAAGTAATGTTATCCGTCAGGACACACAGCTAATCATCGTCTCGCGCACCATGTGCCAAGATATGCAATATTGGACATACGTAGCGTATTTTTAATGTAAATAAACTTAAGATTTAGAAGAAAAACTGCATTTAAAGGTCAAATAAAAATTTATGTTTGAAGTGCAGCAAATTATTTCCATTTAAGAAATAAAGAAAGAAAGTAAATACATTTAATTGACCACGCGAAAATACACACTAATAAGAGTAAACAAAAGGATTCAAGTGTGTAGGTACTCACATAAACTTATCTACTTACAATCAACAAAGTATCAAAGATATGTCTTTTTTAAATAATATCGATGTTTTGTTTTTTTTTTGTTTTATTTGTTTTGTTTTTGTTTTTTTGTTTTTTGATACTACTTGCTTTTTTTTTTATTTGATATTTTTTTCCGAATGCCCAATAGTTCTACTAAGACCCATTCCAAGGTTATCCATTCATTACCGGACACCTGTATATATAAACTGCTTCGGAAACTTCCCTTTTGGGCATCCCGGGCTTTTAAGGAACCCATGTGGCATCTTAATTTATCTCGCGAAATTCATTCTAATATAATAGATTGAAAAATGACCTTGAGCTTTTCATTCTATAGTATTCTATAGTACGGTCAAATTTTCATGCATCTTTGTTATAACAGTATCTGGCACAAACTGGCGACCTATCGATTTTAAGTCCTCACCATCCACCTACCACAGCGATAATTCACTACTGAAATAATTTTCCTACGTTGATATACAAAGATTAGTGGATTTCCACAAATCCAGGGTGTTATATTACTGCTTACTGTACGGCAAGTCGCATTTGAAGCAACATAATGTACATCAGAATTTGTATTGTCATTACCAGGTGGGTTGAAATGGGATTATTAAATGTTTTAAAGGGTTTATCTTCTATACGTAATACAAATAGAATTCAGCTTTTTCGCACGAGCGATAATTGTGTGAGAGTGATGAAAATGAAATATGAACTTACTTGTTCATTCACATTTTTCGTTATAAATTTTGAAATTCGTTATCCTATAAGCTCGGCAGCTATCTTGTCTGAGCAGGCTCCCTATTGTCAGAAGTAAACCGGCTTTAGGCGCAGAGGCCTCATACATCCTACTGTTTATTGCACTCTGATAATTCGATTCACTATTGTTGTCAGATTTGGCTACCTTGCGGTACGCCCACTCTCATAGAACCTATTTGGTGTGGCACTGTGTTTGTTTGTAACGCTGCCTAATTCACTTTCGATGTTTGATATGCTTTCACTTTTATTGGTAATTTCATTTTGATTCAAGTGTTTGTTATTCACTCTTATGTTTTATTGCAGAGGTCCACAAATATTATAGTTTTCTTTCGATTTCTTATTTTAGTAAGATCACCTTTTCTCCTAAGGTTTTGTGGCTTTTTAAGACACATTCGTAGTAGCTTGTCTAAATGGTCCTATCGTTTTATTATCAGTTTGGGTTTCTCAGTTTCAAATTATCGGTTGCTACTCATCAGGGTAACCAAACATTCACCAATGCTGGCCACTTCTTCGGACTTCATTCTCTTACATTTTCATGTAATTAGAAGGCGATACAAATCTGCAGCTCTAATGGTGGACCTCGTGATAAAAACCCTTTGTCACTTGCTATATCGCGATCTCTCCCTTCCATTAACATTAGAAAGTCCTTAGATGTTATCTATAATTGGTCTGCCCGTTTTCGCATTCCAAAAGATTAGCTGAGTTGCCTTTTGGCCAGTTTTACCACCATTGATTTTATCTGCAAAGTGGGACATCATCATTGATATGTAAATTTATGAAAAACCCTGTGATAAATAAGGACAGACATTAGAAATTTTTGTGAGTTTTGTTAGCTATGAAACAAAACTTTATTTATTAATAGCATAGGATTTATTTAGTGTGTATTATTTCGTTTTACTTTGTGTAATTTTATAAAGTTACTAACTTGTACAACCATGACCACTTGGACCAAGTCAAATTATGACTTTATCACATTTCATAACTGCTTTGTTAAATATGATCAACTAATGAGGTACTAATTACAAACAACAGGCGAAATTCTATCCAATGATAACACCATTTATCACAAAACAGAAACACGAATACAGTATACATTACTGATATTCAGTGATCATATCTAAAAGTGATGGTTTATTATCATTTCCGAGAAACAAAAGTAAATCAGATCAGGTTTATTGATTTTGTTTGTGTCGTAATGGTTGGTAGTAGTTTGTTGCTTGTTTTGAACCCTTATTACTATTAATTTGTGGTCTATGATTAATTGAATGTATACATGGTTTAATCCGTACATTGATGCATGGATAAAACATTTATTTCAACAAAAACTACATATACTGAAACTAGTACAAAACAAGAAGAAAAGCAAATAAAGAAAGACAGAAAGAAAGAAGACAGAAATATATTTATTTTGATGATAAAAAGACACAACGCCTTCTACCCCCAAGTTAAGCATAGCTTGTACTATGGGTACCAGATGACTGATAGAATACTTATGTACTTTCTTGAAAATAAATAGGTTCATATTAACAAACGGATAACAAATATCTATGTTCGGTACACAAGTCGAATCCAAGCCACAACCTAAAAAATAAGATATTAAAAAAGTGAGATTGCATGGCAACATTGTTATTCAGACACAAGTCAGTACAATTTTTACATTATATTAAACAAAATTGGCATATAATATTGGTAGTAACAGCTCGTTATTCATTTCCACCTGGCACAAGACACTGTATATTAAATTTACTATGAGCCAAATAAAATACAATAAAAAAATGTCATTTTGTGTATTTTGAATACACTTTATTTGAAATACTTCTGAATCACAGACATGAAACTTAAATAGGAACCATTAAATTATTTATTTCCTTATGCTCAGAGTTTATAATTCTAAAATACAAAATACAAAAAAAAATGCTATCTGTCAGTTGTCTGGTTCCAGTAGTACAGTAGTTTGGGGCTAGATGGCGCTGTGTGAATTGTCCACCAATATTATTATTATTATTACTATTACAAAAAGGAAATTAATTTAACCATTATAATTGATATGAACGCACTTTTTTCGAGTGCTCAGTGATTATCAGTTTGACTGGCCTCATAGCTCAGTTGGTTAGTAACCCTACCTTCTGTGCTGTAGGTCGTGGGTTCGATCCCCACTCAAGACAAACATTCGTGTGACATTTGTAACATTGATGTTTGTTCTGTGTCTGGGCGTTAATATGTATTATATGTATGTATTTACAAAAGAAAAGTATATAAGTATTATATCAGTTGTTTGGTTCCCATGATACAAGCTATGCTTAGCTTACTTTGGGGCTAGATGGCACTTTGTGAAATGCCCAACGTTATTTATTTATTTATTTATTAGTTTGATACACGAAATGTAGGGCATGCGCCTTCCAACCAATATCAATCCGTGCTCTTATTAAATAAAGCCCATTTACTCTTGCTTCTCGTGAGTAGATCTGCTAGAAGCGAGAGTGAATGCATGCAATGGGAATGTTATTCTTGCACGAGGTACTAGGGAGACGACGGGGCTAGACCTATGAAATTTAATAACATTCATAAAAATGCTATCTGAAAATTGATTCATAAATTGAAGGCACCTGCGAAAACTTCCTAACGTTCACTTAAAATCTATTTCCGAATATATACAAGCTTGAACGTGTTCCAAATATACCCCATTTTATTTCCAATTTATTGTCCCGTTTCATACTTGCATAACAGTATATTTTCTTTATAGCTGTCTTACTATTCTAAGGGGAAATTGTTTTATTATTAGAAAATGTTGCTTGGTTAGCTGAATGTTTTTTGAACTTATTATAATATGAATTATTATGCCGTCTAAATTCGTGATAATGATTTTTAAAGCTATGTTTCTAAGCGAGTTATATACAGGTTGTGCTGTAAGCAATCATTAAAAAAGTTACATGTATATTTTTTACCCAACATGTTTTAATTACGAAATAGTAATATGAAATTACAGGCACAAGAGACATTCCACCTACACGTCTCAGAGTTACGGGCGCATACGATGCGACTTGGGTCTTGTCGTACCTAGTAAGGGAAGACCCAAAAGTCGCATCGGTTGTTATGAGCAGAGGTTACCACTTAACACCAGGTGGGCCGTCGGCTTGTTCCGTAACTGTATCACATAAAAAAAAAAAAAACTTCATTTTAGATTTAGATTTTCACAAACTTACAACAAATAATAATACAAAATATATTACCCAACGCAAGCTTTACCCCGAAGTGAATTGTACGGTTTATTTGTATTTTAGATGTTATCATCAATACTTCAGATAAACTGAAAATAATAAATTCTTCCTAACCTTTATTTATTAGATTTATTCACGCATAAAGAACCGCTAATAAATACGGTGCCCTATGGATGAGATATTCGTTCGTACCTTTGATACTTTTCAGGTTATACGATTTTTTAGTGAAACATTTGAATTGTGTCATTTGATGAATAAATACACTAATGGATGTGACATTTGTAGAAATCAAATCGGAACCTAACCCATTGTTACTATTATAATGGATCTATATAACATGACTATTACTATATTTGCAAATACGTTGGCACAATTTCGTTTAGAGATAAATGGTCATGGTAAATCCTAGCTGGCATTATTTTAAATTCCTTTTTCTTATTGAAACATAATATATTAACATTGTTACATTGTGTCACAACGTAGTTAAATACTGAGGTTTTGGAATAACTGGACGTTATCTTAATTAACTTTATAATAATAATTTAGAAAAACACCCCAATTTAAATAAATAAGTTAATTTTAACTCTTCTGTAACTTGTTGATTGTAATACATTCCATTCTGTTACAGGTATTTTGGGACAGTCCTATACCGGTAAGCTAACTCGGGAAGAACTCAAAACGGCGAATTAACATAAAAGTCTCATTGAATTTCAAATGGACATCGGAAATTCAAATAGTTGATGTACCTGGTGCGATCGGCAGCTCGGAATCAGCCAATATTTGGCTGAAGTTAGCTATTTAAAACGATTCAAAGTTTGTCCTTTTTGTTGGGAAATTTGGGTGATTTTAGACAGCCGCGTAGGAAATAGGCAATCAAAATATGCTCAAAATAACTTCGGCATTTCCGTGAGCTGTTGAACTCGTGCATTTCGTCACAGATTAAAATGTCAATACGAGTCGTGTACCAACGGTTGAGCTTTGTGAGAAAGCACTGATAAACTAATGATAAACTTTGCTCTAGTTACTTAGGTACACATTGCGACATTGGAGGACAAAATAGGTATACTAAATGTGTAAGCGGAGATCGTTTCAAACAATCGTTTGTAAAATGACGTGTGTGTTTGAGGATTGAGATTTATGTGCCCAATACCATGTTCTCAAAAGAGAGCGTGGTGGCCTAGTGGTACTGACCCTGAGTTTCAATCCGGAGGTCACTGGTTAAAATCCCGACGTGCACCTATGAGATTTTTGCTTGAAAGATTTATATGCGCAATACCACTCAAAACGGTGAAGGAAAACATCGTGAGGGAACCGACATGTCCTAGAACAAAAAAATCGAAGATAGGTGTCAGTTGCACGAAGGGAGACTTATTGAGGCGCACATTAAATCCTTTCACTCTTAATAGAGGAGTTATTTCGTGTGACTTACATTGTAGCTGACGATTATACGTTTCCTTCAATTAAATACTTTGAGGCACCAAGACGTAAAGGTTTGACGAGCTGAGTCGCCATTGTCGCGGGATTGATTCTCAAACAGAAAATGGTAGCATATATGTGTGTAGATATTTGTTCGTGGTTTGCGTGTGGTACAGAAGAACATGACGGTTCTGATAAATCATCAGGGAATCCTAACACAGTTCAGAACAACGTAGATATTGCAAAAGGAAAGAGTTTCAACCATATTAAAGGCCACGTGGTAGATTTCATAATTTCTTATTTAAAATCTTAAATTTGATAGTTAAAAACGCGTTCCAGAAAATGCTTTATACAAAACTCCCAGTTTAAAATTTCTATCGTCTGTTACATACAGCTGTTCTGTCAGCTGGATTTAAATTTTTTCGCTTTGCGTCGAGCCCTCTATTCAGTGTGTTGGCAGCCCTGTGTTGCATTTTTCATTTGGTACATGAATGTTCACGTTATGTACGTCTATAGAAAAGCTCATTTAAAGATTTTCAGTGTCAGTTTAATGAGAAACAATTTAATATATGTTGAGTTTCTCAAGCATTTTTATGAGCTTTTTTTAACTGTTTTTACTTTACCGTCGGCGACTGATTGAGGTGAAATTAGAAATGCCTGATTAACTTCGTTTATATATAATAATAATGGTGAAGTCAAGCTTGGATGTGTAGTCGGATGATGAATATCCTCACCAGAACAAGAAAAGACTAGTTTAGGACTAGACAAATTTAGGATTATTCTTTTTTTAAATTTATTATTGTAGTATAATCAATTTGCTTTGAAATATATCGACATCATTTATGACATATTATTGTAATTATCTTTGACATTTTAAGCGGACTGTTTTTTTCATGTACCTAATTAATTATTTCCTAATTTTAATATTAACTAAGTAATACTTGACTAGAATATATATACATATATATAGAAGAGTATCCTATTGCATTGGGTGTGCCCGTAAGAATAGACGTACATATAAATAAATAAATAGTTGCCGTTGACATAGGTGGTTTTAACAACACCTGTATCAAACGGGGAAATAACGAAAATAGTCTAAAAATAATAAAATATAGAAAATAATCTAGACTAGACAAGCTGTATTTTTATATTTGCTACTAATGCAAATATAAATTGCCAGTTCGATAGCTTAGTGACCCCTTTACCTTTAGTTACCCCTTTAGTGTACAATATCAGCGGCATTACCTCATTGTGAACGCCATTATAAGTTTCCAAGCTCAGTGACATTTTAAATGGCCGTTCTACTAGCCTCGATATTTAGACCCTTCCAAAATACTAATGTCACAGGTCACTGGTGAAATAACCGGGGCAGTGAATAAGATCGGCCAAAACCACAGGCTATTGAAAGTAGCTGGCTGAATGCCCACACCATTGCGGTAGATGGGTATTCAAAGCTTCAGGGACAATCTTATACGAAAATCAGAACATTCGCCAATAGTTTTGTAAATGTAAAACTCCAGTTCTTTTCTCTTTTTTTAATATTTTTGGGACCGTTAACGTAAGAAATTTTATTAAAACTGTAATTTCGACGCATACAAAATAAATAACATTTTTCTCTCCTTTTTGATGGACTATCACACAGCGCCATCTATCCTCAAACTAAGCGTAGCTTGTACTACGGGAAGCAGATGAATGATATAATACATATATACACTTTTTTTTTTAATAACATATTAACACCCAGACCCAACGAACAAACATCAAGACTTGTCACAAAAATGTTTGTCCAGGGTGGGAATCAAACCCAAGACAGCACAGAAGGCAGAATTACTACAACTGAGCTGTAAGGTCAGTCTAATGGTGCGATACGTTTTTTAGGTTAAAATCCGGGATAGCTCTTTGACCAAATGCACCTACACAAGTAACTTTGAGAGATCTTCTCTCACACATACATGTTTGATCTATTATTGCTGAAACCCCTCGATATGCGATGCACACTAAGCTCTTCTCATACACACGGCTTCAACTAAATGTAATGGCCTGACCTAAATAGTTATGGTAAATCCATGGCTTAGTAATTGTACTGTCATTGGCATCAAGTCTAATCTTAGTTACTCAATCTTATTGTAATCTTCTGTAATCAGGGGGAACAGAACTTTTGCTTTATTTCGTACCATTTTGCGTACCCTGGACACGATTACTAACTGATCGTTCCGTAAATTATTCATATAAATAAAAGGAGGTCGAAGGAAACTTTGTACGAAAACTTTTCACCCCATAAACTACTTCACACGCTTTCAATAAAATTGTGAGGTTTCTTGCCATAACTCAAGTTATTGTAAAACTTTGTGGTCGATATCGTGCTTTCTTGTTCTAAATGGGAGTTTGAACGTCTAAGTTTGCGAACTGTACTTCCGGAGTCTTCGATAACGTTGTCAATTAGTAGAGACTGAACTCGGGAGCAATATAAGGCATCTGGCATGCCCATGGAGTGCTCTAAAGCATACAAGTAACATTAAACGATACAATAAAGTCTGTTATACACACGTCTCAGAGTTACTGGCGCATTCGATGCGTCTTCGGTCCTGTCGTACCTAGTAGGGGAAGACCCAAGTCGCATTGCTTGTTATGGGCAGAGGTTACCACTTAACAGCCGTCGTCGATACTCGAAATGTCGCCTTGCCGAAGGTTACACCTAAAAATAATGACTGAGGATATAGTCCACACTGACTTCTAATGTCCCCACTGTGGAGACCCAGCCCTTGAAAAGCGAGAGTCGCTTAATGCTTAATTCGACCTTATCGTTGGACTTATATGATCAAACTAAATTATCTCAGCTATGATACTAGTCTGGAAAGGATATGCTAAACGGAATATCATCTGTTTCACAGTTGGTTTGAATACTGGAGCTTAGTGGGTAGCCTAAGATGGGAGAATTTGAGGTTAGAACTGTGCCAAAATAAGTTGGACGTACTCAAATATATTACAATTTGCATATTCTGAAAAATTATGCACTGCTGACCTATATTCACTTATTCCACTACAACTTCGGAAATATAAAGGTTTTATTTTGCTTTACAATTTATATAATTTAACAAACAGAATAATTACTTAGAACTTTATGAAAAAAATGGTGTCTCCTCCACAGAGGAGCTGATACTAACCCGATTTCATGATCGCGGGTTCGTCCTAAGCCGGGGTAAATATTTTTCTGTCAATATTTTTTTATGTCCGTGTCACCTGCGACACATAAAGCCTTAGTGCAGTTACGAGTGTAGAAATACCTAGTAACATACGTTGTACGTATCGCTTTAGTTTACATATATTTTCTTTCACATAAAACATTCCCAGTAGTGAAATTTCAACTGATAAACCCGTATATCATGGCGTTTAAAGTCGTAATCTCTTTGATAATGAGGTGTAGTCTCATCTCTTCCGCGTTCCCTCAGACGAGCCTTGAGTTGCATCTACAAAGTTACCTTATTTTCTTCCCAGAGCTTAGGTTTGGCTCAGATTGAACTTACAGGAAAAGTTTAAAGGTATCCAGTTATTGGAAAAACACATTAAAGAATTAAGTCCTATAACCAGAGAAAACGTCGCTTTGCTGTTACTTTTACGGGATACCGTTTAAGATCAGTTAATTTATCTGCTTGTTTCGTGACAAACTCTAAAAAATACCAAAATTAACACCTTTTTAAATCTGAATTATTTTCCTTTGATATTATTTTTCTGTTATAACATCTTAGAAGTCGTCACGGATTATACTCCAAATAAAATTTTTAAGTGAACTTTTTCTGCGCCGGAGATTTACCTTCATTTCACTGGTATTACTTTAAAAAATATATATGTAAGAACACTGTAAATCGTCAATAAAAACTTAAATTACAAAAAACCTATTACACGATCAAGGTTTGGGCGGGCGGGTCGGCGCCGCCATAGGCGGGTTGGGTCAACGACCCCGCTAATAACTTCCGTTTACCTGCAAACGCTAGTCGTTACCCTAGACTTTTGGACGAGAAAGAGGTTTCGCAGTCATTTAGTCAAAGTGAAGTCATTTAGGCTGTTCCCTGTGGCAATTTGCTGACGTGAACGCGGGTAGAGCGAATTCACGATTCAATTATACTCTCACTGAGACAAAATTAGTTTTCGCTCTTCGAGTCGATCCTGTGATGAGAGTAAAAATAAAAAAATTATGTATTCATTAGTTTTTCTATAGATTTATTAGATAAAATGAATAATTCTAATTTGACTCTTATTGACGTTTCCCAGCTTTTTTGTTATAAATTATAAGAAAATAGAGTTTTTGACTTTGACTTTGATATACTCAATCCGTCAACAATGAGTTTGTCTGAAAATCATGTTCCTCATTCTTCAGACAAAACACATCGTGAGGAAGGTTAACTACCTAGAATAAAAAAATCGAAAGCTTGTAACATCTACCGATCTTGATTTCTCCCATTATAGAAGCACCAGATAAAGCATATTAATTCCCTCTCGTCGAGTCAACTTCGGTTCTTGCAGTGGAAAAACTAGGGGCTGGTAAAGTTAAGAGTTTTAAGAGCAGTAGAACTCACGCCATGTTCGTCCGGGGAAGTACTGCCACCATGCCTATTTCTGCCGCCAAGCAGTAACGGGTTCACGTTACTGTGTTCCGGTTTGAAAGGTGTGGTTTCCGGTGAAATTACAGGCACATGAGACATTCCACCTACACGTCTCAGAGTTACGGGCGCATACGATGCGACTTGGGTCTTGTCATACCAAGTAGGGGAGGACCCAAGTCGCATCGATTGTTATGGGCCGAGGTTACCACTTAAAACCAGGTGGGCCGTCAGCTCGTTCCGTTCCTCAACACATTAAAAAAAAGAAAAAAAATAATGTATATACATTTGAATTAAAACTAAAGATCGCGTTGTCAATCGAATCTAGAGGTAGAGATCATCTAGTCCAGTGTCGCGACCCAGTTCAAAGTTACGATCCAATACGGCTGGGGCGGTGCATTACATACCATTGTACTTGTGCAGTACAGTCGAGCTCATAAATGTTTAGGTAAAACCGCGGGTCCCGTATCATATATTATATTCCCACTGCAGTAACACGGGCTTTCTCTGGACGCGAGTGGATGGGCTTTTAACTATTGTACTGCGTTCGCCCAATCTGGATTGGTAGATGTTACATGTTGGTAGATGTCAGTTCTTCCCCGTGGAGGGTCGCACAGGGTTTGAACAGGCATCAAACTTATCGATAAGTACGCGTGACCTTATGTTTTGAATAATATTGACGTTTCCAAGCCATTTCTTTATGAATTCTATGGAAATAAAAGTTTTGACTGAAGACTTTGACTTTGACTTTGACTTTGATATTCTAGAATATAGGTTTATAACGGTCTTTTCAGAAAGGGAAACTTCATACTTGCCTTTTGATTTGATATATTAGCGACGAGTTATTTAATAACCATGTTTGAATTGTAACCAAGGGCGGATCCCGCTTTGGTGCCAGGGTCACATAGTTTTTATAATCATAGATACAAGTAAAAAGTAGGCATTTTATTAATGTATGTAAGTACTTAGTGTACTTATATTGAAGGTACTTACATAAAATCTATATTGTGACAAAAAATATATAAAAACATTTAAACTATTGGGGAGGGAGCCAAAGGCTTCAAATCAATTGTACAATTATGCTAAAACAATAATATTATTATTATTATTATTTTAATTAGTGGTCCACCTAGGTCCTGGACCCAGGCCAGGGGGGGGTTTCATGACCCCCCCTGGATCCGCCCTTGATTGTAACCTATTTATGCAACAGCTCATTCTGATTAACCAGCGGTAAACAAACACATTTTCAAAGTAATAATTGATAAAGTTAAGTCTGTTACGCCGTAGCAAACTTTATGCGTAAAACGTTAAAGTAAATCGACCATACAATCTTACTTGAATGTCATAGATTAATAAAAGTTAGTACGAGCCCAGAGTTCGTGAGAATGAGAACAAAGCAAGTGGGTAAATCACTGAGAGCCGTTTTGGTAAATTCATTTCCATTTTGAATTTGAACGTAAATAATACGGAATTTGCCGCAATCTTTGTGAGCAATACTAAATCGAATCTGTTAATAAAATTGGTTCGGATTCACGCCATTTTCCCCTCAATGGGGTATGTAGATGGGGAGGTCATCGTTGCGACAGTTTTCTCTGGAATACTCGTAAGTCAGCTAAAACTGACTTTAGATCATTTAGTATTCCAACAGGCAACCAGGTCTTATTCCAAAAAGCCGGATGAACTGAAATTGTTAGGTATAATTACTATTTATATATTAGTACTTAATTACTATTATTAGTATTATATTTGAGCGCAACAAAAATCTGCTTTCTCGTTTAAATAGCAGATGCTATAGTCATTAGTCTAGCAAAAATAAATAAAAAATATTTTTATCAATTTATTTACTAAAAGTTTTTGTTCCACCGTGAACCGCAGCGTTTGATTGGATTTAGACAATTCATAGATTAATTGATATTCAGATCTATGAGCGGTTTAATTTAGGCGGATTTTTCGAAATGTTAGTTTATATAATAAATATATAAAGTAATATTTTTGGGCAGATCAAAATGTCATGAGAACTTGTCTTTCAAAAGTAAATCGGGATTCTTTTAAAACATAAAATTCGATTAATGATAGTTTTTAAAATTCTCAGTAAAAGTATTGTAAACCTATCTCTAAGAATCTGAAAGGTCAGAGGTTTCAGAGACAAATGATTAAATGAATGTTCAGGTATTGGACGCATGTACAAGTAAGTGCAATGAGGCAGGACGACTCTCATTTCGCTGACTGAGTATAAACATACTTAGTCGTAGTATTTAATTATAGAGGAAGAGAACAATTATTCTATTTCTTTGAAGCGACTAGAAAAAACAATGTTTCCTGTTTTTTCACGACTTCTATTGGCTATTTAAATAATTATTATGTATTTTATAATACCAATCTACTAAACCAAGTGAAATTGTTATTGATACAAATAAGAATTGATGACATTTTCGCATTTATAATATATTTGTTACTGGTTGCGCCCCGCGGTGTCATCCCAAGGGAACTGTACATTTTTCCGGGATAAAGTCTATGTGCTGCTACAAATTGTAATCTATCTCTGTACCATTTTCATACAGATCCATTCAGCCGCTCGGACGTGATTGAGTAATAAACATATATACATCCAAACTTTTGTATTTTATATATTGATATGAATAAATTTTTTACACGTATTTTCTTTCGACATTATGGGGGACACAATAGGAACGCAAGATATTGATAAAATGTGTATAAATTTAAATGCATTTCCAAAAGATTTCGAACTCATATATCTTTAAAAACATTTATTCCTATTTTTGCAAAGTGCAGTTATAATGCCTTTATCGACACCACACGAATAAAGAAAGCTTTTCTTCAAAAAATAGGGATACCAGACAAGGAGTGCAGTATTTTCAAATTTCAAACTCCTTGCTCGTAACTTATCCGTTGCTGCGGCAACATCGGCGCACGCATACAATGTTGCCATTAGCTGGTTATTACGTTGTAATTATGCGTTGATATGCAACATGAAGCACACGCCAGCAACGTATGCTCCGCGGTCGAATTTTGCCGCATCATTTCTTACACGCTTTCTCTTGTCGCATCCTGTTCCGTTCCGTAAACAGTATGCCACTTTGTTTTAATGTCTGCATTGTTTGTCTTGTTTGAGGTTCAGTGTTGCAATTAAGATTTAGCCTTGAATTATTCTGTGAGTTGATGATTCTTATTCTTGTTGGGACATGACACAAATGAATAAACGTTGTTAAAGATATGTGTTATATTGACTGAGTTCACAGCTCAGTTAGGTAGTAACTCTGCCTTCTGAGCTGTAGTTCATGGGTTCGATTGCCACCAGGACAAACATTTATGTGAAGAGCATTGTTTGTTCTGTGTCTGGGTGTTAATATGTATTTACAAAAAAGTATATATGTATTCTATCAGTCATCTGGTTTCCACCAAAGCTATGCTTAGTTTGGGGCTAGATGGCGCTGTGTGAAATGTCCACCAATATTTATTTATATCTTATATTGATGTTTTTTATAATCATCCATATTCATGCTCTGTTCGTGATTTAGTGCGAGCATTTTATTTAGAATTAACTACCATTAAATTTTTGGCGAGCTAAAACTGGTTTAGTTATTATCAGTAGCATGTAAATTGTGGCTGCGCTAGGTTACTTATAGAATGTTCCGTCTGTGTTAACATTTTGGGTGGACAGAAGCGGGTCAGCAAACGGTATCTCTCGTGGACAACCTATTAGCCAAAACGTTTCGATTACACGCATGTCAATTGTAAAGTCGCCTGTCGTCAATGGTCTAACTTTCCCTTTACGGTGAAGTCACCATAGAACAATGTCAAAGAAGTTCTGGGGCACTTATTGTCAAAGCTGTGATTGATGGAGGTCGTATGAGAAATCGTGAACTGTTATGACTTTTTCCATATTTTAGATAAATACTGTTAAGAATGATGATAAAACTGAAAGAAAAAAATCGTTTACGATTTACTGAGTTTTAAAATTAAAAATTTTATTTAGTTTGTTTAAGTGTATTTAGAAAAAATAGTAATTTTAACATTTTGTTAGCGGAAAATTAAGTTTATAATAATGCGTACCGCAAATGTTTATCGTGTATTTGTGTTACTTAAATAGTATTATATTTAGCAATCTTTAAATAGGTACGATAGCTTATTTTCATTGAAATAGACTTCTTTTAAAAATAATGTTTTAAGCAATATAGGTACTGTAATATATTGTATTGGCAAACAAATTTGTAACAAAATACTAATGAACATAATTTGAGGTAATTCACATAAAAATTCCAATAGTAATAAAACTTAATTTAAATTTAAAACAATGACAAACATTCTTCACACAAATTAGATAAATTATGTTTGTCATATGTCGCATATCATTAAAACATGCGCCTCGTTATGAACCACTTCTTACATACATCCAAAAGGAATCTGGATTTATTCATAAACTTCACAAATGGGGTATTTCCCTCACAAAGCGACTGCTGTGCGCTCCCGGATTGCATCATTGTGCTGAACAAAAATGCTGCAATGCTAATTTTGCATGCACCGCGCTCCTAGTGAATGCTATTGTGAACTTACAAACTCGCAGCTAACTAAAGTCTAGTATACCAGTTCGCGAATAAAGGTAATAAGCTAGAAAGTGATAGAATATCTTAGCAGTTTCGATTTTGCAATTAAATATTACCAAAAGCATTCGGATTATTAAAAAAATACTACTTCAAATATGTGTAAAAGCAATTTTAGTATTTGATTTTCGGAATTTTATAGCAATAAATAGATTACCGTGCCTTTTCTCGGTCAGTTTACTTAGTTAAGTGGTTACTTAATAAGTTGATATTATTATTATTAGTTTATACCCTAATACTGGCACAAATAGTAATTTAAAAGCAATTTAAAACAAGCTCGTTAGAGGCGTTGGTTTTAGATATATTTGTAACGTCAATAATTTTATAAAAGTTAAGTAGATATCACAAGGAGCATCAGAAATATAATTAATAAATATGATATGTGTATGACAATATTTATCAACGAAAACTTATATGACATAATGCAAAACAACTTACTTTGACTGGCCTTATAGCTCATTTGGTAGTAACTCTGCCTTCTGCGCTGTAAGTCGTGCGTTCTATTCCCACCCAGGACAGATATTTGTGTGAGGTGTTGATATGTATTATAATATGTATCTACGAAAAATAGTATTTAAGTATTATATCAGCTGTCAGGTTCCCATGATACAAGCTATGCTTAGCTTACTTTGGGGCTAGATGGCGCTGTGAAATGTCTAGTATTTATTTATTTATTTTAGAAAACGGTAATAGCCGCAAACAACGTAATTTAAAATACTGAACGCGCATTTAGTTTCGAGAGAACGTCCTCTTGAAGACGCGATCTATCCACTCCGCCTCATATAATGGAACATTATTTCTTGGCCGTCAAGTCTAAAACAATGGTAAATCTAGCAACACGTTATTAGCCTGGATTTTAAACAATGAAGCAAGTCAAATCATTTTCTAACTAATACCGACTATCTAAATTCAATTTCGAAAACGGATCTCCATTTTGAGAAATATTTACTTCTTATTCGAGTCACCGGTTCTGTCGAACCAATGTGGTGAAAGGATTGTAAGTGCGCCTCAAAGAGGCTCCTTTCGTGCACTCGACACATGTCTTCGAATTTTTAGTTCTAGTACATGTCGGTTTCCTCACGATGTTTTCCTTCACCGTTTTGAGAACGTGGTATTGCGCACATAAATCTTTCAATCGAAAAACTCATAGGTGCACGTCGGGATTTGAACCGGCGACCTCCGGATTGAAACTCGGGGGTCAGTACCGCTAGACCACCACGCTCTCAAAAAAATATTTACTAATAACATACCAATGATTTGAATGTGACAAAAATTTTGAAAAGTTTTCTTTAATTTGGGTAGATTTTATTATCAGTTTGCATTATTTTTGTTTTCCATTGATCCTTGCGTTCGATTTTATGAATATTGTAAACGTCCTTAAATCCTTTAAATGTCATTAAAGTAATGGTTTTAAACTCAAAGCGTGGTTTTCTGATTTCATATTTTTTTTTACGGAACGATCCTGTGGGTCATCTGGTGTTAAGTGGTAACCTCGGCCCATAACAATCGATGCGACTCGGGTCCTCCCCTACTTGGTATAACAAGACTCAGTCGCATCGTATGCGCCCGTAACTATGAGACGTGTAAGTGGAATGTCTCATGTGCCTGTAATTTCACCGGAAACCACACCTTTCAAACCGGAACACAGTAGCGTGAATAAGTTGCTTGACGGCAGAAATGGGCATGGTGGCAGTACTTCCCCGGACGAACTTGGCGAGAGTTCTACTTCTCTTAAAATCATATACAAAACATTTGCATAATTTCGAACGAATAAATCGACTTATCATACACAATAGTGTGGAATCGGTAAATAAACATTACTGCGGAATGAAATAAAACAAAAACAAACTGATTAAAGGTTGCAGCTCTCATTTAACGGTCCGATAAACGCAATTATTCAACTTTGATCTAGGAAGAGGTCTCCACTAGGGCTGGGTGTATCCGACTTTTTAGACATAGGTGACTTATCAAAGAGAAACGTTTCTGCTTTATTTATTTATTTATTTATTCAGACAATTTTTTGGTCCATACATAACATTAAATTAAATTACAATAAACGACACAAAACACTTTAAAATTCAATTAAATCACAATTAATTGAGAAATGCATTTTTTTATAAATAAAAAATATATTATACTGAATTAACATTGTATCCGGTAAATTAATTTCCATAATTTACCTCACTGGCTGGCCTCCCTGCTCGGTCGGTAGTAACTCTGCCTTCTGCGCTTGAGTACGTGGGTTTGCTTCCCACCCATGACACACACTTCTGTGACGAACATCAATGTTGTTGGGTGTTATTTATTATGTATGTATTTGCAAAAAAGATACTCATATAAGTATTATATCAGTTGTCTGATTGTCATAGTAAAAGCTACAGTTATTTTGGGACTACATGGCGATGTCCACCAATATTTGTTATTAGAAATACTGTTAAAATACAGTAGGGAGATAATCATAATAGAACCAACTTTTATTTGCTTCTTGTACATAAAAGGCACCATTTTGTCGCGTCACCGAGGCGCCAATACTTCTAAAGTGAGATATCTATACGGCCCTAATGAGACAACGGTATGCAAGATAAAATAGACCCGCCGAAATGTAGAATTGAACTTATCTAAAACATCTACACAAAAAAAGGGTTCGCTTTGAACGGTTATGTCTGATTTGATAAGGGTCTGTTGTTTCCGGTACTCGGCAAGTGGGAAAAAGACTGTTCTATTCATGAATTACTCCAGCGAAACTCTCGTATGGGGTTACACAATAAACTTAAACATAAAGGGGGGAACAATCTTAAGACTTGCTAGCCGCCGTTAACGTGACGGTAAAATAAAGCCTTCATCTTGATACCGTTGAAACTGTGAAACGCCCTTTATTTGCGGAACGAGTAAATGGTAGAGCAATATCGTTAGTAGGTATCTGACTCCAAACAATGGTAGAGTCCCCTCGCTGTGTAATGAACGCGAGAAATCTCAGTTACGACACATCTGGTACCCGATACCGTGATGAGATTCTGTTTTGAGGGAAAATTTTACCAACCCCGCGCAAAGGCATTTGTCCTACTAATATTATAAGTGAAAGTTTGTATGGATGTTACTCTTTCACGCTCAAACGGCTGAATGGATTTGGATGAAATTTGGTACCAAAATAGATTATATCCTGGATTTACACGTGGGCTACTTTGATCCCGGAAAAGTGCAGTGTTCCCGGGGGATTACTTGTTCACCGCGGGTAGTATGAAATATAGCTAATATGAAATGATTTTGAAATATCAATTTTATATCTGTCATGGAACGCTTCAGTTTGAAGTTATGAGACGCTCGAACTTTGTAAGGGCGTTGACATAAAATTGATAAGTCATTAGCTTTTTGTCGGTTAGTGAGTTCTCACAATAGCTTCGTGTTTCTGACAATCATGTAAATAGAAATTAATAATTCAGCAAATATCTACACAATTTCGCACACAGCTTCTTGATACAAGTTTTTGTGTCAATAAATTTTAATTCAGAATTTACGTTGAATTATTTATGATAATTGAAGTTAACTGGTTACTTATTGTTGAGTGCAGCGCGTTTAGTGTTACGTTTATCTTTTATCGTACAACAATGTTTGCAGTTTGATTATGTAGTGACATAAACGTAACACAGTTCTTTCATTACAGTGTGCGTCACGTTTCCATCAGCATTATTGTTCGTTTTGCTCTATTTTCATCCTGTCATGATATTTCCGTTTTAGACTTATCCATTTGAAATTAAATAATAGTAGCTGTGAATTTGCTACTACCTATAAAAGCTGCAACAATTTTCAAGTATCGGATGCCAATAAGTTAGACCACTAGTTTCCCGTCAAAATTGAAATTAATTTCCATCTGACCAACAATTTCAATGAGTTTGCTATACATTACTGGCTATTTTGGATGAAAATTTCGACATCGTCGGGTTTACGCCGCGTTCTATACGGTTTAGGGGGAGAGTTGTGGCAATTTGCTTTCGATCACAAATCAATCAATGGTGGTGTCGGTACATAGGTACAACGATAGAGTGTAGAGTTTACCCGAAATGTTGCACGGTCGGCGGAATACGTTGCACGTTGTTGATTTTTATGTCTGGGCAGGCAATATGGAAGATTGTCGCGTAAGCGTTCCTATAAATTGGAGCTTGAGTGATATTTTTATGCTTCGGACGAGATGCGAATTTATATGTTCATTTTTTCTTGATGACTTCAAAGGTTCAAAGAATCCAATCTTCAGTTACAGGCCATTCCAAAGTTTCATTCGCATTATGCGGAAATCTCCGATAAAAGTGATAAAAGAATATGCTAACGCTAAGAATATGAAAACATATACTTTCATAATAGATGTATTAGGGTTCATAGCTTAGCCTGGCTTATTAGCCTTATTACTGTTAGATACTTTTCAATCAAAACATTAATTAGGTCTTTCTAAAAATGCGTCGTAAACATACCCAAATAAAATGGGTGTAAATTCTTGAACTTCCGAATTTGAAATAGTACTTCAAGTACATACCGATACAGGTAATCGGTCTAGACTTAATAATAAATTAAACTTAACTCAGTGCAGCAGATTCTGAAACGGTTTTACAACTAATTTTGGAACTCGAGTCTATTTTGGACAACATTCCGATTATCGAATTCGAACGCTGGCAAAAGTGTCCAGATCAGAATTAAAATATGTTTCCAGCCATTAGGTAAGGTATTTTGCAATATTTTGCATTAGTATTTACCGAAATTGGTTTCATCCTCTGACTCTTTCCAAAAATTAACTGCTTCGAATGAAAAAACTACCTTTGTTTCTTCATCATCATTATGAACCATGTGGGTATTATGAATAAGTGTGCACATTAATTTCCTCTCGACCCTGTAATTACGAGATGCTCGAACGAACTTCAGGTGTGAAATCATCTCGGTTGGTTTACGATCCTGCGAGAGTAATGTGGCTGCGCTGAAATACTGTACTTAGTGTAACATTTATTTTCTTATGTTGGCATTTTGGTAAGTATTATGAATTAATATTGCGCATACACTTTAAACTGTTGCCACTTGTACCCCTAGGAGAAGGCTGGTAGATACTTGATAATTTTATATAATGCATTTTACTTAGGGTAATATTGTAAAGGTTTTCGTCGATAACCCAGGTTGGGTTATTACCACATTTTAATTGTATCAGTAAAATATTTGACGTAAAAAAGTTAACAAAACTTAAAAGTCTCTAGCAAACTAAATAAAAAAACCCCATAAAAGCTGAGAAACAAATATACATTTCAAATAGATGTTCCATTTTTTAAACTGTGCCCAATTTAGGCGGTCCTCGATTTTCCAAAAATAGTTCGTTGGTAACAAAATTTGTCTTTTCAGTTTAATGAGGCGAGGGGAGGAAATTATTCGTGTCGTTTATTTAAAATTGGAGTAATTATCCCGTTTCGGAGTAAAGCGATTTGTCGGAAAAAATATTATTGGGATTGCAACAATTTTGTATAATTGTAGACCACAGAGAGCATAATTCTGTTGCTCAAACATAGGCTTTTAATATTTTTTTAACTTACAATTTAGAAAGTACTTCGAGCATAATCTACCGAACTTTAACTATTCTAGAGCGATATCCCAAATATTTAACAAATCTAATTTCTGAAAGGCGTTGTTGAGTTTTCATCTACTAAATTCCAAATGTTTATAATTAAATCTAATAAATTTCGCCATCTTTCACCAATTTAAAATTAATAGCAAATTCCAGTGGTCTCGTGATCCAACATGGCGCCAGTGACGTCAAATTAATTAGATCAAAGTGGAAATAGCACGAGTTTTCCGAGCTACTTGTTTCAGTTGCTGTCAACGACTCCACTAATGCTTCCGTCGGCGTCCAATTTTAAACTTCTGATGGTGTTTTTAAAATTTATGGCGCGTTCGATTTTCGTGTTGATCGAGTATTCGGTGGGCATCGATTCCCATAATCATTCGACTTGTGGTTGAATTAGATTTTGGTACAGAGTCACCGCAGGGTAATTTTGTTCTGTACAGTTGAAGTGAAAATCAACAATGACGGAATCCCACGGTGAGTTCAATGTTCTATGCGTCACGCTTACTAGCTCCGACTGTACAAAGATTACACGATTCCTACCTTTCAGAGTTTGAACTGCGTTCTTGATAAACATGTCTGTTCTTCCCCATGGACGGTCGGATAGGGTTTGAACAGGCATCAAACTTATCAATAAGTACGCGTGACCTTATGTTTTGAATAATATTGACGTTTCCAAGCCATTTCTTTATGAATTCTATGGAAATAAAAGTTTTGACTTTGACTTTGACTTTGAATTACGACACCATTTAACATACTCATTTCAAACAGAGAAGTAATGTAGGGAATGTTTTTAAAATCTAAATATGTATCTGTCAGAAGCTGAAAAAGAACTATCAATTTCAATATGTGCTCATTTTTTAGTTATCCAAAGATGTTTATATATTTCAAGCGCAGAATTACTTAGAAAATATAGTTAATAATTTTAAATTCCATTAAACGATCTCTTTCATTTATTCTGTGATTTAATATTCAACACAGCTGGAAATAAATCACTGTAATTGCATAGTTTTTTTTTGCCTATTTTAGAATAAGCTAAAAACTGGTGCTACAAAAATTCTTTATCCACGCAAAAAGCGAGTCCAATTGAGTACCGTAATCTTTTGTCGAAGTTATTCTTGTATTTTGTAATGTACCATTTCATTGTACAGCATTATATTGTAGCTACTCGACTACCAGGCTGCATGTTGGTGAGTGATGCAGGTCAAGCTTTTCCGAGAGCTCTACGAATAAGATTCATAGAAACTTTAACATTAACGGGTGACCAAATGTTTCCAACTAAGTTCATGTAAATTTCATCAGATAATAAACTTGGTCGAATAATGTCCATAAATATTTCTTACCTTATTAATAAAGACAAATCTTTTTTAAGTAAGAAAAAATAAGTAAACCATTATTTAATTAAATAAAAAAAAACCTTGGAGCAATGTCATAAATTCAATTAAATCATTTTCAAAAAAAATTGTATTAAAATAATGGATTAACGGAATATATATTTAATCGATTTACGCGAACGAAATATCCAATCTTAAAAAAAACTTTTTATAGCATTTCACACTTAAATAAAAATGTATCAAAGGGAACCCAGAGGAAGTTGGCAACATTAATGGGTGGCTGAAGTTGAGATGGAAACCATTAGCTGTGGCGTGGTGACACGACGTAATCTTTATCGCGCTCGGGCCACTTTTGTAAGCATTCTGAGACTACTTTGTATTATATTTAGGAAATAAAGTATATTATTGTTAAGTCAGACACGAAGCTCGCCAAAAAAAGGTTATCTATAGAAACTTTGAGTTTTTCTTAGAGTTTGGTGAAAAGACATCATAGACGTCAAACTCATCATACAGACAAACAGAAATCGTGTTTTGATGATAATTAATTACCTACTAATTTTGTTGGAGTAGTGATTAAAACAATACAAAACCCCTTCGGTTCCATTCCCACATGTTTTTATATGCTAGGTCTATTTGTGATTCAAGATACGAACCGATGTGATAATCCAGCTGATTTTAAGCAGTATCCTTTGCTCATGACTACACAATACAACTTAGGAATAGACGAGCTCTTCTCATATATAAGCAATGAAATACTTAAGCCGTAGAACGTCTCTAGTAACTGTGATTCTACCAACACCCAGAACCAACGAAACCCAATACGGGTGTATGGAGGGTATAATAATGCTAATGTCCTTATTTTCAGGTGTCACGGGCGGGTCCAGAACGGCGGGCGACGTCAGTGGGTGCTCCAGTGACGGTGTCCGACCGGCATTCGTACGCGGAGGGCCGGGTGCCGGCGCCCCACGGCCCGCCCTCCTCGCCAGGCTTCACATCGGCGCAGAGGAAGGTCGCCGCCGCCTGTCAAGCCAGCCAGAAGCTGCTAGAAGATACTCTATCGAAGCCTGGTTAGTTACGTACTACTATTCATAATTTATCTCCTGCGAGTTTAGCCTGGAGTGGTATTGTAATAATAATATAAATGGACATTACACACAGCGTCATCTAGCCCCAAAGTAAGCTAAGCATAGCTTGGATCATGGATTCCAGTCAACTGATATAATACTTGTATACTTTTTTTTAAATACACATATTATACTTATATACCCAGACACAGAAAAATATTTATGTTCTTCACACAAATGTTTGTCCTCGGTGGATATCGAACCCATACACACATTATACTTATTAACGCCCAGACACAGAGCAAACATCTATATTCTTAACACAAATGTTTGTCCTCGGTGGGAATCGAACCTACAGCGCAGAAGGCAGCGTTACTACCAACTGAGCCATGGGGCCAGTATTCATATGCCGATAGCCGTTTATTTAACTGTTTGTATCTTCTCTTGACTCCCCCTAGTTATGGTCGTATAAAGAGATATTATTTAGTATCTAAATTGCTTGAAACAATTCAGAGAATAATATAATTGTTAACGTCTGCACCAGATTGTGCAAAATTAGAAAAATAATCCTACAAATAAAGGGCGGCGCATAAATTTCTCGGGAGAAGTTTCAAACTAAATATTCTATTGTGCTAGATGAAAATTGAATACAGAATGGCTGCAGATCTTGCAACTTGAGATATAGTCTACCTAGGATTCCTACATTTTTAATTTTCCTGCATATGTATCTTTAACAAGTAAAATGCACAGTATCTTCACCTGGAAATTAGCCTATGTAAAATAAAAGTAGCCTGTGTCAATAGTATTTAAGACTATGTTAGTAGTAGCCTATCGAAATTCAGGATATAAGCTATCACGGTACGAAATTTTATCCAAATTCATTCAGGCGTTTGAGCGTCACATACACACATATACATATAAACTTTCGCTTTATAATATTATTAAATAACTAATAAAGATAAATCTTTTTGCCGAACATTATATTCGCCTATATCAAACCGTTTAGTCAGCGCATGTCGATAAATCAAAGCTTCAGCCCCTTTTTTCTCCTAATTGATTGACAAATATTGCAAGCAAATAAGCAAATGTAGCCTTTGTCATTCAGGAGTAATTTAACTTTCAAATGGTGAAAAAAAATCAAAATCGGTTCATTAGTTCCCGAGAGTACTTCCAACAAACAAACAAACTTTACCTCTCTATAATATTAGTGTAGGTAGTTTATATAAAATAACTTTAAATAGTTAAACATAGGAATAGCCGCAGACATTAAATTTCTAACCTCAGGCAAATGCGTTGGGCAAGAAGCCATGTCGCAGCATAGTGCTGAACGCAATGAAGTGAGCAGCGCTGGTTTTCAGGCAGAGCCCAGAGGTACACACAGAATTATATTATAACTCACTTTACTATAAAACTTATTCAAATGAATACCGTGAGATTTGTGACCTGACTAACACAATTAGCCACTTACTCGACTTGAATGCATTCCTCGCAACTTACACAAGCTACGTTTTGATGCTGTAATTTAGAAATATTTTGGGAAGATTACGAAACAGTTTGTAGCAACCGAAATTGTAATTAATTATGAATTTCGAAATGTAGCATACGTACAACATTGTGCAGACTTTGTCGTTTCTAATGTCCTGGGCTGTCAAATTCTCGGCCTTCTTCTTCGAGTCACCGGTTCTGTCGAACCAGTGTGGTGAAAGGATTGTAAGTACGCCTCAAAGAGGCTCCTTTCGTGCACTCGACACATGTCTTCAAATTTTTTGTTCTAGGACATGTCGGTTTCCACACGATGTTTTCCTTCACCGTTTTGAGAACGTGGTATGCGCACATAAATCTTTCAATCGAAAAACTCATAGGTGCACGTCGGGATTTGAACCGGTGACCTCCGGATTGAAACTCGCGGGTCAGTACCGCTAGACCACCACGCTCTCAATTCTCGGCCTGATAACACGTTTAAAAGTTGGACTGATATTTTCTAAACGAGAAAGAGAGACTTCAACGGGTTTAAAATTATCAGTCCTTGTTTTTACAAAACTCTTTCTAGTAGATACTAAAAGTTTCGATTGTCGAGTAAAATACTTGGAAAGAATCTCGAAAAACTAACTACGTTATTTACCTAAAATCGACGCTTTCCGCGCATAACCCATAAAATATCAATAATAATTTATTTATTTTATTATTATTTATATATTAATGGCCATCACAAAAATATGTATTCCAGATCCAATTGAGAAGCCAACTCGGGACCCCTGTTAGATGCACATAGGTAGCTTCACTCATCTACGGATTGGAAGTAAATTCAGATCATGTAAAAATTTGATGCTGCGACCCGTCTCAGACGGTCGTATAGACCACTGGACCATTGAGGTCAAAAATATTAGATATATATTGATTCAATAGATTAAAAAGACTTTGGATTAATAAATATTTCTAAAAGGAGCGATCGATGTATATAATTATTTTTTTTACGGGTTTTTATCAAGTATTCCCTCAATACATCGGGAAACTCGACGCTTCGACTGGCAATAAGGCGACCGTCCAATCTTTATATGTTCAATAGAATTGAAATGATGAAAATCCTACAGCCTACAGTATCTGCATTTAACACTGATTAAACGACAGGCAAACAAGTCCCCAGACCGCATCTAATTTCAAACAGCGCGTCCTGGAGGCTTTGTCCAGGCTATTTTACAGGACTTTGAATAGTCCTTCGGGCATTGTTCAGCGTTCCATTCACGCAGTCCTACGAACAGACGGACAGTGTTCCGTCAAAGGGTCTTTACGTGAGGGGCGAACATTAAAATGCATTTTTGTATTTTTCTGTAGTTGAAGTAGTTATCGGAAAGCACTGTTAGATGCAGCTGATTCCTGAAGACCCTGGCAAGATAATCAAGCTATAAAATGCCTTACAACCTTGTTATGTTTTTCATTCTCATGATGTTTTCCGACACTGGAAGCACAAGTTCATTCTAGATATCAAACCCACGACTAGCAATACACTGAGCCATAACGCCTCCAAAATTTTGCTTCCAAAATTGACTGGCCTCATAGCTCAGTTGGTTAGTAACCCTACCTTCTGCACTGTAGGTCGTGGGTTCGATCCCCACTCAGGAAAAACATTGATGTGACATTTGTAACATTGTTGTTTGTTTGTGTCTGGGTGTTAATATGTATTATATGTATGTATTTACAAAAGAAAAGTATATAAGTATTATAGCAGTTGTCTGGTTCCCAAGATACAAGCTATGCTTAGCTTACTTTGGGGCTAGATGGCGCTGAGTGAAATGTCCACAAAAAAAAAAACACAATACAAGTAGCAAACGGTTAATTTCTAATGATAGAAATTCAGTCAAATATTTAACTAAATAATTAATAAAACATACCCGTACTCCTATAACTTAAAAAATAATACATTCATAAGACATACACACATTAAGTATCATAAAATGATACTGCAAAAGAAAGGTAAAGATGTCATCTCATATTACCATCTCAAATTCAGAAGCATTACTAAATTCTCGCTAACTTTAACCGTCCCAATCTTCGAACTACTAACGGCTATATATACTATCAATTAATCTGGTTTACTTAACTACTATTAGACAGACAGTTAAGCCTCTGCCATGATTTCCCAAGATCTTGGCCACTAAGTAATTTAATTAAGGTTTAATCAGCTAACTAGCTGAGGGAATGTTTCTTATGATTCGTGATTCGCTGTCGCCGGTTTGTGGGAATTCAAAGGATGTTGGGAACCTTTCATTTGAAATTAGTAATGGTATCTTTCCTAGATAGAGAAGGAAATGTTTTAAACACTGCGGGTGTATTTTAATTAATTACTTTCAGTGTGAATAATGTTCATATTTCTGAGGAACCAGTATTGAAGGTGTTACAGGTTGAAAGATGTTGTTGCCAGTGAAATTACACGCACATGAGACATTCCATCGTTATGTCTCAGAGTTACGGGCGCATACGATGCGACTAGGGTCGTGTCTTACCTAAGTAGGG
The DNA here is from genome assembly GCA_947359385.1 of Chesias legatella. Lineage (NCBI taxonomy): Eukaryota > Metazoa > Arthropoda > Insecta > Lepidoptera > Geometridae > Chesias > Chesias legatella. Next base: position 813,245 of record OX375784.1, on the reverse strand, counting down.
GTGAACTCAATTCGTATCGCTTGGTATGGGCAGAGTTATCGCTTAACACCAGTCATCTGCTCGTTCCATAACTTTATTACATAAGGTAATGTAAGGTATATTGACACTAAAAAACAACTATAAATACATAAAGCCTCTTTAGATAATGTCAGCAAGCTTCATTGTAAGGCAAAAAAGAAGGTTGTGGGGGCTTAGCCAATTGAGTGAGACAGTCAGTCAGAGGTCGACTACAAGGAACAACTGTCTGCATGAAATTAAAATATTTGTACCGTGTATACATAGTTTTTTTTTTTTATGTAATACAGTTACAGAACGAGCTGACGGCCCACCTGGTGTTAAGTGGTAACTTCAGCCCATAACAAGCGATGCGGCTTGGGTCCTCCCCCACTAGGTACGACAAGACCCAAGTCGCAACGTATGCGCCCGTAACTCTGAGACGTGTAGGTGGAATGTCTCGTGTGCCTGTAAATTCACCGGCAACCACACCTTTCACACCGGAACACAGTAATGCGAAAGCGTTACTGCTTGGCGGCAAAAATGGGCATGGTGGCAGTACTTCCCCGGCCGAACTTGGCGAGAGTTCTACTGCTCTTAAAAAAAAGTTGTGCCACGGTACTCATATTTTTTAATGGAATGCCAATAAACAGTTACAACATTTGTCGACATTTTTAACGTAAATTTGTGCAGGTGTGGTGATGGTATCACCCATCGGGACTAAATCAGTTCCCGAAATAACACGTTTATTCAACATGCTATAAATCAATTGGAACTTTACTTGCATACCAGCAGTTGTGTCCGTGATCACCTTAAATCTGAATAATGGAGTCGTTAAGAACTGGATACTTTCACACCTCTGTTCTCCGCATTTCCATTACTTTCTCCGACAAATGGTTTGTAACAAAGACATTGGAATTGATAGTGATTTTTGAAATCCATCCATTCTTTTGTGTTATCACGGAATCCCAAAGTGTTATAGTTATATAATAATAGCAGCACGTTGCAGCTGTTTACTTGAAAGTATGAATTCTCACCAAATTGCAATAAAAATGGCGATTGCTCCATCTCATAGATACAGCGTGTCATGAAGTTAATTTAGAAAATGGAAAATGTGTATGGCTCAGACGGTAAAAAGTTACAGCAAAGATCGTCTTCATCATTATTCATTCATTATTCATTATTTATTAGCGCACAAAACTGTAGCTTTCAGGGGAAGTTTTCGATACCAGGCAACAAAGTGTTGGAACAACATACCTCTCCGATTATTGAAATCCAAATTTAATTTCAAAAAGCTATTCAAATAATTTTTACTCGATAAACAAAAACTTGGGTTGTCTGGTTCGAAAAGCTCCATCGCTCCTTTCTGGTGCTAAATGGTTGAGATGGTGTATTTTGAATTGCAATTTTTTCATTCAATTAAATTGAAATAGTTGTATTAAGTAGGTAACATATTCATATTAACATCGTAACTTGTATTGTAATAAGTGATTTCATATTTTTATAATAATTAATTTATATAGCATAAAACGCAAAGTTTGTACTCACAGGGTCTATTGGTTGATTCATGTATGTCTATTATTATGTCTATTAGAATATTTTTTTACATTATTTTGAAAAAATGCTTAATATACAAACACGGCATATCTACGATTTTATTATATGTATAGATGCGACATTGACTCTGACATAGTTACATTTGTAGTCATGAGTTCTCATTCATTGAAAAAATACTTATATAAACTATAATCGTATAAACGGCTATTAAATATACGGCTATTATATATTTTTATGTTTGAATAAGAATCGCGGAAATCTTTAAAAACCCTTTATTGCTCATATAGTACCAACAATGTGGAACGTATTTTTTTCTGTTTCAAGATCTGTAATTTAAAATTCAATATCGTGACTTCCTTAAAATTTAAATAACGCACACAAAAGCGATAAAATTTATAAATAAGTTAACACTTAGACTTATCTCTGCAGAATTTTAGTATTCCTCAGCTACTCAGTTCCTAAGCCTTCTGGCTTACAAACTAGCGTGTTTAGTTATCCAGAAATCATAATTCCAGGAACCCCACCGACAATCGTCCAGCCTCCAAACGGCGGGTACTGGCTCGACGGCGTGGACGACTCTCCACCTGATGGAGAAGAAGGCGAACCCCGAGCGCAGCCCGGAACCCCCCGGCAGGCCTCCAGGCGGCACAACATCGACACAGACGACACTGCGAAGTACTACAGGCGGTTCTTCCTCGGGAAGGTACGATCAGGTTTCCACTGTTTGAATTATCTTTGCGACGCGGGCCAACGGGAAATCAAAATATCACGAGCCTCAGCAACACTAATTTCGGCAATTTATGAGAAAACTAAACGCTACGAATATTGCAATAATGGCCAAAATTCCAAATTTCAGAATGTTCTAGATTTTTATAGAATTTAAATCAAGGTTATAAACGAATATTTGAAGTTTGTACAAAATAAGCTTTTGTGTTTAAAAGGTATGTTAAACTTTATTGGCAGCCGCATTACTTGCAGGCTCAATAGTTTGGGTAGGTTTAAATTTTAGTTACAATATTTGACTACGGTCTGAAAGATAAAGTTTAATAGGAACGTTTAAAAACGCAGATTTTTGAGTTACGTGAAATACGTACATTCAGAGGTCACTTGAGTTCCGTTTAATCATGACGAAAACTTGAATTCCGAAAAGTTCAAAAATCGAGCCGCGGTAATTGCTTTCGTGACCGTCGAACACTTTCTTGGAGTGGTCGAGGGAAAAATAAAAGATCGTAAACTTGTGCGCATTGGGTGCGCGCCGCGCTGTCTGCCGCGCAAATAAAGCCGTCGGTGCCAACTTTTCAGTGCTAAATGTATGGATGATTTCACATTAGTTAGAATGCGCTAACGTGGTCCAAGCGAAATGGTTATTTCGAGGTGCCAAAGGAAATAAAAATTACAAAATCATTTACTTAATATCATAATGGACCAAAATAGTGATACTTTTTAACAGCTTCATAGCTGATTGATGACCGCTGATTTGGTAGCTAGATTTGTTTGATGCTCTCTGGCCTTGGATGTATGTGGACCTTTATGGTTTTTTTAAATTGTATCTGTCCGTGTCGCTGGCGACTCAGGGAATCCCTTAGCATTTGGTGTTTTTGAGTCTGTTACCTTTCATCATACCTTATCAAAAATTTTCGTTGCTGTTTGATAGATACACCAGTGCCAGACCAGATTCTTCCGAAGACTTGACAATTAACTAACCGGGCGTCAAATTCAAAGATTTGAATCTTCAGTCTACTTGTATTTAGTCAAATATCACATCACATAATGTTAAGAAATATTTTTGTGAAATATTCAACACTTCATATTAAGTCGAAACTGTCGGAGTAATTCACTCTACGGTAAAATCAGAGCGCTGTCATCCATTTTTCGTTTATAAACTCGTCAGTTTTCAATATTCAGCGACATAGGCCTAGAGCACTCGATATAAAAATATTCATCGAACCTTCGTGTCCACTCGATCACGTTTCCCTTGACATATTATGGACACGCCACGTCAAAGTCAATCCCCTTATATGCCTTGACCTTCGACGCGGGCAATATGTACATAATCAATAACTGAGGTCTGACAAGTGAAGTTGCAATCAGTTGCAAAAGATAAACTTATCAACCTACGTATTAAATAATGACTTTTTAAATTAATTGGAAGATAAAGTTAAATATATACACAGATCTTTGAACATTAGCAGATTGAAAGGTTTTTATCTATATTTAATTACATTGTCAGGTTCACCATTATCTCGGCCATTAATATTCTAAGTACAAGTCGCTATATATTCCTCAGATAGAGGTACATTGCCACTTGGTTCCGTGGTAGGGCTAGGCTGCTGCTATATCGGACAAGCAAGCGGTATAAGCAATTATATTTTAGTGAATGAAACTAAGAAGTTATCTAGTAATCCGTCGAGCGAGATAATTACATATTGTTTGCCTGAAGATGTTTTCACAGAAAACCGTGATAGATTTGGGGCTTTTGCTTTTTCGCTTACTCTTCTCACTTATGTGTCATGGGTAGAGATGATGAGAAGGTACCTATCGAAAAGTATGGACAATATACTCGTATACCTTTTAAGAGCAGTAGTACTCTCGCCAAGCTCGTCCGGGGAAGTACTGCCACCATGCCCATTTCTGCTGCCAAGCAGTAACACGTTCGCTTTACTGTATTCCGGTTTAAAAGGTGTGGTTGCTGGTGAAATTACAGGCTTGAGACATTCCACCTACACGTTTCAGAGTTACGGGCGCATACGTTGCGACTTGGGTCTTGTGGCACCTAGTAGGGGAGGACCCAAGTCGCATCGGTTGTTATGGGAGAGGTTACCAATCAACACCAAGCCATTCCGTAACTGTATCACATAAAAAAAGTATATTGTATATAGTTTATAACGCATAAAAGTGACAAGTCTGGTCTGTATTGGGCATGTTTGTAAGAAAAGTATTTCCATCGCAAATTGCTGTCCTTTACCCGCTCGCTCCGCCTGATGTGTCCTCTACCTAACTAGTACTACAGTGCGGTACAGTTACCATCACGTGTGAACATTCCCATACCCACGAGGTTTTGTACTTTTTGTTCGGATCTTCATAATCGTCCTCGAACGTGCTGCACATCTGATATACGCCTTACCTATTGTCTAGAGTTTGTTCAAAACGTATAGATTTGTTATCTCTTTGATATTGTATTATTTGGTACTCACTTTTTGATGACCACGCGATCTTTTTTTATTACTGTTTTTGCATTAATTATGTGTATATGCAGTACGCTACTTTCCTATATTAAAGATATTTCAAATTTTCTTGAATTAATAGAATAGAATAATCATTTATTAAAAAAGAAGAATACAGAAAGAAAAAAAAATGTGAGCCGTCACGGGACGCCTGGCAGATGTGAAACATCGACATTATTTTGTAAGAAACTAAGTACCCATCACTAATAATGTTTATGATTTGTCGTAACCTTGAACGGACCAATCAGCGCTCATGCCGTGGCGACGCGTCGCCAAGCCAGAAATCGGTTTTACGTGCGGCTATAGATGTTTCACATCAAAAACTTAATATAATTTACTTTACGCAAACTAATAAAAAATTTTTCTGTTTCTTCTTCTTCTCGTCATGGTTTAAAATAATTAAATGGCATGTTGTCTGGTTTATGTTCATATTTTTTAACAGTAATTCATAAATTTATCGTTAAATCCAGTGAAATCAGTGCGTATTAACAGGCTTAGGCACTTAATAGATTTGAAAATTCGTAACCTTACAAAAAGATTTGAGAGAAAATTTGATTCAGAAAATAAACGCCTTACCAAGCTTATTTTAGTTTCACTCCGATGAAATATTTTGATATTAGATATGCTTTTCATTTGTTGAGAATAACGAACGAAAAATACAATCCACTTTAATGAATGCCATGAATCATGCAGCCCGTAGGTATCTCCATCCCTCAACCAAATAAATGAACTCGTTTCACACGAGTTCTATTTCAGAAATACTGCACGCAAGTTTCAGCAATATTGCTCGTTCGTAATAATATTGCTGGCGTCGAGTGCATATTAAAGTTGGCAATATGTCGAGAGGCTACTTAACTTCAGCTAGAACTAATACTCGTTATACTTAACCAAAATAAGTTAAGCTGCTTGGAAACATCTCCCAAGTTTATCGACTAGTGATAAGTATATATCTAAGTATAGAAAATAAACTCAAGCGTATATTAAATGTATTTACATGTATTTGTGCGTGTATGAATGTTCAGATTTCCCCTTGTAGGTTAATTCTGTAGTCTTTACTCTCGGCTTGTTTTTTCACACATGAAATTTATTTCCCGCTAAACAAGAAAGACTTTTTAACGACAAGGACATGAAGAAACTGAAAATAAATACGCTTCAATTATTTTTTAGTTTTCTTGTTATTATACCAGTTTCGTGGAAAATAGGTGGGCCGTCGGCTCGTTTAGTAACTGTATCACATAAAAAAAAAATGTTTCAATGTCTCACATCTGGTCCGGAATAGAACTCCAGTGCCTGAATAGTACAGAATTCGAAGACATGGTTTAATTATTGAAATATTATGCACATCGTTTGTAATAATAAAAGCATTTTTTCCTCCACATCACATTCATATCGAGTCCACGACGCTTGCTCCGTGAACTGGAAACCAAGTCAGTAATATCGGGGAAATAAAATCTCATACTAAAGCGTCCACCAATTAACGAAGGACATTAAGTAAAAAATGTACCTGTGGGAAAGCGTCTGGGGTTCACCAATGCGTAAAATTTCACGCCTGGTGAGTCCAGTTCTCAGTGTAGGTTGGTGCGATTACTTAACTAATACTCCATGTGTGACTTTCTATACAAACTATCGGGTACACTGCGACCGAGGAACTGAATAGTATTAAACTGTGGCGTGGGGCAATTTGAACTACCAACTCCGCGGTTATCGGTTTCCCCGATCTAAGACGTCTTACTAAATTACGGAAAAATTAAGTTTATTCACGTATTTTAAATTTGTTTTGTGCTTAATTTACATTTAATATGAGCGGATTAGCTTACTTTTTGGTTGTGACTTGAAAATGTATGAGGATAATTTTTTTCAACATACACTCTGTATAGTTGACGGATTCACCGTTCAAAGACAGACATCTCTTAAAATTGATTTCTGCGAAAAATAATCATTTATAACACTCTTTTTTAAATAATCGTCTCTCTATAATCTTGAGTAAAAAAATCGTGGTACTATATTCTGAAATATTGAGTTCTAGTTCTAAAACAAAGTATATAAAAACAGGCCTAAATTATTTATTCGGTATATTATCTAATAGTGTAACCAGATTCACGATAATTTAATCACTTTCCTCCTATCTGAAATTAGAATTATGTTGGATCGTAGGTCCTTAATTTTACACACATAACCTCTTAAACGATTTTGCCAATAGTGGAATACTTTTCACAGAAAAATACATAACATTGGCAGTTTCTATATATATAATAGTTTCTATATATATTATAATTTCTATATATACACTATAAGTATATCTAGATTAGCGAGTGTCAAATATGAATATTCCAATTAATTCTTCCCCCCAGCTCCCTCCCAAGTAAATGCGCGTACTAGTTTTTTAAAGCCGTCACTTTAACTACTTTGTGCAACATTTAGATTTGCATCCATGACATGTGTAAAACAGCAGAGTAGTGGAAGCAATGCTATAATACTTGTAGTATTACCATTCTGCTGTTATCAGATCACTTGTCCTGTCAAACATTTTGTTTCACAACATGCAAATTGCCGGCTCTCACGCTACGTTACTTTTAGTATCGTTTTTCTCCCACAAAATGTAGGCAAAGGTTATTTAACTAATCTCTTTGCCAAGCACATTATGTTTTTGTTAGTTCCCATAAAGTGACAAAACATGTAACGAAGTAAAGTAGGTTTTCGAGTAAGTATTGCATTTCACGCGCGGCTTTGATTTTGATGCCACATAATCCGTATAAAGAAAGATGCCATAGGGAATTTGTCAAGGCAGAAAAATATCAAATTTTTATTGTACTAAAGAGTTTAGGGGATTAGATCGAAATTTACGGATTATACGAGAGCAGCAATAGAAATCTGTATGTATCCTTGATTTTTAATAGTATCTGTACCAAGATGGCTTGAAATTTCTCTCATCGAGCTGAATCTTTGAGGTATCTTATATAAGAAAACAAATATGTAGATACATTATATGTATAAATATCGAACATAATAATTTAACAAAGTTTTCATATATAAAATTCCAGAGATGCAAACAATATCCCAGTCTGCAAACCCATTCACAAAATCTTCTATAATCATCGTAAAATATTTCCTCCTTCCAGCTTTGCGGTGGTCGGATAAGACCGCTTGCGCTGTATCACAAATATCCGCTAAACGCTTGTACCCTATCTTTGCCGTTTACATGGATGCAGCTACGAGTAGAGTGGGGAAAAATTACCAAAGCATATTTGGTCCTTATTACCTTGCAACCGGGGCATCATTTTTACTATAACAACGTATTTTTTTATAAATTTTATTAAATACAGTTCACTGCTTTTAATACAAACTATACGACACTAATAAACAAATAACCAACATATATACAAGTATTACCGAGATATGTAAATGTTATCTCAGACTTTGGGTATTCTGCTAAACGGTAGGACCTACTTATAATGTGATACGTACGAATCAGCATCCTGTTGTGGTATAGGAAATAATAAGAAGTTGACAAGATTTTCATATGACAAACACAACCATCTACACTAATTACTGAGCCTTGAAAATACGAAATCATTAATTTTGCACAAACAAGCAGATGGAGGGCCCGATTCTGTTTTTTTTTTGCATGCATGCTAATGTATGCTTATTTTTGTACATGCTAAATCACATTACATATTATAATTTAAAAAAACCTATATGCTATAATACAAATAAGTGCACTGAGGCAAACGAGCTATTTTTTATTTAATTATTATATATGATAACATGTATTCTCTGAAATATAAACTTTTAGATGTTCTTAGATGTAATAACGACTAGCCTAGTTTTCTGGAGAACTTAGTTTTATAATTTGCAATAATATTATGAATTAATAGATTGATTAATTATAACCCCCTCGAGGTATTAGTACTACGCGTCTGTTGGTATTTATATTATTCTTCTAGTGATTCGGCATGATATAATATAATCTAATAAAATTGAAATAATTTATTTCTCTTAAAAATATTTTCATCTTATTAATCAAGTAATGAGAAAAAAGTGATTTTGAACTGAGTTAAAACATAAACTACAACTCAAAACTGATAAATGAGATTAAAAAATGATCTTTGCCCCATTATGCCCCCCTGTCTGAGTCTTGCCCTACGCCAGTTTGTATAATATATTGCAATGGTTACTCGTCAGTCGCGGATAGGTGAATGGGGCATTCTACCCACAACGGTTAGGCTAGATAAATGCGATGCCTGAGCCGATATCCTGTTGACATATGTAAATATATTTTTACGGCCATTATTTAGAGACACTGTAATCATTGTGGGAAAGAAAAATATTTTGAGCTTATGAAATAATAGTGTTACTAAATCGCAAAATTTTATTGGTTATGAGAGAGCGAAATACTCATTTTGCCAAGGTCATTTACATTTTAAGAGCAGTAGAACTCGCCAAGTTCGTCCGGGGAAGTACTGCCACCATGCCCATTTCTGCCGCCAAGCAGTAACGCGTTCACGTTACTGTGTTCCGGTTTGAAAGGTGTGGTTGCCGGTGAAATTACAGGCACATGAGACATTCCACATACACGTCTCATAGTTAAGTGCGCATACGATGCGACTTGGGTTTTGTCATACCTAGTAGGGGAGGACCCAAGTCGTATCGGTTATTATGGGCCGAGGTTACCACTTACCATCAGGTGGGCCGTCGGCTCGTTCCGTAACTACATACCATTAAAAAAAAATGCTGAGAGTTATTACAATAATACTGTACTTACGTAAATACATATTTTTTGTGTAAATAAGCAAACAATCTTCCCAAGCTCTTTCATCAATATCTTCAAATAAATTACCATCCAATCCATTAATTCAAATCAGCAAAGATGACGGATGTGCCTGACAAAGGAAAGTGGAAGCAATAAGCAAAATGCCTCCTTTTGTGACGTGAAGTTGGTTGGGTACAATTCGTTTCGGCGGAGTGATGACCCCAGAAATCGTGTCTGAATAAAACGGTGAAAATGAGTTTTATATAGTGCTGTGGGTTTGACAAGATTTTTCTTGATCGAATTGTCCGTTCCGGGTTTGTCGAAGGTAACGGTTTGTCATTATCAGAGCGTGGCTTGTGTCATTTTGTAATAAAGTGCACCTAGCAAGCTTCATCCTAATCATCGTAAGTTTTTAAAGTTTTGTGTTTATATATGATATAATATAAACTCATACTGTGTTTGAACGTATGAAACGTATGAAAAACGAGGGTTCTTTTGGGTGCAATATCTTACATTTTGCAAGTTTGTCTTTCAGCTAATTAAGGAACGTAAATTATGGTCTATGGTTTCAGTACAAATAACTATTCTGCTGGAAAAAGTTTGACAACCCGATCAGTACAAAACAATCAGTATTGATCAGTTTTGTTTTGTATCGCCAACCTGCAGTTGCCATCCAAATTAAATTTCATATTATCAACTATGTAAAGATGTAAGTTACTAATAAGCCTTTTCATTTCAGTCCATCATCATTCTTTGCATCCATGAATCGCACGTTTGAAAAGAAAATGCGCATCGTTAGGGAATTCGTTATCAGAAAGAAAAATGTAAGATTTCATCTCAAATGACGTGATCCATCAGGGAATTGAAGCGGGCATCAACCCGTCGCCCTTTCAATTACCATCTTTAGCTTTCAATTTGCGTTTTTGTGTCGCCTTAAAAAGGGCGTGTAATAAACTGATATTTTGAACGAAAATTTAACACGACTACTGTTTTGCAAGGGCGATTGACTGATTTAATTACGAATAGCCAAACGTCTCATTAAATTATATAAAAGCTTTTAGTACAGGAAAAGTGTCGCTAGAGTTAGTAGAGAGGGAGAGACACATAATATACATTTTATAGCAGTTTAATAATAAATTTGATCTGTAAATTTAGTTTGCTACTAAAAAAACATTTTGAGTGAAAATTTTGAGCTTTTATGTGTCTTAATTACTTGGTATTAATATTTTGAATTTAGTCAGTCGTCAGTAAATTTTGAGACTCAATATATGAGCTTTTATACTTTAAATATGTATTTATTGTTACACAACGTAATTATTGAATTTTAGCGACCACGCTGATCTTAAAAGATATCTCTAGCATAATTTGTTACAGGATCAAACTATAGCTGCTAACAATCTTATTTAAAACGTATTAAATGTGTGAAAAGCATGACTGCGTAAGTCCTTTTGCGTGGATACAAATTCAAAATATCAATCAAAACGACTGAATTCTTCTATTCAGTACCATTATTGTTTTATATTTTCTATTTGCAACAATGTTAATCTTTACAAAAATGTAAATACCCGCTAAACAAACAAAATATAGGAACGGACAAGGCTAAAGTAATAAGTTTTTTGTAGCAATTTAAATTTAGATGTCATTTTACTCCACAAAATAACCATTGTAACAATTTAGAATAATGTATTTACAACGTTTCACCTCAGTGTATCTATCTTCAAAGTCAAAGTCAAAGTCAAAATCAAAAACTTTATTTCCATACAATTCATAAAGAAATGGCTTGGAAACGTCAATATTCAAAACATAAGGTCACGCGTACTTATCGATAAGTTTGTTTCTATTCCCTGAATCATAATTTTAAGCTTCATTCATAATTGAACCTTTAATGTTTTGCCTCTTGTACTCGTACGTGAAATATCATCTTAGGCATGCTTAATAATTGAATATTAGAAGCACTAATAATATTAAATCAATTATCAAGCTTAGATATGATATTTTATTTTATTTTATTTTATATAAGAGCATTTCGATGAAAAACAATCAGTGATGATAGCTTCATTTGAATTCTGAATTCAACATTTTGGAAGCTTCTGAAGTCTGTACACACAATATGCCTCATTCGAAATAATATCGTATTTTGTTAGGGTGGGATGATTAGAAATCTAGACACAGGCTTTCAACCCTTCCATCTAACTATGTTGTAGCCGTCGCTTTTGCGGAAGAAAATATCATAAAACTAGTCTTAAGTTAAAATGTTACATTTAATATTCCTTTACGTAATACCACGTAAACTCACATGATGTCATGCTTAATAGCTCTGATTCATCTTCTAATTGCCTTTGATATAAACGTACCTGATTCAGTTATAAAGTACCTAATTGCGAGTACATTTCTATGTACCAAATCATCTATGTAAATATTTCAAGTTTACGTGGAAATCTTTCATCATAAAAAATCTAATTCCATGCATGGATAAATTTATGTATTATTTAACCGTCATGTCTATTATTAAGTCTTAACTGGAGTTACTTAAACACTCATTTCTTTATGAATTCTATGGAAATAAAGTTTTTGACTTTGGCTTTGACATTCTTTTCAGTTTTAGTCAAATTTATTTTGGTTTATTATAGTTTCCAAAGATTTCGTACAAATACATGTCTAACTCGCATATTAAAAACAAATATCTATTCCTTCAGTGAATCTGAATTAATTCGTTATTTATAAAGAGTATGAAAACTTTTCTTTTTGCGGTCCGCCAAAAATTTTTCGTCGAAAAATTGCTTTCTTTTTTGTTCGTAATCAACTTTCATATTTGCTGCCTGCGGCCTTCCGGTTACGATGTTTTATTGCCAGCCAGAATTCTGACCCATACACCATAAAAAACACATTAGCTGACACCATCATTACCCTCAAAAATAACCTTAGCCATGATATTGCTTTCCTATCATATTCCATAGCCCAAGAGCAAGCCTTTCATTTTCTTACCTTACCGAAATCCTGTTTTTTCTGTTTTTATGAATACAAAGAGTTGCAAGCTTGTTAAACCTTTGGATCTCTCTTAAACACCTTTTGTAACTTTGATTATTGTATTCGCACTTCAGTACATTAAACTATACTATTTTCCATTCTTGTGACATTCATAAAAATTATGCTTGTAATAAGCATTTACTAAAAAGAAAGAAAGAAAGAAAAAGCATTTATTTGTGGCAAAGATTATACACAGGTATAATAAAAAAAGAAGGAATAATATAAAGATACATAACCATGGATACATAAAACATTTTTTACAGAATTAAAAGTGAGCTTAATCCATTTACTGAACAGCAAAGGTAAAACATCACATTTCAGCTCATTAATATTTGCCTGCTCTAGCCAGAGCTAAATAAGGTGACATTATCAGCCCTGGCCTCGAGACTATAAGTCCGTGTTTATGGATGATGGGTGCGACGGTATTTTTACCGTTGTTTTGATGACCAATATTGGCTGTAACATTCCTAATTAGTTAGTTTTTCCTGTTACACATTTACTTATCGCTTTACTTTATTTTAATGCTTTGTTTATTCACTCATTTTAAATTGGAATTAACTAATTAGGTCTGATTTTTTTTATCGGGTTATTTTAATGTACTCTATATGTGAGTAGGTATGTGGTAAATAGGCCACATTTATTAGCAATCATTAATACTCTTATTTTTTTACATTTATCGAATATTTAAATTATTTGCATACAGTTGTGCAATTATGGTTAATATTAATTACAGTCACATTCTATTCGAACATACGTTCTTGACGAAGGGGCTATTCTCTGCACAGAGACTATAGTAACTTTGTTGTATGAGAAAACCAAAACCAAGACGCTTAATCGTCAGAAGGGAATGACATCTATACTTTATATATAGATTTATTAAAAAAAAAAAGATTAATTAAAAAAAAAATGTCTAGAATTCCTCTTTTGATAAATCATCAATACTGGGCAAAGAACGACTCAGCGCCCAGGACACTTTATTTTATATGAAATCTTCGTGTCCCATAAAATATATCAAATACTGCTCCGACATCATCACACATAACTAAGGAGTTAGTTATTTTCTTTAGCGTCCATTCGTTTGCAATCCTCACATGAAACATTGTCTTATCATCTTGTATGTCGCTAGGAGCACATCAACTTGGTGGGACTCGACGAGAGCCTGGGCCCAGTTGTGATGTCCCTGAAGAGCGAGCACATGGCTGGGCAGGATCACACTAGGATACTGCTGCGGCTGCGCACCGAGACCATGCACGGCCTCATACCTACTATCAGTAAGTTCATTTTAAAAATACATTTTGTAACTGAGTTCTTTAGTTCTTACTTTTCTGACGGAGGATCTGGGTGACTAAGAAAGTCGGTAATTAGCTGTTAAGGATCACAATACGTCAGTTTCGGTGTTACCAATAAATGTATTTTCTTTCTTTCAATATCCGTCGCCAGAGCTCAAGAAGACAATCAAGAAAATTTATGTTGACTCGATCTCGATATGATGCTTTGCAATATTACGCTACAGTCTATTACTATGGTACATTGTACGGATAATCAAGTTTGAAATGATAAGAAATTCATATTTACACAACTACACCTTTAAAAACTAAAACACAGTAATGAGTTCGCCTTACTGCTTGCCGGTAGAAATAGACATGTCGCCAGTGTTGGCCTGGACTAATTTGCGTTTTACTGCCTGAAATAATTTTACTGAACTTTGAACTACTGTGAATTTATTACGAATTTTAGATAACAATATTTTAATTATTACCTCTTGTTACTAATTATGTCCTGTGACCTATTTTGCTTCTGAGAACCATGTAACTTCTATAACCAATATACTTTCTAAACAGTCTTCTCTTTCCAGGATCGGGCATCATGCCATCCCCGCTGAAGATGGCCAAAATGCTGAACGAGCAAGTAAACGTAGACAACTTCATGGCTGTCATGTGTCTGAACATGTCCTCCCTGATAGCTGCTTACGACGAGCACGTTTTAGTCAACAGCTTCAAGTTCGGAGTGCTCTACCAGAAGTTCGGCCAGACGACCGAGGAGCAGCTCTTCGGAAACAATGAGACCTCGCCTGTCTTCGATGAGTTCTTGGAGATGCTGGGACAGAAGATCAAGTTAAAGGATCATAAGGGTAAGTCTATTTTGTTATTTTGGCTGGCCTCACAGCTCTGTTGGTAACTCTGCCTAATAAAGGCGGAGTCAATCGAGAGAGGTTTGTAAACGCGCTTGGCTATCTCTGCGCTCGCTATGATCGACTGGTACTTTTTGGTTCAAGCTTATAATGAGCTGTTATTTATAAATTCGTTTTGAATTGCATGTTGTCTAGCAGCGCTGGTTTCACACCTGAGCGTTTGAGCGGTTTGAGCGAAATGAACGTAGCAAAGCGTAGAATGGTCTCTTGATATATCTCTTTTCAACCGCACATTCCTACCACACGATCCATTCAACACAAGTGGTCACATCTATCAGCTTAAAACAGACGTGTCCAGTTAACATAGTAGACTTGGCAGACATCGCCGGTGGAATGACGTTTGGCAATGTGCCTGTATGTCAACCCTGCGGGAATCTGGAGCGGTGTTAACTCCGGGATAAATGGAATCGGATCAACACCGACCGATAAAGGATAACTGGGTCCATTAATAATAATGTATATGTATTCTAACCGTTACGGAATTTTCACAAGCTTTGCTTAATCTTGCGCTAGATGGCGCTTTGTGAAACGTTCACCAGTATTTATTTATTTCTATTATGATGAAAATTAATGCATTACCTTCAGTTATAATATGTCTAAATAATTATCAATTATGTGTATTCTAGATATAAAATTATAGAAAGCAATTTGAAAGGATATTTTTAGGTTAAGATCGGCCCAACAGGGGGGTCGTCAAATATGGCAATAGGTACTCTTAGTTTTCGGCAAAAACTTTTTACGCTGGGTTAGTGATCTAGTGTAGGGTCACTAAACCTTGTGTTAAATGCCATCAATACTTCATAATCTATGAATGGTTATCATTAAATATTCAAGCGCATCAGGAATTCAAGTGGAAATTGGTTGGCGTGTGCGCTAGTCCCAGAATAAATCGGGCATATTATTTTAAAGGTTTTAATATTTTATTTGTCATAGCTGTTAATCCATTGAGCCAGAAGACATAGAACAGTATTTTCATCCGACTTAAAAAGGTGCTCATTTGGATGTATATTTATTAATTATTTTTTTACCCTATCTCCGCCAATTGTTTTATTTTGATATTTTTTGTTAGTATGTAGGGTTTACCAGGATGGCCATGCGACTTGGCTCCTCCCCTAATAGGTACGGCAAGACCAAAGTCGCATCGTATGCGCCCGTAACTTTGAGACGTGTAGGTGGAATGTCCCATGTGCCTGTAATTACCTTTCAAACCGGAACACAGTGACACGAAAGTTACAAAGAAATGAGAAACATTACTTCCCCGGACGAACTTGACGTGAGTTCTACTGCTCTTTGAAAAGGGGTACAAGAGATTTAATGTAATATATTGTGTCATTGATTTCAGGATATCGTGGTGGGTTGGACATAATGAACGGGCACACCGGCACTGAAGCCGTCTACGAGAAGTTCTACAATCGTGAGATAATGTTCCACGTGGCTCCTCTCCTGCCGCACACGGCCGGGGACGCGCAGCAGCTACAGAGGAAACGACACGTCGGCAATGATATCGTGGCTATTGTGTTCCAGGTACGTTCTAGAACCATCTAGTGTTTTTTTAAGCTATTGCATAGCTTCTATCGCGGGCCTTGAGCGTGGAGACCGAATCCAGAAATTCCGTAACGAAAAAAACCTAACACCCCCCACTCCGACCGGCACAGCGGTGATACTTTTTAGTTCCATCTATCGATAAATACCAGAACTTTTAATGACTTTTTGAAATATCACGCGCAATAGCTTTACCGCGGCAGTCTCCGAGTGCCACACGTCTTTTTTTTTATGTGATTGAGGTACGGAACGAGCCGACGGCCCACCTGGTGTTAAGTGGTAACCTCTGCCCATAACAACACATGCGATTTGGGTCCCCTACTTGGTATGACAAGACTCAAGTCGCATCGTATGCGCCCGTAACTATGAGACGTGTAGGTGGAATGTCTCATGTGCCTGTAATTTCACCGGAAACCACGCCTTTCAAACCGGAACACAGTAACGTGAATGCTTTACTGCTTGGCGGCAGAAATGGGTATGGTGGCAGTACTTCCCCGGACGAACTTGGCGTGAATTCTACTGCTCTTAAAAGACAGTTGTGTAGTTTTTTTTATGTCACATTAGTGACACAACGAGCTGACGGCCCAATTGATGTTAAGTGGTAACCGCCGCCCATAGACAACAGCAATGCAACTCGAGTCCTCTCCACCAAAGTACGAGATGACTCAAGTCGCATTGCGTTGCGTCCATCACCCCAAGACGGGGATGTTACGTCTCATGCGCTTGCAATTTCGCATTTATACTTTTTTTGTAAATACATACATATTTACACCCAGACACAGTACAGTCTTTGTTCGTATCACAAATGTTTGTCCTGAGTGGGAATCGAACTCACGACCTACAGCGCAGAAGGCAGGGTAACTACCAACTTAGCTAAGAGGCATGTCGAAATTAATTTTGTTTTATAGGTACTATTAAGAGATCGGTCCAATTTCACGTTACATTACTACCCCGATAGCTTGCCATAAATATCCACAATAATAATCTCTACGTGCAACTATTTGACTGGCCTCATAGCTCAGTTGGTTAGTAACCCTACCTTCTGCGCTGTAGGTCGTGGGTTCGATCCCCACTCAGGACAAACATTTATGTGACATTTGTAACATTGATGTTTGTTCTGTGTTTGGGTGTTAATATGTATTATATGTATGTATTTACAAAAGAAAAAGTATATAAGTATTATATCAGTTGTCTGGTTCCCATGATACAAGCTATGCTTAGCTTACTTTGGGGCTAGATGGCGCTGTGTGAAATGTCCACCATTATTTATTTATTATTTAAGGTATTAATATGTTGTATATTTGCTTATTAATGTTCATATTACCGTTTCAGGAGAAAGCTACCCCCTTCACGCCAGACATGATTGCGTCGCACTTTCTTCATGCGTTTATCGTAGTTACGCCTCTAGAATCGGATGGCGGGGAGACCAGGTAATAATATATGCTACATGTACTATATACCTCTACTATTATAAATATGATACGAAGCACATCTATAACAAACAATTGATGTAATATTCGTAGATAATACATTTTGATATAGCTCCAATTAAACTTTTAAAAATTTTCGTCTTATAACTTCATGAGAATTCCAAGATTCAAGTCCAATGATTCCAAGATTCAAGTCCAATCGTTCGTTCGTAATTTAATTTCGGTACCTTACTCTTGAACGAGAGCTTGGTGGCTTTTGGTATCAAAGTCTGCGAATTTCAATTCGGAGGCAGCTAGTTCAAATCCAAAGGATAGTTTTTATTGAAATATTTTGCGCTACATTACGTTCTCGGTGTATTAAAATATCTCGATAAAACCAATCGGTATTTACTAGAGCCAAAAATACGAATAATACACTACCCTTGCTTGTAGAGAGTAGGCCTGCATCTGATGATTGGAAATATTAACAGCTGGTACGGTATCCTTGAACATTGCCATCCAAAGGTTGTCTGGAAGATATCGCTTTATTAAGTCCAATACGCTATAAGACTGCCCATTGTTTCAGTCTGGTGTAAACAGCCTAGCATAAGCATGCTGATGCATGCTGGGCAATAATGTACCCATTATTGCCCTTCTTATCATGGTTGATCTATCATAGTTGGAAAGCTTATTCCAAACTGTTCGATGATTTTAGGTCTTCAATTCGTAATTAGCGTATTGGCTAGAAGCAATAAACATTTAATTTTCAATTTTAGTTTCTCAAAGTAATCCTACGAGACTATTAGTTATTGCAGCTTATAAACCTTAAGAGAGAGCTTAACAGAATTTCAACTAAGAAAAATTAATTGCTCTAAAAAAAAAAAATACTAAACGAGTAAAATGTAGAATTTATTAAACACGATATTTTTTCCATAAAATATTTCCAGACTATAAAAGTTACAATTAACATTTTGCCGCTATTAAAATCATCATTATTACCAGCCCCAAGGAATCCTCTTTGCATATAAATTATGAAAACTCCATTCCACTTTGAAAACCGTTTTCTGTGCTCCTCCATCCAAATAATGCTACTGCACACAGTACAAACTTTAGTGATTTTACTCGAGAAGTTAAAAAGAAGATTTTTATATTAAAATGGGAAACTCCGTTGTTTGGATTTAAGTTATCGTAAAAAACGAATTCATACAGCAGGTTTATGGAAAAGTAAAAAGCCTATAACGTCTGAAATAAAGCTCAGAATAAAAAAAAATGTGAAGTAAAGCGATAAACCATGCATAGAAAGTCGGATTCAACACACATTGATTGCAACGTAAGTAAAGCAAAGTATTAAATCCGAAATTCTATTCATAAAATGTAAAATACTGAAGGTACCGAAGGTAAAAAAAAAACAAACGATTTGAAGTATAAACCTAAAATGAGAAACAATACATAGAGTCAATAAAGTAGAGGTTCAAAATAGGTTGATTGTAAAATCATAGGTTCTTTTTTTTCTTTTCTTTCAATAAAACAGTGTTTGACAGATCTCAAAGTTAAAAAAAGTCAAGACTAGCTTGCTTAGTATTACCATATACATTACCATAGATTCACAGCGTGCTGGTCTTGAGTGGAACACATTTCACCAATTTTTATTTTATTTTAATGGAGATTATACCAAAATGTTATACTTTAACACGATTTTGTTTATCAATATACTAAACTATAGCTATAATTAATAGTTAGTCAAATCCAAATGTATATTTTGTATACATAAATTTGGCTCAATTGGTCAGCAGTTGTATTGTATATATCCTGTCCATCCAAAGGTTGCCTGGAAGAGATCGCTTTTAGCGATAAGCCCGCCCATTGTACCACTGTCGTCTACAGCAGTATATTTATTTTTTACTTGGTTATTTTTACTTAAGGTGTACAATAAAGTTATATTCTATTCTATTCTATTCTATGCTGGTACTTGTTTAAAATTCAGTTGCATATTGATTATAATCGAAAATGAATAAAATTAACTATATTAAATTGACTCCATGCATAGGTTCACCTTACAAGTTAAGTTTAATAAATGCTAGTAAAAAATACTTCAGTCCAGAAAATTTCGATAGTGATAATGTAAATTTCTACATATTTTTTTTCTTTTTTTTTTTATTCATTTACGGAACGAGCCGATGGCCCACCTGGTGTTAAGTGGTAACCTCGGCCCATAACAGCCGATGCGACTTAGGTCCTCCCATACTAGGTATGACAAGACCCAAGTCGCATCGTATGTGCCCGTAAATGTGAGACGTGAAGGTGGAATGTCTCATGTGCCTGTAATTTCACCGGCAACCAAACCTTTCAAACCGGAACACAGTAACGCGAATGCGTTACTGCTTGGCAGCAGAAAAGGGCATGGTGGCAGTACTTCCCCGGACGAACTTGGCGAGAGTTCTACTGCTCTTATATCCATATTGAGGATCTGCTTTCTTTTCCAGGTACAAAGTGGCCGTCACGGCACGCGGGGACGTACCATTCTTCGGGCCGACTCTCCCTCAGCCATCGGTGTTCCGGAAAGGGCGGGAGTTCAAAGAATTCCTCCTCACCAAGTTGATAAACGGCGAGAACGCTTGCTACAAAGCCGACAAATTCGCTCAACTCGAGCTGAGAACGCGTTCGTCCCTATTGCAAAACTTGGCGGACGACTTGAAGGGGAAAACTACAGAGTTTCTCGGTACGGGGTTGAGGTTGGAAGCGGGCGCGGTGTCTCCGCAACCGGAAGGTACGCCCAAGCAAGACGGTCCTGGCGCCAGGTTTATTGACACCGTGAAGAAGGCTCTCATTTATAAAGTAAGGTGAGTGTATTCTGTTGTTTCATTCTGTATATAATGCTGCGTAAATTTTATGGAAGAGAGACAGAGTTGTTGGCGGTTAAGGATTGTCGAAAGGGTCTCTGAAATTAGACAAATCTAGGGTCAGGTTTATAAGGTTTAGTGGAAAGGGAAAAAGCGAACTAGCCAGGTTTATTTCCACCGTTAAAAAGTAAAAAGGCTTTTATTTAAGACGAAGTGAGAACTTTCTATAGATTAGAATCAAGATCAAATCAGTTGGGAAGGACCCGAATCGAATTGCTTGTTGTGCACCACTTAACACCAGGTGGGCCATCTGCTCTTTTAGTTGCTTTATGAGTAAAAACCACTCATTAGGTGTGACTATGGACAGGGTTATGCTTAGTTGTAAGGGTAGCTTTATTTAAAATTGTAGAGTTTATTAAGTGTTTGAGAGAAAGGGTTTGTGGAGAGGCAAATTTCCAGCTCGTAGACTCGAGGCTGATGTTAATTATTATTATGAGTTTATAGTCTCTCCTATATTATATTCTGGAGCACCAAAGTATTGGATAATCTCTAATAGCTACAAGCCATGGTGGCAATGGTCCTAATGTTGAAGATCCGATTTTCGTTT
Source organism: Chesias legatella (assembly GCA_947359385.1). Taxonomy (NCBI): domain Eukaryota; kingdom Metazoa; phylum Arthropoda; class Insecta; order Lepidoptera; family Geometridae; genus Chesias; species Chesias legatella. Next base: position 792,104 of record OX375784.1, on the reverse strand, counting down.
GGTAATCGAAGTTGCAAACGAAATGCCTACATCGAAAAATTTCAAATTGTATTTCGTTAATTTTCAGATCACCCAGCGTAGACACGAATCTATCTGGCGACAGCACAAAGAATCATTTTAATAAGAATAAGTTTACACCTAACGAAACTCATACTCCTAATGTAAGTAACCAAAGAATTGTTGTTAGATTATAGAAATACAGACTATTACACTAACTTAGTATGTTAGGAAGCTAAGCCAACTTATAAATGTTAATTGCTAACTAGGTGTTTATGGTATTTTAGTATTGACGTTTCCAAGCCATTTCTTTATGAATCTATGGAAATAAAGTTTTTGACTTTGACTTTGACTTTGAGTAAAAGTTTGTCCGCGGCCACCTTTGTTGTTGTTACCGCAACATAAACTCTCATTACTGTATTCCAATTAGATTATTAGGGCACAGGAGACGTTCATCACCCTATGCGATGTGACTTGGCTCCAAGTTCTATTGCCCATAACTAAGTCTTAAATCTGTGTAATAGCTAAATGATACCGCTTTTGAGAGCAATTTTCCCTTTCTGACGGAAGACTGTCTGCTGTGACCCGGATATGTGTGGACAACTTAATCAGTTCTTTTAAAACGTTGTCTGGAAGAGATAGTTTCATAGCGATAAGACCGTCGATTGTACCTCTAAGTTCTAAGTGTTTTATTGTTATTTATAATGTTCTCTGGTGTACAATAAAGTATTTTTATTATTAAATTCATACGTACAAGCACCATATATTATTACACTTGTATTCTTGCTGATTATTCGATATGAATAGAGAACTTCATACGTCCAATTTCGCTTACAGAGTGGGCGGTCGAAATCATCAATCGCTTCATCGTCAGCGTCTGCGGTGTCGGTACGTTCAGCCGGCGGGTCCGGTGAGTCGAGTCCGGACGTGACGTCACGAGCCGCCCCGCCGCGCCCCCCGCTCCACGACCACAGCGACGACTCCAGCCTCAACTCGGTCGATTTGGACCCGCTTGGTGAGTGTGCTCTGCAAGCTAGACTTCAACAGTAACTCAGTGCAAAGGCAATCCTATTGTCCACTAAAATGCATTGTCCGTTCGATCATCCGGTGAGTCGAGTTTGGACGTGACGTCACACACAATGAAAAGAATCAAGAATCAACGCCCTGATTTATACCATAAGGTACATGGTAAATACAGGTACCGGTTGACGGTCACTGCAATACATTCATTGGTCTAGAGCGTGGTGGTCTAGCGGTACTGACCCCCGAGTTTCAATCCGGAGTTCGCCGTTCAAATCCTGACGTGCACCTATGAGTTTTTCGATTGAAAGATTTATGTGCGCAATACCACGTTCTCAAAACGGTGAAGGGAAACATCGTGAGGAAACCGACATGTCCTAGAACTTAAAATTCGAAGACATGCGTCGAGTGCACGAAAGGAGCCTCTTTGAGGCGCACTTACAATCCTTTCACCACACTGGTTCGACAGAACCGGTGACTCGAAGAAGAAGAAGATTGGTCTAGCGATTGATGTAAACGTGACGTCATCACGCCTTCCATAGCCTATATATTGTCTTTGTCTGACACCAGAGTACGAACTTGGTTGTTCGACCCGCTTGGTGAGTGTATTTGTCGCAGCAGCCGGAGACGTTGGACTCTATGATAAGACAAGCCCCATTGACGTCCACTGCAATGCATCGGCGGTGTCTGGGCGACAGCTGGTTTACGTCTGCTTACTGCTGGAATGCAGTATGCAGTCTTACTAAAGCATTCGATACTGATAGATACAGTTTCTCTAGGAATCGCGACTCATTCGAGATAGGGGGCGGGCTAAAAACAGGTACTTGAAATTGGCCGGCTCAAGAATTAATAAAAAGAAATAGAAATAGAATATTTTATGTGATGTTCATGGAACTAATAATTACTAATGTCCGTAAGCAGCTTTGGAACTAACAATTAGCGATGGAGAACTGGGATGGGAAAAATATTTGCAGACAAGAGGTTAATCGTCATTAACTGGAGGGATTTGGCTTAATGTTAACTGTGGATATGTTTGGTAATTCAAGTCAGCCATATCATACTCAGAATCGAAACCAGTACTTTGCGCTTCACTCCGTTTCTCGAGTCAAAATTTTCTTCACCAAATGATTTCGTTACCAAAAACTGATACCGGAAGAACAAAACTTACATTTGCGGAAATAGAACTTCGTCCCTGAATATTTTTATGATAATGTGTCATTTGTAACCCCTCTTTTCAAGAAAAATCTTAGTTACCTTTATGAACATCGCATCACCCCGTAGATTTATGTATGTAACTCATCGGAGACCATTATCTTTTCCAAATAGACGACAAGGACTGGTTGAGTTGTGGCAAAAGCATTACAGGTTAGTCCTGTAAGGTTGCACCGTTAATATTGTAGAATAGCTGTAGATTTGTTCCTATTGCGAGACGTTTACAAGCCATTATTAGCCGACTAGATAGCATGCTCACCTTTAAGGAACTCCGCACGTCGGCTGTTGCGCGACCTAATGCGGGTAGAGACACCCCTACCTCGTCGCGATTTTTTATGTGTATCAGTTACAGAACGAGCCGACGGCCCACCTGGTGTTAAGTGGTAACCTCAGCCCATAACAACAAATGCGAATTGGGTCCTCCCCTACTACCACAAGACCCAAGTCGCATCGTATGCACCGGAAACTCTGAGACGTGTAGTTGAAATGTCTCATGCCTGTTATTTCACCGGTAATCACACCTTTCAAACCGGAACACAGTAACGCGAATGCGTTACTGCTTGGCGGCAGAAATGGGCGTGGTGACAGTACTTCCCCGGACGAAAGGCGTGAGTTCTGGTGTATATGAAATAAAGACATACAAAAATTGGCAGTTGGGTCGCAGGCCGCGCTGCGTTCTATGTGTGGACTCCTTGCATTTCTCTCAATGCACCCTGCAGTGGACTTAGATTGATGCATTTCATTTATTTTCTTTCTGAATGAACTTGAGAATTCCGCATGTAACACTTTGTTCAATAAGTAGTTTGTAGCATCTAGTTTACTTTTTATTACTAGCTACATAAATTATTGGGCATGCGTTCTGTAGAATGTACTTTTTGTAAATAGTTTTAGTTTAATTAAGATTTTACTTATAATTTCTTGTATAATTTTAACCTGAAATGATCATAAGACCTCCGATGACGAATATTAAACTCTCTATACTGGCTGGAATGAGGTACTTTCCGGTTCACTTACAAATTGCCCCCAGGACTGTAACTAAACCGTAGGAAAACAAATACTTCGGTCCCCATGCAGTACCAGTTTCCATGATCCAATTCATCTTTAATACATTCACGAAAAGACTTTATTGAATGAAAGTGGTCATAAGGTTTTTTTCTTCTAGTGTATGTGGACAGCGACACAGGGCTCGAGTCGATGTCTTCAGCGGAAGCCGCGACTCGTGAGAACATGGGCGCTCCGAGGACTGACGCCGACCATCTAAGACAGGAGGTCTGCCGACTCAAGAACGACAAGTTAGATCTGCTGAAACAGAATATTGTAAGTTACATGTGTATATCTTATTATTATATTGAGAGCGTGGTGGTCTAGCGGTACTGACTCCCGAGTTTCAATCCGGAGGTCGCCGGTTCAAATCCCGACGTGCACCTATGAGTTTTTCGATTGAAAGATTTATGTGCGCAATACCACGTTCTCAAAACGGTGAAGGGAAACATCGTGAGGAAACCGACATGTCCTAGAACTTAAAATTCGAAGACATGCGTCGAGTGCACGAAAGGAGCCTTTTTGAGGCGCACTTACAATCCTTTCACCACACTGGTTCGACAGAACCGGTGACTCGAAGAAGAAGAAGATTATTTTATTAATTTGAAGTCTTTATTATAAGTGTACGGCGCGCCGTGGTTGAGGCAAGACACCAGCATTGATTGAGCGGTGGCCAACCCTGTGGTTCTCGAATAGACTTAAATGGAACATTGTTTTGACTGGCCCCACAGCTCAGTTGGTAGTAACCCTGCCTTCCGTGCTGTAGGTCGTGGGTTCGAATCCCACCCAGGACAAACATTCATTTGTGTGACGAACGTAGATGTTTATTTTGTGTCTGAGTGTTGATTTTATGTATATTTTTACAATAAAGTATTATATCAGTTGTCTGGTTCCCATGATACAAGCTGTGCTACTTAAATGGAACATTGTTACATTGATGGTGCGACAGACTGACTCACTCTTTACGTGATATTTTCAATATAAATATATTTTGTTCTTAGTTTTTTAAGGGTAGGTTTCACTTGAATGTCCAAGTTTCAAGATATTTATTGCATTTTCAGTTCTTATGGCATTTATAATAGACGCTTCCATAATAGCATTTTGAGTTTGTATAGGCCGCATATGATGCAAAATTAGGACAAAAAATCTGCCCACAATCGCGTACTTTTTAACATATTTTCTTGAGATATAATTTTCTGTGACCTTCATCGCCGTTGCAAAATAAAATAACTAATCAGTCAAACATTTTTTGTACTTTGTTTTGTCGCCATTAATAAGTTCACGATATTATTTGTTCCAGACATGGCAACACGAAATAAAATGCCTGCGCGAACGAGAGTTGGCGCTTCAGGCGGAACTCTCCGCCGCCGCTAAGGAAGTGAGGAGATTGCGCGACCAACAATCTGCCGGGACGACCATACCCAACCCCTCCACGCACGACTCCACGGCGTGAATCTTTTGTAATCTTCCTATTAGGTCAGGCCGTGTGAGTTTACCAAGAGATCACCACAGATAACAAAGTCGCTGTAACTTTTATTGTAGCGAGCTTTTTTGAACGCTATCTAGTCTTACAGAAGACACAAAAGGCTATAATTAGCATTTATTAAGGTTAACTTTGAGTTCCAAGATCTGTTAAAACTGTACTCATTTTCGAAGTGTTAAGAGCGCTAAGAACTCGAACTTCTCTTGGAGATTTATGTTGAAGATTAGCTTCCAAATCATGCACATAGGAAAAATTTCTTGCAAGTGCAGTAGCTAGACCTATAGCTAGGGGCGGCGATCGAAAGAGACAGCTTATCGACACACGAACGAGAGCAAGTGAGACACTCACACGGCACTGTTTAACTTACAGACTGTATTTATAAAATTAGTTATAAGGGTAAAAACATCTAGGCTTCAATAATTTGCTACCTTACTTTGTGTACCAGTAAAAAAACTGATGTACTATTTTTTTGAGAATGGAACCTAGAGATCTGATTATAATCGATTATTTAAATCATTAAAAAGTGTCGTAATTAAAATATTAATCGGAACGAAAGTCGAAATATCGTTACTTCGCGGACTGTTTGATTTGTAGCGATACTTTTTCCAATATGCAACTCCATTTCTGTAACTTTATGTGCCCCTTTACGGTACTAAGTTTAGTGACTACCTAGTGCCCTTTCCTAATGTGAAAAATTGCATTCACTCGTCTTTTCTACTCATCAAATCCGTGAGTGTAGACAGGCACTAGTATTTGAACAGGGCTTCGATGTCCATTGGTAGCAAATCTGTGTTGCATTACGTCTTCTACTCTTAAAGTAACGATTCATATTCTTTTTTACTCTGATAAACATTAGAGATAGCAGCAATGTTTTATTATAGCTGTAATAGAGACACAGAATTGTATCCATTGTGCGCTAACAGTCTTAATAATTTTGCTACCTGACTATAGTTTTCTATAGTTATATCGTGCAATACTTCTCAGCTAATATAGAAACGTTCAGTTATGGCTATAGTCTATTTTACCATAATTTTTACAGTTTCATTAAAGCTTTCACGCAATATTGTACCTCTCCAGGTATTTAATATAGATGCCCTATTTATGTAAATAATTTATCGACATGTTTAGTATAATTGTATGTTGTAATCTTCTTAGATCGTGGCTTGACTGACTAATAAGAGCATACAAATTTTCGATGTATCGAACGATTTCTATTACATAAAAATATTTATAGAGAATATAATTCAATTTTTTTAATATTGTTATACCAAAACAAAAATTGTTACTTAGGCTGTCTTGCTTTAAAATTAACGATGTTATTACATCTACTATTCTTAGATTATTTATGTTTTCAGACTAAAGTTAGACTTTAAATTATCGCAGATTTATGAACACAAAATATTTCACGATTCATATAGTTTCCATTAGATTTGCCTATTTACATATGAAAAAGTACTTTTTTCTGTTGATCGATAGGAAAAATAGTTTGAATTTTTTACTAATCCTTTTAGATAAATGTGTAGATAACTGAATTTAGATACTATATCAATGTGTGTATTATATTCTAGGAAAACACTATAGGCCGAATTTGGGTGAACATGTCCTAATTGGCAAACGTGTGTAAGACCAAATATAAATACGAAAAAAGAGATGGCAATTATTTCGTGTAATTTTTCCATAAACAAATTCCTATGCCAATTAGGATTAGTTATTAACAATGTCACAATATTAGAAGACAAAATTCAAAATTAAAGATATAGATTGTAGAACGGTACCTATTAAAATAAGCCTTGATATAACCGATTCATACATTATGGTTTACACAAAATATTCCGATAGAAATATATTTTTCATTAGTTTAAATTCAAAGTATGTCTGTTGCTGTTGCTTGCTTTTATCAGCAGCACAGTACAATCACTATTTTGGTCTATCGAATGTAACGATATATTATGTCACATTAATGTTGTGTATTTAGGAAATATTTCAACCAAATTCACTTACTGACGAAAATATTGTTAATTTTAGTTGAATTAAGGATTTTCAGACACAGTAACAATCGTGTAATATTATCTATTTGTAGGATTTAAACATACTTTAGTTTTCGATTTGTAAATATATTTTTACTGGAAGTAGGCTATTGATTAATCAGTATTTTCTTAATTTATGTCTCTGTTTAAGTTGTTCACGAGTGTCTTTGAGTTAATAATGTTTTTGTTATTTATAATTAATATTTTATACCAAAGTTAACATTCCCCACTAATAGCATAGATTTTATATGAATAACCTTGTAGAAACCAGTATTTGAGTGAGTTTTTGTTGGTGCGGCTCGCAAATGTATCTAAACTGACATTTAAATTTGAAAATCTTAGCGATTTTTGTTAAATTTCGCGGAAATTGTTTGATTTTGAATCTCGGATGATTAGTAACATGTGTAGCACATAATGCGCGGATAATACATTGATCATGCAAGTCACAGAGTGTTTTACGATCTGTGAAATACAGATTCACTTTTATCTGGAATTTGAAACGAAATTCGAAACTAAATATATTTACGTGGTCTGTCTACATTCATTCATATTTGTTTTGAATGATTCTGAGTTTTTAAACGCAAAATCGATCAAAAACGTAATATTTTTTAAATATCCATTATGCAAATGTGCGGATGTTTCAATCCCTTGCGTTTTGTGTTGCGTTCAGAAAACGGAAATTTGATTAAGAATTATAAAACCAATCGAAATTTCTAGATACTTAATACTTTTTGATTTCTGTAAACTCATATTTCCGAACCACAGTCACAAAATATTGAATGTATGATCATATCGCTATTATTTTGCTAAGTTTAAAAGTAACGTAAGGTTTAGGCATTTTGTTGCCTTTTGATTTACGATTTGACTATCTGTTAATCGTCTTGTTTAGACAAACCAAATATGAGCGCCGAGCGTTAGTGAAATAAATATAATTATAAGAGATACTATTGAAATATATTAATAGTTATTAATAAATAGTTATTTTTGTTTTATTTTAGTTTTATCGAGGTAAAAAATTGAGTTTTTCCTATGCATTTTATTCATTTCACCTAGCGTGTCTTTAACAACAAATTTCAAAACATACTGATGAAAGCATACATTTTCTCAGCTCGTAGAACTTGTGTCAAGTTCGTCCGGTAAAGTATGCAACGTACAAAATTGAAATGAAGAGGTATAATTTTTTTGTAACCTCGTTTTTAATAAAGTTATTCTAGATTGTAGAAAAATGAATCAAATGTTATGTATGGCCTGTAAATTCAATGAAAAATTTTACAAGCCTACATTCCAGTGGGTATCAGGTCTAAACGTGTGTGGAAATACATGTCGTGATTAACGACTATCCCAATGTGAAAATCCGGTTATATTTTAATGTTTTCTTATAGCTTTCTTTGGGTTACACTAATGGGGTGAAAAACCTGACACATTTCAATACTGTTTTTTTAATGTGATACCATGATCCCCATTAATGTTGATGTCCATATTATTAAAGTCTATATCAGAAACTTATAATAATAATAATATTGGTTAACATTTAACACAGCGCCATCTAGCCCCAAAGTAAGCTAAGCATAGCATGGGAATTAGATAACTGATATAATACATACATACTTTTTTTAAATACATACATTTAATACATATTAAGACCTAGACATGGAACAAACATCTATGTTCGTCACACAAATGTTTGTCCTGGGTGGAAATCAAATCCAGGACCTACAGCGCAGAAGGCAGCGTTACTACCAACTGAGATATGAGGCCAGCAGCCAAGCACCTAACGGTGGTTCCGGTAACTATTTGATAGATTTTCCACAGGCGTTTTTATTCACCAACTTCCAAAAGCCTAACCAGCCAGCGGGCTTCAGGTTAAACCAGGGTTCTCTAACTAAATAATATATAATTTAGTGTAGAATATTTGGTGCGCGAGTCTAAGTAACTTTTTCGGTTTATTTACTTTATACCACAATTTGAAAGTCCCGGTTTAAGTACCAGAAGTAACCTTATGACATCATAAATATGTTTGATTGCAGTAGTTCCGTCTATAAACTGCTTGTCTTTATCTACTAGCTGTTGTCCGCGACATCGTCCGCGTGGAATTCAGTTTTATCACGCACCCCTATTTTACCACTCGGAAAAGTAGCCTAAGTTACTCCTTGTTACATCAGCTATCTGCCAGTGAAAGTCCCGTCAAAATCGGTCCAGCCGTTTCGGAGATTAGCCGGAACAAACAGACAGACAGACAAAAATTGTAAAAGATGTTGTTTTGGTATATGTACCGTGTATAGATCCATAATGCACTTAGTAAAAAGCGGTTATTTTATTATTACAAACAGACACTCCAATTTTATTTATTTGTATAGATTGACGGGTATTAATTGATAGCCTAAAAGGCGACAATTAAGTTATTTGATCGTAGTCATTAACTTTTCTGTCCTGGTACGCATGAAATAGAACCACTGCACATCTAAAATAGGTTAACGATATGATGAGAGCCCAGCAACTTGATGCTTAAACATTAACGAGGCGCTAAGTTACCCGAGCTGACCCACTTGCGATTATTATAATGCCTTTTTTGTTAAATATAAGTGTAGTGAATCCCAATGGTAATCCATTGGATATCTTTATTAAATTTTATTATTTCACCAACATGGTTCCAATCGACTGTATCCCATAATTATTTATTTATATATTAAATAAATAAATATTATTGGAAACTTCACACAGCGCCATCTAGCCCCAAAGTAAGCTAAGCATAGCTTGTATAATGGGAATCAGACAACTGATATAATACTTATATTAAAATCAAGTCAAAATATTGTGTATGTACAATAAGAAGTTACTAGCTAACTAGCTAGGCCGTAAGCGATCATTATAAATAATAAATAAATATTGCTGGACATTTCACACAGCGCCATCTAGCCCCAAAGTAGCTAAGCATAGCTTGTATCATGGGAACCAGACAACTGATATAATACTTATATACTTTTCTTTTGTAAATACATACATATAATACATATTAACCCCCAGACACAGAACAAACATCAATGCTACAAATGTCACATAAATGTTTGTCCTGAGTGGGGATCGAACCTACGACCTACAGCGCAGAAGGTAGGGTTACTAACAATCTGAGCTATGAGGCCAGTCAATCATAGTAGCGTGAGTGCGCTGAAAATGTTTCCAAAAGTACTCCTCGAAGGTGCCAGGGCATTATGGGTATCTAACGAAGGAGACCGTACAACTTATTAATAATAAAGTGTCCAAATTACTATTTCCTTTGTATCTATTACATTTTTTAGAATTACTTCAGCTTTCATAATCGGTACCTAATAAGAATATTTATCCCTTTTCCTTTAACGTTCGCGAATCTTTTGGCCGTTCACGTCACAAATAGACACAATACGCACAGATGCATTTGTCTATGTTACAAGGTAACAAAATTATGTTCTCTATTATTTATAAAATACCTATCAAAACCTTTATACACATAACAGGCGCTATGAAGATCTTGACAAATCAAAGCATCCGATCGAACTATTCGTTATTGACATTAAGCAGAGAGAGAGATTGCTGTCTTATTTTGTTGTATTCGTCTGGGCGGGTCAAGAGTTTGATTCCCGCCCTGAACTCGGTTTGTTCAATCGGAACAATATTTTTTCAGTTCACTGTTGGTGTTTTTCAGTTTCTTGACATTTTTGTATTTGTATTTGTTGTAGTCTAATTACCATATCTGCGACTCTATTGGGTACCTAATACACGTTTTATACACAAAATATGCTATGACAATTGAAAATCGTCAACCAAACTTCTGACGTTGTTTCGTCAGCCTGAAATTTCTTCTACATGGCGAGCAACAAGCATCACAAAGTAGTCGTATGTGCGTCTCATTTCAACTCCCACACCTGTTTTCCAAATTTCTAACCTACGTTACCACAGTCTGTACAGTAGCCATCTGGATCATGCGCGGTAGAGTCTCTTCAGCCGGCACTCCAGTGGCTTCGCGGTTTCCCCTCGTTTCAGCCGCGAAAACTGTAACATTCACCGTTAGTCGAAATATTCGCGAACAACTTTCGTTACACCGAGTGTTATATGTAAGCAGTTAGCTTTGTAGAGCATGTTATGTGTTAGCTAAACAAGTTGGTGTGACTTTTTACCTTGGAGGTAAGTTTTAGTAGAGTCTTCTAGATGACTGAATGCATGATACCAGAGTGAACCCTTAAAACTAATTAAACTTTCCGTGCTTGACAGTATGAGAAACTAAAATGAACGCCGTAAATGATTTACGTCGTAAGTTTTTCGATGTCTTCAAGAGTAATTAAGTTAAGTACTTGTCGACAGACACAGACTACCTACGCTGCTATGACGTTACCTACCTCATTACTGTAAATGTAAAGGACATTTCCAATGGATTTCAAAGCCTTTAATAGGCATAAATATTGGGGTTGATTTAGATTATATTTTATACATTCCACATAATTATAGATTTTTATTATTAGTTCAGTGCCTTGGAAATAATAGTCATAACAATGATATTACATTGTTCAGTAAATTTCCCTTTTAATTTTCTAAAGCATTGTAAGTGGCAGAAAGCTTTGAAATGAGACCAAAAAATTATTATAATTATCTCATTTATTTCAAAATTAATATAATAAACCTTGTTCCTTTCTGTTTTATAAGCTATCACTGAATTCAGAGAATTAATCATTAATTAAATAACAGATTTAAAAAATAAAGTCTTCATTGACGACAGGCTTAGCAACACATATGGTAATATTATGGGCATAAGCTCGGAACTGCGTCAATTTGGACAGTAATCACAATATGGGACCATCCATTACCGCTCTTTCCTACCGGAATCTGCAATCGATACAGGATAAAGTTAGGATTTCCGACGATATTATCCACTCATCCTTTTCCGTCGGGAATAACTTGTCGGGACAACTAATGAATTCGACGGTTTAATTTTATACTGTCACGTTTCTGTATATGTGTAATAATAAGCCCGAAAGAAAGATCTTTAGTGGATGGCTATTATGAATAATCAGTGTTACCGAGCGTGGTGGTTTAGTGGTACTGACCCCGAGTTTCAATCCGGAGGTCGCTGGTTCAAATCCCGACGTGCACCTATGAGTTTTTCGATTGAAAGATTTATGTGCGTAATACCACGTTCTCAAAACGGTGAAGGAAAACATCGTGAGGAAACCGACATGTCCTAGAACTAAAAATTCGAAAACATGTATCAAGAAAGGAGCCTCTTTGAGGTGGACTTAAAATCCTTTTACCACACTGGTTCGAGAGAACTAGTGACTCGAATAGAAGAAGAGGCTGTGTTACCTTGGTAACGCGCTATACTGACTTATTAGTACTAGTACTAATTTATTCATTTCAAATACTTGTACAACAAGTACAACAGGCAAACCGGTCCATTATATTAGCAGTAAGCCAAGCGGTAGTGGACACTCGTTGCTGTGTTACGGTTAGTTAGGCGCGGTGCAGTGAAATTACAGGCACAATACACTTTTCATCTGCCTGTTTTAGCAATACAATGCCACTTGAGATTTCCCTTAATTTTAGCAAGGTGGCCCATTTTGCTAAAATTATTCCTTCATATAAGAAATGTTTAATAAAAACGTATTACTTTTTGTTTTACTCCAAATGTATATTTATTAGCCTTAGTAATTCATTTGTAAAAAGAACTACCATCATTTAGAAAAAAATAATTGAATCATTAGTTTCCTACTATCAGATTTTTACTATCAACTCTTTATAAAGGCTATATTAAACTATGCGTTATTCAATTCAGAGTGGTCAAGGGTTGATCTTGACGAGTCCGAATATTTTAGTAGACGCCAGAATACTATTTTCGGCATATTGAATGGTCTTATTTAAACTGATGTCGTGTGAAGTAAGGCGGGTAAGTGGTTGATCACTCGCATTACTATGCCCCAGTTTCTAGGTGCCAATGATATGAAATTACAACCATTTAGTGTTCGTGCTTCACGGTGACAAGCGCAGAGTATTGGGTAGGTTTGGAGGTAATGGAGGACTTTTGGAAACAAACCGCGTTGACTATAGTGCCGTAACTGTTTCCATTCCATGGACATAGGCCTATTCTCAACAAGCGAGATTGAATTATCACAAAATATAAATTAAAAAGTCTTAGAATCAAAAAATCATGTGAGATGGACAGTACAGAAGACACAGAAGGAACATCTATGTTCGTCCACAAATGTTTATCCTGGGTGATTAAATAAGAATTTTCTTCTAGAAATACTAATTCGTTTTCTCTTCTGATAAACAATATTTTGGTGAATAAAGCTTATTACACATTGAATGAGTATTTGAGTATTGTGATTTAAACTGGATGTATGTAGTTTATATTTTTTAATCGTCTATGCTTATATGTTAAAAACAATAACTCCATTATGTGTACTGTATATTCAAAATGAGTTGACTTTAGTTTGAATTTATATTTTGGATTTTTATAGTTTTGTTGCAAATTTTAAGTATGTACTTCCATTTATATTATTATTTTAAATGACTGTTTAATATTATATTGTGTTTAATTATTTTTATTTTTTGGTAATAATACGTTTGTAATGTTTGTATGCTCACATAGCAGAATCTAGTGACCTAATTTTAAGCCCTACCACCATTATGTACACCTAGGTTCACAAACAAAAATAAATAAATGAAATGATAAAACGGAAATTTTATTTATAAAATGAACTAATCAGCTCGTTACAGGCGACGTTGATATTTAAGCGTCGTGAGTCCAACCTCTAATTAATTCTAGTTTCCGATTGATAAACACGTCATGATAAAACCATAGCGAGATGAAAGACTACAGTGCGATATCACGGCAAAATTGTATCGTGGTGTATATTCGCACACCATAAGGTATCATGTAATGTAGTGGATCGCAAACCTATACATAACCCATTGACATACATGGATTTCAAAATACCATAATTTTTTTATAAGATTGGGTTTACAGCTCAGTTGGTAGTAACCTTGCCTTCTGCGCTGTAGGCCGTGGGTTCCATTCCCACCAAGGACAAATACTCGTATGACGAATATAGATGTTTGTTCAGTTTCGGGGTGTCAATATGTATTATATGTATGTATTTTCATAAATGTATTATATCAGTTGTCTGGTTCCTATGGTACAAGCTATGCTTAGCTTTCTTTGGGGCTAGATTGCGCTGTGTGAAATTTCCACCAATATTTTATATATATATTTATTTATATATATACCATGGACCTAGGACCATGCCTTTTTAATAGGCTAATTATCATATAGCCTGGAAATGTAGACTGTTTCCCACGAAGCAGCTGTCCTCCAGTAGGTACTAGTACCTATACCATTCCAAAAATAATCCGAAATCCAGAAAACATCTTGTACTAAAGAAATTACTTACGAATTATTACAATAGGTATGGGGTGAAATTATTTTCATTTCAAAAAAGCAATATTTATGCGCATATAATACTGAAATATCTAGAAGGGACTGATATTAACTCAGCGTCAGATAGTGTTTAGCCAGGTGACGCGTTCCACTCGTAAAATGGATTGCCTTTCAACAAAATTATGATACACTTTTTGGAATTGGATATATCAAACATTTCCTAAAATGATATTTAATTTTATTAAATGTCTGAGACATCCAATTCCAAAATGTTTCTATAATTTTTACATGACTATTGACAGGGTTTGGAGATGGCACTCTGAGATTGAAAGACGAAATTGTCTTGTCTTTGTCTTTTAACAAGGTTCAGTTAAATTCACTTATCAGTTCTCCAAAGTATATGGGAAACTGTTATAAAGCATTCTCCTTCATAAAAAATACAAGTGTTTAGATAAAAGCGATCGTCTTTAAATAAAATCTGTAAGTTGGCATGATATTTTGTTACTAAAGATTTTCCAAGCTTCATAAATACCTGGAGAAGCATGATTAAATGATATTGATATGACAGATAAACCAATTTATTACGCGGCGACTTCATCCCGAAAAATAGGAAAAGTTAAGGGAAAGCCCACATCACGCCCACTAGGCAAAGTAACGCAGGTAACGGCAGGTATCGGAGTTCAGTAATGCGTACGCATTGTATTTGTTAGACGTTTCCCGGTGGAATTACAGGAATGTGAGACATTCCATCTTCACGACTCAAAGGTAACGCAATACAGTGCGACGCGGTATTCCATTCCTAAGTTTTATTCCTAAGTAGGAGAAGAACCTAAAACGTATTGTTTTTACTAAGTTTACCGGTCAGCAATATCTTGTTCGTTCCATTACTTATTAACATAAAACAATTATGCATGTCAGTACATTTTTTTAGAAACATTACAGATTTTTCTTACGCTTATTTTAGTACCCATCATTTTTGTACAAGGGGCTTTAAATGGAATCGATACTTGAAGATTAAACTCAAACTCTCTTATCAGGACTAATAACACAAAGAATTATCGTACCATTTGCCCCACAAACGTCACCCACGCGCTGTGGCAAACCGTAACTTATATGGCTATCGGACGCCAAGTAAAGAAAAATGAGGTCGCAGGGTAATAGCAACACAGCTACGGACTCCACAAAATGTAATAAAACCAAACCGAGTTACTTATTAACCATTTGATAACTTATAACAACTCGTTAAAAATATCGTTCATCTCTACATTAATAAGTTTAAAATATTAATACTGTGAAACTGTAAAATGTCAGTTTCTTATTTCTCCCTGTTCGAAACTTGTCCTATTTCATTAAATAAGAAACTGAAATTTCTTTCTTAAAAGAGCTATGAAACGTAGTTACCACACACAATATTGCGAAGTAAAGCTAGAGAAAATCAAAACGTCAGAACATTTTTCTTCAGGGATAATCTTATTGTACGACATAAATTATACATTAAACTGCTTTTGTCGTAGTTAGAAAGAAAATAATTGGCGTCACAGTTTTAACACGAAAAAGAAAACGAAATATGTAAAAAGCAAAAACCGTAACAGTTCAACTTTGTTATAGCTCAGTAAACAACACGATTGTACATTGCAGATAAGCAGAAAAACAAATTTATAACCACAACCACACGTAAATAATATTCCGAAGGGAAAGAAACTAATTACATTTTTATAGGGCCCGACGTACGTATCTGGATATAATCAAATATACCAATGTTGTTTGAGTCATACGGTTTTTGTATTCCAATAAAGTAATGTCTTTCCCGAAAAACACAATTCATTATAGGATCTGAAGATATTACACGGTTCAATCAAATTGATTCAATTCTGCTGACTAGAGCAGAAATAAAGATACGTATGACGTTTTGGGAAAGTACTACTACCATGGCATATAATGTCACTCATATATAGTGTGGGGTCTGCACTTAAGCCATTTAGATAAGGGTCGTTAACTAAGCTTAGATTTAGGATTAAGGGTATATTCGGAAAGTTTTCGGCTCAAATATCTTGCAATTCTTTGGTTAAGCTATTTTTACTACATCATACTCGATTTTCTAGGTTTGGGGTACAATTTTAATCCCAGATCTTTTTAATTATTTCAGCACACAGCCCAACATAACATTGGTCGCGTGTAAGTTATTCAGCTAAAAATTTCAATATTGTTTTGTGAAAATAGTGCAATTTTTGCATTGTCCTGTTAAACTGAGGTCCGTAAGGTACTACAATAAATATTTTTTCCAATTAAATAGAATGGGTACCTTGATACAGCTGAGTAACATTATTCTTAATAAATTATTGAATGCGTTGGCAGATACTTTATTAGATTATAGATGATAGATATATAGATTAATTTAATACGAAAACCTGAATTGGGCGGTGTAATATTACAGCCAGTGGAGCAATGTTAAGGTAAATTCATATTGCACAGTTACAAGTTTAGATTGAATTTGAATTATTTATGTAAAATATTATATTTCAAATCTTGTTGCTGAGAACCATGCCGACTATGATTATATTTACTATTTTGCTGCTTTAAGAGGATTTCAATAATTTAGATTTCGCATATTACAAAATATTAATAGTAATTTACAAAATGTGTCTGTCAAAATTAAATTAAGAATCTGTTACCTGAAAATTGGTAAAACTAGCCCTAAAAAGCTTTAAAATTAAAATACTGACATAAATTGGCACCAACAACATCGAAAAAATTAAAACGACGTTTCTCCATAAAGTTTGCGTGCGTATATACAATATAAGAACTCTAAATCTGTGCAAAATTCACAGAAAATTATCAATTTTAAACGGTATTAATAAATGTAATGAAATAGCTAAGGGCCCGGGCTAAGCAAAAGGTTTATACATGTGTCCGGTAATGAATGGATAACCTTGAAATGGGTCTCAGTAGAACAATTGGGCATTCGGAAAAAAATATCAAATAAAAAAAACCAAGTAGTATCAAAGATATGTATTTTTTAATATTTTTTGTTTTTTTTTTGTTTTGTTTATTTTTTTATACTAAGTACTTGGTTTTTTTTTATTTCATTTTTTTTTCCGAATGCCCAATAGTTCTACTAAGACCCATTTCAAGGTTATCCATTCATTACCGGACACCCTGTATATTTTATCTACCTAACCGTAAAGCTTTTATGTGAATATGAACCTGGACAGACTGACTGCACAACATATTTTATATTGTGATAGCAGTCAGTCCAAATTTATAAATACCTGAACCATTTCCGTTTTTGGTATCTATGTAGGTCAGTAGTCAAATGTGGGTCGGGGTGTGGGCAAACCAATTGTAATCTCAAAATGTGGAGAAATCTCGGACCTATGTCACTGTTACTTTACTGCGTAGTTTGAAATTACGGAACGTTTACGGATTAACTTAACGTAACTTACGGATTTACTGAGTAGTAGCTTTAATACCTTATATGCATACAACTATTCATAATTAAGCGCTTAAAGCTTGGTATTTATTAGCCTAGTACTATTCCCTTTGTTGTATACACTGTTGTAACGAGCTGGTTTCTGTAAACAACAAGAATAAACATTACAAGTGCATTAATCCACATGTAAATTTTGTTGGTCACAACAAAATAAAATAAAACTAAGGCAAATAAAATAAAATACCTACACTGAACTACACTGACAAGTAATCTATATTATATAATGTTTTTCGGTAAATAAATTTGATTTGATTTGATTTGATTTTAGATTTTGAAATCTTTTAAAAAAAATTGGAGAGACGTCTCTTCGACATCAGGACCTATCAATATTAATTTCAATGGCACCTACCTACATGGATTTGACACTGAAATATGAAGAATTTGACCGACATATCCACCTCCTTAATTGCATATCAAAAAACACAATGTTACAAAATAAAAACATAGAAACGTACTAAAGTTAAATTTCGGCTGGTGATCATATCGCGTTGTAGATCGAGTTTGACCGGAAATGTTTGTTGCGGACAGTGCCAATAAATTTATTATGGACGTCCTGAGTACTCTGAATTATTCTGCTCGACATAAATAGAAGTGGAAGCTAGCTGTAGATAAATCAGAAAGTGGTTTGGATAAGTTAACTGTTATCTTTGTGCACTTAGCTTGAGAATGTTTTAAATCTTTTTGGGTTCGATTCGCGAACTTTGTTTGAAAATCGGCCCACTCTTGTCTAGTTCTGAGGGCTTTACTTAAAACTTAACTGTTTCATTAATTATGTAGTGTTTTGCCTTTTTCGACTAAATTCAGAGCTACCTGTCCAAATAACAAAACACTGATTAATTTATTAGTTGGTAACTTACGGAATGAATGCCCTTTTATCAATCAATTTGCTCAACCCAGTCTTAAAAGTAATTATTTACTTAGGATTATTTTTTGTAGACTTCAAGAGAGTAGTGGTCTAAATAACCAACTAATGCTGAGTTCCAACAATTCATTTTAAATCGGATCTAAGTAAGTTTACACTGCCTGCAAAGCAAAGCCCATAGTAATTCATTTATTTATTTATTCCTTTTTGATACATTTATGGTACACTCGGAAACGTCACTAACAATATCACAATTTATATACCTACATATAGATTTAAGCAATTTTCTTCCATCACATAACTACACTAAATTCGTCAGCAAGTGCTTCGTAATAATGTGTTTGGTGAGCAGTAAGTGTATTCTCGGGTCAAACATGTGTGTTTGTCCAAGCCTCTTGCAATGCTGGAGAATCTTGTTGCAGGTATACGAATTTATTACAGGAAACGCAGGTGCTTTAAAATAACGAATTATTTAATAATAATTCAAAATATAATAAAACTCTTTTTGGTTTTGAATACTCACTAATTCAGATGACATGAGACCAAAAAGAAACAAATACATGTTGAAGTGACCTCTCTCCTATTTTAGTTTTCAGTAAAGGTGCGGAACACTTAAAGAATCGCCTTGACGTTTGACCTATTTATCTCAATTATTTTCATAAACTTGGAATGTTAAACGTGGTTCACTTTAGATATAGATTTTTAATATTGTAAACGGTTTTGAGGCAGTGGAACTTGTGCTTTAATTCATCGGTGAAAATTCAGGTTTTAATGTGCGGTTGCTGTAAAAATTCCAGATACATGATATATTCCTTTACTTCTCCAAGTTACGGGCACAACACAATGTCACTGTGAATGTGGGTTTTTCTACAGCAGAGTAACGATGGGAAAAACATGGGCGATTATGAGGTCACTCTTTGCCATGTCTGCGATTTTACGAAAGTAACCAACAAGCCAAGTAGAATATGGAGGCACTGTCTACCACTTCGGGGATAAATACGAGAATGTGTGTATGTAAATGTTTCACAATAAATAAATAAAATATAATATTTGCGTTTAACAAACAGTCTTATCAGTTAAATTATGTGTCATTAAATTTAATTAACCGATTACATGATCTCTTGCACTAAGTACACAGAACCATATGATTCCCTAATAAGACTGTGCCCGGAGCTCCAGCGGCGCAAACATAGCTTATGTCTACAGGTTTAATAGTATATGAACCTTGGACTATCCTTGTATGT
The DNA here is from genome assembly GCA_947359385.1 of Chesias legatella. Classification (NCBI taxonomy): domain Eukaryota; kingdom Metazoa; phylum Arthropoda; class Insecta; order Lepidoptera; family Geometridae; genus Chesias; species Chesias legatella. Next base: position 772,323 of record OX375784.1, on the reverse strand, counting down.
TCTAGTATGAGAGCTTAGAGTAATGTTACCCATAATTGCCCATTAGGCAGGAAGATTTCTCGAATATCAACGAATAAGTAGTTAGGGGTCGTCTGGCTTAAATTAGTGGGAGTTGAGCCTGACTCCCACTAATTTGTGCTCAAAGTCTCAAGGTAATTTACTTCCCGGTATGTTTTATCTCTCTTCTCTATTCTTTTAAACCTGTTTATTTCTTCTGTTTATTAATTGTGTGGTGCAATAAAGAGTTTTCTGTTCTATTCTATTCTATTCTATTGGGGCGTGACTACCCCCGGTAAACGGACTCGACACGAGCATTTTGCAGTGAATAAGGCTCCATCGCACCAACAGGCAAGAGACTCAGAATAATAATTTACAATAATTGTGATAAGAAAAGAACCCAAGAACAGCTGATAAAGCTAAGCTTACAGACAACTATACAAACACTTAAATACTTGAACTAGAATCTCCTGTGTCGCAGTATTGAAAAATGCTAATAACTTAAACAGGCATGTTTTATTAGGAGTTCAAAAGGGAGGTAGATCATGTTTTTCAGGCCTTCTCTTAACTGCTTCGTAGCCGGGTGTGGCCAGGTCATGCGGTTGTGAGATAAACATACTTTAGAGTTGTTGAGTTTTTGAATCACTTGTATTCCATGTAACTTGTAACGTAAAGCACTATTGTATATTTTTTAATATTTTCATATTGGTGGACAGTTCACACAGTGCCATCTAGACCCAAACTAAACATAGCTTGTACTATGGGAACCAGACAACTGATAGCATACATATATTCTTTCTTTTTTGTAAATACATATTATATTAACACCCAGTCACAACAAATATTTGTCTTGGGTAGGAATCAAACTCCGCAGAAGGCAGAGTTACTACCAACTGAATTGTGGGGCCTGTAAGCAATATTTTCATCATATTAAGGGCACCATTGTTGGTATTTTCGGCATGAAATAAGAATACCTCTGAGAATGTCGAAGCTAGAAAACCAATTATGTCACAGATCGTATTGGACATTGCATGGCTCACGTGTGAAATAATATTAAGTTTCAATTAGCTTTGAGTGAAATGAGGCAATTCCTCACTGACGCCTTGGAGTCTCATCACGTCCTACGAGTGGGATTTACTTATTGCTGTAGCGTATTAGATTGGAGTTGCTTCTTATGGGAAAGGATCATATTTTTTTAAAGCAATATTATTGTTAGAGACAAATAATCATGTATCATTTGTTGAATGTGTAGAAAAACTAGTAAAAGCCTATTTTTATTGCTGTTATATCGTGCGAACATAGACGTAATTTTTTTTTTTTATGTAGTTACGCAACGAGCCGACGGCCCACCTGGTGGTAAGTGGTAACCTCAGCCCATAACAAGCGATGCGGCTTGGGTCCTCCCCTACTAGGTACGACAAAACCCAAGTCGCATCGTATGCGCCCGTAACTATGAGACGTGTAGGTGGAATGTCTCATGTGCCTGTAATTTCACCGGCAACCACACCTTTCAAACCGGACCACAGTAACGCGAACGCGTTACCGCTTGGCGGCAGAAATGGGCATGGTGGCAGTACTTCCCCGGACGAACTTGGCGAGAGTTCTACTGCTCTTATAGATATATAAGATATATAAGACTTCTATTATGTATGAATCAGTGTATGAAAAATTATTTTTCGGAACCAGTTAAGACGTAAGACGTTTGTGTCGTTTTACGAAATCAATAACAATTTAACGAGTACTTCAGAATCTAATGGCATCGTTGTAAATAGTTTCGTAGCACCTTCCGTAGCACTGTTCTACGATTCTCTTCCATTAAAAGTGAGTAGAAGTCATGATTTTTTATTACGTTTTCAACGCAGCTTGTCTGAAAATATAAAGCTGGATTTCGTGCTAGTGGTAACTGAAACACAAAATAGCAGGTCATGAACTGACTACTGAGTTAGTTTTCTAGACATTTTTTCAGGCACACATTTATAGTTGAGTCAACAAATGAAGAACGGGAGAAAGTTTGAAATTGGATCTTATTGCTCACTAGCTGTTGCCCGCAAATTCGACCGCATTGAATTCGGTTATATCACGTACCCCTATTTTACCCTTCGGAAAAGTAGCCTGTTACTCCTTGGAACATCAGCTATCTTCAAGAGTAGAACTCGCCGAGATCGTCCTGGGAGGTACTGCCACCATGCCAATTTCTACCACCGAGCAGTAACGCAATCATATTACTGTATTCCATGCATGCCCATGAGACATTCCACCTCAAGTCTCAGAGTTACTGGCGCATTAGATATGGCTTGGGTCTTGTACTTAAGTAGGGGAGGATCCAAGTCGCATTGCTTGTTATGAGGAGAGGTTACGACTTAACACCAGGTGTGGCATCTGGATGTTCCCGCCCTTATCGCCACTGAGTGAGAATATCGTTATATCGTACTTGGTTAACATATTTTTGCAAGTTATTGTAATTTAAAAAGTATATCCTTTCAAATAAACTCAATTTTCCAAATATGTTTATCGGAGATCTGAAATAACTTAAAAAAAACAACTTAATTGAGAACCTCCCCTTTTTTCGAAATAGATTAAAAATGGGCTTTTGTTTCGGAGAATTGATACTGATTTTGAAAACAAGATTATTGATTCATCTCTATAATATGATTTTCTTTACACATTTAGACATCTGACTTCACCCCTTCCCAAAGTCTCAGCGAGCGTTTACGTTTTGAATGGATAATTTATGCAAAATTTTAGACTCGTAGGCCCTATAGTTTCAGAGATTTTGAGATGAATCAACATAATCTACCCAACCCACACTTTAAAACCTCTGGAATCATTTGGAAATACGCGTTTTTGTTTGATTAATACGACGGTCTGTGGTCCTCTGGGTATTGTGAAATACGATATTCCATACAAATTCTGACAATGCACCCCGTCAGAGGTAAAATTTCCTAAAACCTAGTCTTAGTGAGTGATTTCAGACTCTCACGCGTTCTTACTTCAGAAATATTGTGACGAATCAGTTATTCAGTCGATATAATTGTGATTTTTGTAAATTATTTTACATAAAGCTATGCACCGATACTAATCTTAGTGTTTCAATGTCATTCTTAAGTTTTCAATTCATGCCCGAAACGAAAGAACCACGTCTAGTATTAGTCCTACATCCGTTTGGATCCGTTCAATGTCTTTTTAAATGGCCATCGCGTCGTATCGCTCACACGTTATGTTTGTGAAGGAGTTCCAATCATTAATATTTTATACTAGATCTTGGAATTGATGTATTTTAAGATTTATTGTTTATTATAAAACATATATCAGACGCAAATAGAACATAATTAATTTGCGCAGCAAAACGAAAACACCGACTTCATCAATGAAAATGATGCCACGTTATCTTGTACTTGATTGACATATTTTTTCCAGTTATTTTGATTTTAAAACCAAACCTACACTAACGTTTCATTTGCAAACACGTTAAATCAAGCCATTATTCTAAAAGCGTACTTTAATTAGTACTTCAACAATATTATAACTGGTGCATTAGTGTAATTTATGATTTAACCTAGTGCTCAGCCATAACTACTACTAATACGCAGTGTTTAGTTTTTAGTTGATGATCTTAGTTTGAATTGTGTTACTACAGTTTTGTTAATTTGTGAACAATCTATCGGTAATTTGCATATTTAAAACAAATTGTAGCATAGTACTTAATATTTCGAATTGCTTGTTAATGGCAGAGGTTACCACTTAACACTAGGTGGGCCATCTGCTCGTCCCGGGACTTTACCACATAAAAATACACAATAAACATGTAAAGTCAAAGTCAAAAACTTTATGTCCATAGAATTCATAAAGAAATGGCTTGGAAACCTCAATAATATTAAAAACGCGTACTTATCGATTAGTTTGATGCCTGTTCAAACTCTATCCGACCCTCCATGGGGAAGAAAAATTAGATTACATTTTTAAATATACCCTCAATTCCTTTAAAAGAAGGCTAATGTAAAATATTCCACAGACTAAAACACTAACTATGGCGCTCATAAGTCCATAAAACTGAGGTTCTTCATTCAAACGGACTAAAATACTAATACAATAGTGACTGCCTTCTTAAAAAACAGTAAGCTTTCAGTATAGCTGAATGTTACAAGTAATTGCTTTAGTACTTCGAAAGGTTCGGTACATTTCACAATTGGATTCTGTCACAAATAACACAGTGCTCAACGTAATGTAATTGAAAGCACATACAACTTTTTATCTTAACGTCTGTGTGTTTTGCGAAATTAAATATAATCTTAGAATTGTTAATGTTGTAGGGATACCGCAGCTTTCAAACCACTTGCATGCAAAAATCATTTATTTATATATAAAAAAAATAAAAGATAATAAAAAAAACATAACAATCAATTAGCAGGTCTAGCGGTACTGACCCCCGAGTTTCAATCCGGAGGTCGCCGGTTCAAATCCCGACGTGCACCTATGAGTTTTTCGATTGAAAGATTTATGTGCGCAATACCACGTTCTCAAAACGGTGAAGGAAAACATCGTGAGGAAACCGACATGTCTTAGAATTGAAAATTCGAAGACATGTGTCGAGTGCACGAAAGGAGCCTCTTTGAGGCGCACTTACAATACTTTCACCACACTGGTTCGACAGAACCGGTGACTCGAAGAAGAAGCACAAGATACAGTGGTCCGAAACATAACGTGCTTCACAAGCAATAATGGCTTTCACAAAGCGTAACCCTGGAATGGAATTTGTAGTAAAAATAACTCCTAAAGGGCTCATTAATAAACCAAACCAACACGGACTGGCCTCACAGCTCAGTTGGTAGTAACCCTGCCTTCTGCGCTGTATGTCTTGGGTTCGATTCCCACCCATGACAAACATTTGTGTGACGAACATAGATGTTCTGTGGCTGGGTGTTGATATGTATTATGTATGTATTTAGAAAAAAGTATATAATGTATGTCTGCTTCCTAGGATCCAAGCTATGCTTAGCTTACTTTGGGGCCAGAAGGCGCTGTGTGCAATGTCATTAAAAAAAACTGATATTTCGTAAACAAACATAAGCCCTTCTTTCGAATGTAGTTATTTTAATTCGGGTCTACTGCAAGCTGTTTGAGCTGCAAGTAAGAACGTCTAGCATTCAGTTGCAAATATAAAATTGCAGTTTAAGCGGCGATGCCATTAAGTTCATTATCTTTCTTGTTTGTCTGTCCTGGCTCACGCGACAACGTCCGGCTGAAAGTAAAGCTTACCTTGATTTTATAAAGCCAGTGTTCCAGTATTATCAACATGGCCACGCAAGCTGTGAAAGGTGACATTGAGGAACAAACGATTCATTCTGTGAGAGTGTTTATCGCTGATGCCTTTATTGAATATGTTCGTAATCTGAAGATTGTTACATAATAAAAGATCTAATAGAGGATTTTTATGAATAACCGAAAACTAATGACATGTCCAAGCTGCCATGATTGAGTTATAAGGAAATTATTATATTTAAAATTAGTATTTTGATGAAATACGTGGTACACACGCAGCGACTCGCGCATGATCGTAATATATTCTTCATTGTTTGCAGGACGACAGATCTATGTTATTTCCAAAGGTAACAAATACTTGTTACCTTGTATCTTTGTGTATTGTTGAGAAAACTTTTGATGTGTTCGTTGTTATCATTGTTATTTAATTCAAAACTGGACTAATTTATTGTGCTTTTAGCTGTTTGCATAATTATAATTGAACTCATAGCAAAGCTGGTAGTGTAGCTGTATGCTGTAGGTCGTGGGTTTGATTACCACTCACGAAATAGTAGGTCTGTTTCTAAGTTTTATGTTGAATTCACAATGGTAAACAAGTATTCCATCAGTTATCACTCACAAGCTCTTGTGGAATGTCCACAAATCTATGCTTATTTAATTATATGTTAAAAGAAAAAATATAGTTATTCCACCACTGACGACTCTGAAATAATTGATATAATGTCTCATGTCTCCGGTGAAATACAGACATCACCGGTAAGCATATTATTCCAACTGGAATACAGTATACCAATGTTTTACTGCTTCTCTTTCTCTCTTCTATCTCTTTATTCTATCATGACAACGAAGTAATAAGAAAATAAGTCATCGTCTAACTTCCTAAAAAGTGACGTCATTTTTGCCTTTTCCAAAAATGTAGTTTGACGATCGTTCAAAAGGGTACCTGCCTTCTAAAATTAATTATAAGTATTTTCTTGAGATCATTAAAATTTATTTTCTATCATGAATTGACGAAGGGAATTTCCAAATATTTCCTGAATTGTTCGGCAGTTATTAATCATAAACTGAATTGTCCCTTTGAAAGGTCAAAAGGATATTTAAAATGGTTCTGTTCAAAGGTATATTCCACGTTATTTATTATTATTGAAAATATATAGAGAGTTTGGTGTTCTAGCGGTACTGACCCCCGAGTTTCAATCCGGAGGTCGCCGGTTTAAATCCCCACGTGCACCTATGAGTTTTTCGATTGTAAGATTTATGTGCGCAATACCACGTTCTCAAAACGGTGAAGGAAAACATCGTGAGGACACCGACATGTCCTAGAACTTAAAATTCGAAGACATGTGTCGAGTGCACTAAAGGAGCCTCTTTGAGGCGCACTTACAATCCTTTCCAATCGAAGAAGAAGAATTGAAAATATGATTATCTTGAAGCGGGCTATTAAAAATCTTATTAAGTGACACAAAATATTGCTCGCGTTAAATAGAGCGATACTGAAGTTGCTCCAACGCAAAAACTAAAGCACGTAAAGTAACAAAAGTTAAAGCTAGTTCTTAGGTCCATAAACGCAGAAAAACATTTTTTGTCCTAAGTACGACACGAACACAGTATCAACATAGGATTGAGTTCCTGGGAGCCATTTTCCGAAATTAAAGAATTAAACATACTGCTATGTTTTAACTCAGCCCTAAAATATCAGAGCTATTTTTCCAAATATAAATAACTAATTTAAATCTTAACATTTTTCCTGCGAATAAAAAGCCGCGGCAAAGAACAATTGAGGCTTCTTTTGGGAATTTTCATTTGGAAGAAAAATAAAGGACATTAAATATCGCAAGGGAACGGTGAAAAGGAACTTTGTGGAAACCATTCTATGCCGCTCATTTACGTTTCCCAAACTAAATTGTCTTGAGTAAATAAAACAATTAGAATTTTCGAGAATCTTGAATGTTTTTAAGGTATTCGATGACTTTTGATATACTTAGTAAGTGTATTCTCGTATTTCACTTGAATATTTCATGTTACTTAAATAGTTAGTTTTATAAATGAAATTTTTATTCTTATACGTTGTAAAATCTATACTTCATTTTAATTTTAGTTTTTTCCTTCCAACAAAGTACATACTAGCAGCAAGCGTGTTTCAGCCAGACTATCTAGAAGTTATGATATAGTTTATCGATTGCTGCAAGAGATAAAACTCTATAACCCATAGCACTGTCCAAGTAAGTTACTTGATTTATATGAAGCTTCAATAATCACAGAGCAATCTGTGCTACGGGTTTTTTATTTTTTTATTTATGTGATTGAGATACGGAACGAGCCGACGGCCCACCAGGTGTTAAGTGGTAACCTCGGCCCATAACAATCGATGCGACTTGGGTCCTCCCCTACTTGTTATGACAAGACTCAAGTCGCATCGTATGCGCCCGTAACTCTGAGACGTGTAGGTGGAATGTCTCATGTGCCTGTAATTTCACCGGAAACCACACCTTTCAAACCGGAACACAGTAACGTGAATGCGTTACTGCTTGGCGGCAGAAATGGGCATGGCAGTACTTCCTCGGACGAACTTGGCGTGAGTTCTACTGCTCTTAAATGTGAAGTGAAAGGTGAATCGCACAACTAAAACGAAGGAACGCTTAGTGGAAAAAATATCTATTTACTCAATCTATTCTTGTTCCTGTAAAGTAGAGCTTGCTTTTATACAATATATTGTCTGTCCGGTAAAGCTTTAAGGAATTACCTACTGCCAAGCAGACACAGATTTCTTATCGTTATAAAACGATGCTAGCGTGTAGAAAATACGAATTGTTATTAACTATATCCCGTACTGAATTATTAAACTTTGATTATATTATTAAACTTTCAGTTTTGTTGAAGTTTGCTGTATGAGAGGGGAATGAGCAAGTATATTTTGTGAAGGAATATTGAAAATGCTTCAGTAGATATTACATTTTTTGTATTGAATAAACTAAAACATTCAGCGGGTAAGAGAAAATATAAATTTACATAAAAATTACAAAACTTATTTTAATTAATTTCTTTGAAAATGTTAATTAATTTGTTTAAAAGTGATTCATAAAATGGACTTTTTGCAAAACGTTTCATAAGTAAATAAACTTAAAAGTGTGGGAGAGGACACTGTATTAATTTAACAGCCCATATCATACCAACTTTTGAAAAAAAAAATAACCTAATATTGACATTTGTATAACTTTTAAAGCCCTATTATTATAATCACAGAGAAATATATTTGATATTTAGATTTTGACAGGCCTGACAGCTGAGTGTTAGTAACCCTGTCCTCTGCGCTCTAAGTCGTGGGTTCGATTCCCATCCAGGACATGCATTTGTGTGAGGAATATGGATGTTTTTGTGTCTGGGTGTTAATAGGTATTATAATGTATTAACAAAAAAGTATATTATGTAATATATTAGTTGTTTGGTTCCCATAGTACATAATATATCTACCTAGCAGTTACGCAATTTGCATGCAATGTATTCCGGTTTTTTAAGGGGTGGGTGCTGGTGAAATTACATGCACATGAGACGTTCCACCTTCACGTCTCAGAGTTAATTCGCAAAGTGACTTGGATCTTTTTCTACTAAGATATGGAAGGATCTTAATACAGAAGAATCGAAGCCGTATTGTTTTATTATAGCTTCGGCAACGGAAAAATAATACGTTTTTTGTGGTTACCACTTAAGATCAGTTTCAATTATTTCAGTTTATTTTGATATATCGCATCATTTTCAGTCAGTCTATTTGGGCCGCATGTCCACACTTGTAAGTAAAAAAAAATATGACAATCTATAGATACATACAAATAAATAAAATTGTCTGTTTGTAATATTAAAATAACCGCTTTTTACTAAGTGCATGTACCACATATACCAAAACAACATTTTTAACAATTTTTGTCAGTGTATCTGTCTGTTTGTTCCGGCTAATCTCTGAAATGGCTGGATCGATTTTGACGGGACTTTCACTGGCAGATAGCTGATGTAACAAGGAGTAACTTAGGCTACTTTTAAACCGAACTCCACGCGGGCGAAGTCGCGGGCACCAGCTATTATGGACTAAATTAATGTTTTGTTGCAGGTATAACTCGATGTTTAGAGATGTTAAACTTGTCTCCATCGAGTTACCGGCACGTTGACGACACCGATAGGGTGATCAACAGCAAGAAGGTGTACTCGCGCAGGCCCTGGTACGCGCCCCCCCTCGACCCTGTTGAAATACTGAGAGAGCAAGAACGCTACAATACAGGTTTGTATGGTAACACGACAATCATCCAGATTCTTCTTCTTCGAGTCACCGGTTCTGTCGAAACCAGTGTGGTGAAAGGATTGTAAGTGCGCCTCAAAGAGGCTCCTTTCGTGCACTCGACACATGTCTTCGAATTTTTAGTTCTAGGACATGTCGGTTTCCTCACGATGTTTTCCTTCAGCCGTTTTTGAGAACGTGGTATTGCGCACATAAATCTTTCAATCGAAAAACTCATAGGTGCACGTCGGGATTTGAACCGGCGACCTCCGGATTGAAACTCGGGGGTCATTACCGCTAGACCACCACGCTCTTATTATCCAGATAAAATCTTATTGTACACATGAGACATTCCATCTTTTTTTTCCATCTTTTTTTTGACTGGCCTAATAGCTCAGTTGATTAGTAACCCTACCTTCTGCGCTTGTCGTGGGTTCGATCCCCACTCAGGACAAACATTTATGTGACATTTGTAATATTGATGTTTGTTCTGTGTCTGGGTGTTAATATGTATTATTGCTGCAAGTTCAGAGACCAGATATTGAGAAAAATCCGACCCACAAACTGGCATGTTGCATTTGTCCTACCAAAAACAATATTTTAACGGCTCTGATTCTGGATCACAGGTACCAATTCAGAGGGTAAACAATGAATTTTGCATTTAAAAAAATACGTGCAAATTATAAAACGGTGTAAGAAGGTATGGTATATTCTAGAATAAAAAAAGACGTATGGCACTCGGAGATTGCCGCGGTAAAGCTATTGCGCGTGATATTTCAAAAAGTCATTAAAAGTTCTGGTATTTATCGATAGATGGAACTAAAAAGTATCACCGCTGTGCCGGTCGGAGTGGGGGGTGTTAGGTTTTTTTCGTAACGGAATTTCTGGATTCGGTCTCCACGCTCAAGGCCCGCGATAGAAGCTATGCAATAGCTTAAAAATCAAGAAATTAGTGACACCTTTGTATATTATTTATATTGGTTATCCGTGGATCATAAGTTTATTCACTCTCGCTTGTTGAGTGTAGGCCTGCTGTGTATTTAGTGGTAACATTAGAGGCCGGTGTGGTATTCATCTGAGCGAATTTGTTGTCCAACGCAGTAGACTTGTCTTTCACATGGTATTGCTTGAAGTAGGTAAATTGAGAAATGTGTGTGAACTTTGTAAATGCTTGTGAAAACTCACTGATTCGAAACTAATCTTATTACAACTTCCAAACTTTGGCTTTATACCTGTCTAACTTGGGCCTTAAATATAAGCTCAACGTGAGAAAAGCCATTTTTGTAATACTCTATGTCATATTACGATAACAGCATTCCATTTTACCTTCCTTAAGCGTCATAATTGGACTTCTTTGGACAACTTCATATTGGTATTTTTATGAGTTCTGACCGCTTAAGTGTTTAGGATATTGCTATTTGTAGGATGAACGTTCGAATGTCATGAGAATTCATAGCATTGTGGTACAGTGTTTAGTATAGGTAGCCTAGGTAGCTACCACGAGCAATATTACGAACGTGGAAATAGAAAAACAAAAATAATTGTTTCTTTGATTCAACACTTTGAAGAAAAGAATACAATATATGTCATAATGGATACTTAACACACAAGATATTACCTAATATCGATAGAGATGATTCCCACGTTCGGTAGTTTTCTGATTGCAGCGCAGTCAGTGCAACTATTATTAAACAAACCATAGATATTTATTAAACACTTCGTACGGACATTTTCTCGAAATTTATAGTGTTATGATGTAACATGTTAAAATTGAAGTTATATATTACACTTTCAAAGGAATTGAAGAGGAATTTCAAATTTCTATAACTGAATTTTACTCCATTGCATCCCCGAGGAAATATTTTACGTTCACTGGAAACTAAAATTTCAGACGTGTGAACTGGGAATTGAATGATGATTGCATCAACTGTACAAAATAAATAAAACTATCTCAGCAAAAAGTTATGTACCTTTTTTTTTTGTTTTTATGTTTATGTTTTGTAGTTACGGAACGAGCCGACGGCCCACCTGGTGGTAAGTGGTAACCTCGGCCCATAACAACCGATGCGACTCGGGTCCTCCGCTACTAGGTACGACAATACCCAAGTCGCATCGTATGCGCCCGTAACTATGAGACGTGTAGGTGGAATGTCTCATGTGCTTGTAATTTCACCGGCAACCACACCTTTCAAATCGGAACACAGTAACGCGAACGCGTTACTGCTTGGCGGCAGAAATGGGCATGGTGGCAGTACTTCCCCGGACGAACTTAGCGAGTTCTACTGCTCTTCTACCTATCTTGAAACCTTATATTTTAAGCACTAATAATACTTCGTCATCGCGATTTCGTTCATTAATTATGCTTCTGAAAAAATTACAAATAAGTAACAAGACAAAATAGAGTTGCACGCAAATATATTCAAAATAATTTATTTATAGCATAACGAAATTAATACTTGTGATATTTTCACTTCACAGTATTATTGTGTCGTTCACTTATATACAATTAATTTTATTACCCATTAAAATGTACCGTAGCACTTTGATGGAATAATGTACTTAATTATACAGCTTTTTGAAATAACGTTTCTGTAAATTTATTCTTGTTTTAATAAATTATGCTTTATTTACGACGTTAGTACTACCGTAACGTATCGTAACATGACTTTTATGAAATTTATGTTTTCGTAAGTTTTTGTTTGTAAATTGATTTATATAAAACTAAGTAAGAAGAAATAACCGCACATAAAAATGATTCAGGCAATTTTAACGTTGGCTTCCAATGAGCGCCCATCAATATCCGATCTTCTCTATAAAATACAACTTTGATTGACTTAGTTCCAAGATATGCCACTATTTTAAATTAATTACTTTAATTTTATGTCCGGCCGATACATATATCCTGTCTCTAGAGACTATAGCCTAGGCTACATTGTAAAGTATCTTTTACAATATCTGTATTTTTTTATGTGATGCAGTTAAGGAACGAGCCGATGGCCCACCTGGTGTTAAGTAGCAACCTCTGCCCAAAACAAGCACGACTTGGGTCCTCCCCTACTAGGTACGACAAGACAAGACAAGTCTCATCGTATGCGCCTCTAAGGCAACCACACCTTTCAAACTGGTACACAGTAACGCGAATACATTACTACTTGACACATTGTGTAATGGTGTAATATGGTAGTAATAAATCCCTTAAGTTGGCTACGTTCTGCCTTTAAATTGATGACTGAGCTACATTAAACACAATTGTTTGGAAAGTAAGTAAATAAATAAATAATAAAGACGTAAGTCTGACGTTACTCCAAATCTCCAAAATTCATCTTAAAGAGGATTTTCCTTGGCGCAGATTACGACTCGGATTACTCCAGCACAGAAGAGAAACACAAGTCGCAAGCCGAAGATTACTATGAACGTCCAGAATACGAGGATCCTCTGACATCCAGACACGAGGGCATACACCTTGAGACGAGCACGCGTCATAGATTCGAGCAATCGCCCACAACTAGCTCTGTTTCGGAGTTCTCTATTGCTAATGCTGTGAATTTGCGAGGTAAGTCACCAGAACAGAATTTATTGAATCCTTAAAATGGTTCGGGCACGTCATAACCATTGCAAGGTCAAGTGCACTTCACATCAGGTTTTCGGTTAGGCTTGAAACAATCAAATCAAATAAGATTTATTGACAAGCTATAATTTTAATTTTAACATTAATAATTTTCATTTTTTTTTTTTACATTTTTATTTATTTATGTATACTGTTTTTTTTTTGTGTGTTATAACATCGCTTTGGAGTTGCTGTTAAGGTGTTATAATTAATTCTAAATAAATAAATAAATAAAAAAAAACTTGTGAAAATTATAATCCATTAGAAACTAGACATTACCGTAGAAATAATTAACTTTGATATATTTTTCAGTAGTGATATTATTATAAACATAGAAATAAGGTCAGTTTTACAAGTGATCGAAGGCTTCGATCCTTTTAAACATTTGATACTGTACCCAAACGCATATCCTTGATCGATTACAAGCTATTGCGAGTCGCGACATATATTTATACTTATAACACACTATCATTTGAAAGTAGCACGTTAGTAGTTATTGATTGGTTTCCTTCAAACGATAGCAATACGTTAATAGCGCCTGTTGCACTGATCAGCGTTGCTAAAAATAGTAAATTTGAACGCAGTTATTGTCCGCAGCAAATCTGATTGTATCTTGTTCGTACCTGTTTATGCTGCACCTGACAAGTTGTAATGTTTTATGTCGAAACATAAAAGTGTTGATGGCGTGTTTTCAGACGCTATAAACTCCTGTCGTAATGTTTAGTACTGGTCACTTCACAATAATGTAGATATCAACGTGTGGTAATAAGTTAACATTATTATTCAATATGGTCATATTGCGCCCTAGACTTGCCAGTGACAGTGACAGAAAAACTTGTTGAAAAAAAGTGTTGCATAGAAGCTATTATCAGTTATAATAATTTAATTAAGTACGTAAAATATCTCATATTTATTTCACTTTGATGTCCATAATTAATTAACCCCATTAATCCCATTTAATACATTCAAAAGACGTCCAAAACACGGCTTTTATCTTTGAAATATGTTTTAATTTCTCTTCATTCTCGTTCAGTCCAACAGTTTATTAAAACTTTTGCATAACGGAGCTAATAGTAAATTTTGAGAGATATTTTATTAGACTGCGCATCTTGAAAATGCCGCGTGGTAGTTATATTTTACAGCCGTTATAAAATATGCTTGGGGCTGTTAGTACAGACAATAGAAATATCGTAAAACTAGCGATATATCCTGTTCATAAACCAATTTGAAGGAGGAGGTAAATTATAAAGAGAAAAATGATAATGAAATTATTAAAACCAGTGCGTCATATAAAAATTATTGACGTTTTTCTACAATTATACATTCAGGCTTTGTACTCTAGATTAGCATTAATTTGATGTTCACATGTAGTACACACAACAGTGTTGCCATCTTCACTGTATTTGAGAGGTTTTAATTTTTTTGTCTTGCCACCCTGTTTTCCGGATGGCTGTCATCATTTAGTTTAGAGTATCCAGTCATGTTGATATTTTTACGGTAATGGGTAAAAGGATTTTTGGGAGGGGGGGATGCTAATCTATTCGTACAAAGCCTTCGTATAATTATGATAGAACTTCACTTAAGGTAAGTTCGTTTAATCACTACATTTTACAGTATTTTTGACGCGAATCTCTTCACAAGATTTTTACATCTCTGTTGAAATCCTAATATCTTGGAACTGCAATTCAGTCACCCCGATCAATTTAGCTCCAATGTAGCTAACAATAACGTAATGTGCATGATAATTTATAATAAATTACCTGCACATATAAAAAATTTGCCTTTAACAAAATTCAAAAGTGTCTTACAAACTTGGTTGCTTCATTATAATTTTTACACGGTTAAGCAGTATATAGACTGTAAGTTTATTTAATAATCATAAATAAATAATCATAATAATCAAATCAATAATCCTAATTGTTTTTAATTTTGCATGCTATTTGTACATATGTAGCGGAATACGGCTCGATCCAAATATATCAATAATATAATGACACCAAATGTACCTATTCCAAGCAAATAAAAATATTTCATATTTCATTTCAATATTTTGTTGGAAACACGCAGGCTAATAAAAAATTAGTATTAAACAAAAACTCATTTCTAAGCCTTTACTTTGATCAGAGTTTTTTCATTTTTTGTTAAGTTGGTGTTACCGAGACAAAGGAAAAATTGTTCAGGATTGCAAATGAAAGTCATTAGTGCGGTACACTATGATCTGATAATGGGCTTTGTAGCGCTTTATTTTGTGAATTGTAGTATCCTTTTATTTTCTATAGCAGGAGATTGACTATATGCTGTAAAGAACTAACGAATAAACGAAATAGCTATTTTAGAATTTATGTAAATGAAAGTGATGAATTTTGAGTTATGATTAATCTTTACTCAAAACTGAAACGGATTCTACAGAGGAAATTATAAAAAACAATAATCAATTTATAAAGGCTAATTAATTTATATAATAATAATAAATAATAGTAATTTCATATTAATAGTAATTTCATATTATACATTTTCTATCAGCTTTTTATAAAATTCTCTAAATGTTGCCCACGCTTCAAAGCCCTATGGACTAGATTCTCCACTCTAAAAGGCAGTGATATGTAACTAACATTTTAATAAAATATTGAGCTTTAATGAGCATTCTCCTTCAAAGTCAAAGTCAAAGTCAAAAACTTTATTTCCATAGAATTCATAAAGAAATGGCTTGGAAACGTCAATATTCAAAACATAAGGTCACGCGTACTTATCGATAAGTTTGACTTCTCAACATACTACCTTCTCGTTGCTCGCCATTACTGTTTTTAAATAAACAAACCAAAGAGAAAACATACGCATCTTTGGAAATTGAACTCAACGTAGGAACGGCATCGGGACAGAGAATTATCTATTATATAAGTGGATTAGTAAATCTCATTATTACTGTGTGTTCTTGTGTTAATGTAAACATTTTGTTTAATGTAGGTAATAGTAAATTTGTATAACCTAGATTGTCAAGCGTATCTTCTGCCTTCCGTAATACAACTAATTATGTAAGCGTAGATCTTAATTTGATTAATTAAAAATCACCTCCACCATTAGTACGCCTTATAACTTACCCATTAATAATGCATTCCTAACTGTGCTTACGAAGGAATTCTTAGTTGGAATTGCAAAGCATATTAAAAACCCAAGATATTAAAATACCATTCAGTCTTTGCATTTTCAACTTTCAACATTTTTGAGGGCGTGGTGGTCTAGCGGTACTGACCCCCGAGTTTATATCCGGAGGTCGCCGGTTCAAATCCCGACGTGCACCTATGAGTTTTTCGATTGAAAGATTTATGTGCGCAATACCACGTTCTCAAAACGGTGAAGGAAAACATCGTGAGGAAACCGACGTGTCCTAGAATTAAAAATTCGAAGACATGTGTCGAGTGCACGAAAGGAGCCTCTTTGAGGCGCACTTACAATCCTTTCACCACACTGGTTCGTCAGAACCGGTGACTCGAAGAAGAAGAAGAAGAAGTCTTTGCATTTTCACAGTAATTGCAATTAAATTAATTATGTAACGAGTCTGTACGCGATAAATATTTAAACACGTGTTTTCTGCAGTGTACAAGTGGTAAAGTCAGCCAAGTTTAACTTTTATATGAACTGTAGCTACTTATTAGGTTCTGAGATCAATGCTATCGTACACTGTACTTCATTAATGATATTTATGAACCACAGCAGACATAAGTATTACAAGTTATGCTCCAAGTGTTAATTTCAGGCAAAAGGTTAATTGCGTTTCATAATTCTCTCCGAATGTCGAAAGAAATACCTGTTTAAGCCAATATTATTATATTTGGAAGTATACATACCTATGTCCGTTTGTATGGTTGGTTAGATATGTTCGTTACTCTTTGGCATCACATCTACTAAACAGAGAGAAGCCAGGCATAAGGAGCTCATTAAATAAATCTTGGCCCGTTTAGTTTTATAGTTTTGTATGACATGAAAACTTTAACACTGTTACTGCGTTATGACAAACTATTTTTTCGTTCTCTGACTACAGCGGCTGTGTTCACACATTTCATTTGTGTTACAGAGGCAGTGTTGGTGGCGTTGGGCGGCGCAAGCGCAGCTATAGTGCTACTTATCGTGATGGCCGGCGTGTTCGTGGCGCGCAGACGCAAGAACAGCCCCTCTCCTGTCCCGTCCCCGCCGATACTAGTCTACCCGCCGCACGATATATCTGGGCCCTGTTACATGTAAGTGCTTATAACTATTTAAACGGCTTGAAATAAAGTTCTTCAATACTGTTAATTTAAGCTTGACTGATATCATGTGATGTGTAGTTATTACTTCTTTTTTAAAGGATAAAGGACTATTTAACTTTGTATTTTTTTATATTACTGGACATTTTACATTACGCCTTGGAGCAAGACTCCAAACCAGTAATAGTTTATACTATGAGGACCAGATAACTGATAGAACACATAAATACTGTATATTGTAAGTGCATATATAATATATATATAAACACCGGAGTGACATCTATGTTCGTTACACAAAAGTTTGGGTGGGAATCGAAGCGCAGAATGCATTTGCTCGTTTCGTAATTTTCACCATTTAATAAACGGGCTAATAGCTTATCTAATGCTACAATTAAATACATTAAGTACAATAATCAAATAAAAAACAGCATCATAAAATGAACCCCTTTTGCAGATGATTTCGAGTAATGTAGACTAATGAACCCACTCACGATTCCGTCCGCGTGGAATACTTTGGTTCTTTTGATACTTTACCATGCTAAATTTGACACATTATTTTCACTCCATTAGCCTTTAGAGTATTTGTAGTGTCTCGTATGTTAGATTCAGTTTGCATTCCATTGCAGCCGCCACCGAGACTTGAAGAAGGGTGCTTATAATTTCACAGGCATCCACTCTCTTCAAATCGGAAAAGCAATGTGAGTGCTTCTGCTTGGAGGCAGAAATAGTTATGGTGTCATACTTCTCCAGACGAATAGTGCATATTAAGTTGGTTCCGTAGCTACTAACTTACGAAACGAGCAGCTGGCCAACCTGGTGTTAAGTGATAACTTCTACTAAGTAATTTATGTTTACCTATATAACGTGTGCCACACTATTACTTCCGATACTATGCTGAAACCATTAGCTCCTACTATGCTTTTACGATAAGATCCGTCTTAGTTATACAAGCTTTGGATAATAAATATAGGTAACCCATCTATGAATTTATTTTGAAGAACTGATAACAAGAAGGAATTTTAAATGTACCTTGTCAGCTACGTGTTTCAATTTTTTTTTTTTTTTTATGTAGTTCAGTTACCGAACGAGCTGACGGCCCATCTGGTTTTAAGTGGTAACCTCAGCCCATAACAAGCGATGCGGCTTGGGTCCTCCCCAACTAGGTACGACAAGACCCAAGTCGCAACGTATGCGCCCGTAACTCTGAGACGTGCAGGTGGAATGTCTCGTGTGCCTGTAATTTCACCGGCAACCACACTTTTCAAACCGGAAAACAGTAACGCGAAAGCGTTACTGCTTGGCGGCAGAAATGGGAATGGTGGCAGTACTTCCCCGGACGAACTTGGCGAGAGTTCTACTGCTCTTTAATTACCTCACGTACACAAAAGCTTTGATAATGTTCAAATGTTGGTTACTCCATCAATTCTGAAAGTTGCTAGATAAATAAAAATGAGATGACTATAATAATCACTTTCTACTACTTACGAAAAGTTAGAAAACTAAATATTCTATACATTAGATGAGATATTAGATTATTGGAAATTATGGGTACCGTAATTTTGAACGATAATTATCTTGATTATTATTTCTGCGAATAGGTAGTTGTTTTTGTTAACATTACATAGATTTACGCTTGTATCCCGAAAGCGTAGGCAGAGCTTCAATGAGCCACTTCACCTTGTGGGTTACACTGTGGTGGGAACGCAGTGGTGAGCGTAGCCTTTTTTTTATAAATCTGGCAACACTTTTTCCAGGAATTTATTCCTATATAACTCGACAGAGGACAAATCTTATACCAAGAAATTACGCACAAGTCAGGTGGCTTTTATTTAGTAATTCTATTTCCATTTTTATAAAGAAAATATTTTTAAAATTAATTTGGAAATTTGCTTTATGATGACACGTTTTCTTTTGTTCCGTATCCTTATATCTGTTTCAAATTAGCAAGGCAATTTAATTCATTAACACATTTTATCTAACTTTGTAAAGGTCAAGTTATTTTTCTTCGTTACTGTATTCCTCCTAAGTATGAAAAATAACGATCTACATTATGTTTGTACCATACAACATTTTACACTTTAATTCTAAGTTATTAAATATCCACTTTATTATACAGTATGACATTAAACTGGAGTTTTGTTTTGGGCCCTCTTTTTTTATTAACACGGCCTCTTTTCTTTAATTTTTCTTCACATAATATTATGGAAGGGCTTTAAAAGAAAGTGAAACGAAATACGGAAGGTATAATCTTCTTCGTACGTGAGGAACTTTACACAGGCACAGGGCTGAGCCTTAAAAATACAGATTATTATATTTTTTTGGCATTCCGCAAATCGTCATCTAACCCCTAAAGTAAGATAAGCATAGCTTGTATCATGGGAACCAGGCAACTGATATAATACTTACATACTTTTCTATAATAAATAAAATAATACCCAAACAGAAAAAACATCTATGTTTGTCACACATATTTGTTTGTCCTGGGTGAGAATCGAACCCATGACCTGCAGCGCAGAAGGCAGGGTTGCTGCCAACTGAGCTGTAACGCCAGTCATATTGAAAATATATCTACTTTTAATAGTATGTCAAAGTTACGAAGCTAAAACACTTTGACAGACAGAGTGGTTCTTTTGACAATGATGAGTCACGACAAAGAACTTTATGAAATACGTGGCGATTATTATACAATTACAATTATTATACAAAACCTTGTTATTTTAATTGCAGGGGTAAATTGGGAAATTTTATTATCATAATATTTTTTTTGAAGAAATATTATAAAAGATTTTTTTTTCTGTATTCCTCTATTTGATACTCTGGTGTAATTTTTGTTATTGACAATAATACTGCATTGTAATCGCTGTATATGTTAATAACTGAATTGGGGGACGAACTTGCACAACGTTTAAGAAATTCATTAAAAAAAGATCAAACTCACTCAAATTTATCGTATGTAAGCCACAATACCTTCAGCTGAAACATAAAAAAGCCTGAAAGCATATTACGAATATGAACAAACCCGTATTAATTATTCACGTTGCCTTCACAATACACTTCAATTTCACCGTGTAAATCTCAAGTTGTCTGAATACAAAGTAAATATTAGCTCTATTATTTGAAGGTATTCACGCAACCTGTTTGATATTCACACCCTTACGCTATTAATCACAGGCGGTCCTCCAGAACGAATTCTTCGGTAATGAAGTTGCGGTGGGCGTTTTCGTGTATCATCAATCATAAATGTAACTATTTTATGATTTGGTCAAGTTGTCAGCAAGTTTTTTTATGTAATACAGTTACGGAAAGAGTCGACGGCCCACCTGGTGTTAAGTGGTAACCTCAGCCCATAACAGCTGAGATTTCGGTCCTCCCCTACTACGACAAGACCCAAGTCGCATCATATTCACCCGTAACTCTGAGACGTGTAGGTGGAATGTCTCATGTGCCTGTAATTTCACAAACCACACCTTTCAAACCGGAACACAGGAACGCGAATGCGTCACTGCTTGGCGGCAGAAATGGGCATGGTGGCAGTACTACACACATATAACATATTATTACACACACTACATATTATAACAGTCTTATTATTTTAAAGTTTCTTTGAATGTCTACAAAGAGAACTAAATATTAGTGGGAAGTTATGATTAGAGGTGTAGAATAATGAGACTAAAGACAAGGCTAAAGATAGCTGGACTAAGAGGGCTCAGTTGCAACTGATCCATTAGGATATCACATTGATACATTTTATTTAATAAAAATATTTCACATTTTTCAAAAACCCACGGAAATATGTATATATTTTAACGGAAATGAGACAACTTGTCAAGTACCCTATTAAACAAAGGAGTGCGTCAATTTCGACGTCTGACAGTACATATATAATTATAGCCATCTATCACAGCATAATATATTTTCACGTACGCGCTTCGTTACAGAGCCGAAGGATTACCGATAAAAAATGGTTCTAATTTTAGCTCTCCAGTCGAGAAATATTTGTCTACTATAAGGGATTACGTAGGCGAAGAAAAATGGCGGAAGAGAGTTTGTAGGCGGACTTTTCTTTAAGACCACGAGGTGATTTTATCAGGGTGTATTGTCAGGGTATAAATAAATTGCTTCTGGAAATATATTTGGGAGTAATTTCTACAAACTTTTCCATGAATTTTACAACACCAGTTTATTATTTGTTAGAATATTTCTAGCCTCTTATAAAATTGCTATTGTAACTCCTTCGGAATAAAGTAAATATTCCAAATAAGGAGTCTGAATAAAATAGCTAAATCAGGATTTCATTGCTGTTTTCAATTATATGCATTCTATCTAATAGGACTTTGATTATCAAAAATGTTTTTATCAGAATGCGAGTTATTCCGGTTTTCAACGATAAATAAAGGTCAATTCAAGTGGGATTTCCATAATGGATTTGCGGCTGCAATATATTAAGCTGGATTTATTCACGATCATTACATTTTACCTAATAAAGCCTCTTGATTCATGTTTGAATAAACCTGAGTAACTGAGTATTAATTAAAATTTATCTGAGTAATATCATATTCTTATATGCTTTTGTTATCATTCAATTACTTACAACGTATCCATTGTTAATTTGGCACGAATTTTACTTGCTAAGCGAGGCTGCTTGGGTTCGATCCTCTGGGAAAACTTTTTGGGATAATCATAAGTTTGGTCCCGGATCTTTTGTTTTTGTTCTGAATTTGTATGTTTCCTTGCCAACTGTGTCATAAGTAATGAAATTGCAGGGGAAGGTACGAGTGTAAAACTTTTAGTAAGTAGTTTTGACTCGAAGGGGAAACCTCTCTTAATTCAAATTTACTTGCTGAACCAAATTGTCTGAAAGTTAACTAAGATATCTTATATACCCTTCAATGTTTTCTAAAAACTTCGGAATTCCAATAGTCTTAAAACAAATTATGTTGTTGGGTGATGTTATATAGAAGCTTTCTTTAAAAGATTTATAGCAAATTACCCATAACAGTGTACATTAAACGTTAGTCGGTTCACATATTTTGTTTAAAAAAATATCTAAAATACTACCTGGGCAGTCTGGGAACAACAACGGTAGTAAATAGCTCTTTTGATGACATACAGTAACATGTTGATTAATAATTTTTGTTTCTTTAGTTGCAATATATAGCAATGTCAAATCTTTTAACTTTCTAAGTCAAAATCAAAAACTTTATATCCATAGAATTGAAATAAATTGTTTTTTTTTTAACTTAGTACACGCGTTTATTTTATTTATTTGCAGAAAATCAATTTAATGTAATATACTACTCCTGCAATGACAGGAAAATATATTGTTTCATGATGAAGTTAATTTCTCGCTTTCATCGAGTCAGAGATGTAGTATGAGCGAGATATATGTCTAGGTCATTCAGAATTCAAAACTACCATCAAATCCTACGCAGTAATGGCAAACAAAAAAGTTTTTATTTACGAACATTGCCATGCGACTTTTACGAAAGAGGTTTTACCCCATCAAAATTTTCCAGGACCAAAGAGGTGAACTTCTCGCTGCCATCACTGCGTTCGACGTCACTCGGCGAGCTGCGCGATGTCGTAAGCGTCAGCAGTCTTGCAAGTGACGTGTTGACTCCACCGATGCCCTCGCAACTGCGATCCAATTCATTCAGTAAGTTTTTACAATATCGGATTTACAATTATGAAAAGGCAAAAATTATGAATTTTCACGTAATAAAGGTAAGTGTGTAAGGGTACAACATCACTCGGACCCGGATAAAAAAGTCCAGATCACGCCAGTTGTAAAAAAAATATCAGTTGCTCGGTACACAAGAAAATTTTGGTACTACATACATATAACGTTTCTCAAAGGGGTAGGCAGAGATCATGGTTTTCTACCTGCTACGATCCTGACACCTTTTTAGCTTCATCCACTCTCATCACATTTTTCACGCATGTTCGGCGGTTTAGGGTACTCTTGACCTGGCCTTTTTCTAAAACGTTTGATTTGATTCACACTTAATCTACTAATAAAACTATTAATAAATCTATTAATAAAACTATTTAAATAAAAATAAAAATATTTCAATAAAGTTTCGTCATTCTTCTTTAATTCATCCTCTCTGCCGTCAAACCATCTCAATCCTCATCACTACGTCTACACTCACTCATTCATTGGTACTTATTATTAATTATTAACAAAGTCCGTTAATTTGTACTTTCAAGTAATAAAAGTAAATTAACTGTATGTCATTTGTGTAAAATGTTGTGCAAACATAGTTCTAACATTCAAGTCCCACTAGGATTTTCACGCTTCTATAAAGCTAATTTGATTTCACAACTCCATCAAACATGTTCAAATTTAAATGAATAAGTTGAAACCGCATGTTGTAAGTTTAATAATGTTTTAGATTTTCCCGGACCTCTGAGTACTATTCGTTGGTGTAATATTTTCCCTATCAGTCGTATTATTAAAGAATGAATTTCCCTCGGGGGCCCTCTAAACGGGCCCCCGTGAGTGCCACCAGTGGGCAGCAGCGTAAGGTGCAATGTTGGTGAGGATGGCTAAAGGGTGTTGAGAGGTATGCTGCAGTTTCACTAAGAGCTCTTTAATACTTCCACCCTTGGAGCATGGTTCTGCTCTCGACCCTCAACCGCCCAATTAAGGCAAGCTGAGGGTCAGGGGCCTCTATTGACCCCAGGGAGTCCGGGCTCCATGGTGCCATGCACCGAACACTCGCCACAGCGCACCCTGCGGTTGAATTATTGTTATTAAAGCTGGGTCTGCCTACCCATTCTAGGAAAAAAGTGTGAATCTATGAATGTCTGCATGCAATAAGATAAGTCCAGTCTACCCGAGAGAAATGTCTTTATTTCCAAATGATATTATAATATCATTTTCTATAGCTGGTAGCACACAGTACACATAGTTTTTATGTGAAAAAATACGACTCGAGTATATTATATCTGACAATCAAGTAATCTAGGCTAGAGTGACAAATGAACACGTGAATTTGAATAATTAGATATGTGTGGGTCAAACGCTGTCACGTTATGATTACCATCAATGGAGTATCTCACGTCAAAGGCAAAGTAATTGTATGAATAAGTTGTCAGCTTAAATAATAAAGATAGTTAAAATATAAGTAAATCTTTAATACAAGCCGATTTTCGCAAGATGCTTTCATTCGCCGTTTTGAGAAAGTATTTATTCTTAAATGAAAAGGCGGTAAACTATATGTATTTATTAAAGTAACTACTGTCTGTTTTATTAAAGTAAGTAAGTAAGTATTGTATGTTGTGGTGATGTCTGCGATGTATCCGTCGTATATCTCCCCGTCAGAACAATTTACTCATTCAATTTCTTACAAGGAAAACTGCCTAAGAACAAATTACGTTCACCCATGAAGATCAGCAGAACCCCATTAGCACCGTCTCATTAGATGACGAATTTTTAATTATATTTACTAGAAGGAAGTGGTAATTTAGTATTTTATACTTTTCTAAGTGTTTTTGCGATATAACTATATTTTTTGCATTCTCTGAGAGGTAGTTTTAAGATAATTGTGGTCGAAAAAAGATAAAAAATATATTCAACACAAAAAATATCATACTTTCTTAGTAATTATATAAAAGTCTGACTTATCACGACATCGATGAAAGGTCTTTTCAAGACCCTCGCTAAGAAGTGTTTTTGGAAAATTCTGCCCCTAAAGGGGTAGAATAAAGTGCAAAATTTATTACCGAAATCGCGGGCGATCTCCACTAATATATTTTATAAACGATAGATTAGTTAATCTGTGTAAGATGTGTGTGCCCTTATCTTTTTCAAAACGACCTGACCCAGGTAATGACAAAAAATATCTATAAAATATTTCTATCGAAACATATGAACAAGTACGTGGAATTTGGAACATGCATGACACTTTGACCACTAGTTAGCTCGTGGGTTGGAATATTAATCTAATCCAGAAATTACACCAAATTGATACTTAAAGGATTTGTCGGGTAACTAAACTACGGACATGCCGAGGGTCCCTTTTTGAGGGTCGTCCTATTTTCAGCTCAGTAAAATTATTTTATATAGAAACTTGTGTATTTGACTTTGAATTATCCAGCAACCTGGGTGTTATGTTTGATGGATAGCTAAGTTGGTAGCAACGCTGTGCTTTCGAAGTTAGTTTTTCTTGTTCGATCTTCGGTGGGCGTAAACATTTGTGTTAATAGTATTAGAACCAATTTATATTAATCCAGCGTCTCGAACCAGCGCCGAATTCTGGTTATAATTAATTGCTGTTAATCCAAGGGCAACACCACTTAATTCTGTTAATATTATAAAAGATTTAACAAATATATTTTACATTTAACAAAAAATAAATATTGGTGGACACACAGCGCCATCTAGCCTCCAACTGAGAATTGTAACTCGGCCTTCTATTGTTCTGATGTCAGATATTTTTGTGTCCATATTCCTGCAACAGTGGTAATTCTATGGCTTAGTTTAGATATTAGTTGCCACAATTTTAAAAGCATATCTTAGCACAATTCTTACATACAAAGTATTATTTACTTTTTTGTGCTGATTCTAATATGACCAATAAACTATTATTAATTATTATTATTATTACTATTCTACTTCTATTCGAGTCACTGGTTCTCTCAAACCGGTGTGGTGAACGGATTTTAAGTGCGCCTCAAAGAGGCTCCCATTACTATCATAAAGTCATTCTTAGTCCTGAATTCATATAACTATTCCTGTGTAATAAATATAGAAGTTTTGCAACTGTTTCCCGCTCACTATTACCCATGACGTGTGAAGCTTGTCCATTTTCCAGACACGCACGCTATAATGTAATTCACGAAACATTACATAATTCGCATTTCAGTTCAATGTTTTGCAATTTATGTTCAAACAACAATATTACACGAAACAGCCACAAGAGTGTTCGTTTAAGTTTTTATTTGTTATTAATATTAATGATGAAGCTTTGAGAGCATTCTGTTCTAATAACCATTACGTACGGGGCTTGTCCATTTCCCGCACAAACGGCTATTTTACAAAAACAATAAATTAATCACATTTCATTGTATAGCAATTGATGCTCCAACAGTTTTTTCACACAGCGCCATCTAAGCATAACCGGTACTATGGAATACAGACCACGGATAAAGTCAAAGTCAAAGTCAAACCTTTAATTTCCATAGAATTCATAAAGAAATGGTTTGGAAACGTCTATATTATTCAAAACATAAGGTCACGCGTACTTATCGATAAGTTTAATGCCTGTTCACACCCTATCCGACCCTTCATAGGGAAGAAGCGTACTTATATACTTTTTGGAAATACATGCATATTTTTAACACCCAGACAGAACAAATATCTCTGTTCTTCACACAAATGTGTGCCTTGGGTGGGAATCAAACCCACGATACGAGTTTACCAACTGTGATGTGATGTGAGGCCAGTCAAAAAGGAACATTATTATAATACTGAACGTAATAGCCAGAAATTTTATTATTTTTGTATTATTGTTTTAAGTTATTTGCTAATAGATAAAATCAGATTTTACAAGTAATCTTATGTTATGGGTGCTCAAAACTACAGAAATGATTCACAAAAGACATGCTACAACATTATTCAACTAGGAATGAATGCCGAAGCCTTGCTGTTCTATTTTCTGCACACTGTTCAACATGACGTATGACGGTTGTCTATTATCCGGACACGCGATATACATAATTGCATTTTCG
This sequence comes from Chesias legatella, assembly GCA_947359385.1. Classification (NCBI taxonomy): domain Eukaryota; kingdom Metazoa; phylum Arthropoda; class Insecta; order Lepidoptera; family Geometridae; genus Chesias; species Chesias legatella. The sequence continues at coordinate 745,217 of OX375784.1, read as the reverse complement.
TTTCTATCTTACGATGCTCAAATGTCAATAATTCACGGAATAGCCACAAGTGTGACATTCCACCTACACGTCTCAGAGTTACGGACGCATACGATGCGACTTGGGTCTTGCCATACCTAGTAGGGGAGGACCCAAGTAGCATCGGTTGTTATTGACCAAGGTTACCACTTAACACCAGGTGGGCCGTCGGCTAGTTCCATAAATATATCACATAAAAAAGTGTAATCATATTTTTTACATATATTTCATCATTTATGGAAAACTCAGTCACTTATAGACTCCATGATGTATTGCGAATAATTTGTTAAGCTATCCTTTGTTTGGAATACAAGGAAAGGTTTGAGGATTTATCAGAGCGTTTCGTTTATATTTTTTATTTTCTTCCTCATCTACCCGACAACTTTTCAATCCTTTTCAAAATCTCAGTCCTTTATCTTCTCCCGCCATCTGTCCGTCCGTCAGTCATGTAATCTTAGTGGCCAGTGTATCATAATTCAAAAGTTGTGACACTATATCTAACCTCATAGAGTCGGTCGAGCTATAGAGCTAGATTGTTTGTATATTCTGGATCTGTGATCCATACATAATTGCATTTCAATTAGTAGTGTACATACGCTCAAAGACACGACATACAACATATATAAAATTTGTTGGGTGAACGTTAAATCATGAAAAATACATGACGGCTAGGAGACTAATAAAATTATCCGGGTTCGATCGCCGACCCCAGCAAACATTTCTAATGAGCTTAAAGTTTCTCTCGTGTGTTGTATGTTTATTTTGTGTGTTCATGAAGCCATACATGAAAACCTAAGTAGAATTAGAGTACCGAATTTCATAAAAATTATACTTTCACCATTAAAGTAAGTGAGAAATATTTTTTACAAATTTAACCATTATATAAAAACCAACACAGTTACTCCTCATATTGTTACCTAAATATTGCCATCACGCCGCGCCCGCGTTTTAATTAACAGTAGCATTATAATTTATTGTAATGCGTTCAGTGTTTTAATGAGTTTGTTAACAATATTAACAAAGGGTTTCATTATTTCTTTGGTAGTAAAATCATCAAAGATCCTACAGGAGAAAATCTCTCAAAACATGGTCCAATTATTCTCGGCATCCTTTCTTGAAATTTTCTTTCAACTTTCTTGTATTTCCTTGTACATTTACGAGTGTATGTTTGTGAAGATACACCACTTTAAAAGCAGTCTTAAGTTGCGGGTTGAAAGCCAATGAACATTCTGTAGAAAACATTTGGAAAAGCAAGTTGTACCAAGAAAGAAAATAACGTAATAGATATGCTCGGTCCTTTATTACGTTTTTTTCTAGTATTTAGTCAAACCGCAAAGTCAATTCGCAAATGACGCAAAAACTAGTGGGAATAAATATCAATACAATCGTTCACATGATCGCCATTCGTCGATCATACATATCATATATCATATCTATGTCGTGAATATATCGGGCATAAACCTACGATCATACCTACCAATTATTTGATTACACTCAACATTAATCTTATCGGATTCGTATGATACGCCCTTTGATGAAACATGAAGATCTAGGTGATATTAATTCATAGTTGAAACAAGTTTCCCTACTCCCTTCCACCGAAGCACAGCAACACGAGTGCATGGCTTGGTGGCAGATTACCAGGTGTGGTGGCAGTACTTCTCCGGGTGAACTTAGCACAAGTTTTACAGCTATGGGTTGCTCCTTTCGCACCACCCGGGGGACACGTGTAGGGATTCAGAGGGTGACCTATGGACGCTAGTAACGTGGGTTCCCCAAATGTGTATGAGGCCCAGCTGGTCGGTGTGAAAAGCGCCACCGCTTCTCGTAGTTGCCACCCAACTAACAATATGCTGAGACAGACCTTTTTCTGGCAATTAGGCTTTATTCAACTTATAATGTATTTATGATTTTTAATTAATTTTTACGTACAAATTATTGAGTCTTTTTTTTATGTCCTGTGTAAGCTTCGTGCCACGAATAAAATATTTTTCTTTCTTTCTTTCTTTTCGTAGGTTAGTTCGCTAATATGAATCCTAGCATGTACCTAGCGACTAGCTGTTTAGTCTGCCCCCTGTGGTGTGCAATACACTCACTGTTTACTTGTCAGGCGACCAGTACAGCTATGTTATATATGGTTTGTTTTCGTTGACCTGTTTTCATTTGAGGGCTGAGGACATGTCCATTATTGTTTGTTGTTTTGATGGACTAAAGTCAGTACGACGTATTGAGTTCCCGATTATGTCATTTATACTGGATTGTATACATTTTCCTTTTAAACAAATATGTCGTAAACATATAAAATCATTAAGATTAGTAGTGGCCCAGTAGAACCAAGCCCGAGTTTCAATTCGGTGGTCTCTGTTTCAAAGCTAGTATACCAAACAGTTTTAACTTTTGTACAATAAAACATTCTGAAAACGGTGAGGTCTTTGAATCAGAAAGACGAAAATATGTAAAATCTACCGATTAGGAAGTGGTAGACAAAAATCCCATTCACTTCCATTTCTTAGGAGAAGGCTTGCATCCTTACAGTGAGAATTTCAGAGGTTGTAATGATACGGTAGCGAAAGATGGCATATAACGTCTGGATTGGCTCTCAAGTGTGTCTAGTCCATGCCATGAGGGGCTTGGCAGAATTACATCTCGTCTTATCCAGCAAAATCTCTACACTGTGTTTCTGTGTCGCAGGTGGCAAGGCCGAACATAATGTACAACACAAATATCTAAAACCTTTATGCTAACCACACTAATTTCGTGAAAGCCACTCATATCGTCTAATAAATAAATATTAAATATAAATACTGGTGGACATTTCACGAAGCTAAGTAATTGTACTATGGTAACCAGATGACTGATAGAATACTTATATCGTTTTTTTTGTAAATGAATACATATAATACATTTATTTACACCCAGACACAACAAATATCAATGTTCGTCATACAAATGATAGTCCTGGGAAGGAATCGAACCAACGACCTACAGCGCAGAAGGCAGAGTTACTACCAACTGAGCTGTGACGTCAGTGATGTCAGTGTCAGAACTATTCTGAAACTTTGTAAGTAAACCTAAGGCCACTACAAACCTAATGAAATTCAGTGACTCCACGTACGGAACCTCTACACATGACTTAACCGTAATAATTTACGCATCAATTCACAAAGGTTGCGTTTCGCATAGGAAATCCCAATCTCATTTGAATTTGATATTGGAGCAGCCAAATTCTATTTTCTTTGCAGATTTTTGGAAGTATTTGTGCATCATGGAAATATGCACCTGTATCGTTTGATCTTTTTAGGTGTGGTTACATAGTAGTCATTTCAATCACCGGCTGGGGATATTTACATTTTTTATTTATTTTCTTTAATTCTGTATTAAAATATTATATTCTGTCTAGATATCCGAGACTCAAACTTTTCCAAATTCTACCTTCTAAAATATTTACCTGTAGCACACAGAGTAAGGACATGCAAAATTAAAAAAAAATGTTGTCATTTTATTCTCTTCTAATTTCTAAAGAAATCGTTAACTACGTGTGTTCCCTTTAATTTTAATTGATAGATAAATAGTATCACAAAAAACCCATGCGAAGTTTATGCTAATTTCCATACTGGTTAATCCGCAACATAATAAACATTTTACATCATAGAAAAACCTTTGCCTCAGTCACGGCGGCGGGCGATCAAACACAGACTACATAATAATTCCCTCTGAGGCATTCAGTTTCCATGTGCTGTTGATAAACACGCCCCAAAATTGAAATAACACTGATCACTGTTTTAATAGCACCGAAATAATATACATGTTAAGCTCTGTAATTTACTAGCTAATTAATCCAGATCCAAATTACTCCATGATTTGATTGCTGGCGGCTAGCAGGCGGGCGTTATGGAATGATTATTGTTTGCACGAGTACCAATTCAATAGCTTCTGAATAAGTTATTATGAGAGATTTTTAAGACTTTATGACGAGTTATTTTCATCTTTAAATACAGACAGCGTAAATTGAAGTGAATGTTGGTCACAGCACAAGTCGGATAATTGATTCAATTTGTTATTTCGGTTTACTGATCGGATGGGCATGCTCACAATTTGATGGACCTGATGCTGTAGTGAATAACATGGTTTTTCGACCAATTGGGTGGAATAAAACATGCACTGAGCAGTACAATATTTACAAATTTTTTTTTATTGAATTAGGTTCTGGAGCCTTGTTATTTAATTGTTTTATTGCTGTGTTGGTTTGCTGAAAAACATTCAACGTAAGTATTTTGTCCCGTTTTACGTTCGCACAGAAAGAAACAGGGTAACTCCGTTAACAAATTTCTAGTTTTGTTGTTAGTTAGACTTATTTTTGTTTTTAAACTTATCAAAGACATATATTGTAATATCTAGGATAAATAGGATATTACTCTAGTCTTAAATAATATCATTAACTATCTAGTTTATAATTATCCCATGCCTGTAAGGAGATAGCACGTATTTAGTCTTATTTTTTGTACCCCTTACTAAAATATGCTCCAGGGCTATAAAAATCTTTTATTTTGGTTCACTTCACAAACTCTATAAAGCTTTTTACGGCACGTTTTTTATTACTTGCACACCTTATGAATGATTTAGACAATTTATAAAGCCCTCAGGGGCTTCCTTAAGAAGGACGTTTGAGGCGTAAATGGGCTAAAGAACCATTCCAGAACTCCGTTAAAAGAGCTCCGTTATGGTTATTTTATATTTATTTTAGTTTATCAAATCTATTAATTACAGAAAATGATTTATTATTACTATTTCGAAAATGTAATTTGATGGCAAATGTCAGGGCAGACCTCGCAAAATGTTTTAAGAAAAAGTTTTCTTGTATGGACATTGGCTAGTTATGATTTATTTTGAAAATACGATTATTGACTAGTAAGAATGCAAACATTCCAATTTCCAATTTCCCTCCACATTTAGTATGAGCTAAATTAAAATATCGCGTCTCAATGAAAAATCGATTTTCGTCAGGAAACATTTTGTGCGATGTTTTTGTTACGATTTCGAATGTTGCCTAGAACGAGTCAAATCGTTTGATAGATTTAAAATGGATTTTTTGGATAAAGGCAACCGTGTTCCGCTGGTATAAAGAATTTATGCGCGGTCCACTAACTTTGAGGGATGAAGAAGAGGCCTTTGACGGCCCTTTGACGGCTGTTACTGAAGAAAATTAGCCAGCAGTGAAACGTTTTATATAAGAGAATAACCGAATTACTTTTAAAACTACAGCACATTTGCAGACTAGATTTATTTATATATATACTTTATATATTATACTTTAGCTAAAAATACGTGCGGTGATGGAAATTGATGATATTTTTCCATATAACTCAATCACTCTATTGTTATATTTCAAAGAGTTGAGTACAAAGCAACTTGAACGCTGCTAGGTCAGATTATATCCGTTTTGAAATGATAGAGTGGATGCGGCTATGAACGCTTTCAATTTATACATAGGTGCACGGATGTGATTGCAATACGTCCATGGGGATATGTTTTTAGGCTTTATTAGGGTTCTATACATGTAAACAAAAAGATTTCTTATTTTGGTCATACTTGATTTGGTGATACTATGAATCGGCATTTTCATTATAATATGTTACCGAAGGTCATGGTAATTATGGTTTCATATTTATAGTATATATTTATATATATATATATTAGTTATGTTCCAATTTATTCGTTTTTTAGGTAGATTTCAGCACATACATATCTAATAACATGAATTGTGTTCAATTTCACTATTTGTTAATATCAAAACATTAATATTTCTATATATACTACTCTACTCTATTAATATAAATGACACTCCATCGTCGATATTTTCTGCTCTGTTTCCATGTATAATGTTTTTTTTTCAGTTCAAATGTTCACGCAAAAGCGCATCAAAATCAAAGTCAAATACTTTATATTATAATTCAATAAAATTAAGACAGAGATTAAAAATAGGATGATTGACTCCTTCCTGATTCAGAGATTGAGTATTGCTTTCACTGCAATCCACTGCATCAAATATGCCAGGGTGTTGGCATAACTCCACCTTATTTACACATTATTTTCTTACAGTTAAATTAATTTATTTATGATGTTAACTTTTAGATATCAAAGGTAGAGAAAGAACATTTAATCAGCAATTGAAAGGAGGGTTTATTATACATTATTTGTTTTAACCTGATAACCTGCTTTATTTTTCTTTGTCCTTCATAATAACATAAATACTAGAAGCGTACATATTATCTGTCGATCACCAACATGTGTGTCTAAAAAAGAAGCCACGTACAGGCCATAAATTAAGCGTTAAAGATTTATGACCAAATATCTGAACACAAAAGCCGGATAATTTAGATGTGTAGTTCAACATTACTCGTGTTTATTTAAGAAAATTATATATATACAGCTTAGTAATATATCTTATTTTTTAGTTGTCAAATTTTTGTATTTTTTTGCTGAAACGACGTATCACGGAAGATAAATAGATTCAAATACTAAAGAATACTGTTTTACCAGAAGTCAATCATTCGTTTACTGTCAGTGTAATAAATTACAACTAAGTAAAGCGAAAAATAATACTTTCCTGCTGTGAAACCTGTTAAAAACGATAGTAACTCTAAACGATATGAATTTTTGTTAAGGTTAATCCGTCGACAAATTCACTTGATTTTAGAACGCTGAAGAAGCAATGAATTTATCTTATAATAAATGAAAAATTCAAATAGATTTTTAATTCAATTGTCTGAATCATGCAGTTCATATATTCTATGCCCCTGAGGGGTTGTAAAGCAAAATATTTAACTTGAGAGCAAAGTTGTTTCCATTTCGTACCACATACTCTTACCTCGTGATTCAATTATAGAGTACATCACTTTGGTCGCTTTGGACTCGCTTTCGTTTCTATTAGAACACGCCGCAAAACATGTGAGCTATTAGAAAAAAACGAGTTTAAAAAGATTAAATATATCACTATTAGATATTCATTATCATAGAATCACATGTTTTTATGTAGTAATAAAACTAGCCGACGCAGAATTAGGCGAAACCTTCTATCATAAAAGAAACCCAAGCTTCCCAAACTAATTTAATCTTACGAACTTAACGCATGAAGTAGGTACCCTTATATTTAAACTTCCAAACATCTCCACTGATCCGATAACATGAAGTTCGTCGATGCGTGATAAATTGTATTACGTTTGCTCCATTATCGATTTTATTTGTATGTTTATTTGTGTAAATACAACCTAAAATGTTTGTAGGAAAATGAAGACGCAAGAATTAAAAAAAAAATGGGTTATTATTTTAGATCTTGTCGGATTTTTAAAACTTTTGCAGCAGAAAAGCTCGTTCAGCTGGGCATGTCACCATAATTTTGTGCCGCCAATGAGAACTGAGTAAACGTGGGAGTAATTGACTCTTAAACTTTTCATAAAGCGCTCGTCTACTTAACTCTATTACGTAGTTTGGAATGTGTGTAGGCCGCAATGCTATCTCCGAGACAAAAGTTTTAGTAAAGTAACTTAGTAGCTTATTATCTTCAAGGTCCAGTTAACCTGAGAGGCATCTGTCAAAATAATCGTATCACGGATGAAAATAAGATGGACAGAGATATGGAATGTTTTGAAAGGTTAGAAATATTAATGCGATGCGCAATCTCTGAGCCAGCAAGGTGCCAGCTTCCAAGTCACATATCGCTTATAATAGGCGCTCTGATTTTGTTTATGTGATTTAGGCTCGATCGATGGATCGAGCTGACGGCCCACCTGAAGTTAAGGTAGTAACCGCCGCCCATAGACAACATCAATGCGTCTCAAGTCCTCTTAACCAAAGTAGGAGATGCTCAAGTTGCATTGCGTTGCGTCCATCACCCCGAGACGGGGATGTTACGTTTCATGCCCCTGCAATTTTACCGGCACCCACAGCAACACGAATGCATCACTGCTTGGCGGCAGATTACCAGGTGGTGGCAGTACTTCTCTGGGCGAGCTTGGCACAAGTTCTACTGCTACTTTGGGTTGCTCCTTTTGCACCACACACCACCACAACATTTAAGAAAGTCCCTTGTAAAAAAAATGTTCTTAGGGTTGGTATAAAAAGTTGGTATAAAAAGAGTTTGTTAGCATTATCACCAATAATCATATACTAGCACTCTCTCAGCAGTCGAGAATAGCCCTGTATCTAACAGAATGTTAGTACGGTATTGTAGTTTCACGGTAATCAAACCGTTTCGTAATGTTAATCAAAAAGCGAAGAGGCAATTATCCAATCCATTAGGGGTTCAGTGACCACCGGTCGCACCCTGAACTTTCAGCCTTCACTAATTCCATAACTTGCATATTCGCTTTAGCTTTATGAACTGAAAGCAACAAGTATTCCAAAAAACTGGAAATATGTCTGAAAACTGTTATGATATTGCGACGCAGTTGTAGCGAGGATATCATGGGAAAACTCAACTGGGACTCATTACTCAAGAGACAAAACTCACAAACCATGTTATTTATAATGCTGGAAAATTATTAGATAATTATGAAACATGATTGGTGTCAATTGGTATACAAAAAGGTATGTGATTAGCTTAGATTAAGATAAGATAAGATATAAAGACTAAGATTAGATACATCTGTTTGTTTGCAAAAAATAGGTAATCATATATTAATAGGTAGGATTAAATAAATATATAATAAATAAATATTGGTGGACATTGTCACACAGCGCCATCTAGCCCCAAAGTAAGCTAAGAATAGCTTGTATCATGGGAACCAGACAAATGATATACATACTTATATACTTTTCTTTTGTAAATACATACATATAATACATATTAACACCCAGACACAGAACAAACATCAATGTTACAAATGTCACATAAATGTTTGTCCTGAGTGGGGATCGAACCCACGACCTACAGCGCAGAAGGTAGGGTTACTAACCAACTGAGCTATCAGGCCAGTCAATAATAGTAATAATCAATCTGTATAATTCGTTTATCTATTGAACTTTGCTGTCCTTTGTAAATGATGATTCGCAATTATTTTCTCTTTTTTATTTACTGACGTTCGCAGCAGAAGTTTTGCAGGCGGTTCACTTTTGTGTATTCCTATATTTTTCTTATCTATATGTTTTATTTCCATTTACAAGACAAGTAAATGAAGTAACTAGTTCCGATACAGATTTTTTACTATATTATTGGTAACAACACCTTTAACCTTTTTGTAATGAGTAGGTCGCCACTTCAATATAAAACCTAAATCATACGCAGCCGTCACCATTCCTCCGCAATTCCCTCTTGTCCAACGATGTGCCAAACACCCTTTATGATTCTATTAGTTTTACAAATACGAATATAAACTGTAAATGTGAACGGGGTTTACGATGCGACATAATTTCTAATCTACTTGCTAATTTTGTGTCCTAATAGATAAATCTATATTAACTTGAATGTTGTTTCATTAAGCGGACCGAGAGAATGCCTCGTGAATAAATAATTAGTATAACTAACCACTAAATTGTGGTTTTATCATAGCTATCCCAATTAAATTATTAAATGCCAAGTGATATGTTTTATTTTAGTTTATGTTTATTAAGATTATGTACACTTTAGTATGAATATTGTGTAAAGCCATTTTCATAAGTTGCTTACATACTGAAACTGAAATGGAACATTGAAAGCATTATTATCCAATGTATTTCTTTCTTCTAGATATGAAATTCTCCATAACGTCACCGATTTGGTCTCACTACTACGCCGAGGTCTAGTACTTCCATCAGACCCATGAACACTCACCTTTCTTTCTTCTTTCATTCATTATATTAACATATGCAAGCCATCTAAGCATTCCATAGTGGATCAATTCAGAAAATACGGGCCTTTTTGGAACTTTCAACCCGGATGAAGTCGAGTCGCTAGAATTCTGCTAATTAAATAACTTCTAAAGAAAGTGGTCCAAATATGAAATCTGAGTTGCTTCTGTTTTTGCTATTTTTATTTTACCTAGCCTTTATCCTACTCTCACTGACAATTAATAGAGATGGCAATCAAAGGCTAACAAAGGCCTACACAACTAAAACAAAAAACTCGTTTCAATGATTTATTGTGTGTGACTGATGTAATGTGTGCTTCTGTAAATCTCATATCACGCTGTTTCCAGAGTCCCTGCCTCGATCAGTAGTAAGCGATAATATCTAAACTTTTGCCTAACTTCCTCCTGATAAGTTCCACACGAAGTAAATCCCTTTTATCTTGATTTTATTCAGTGAAGCTTTTACCAAACCAACATTCTATGTCAAGGTTCTTCAAAATGCTACGAGGAGAAAGCAAATTGCGAAATTAAATCAATAGTATTTTCTTGTATAGTTTGATTAATGCAGCCTTGCTTGTTTTGCTCTGTATTTCCCTTAAGTGTGAAGTGAAGAGAAATATGCTTATATTTATTTAATTATTTACAAATTAGTTAAATCCAGAGTCCTACGTTTCAGGTTAAATATTTGAACGCTGTAAATTAGACATTTGATTAATTTTCGAGTACTTGTGTAGGGGTACACATTTTAATGATGTAACGTTCAAATCGAGCCAGCGCTCGATACGCACTTGCTTTCACAATTAATTAGAGTGCTGATGAAGAATAAACATTACTAACAGCCACGGAAACGAGTGCCCCGACAACATATTCGACGTAGAACATGTAAGCAAAATTCCGAATTTATCAAATTTGTTCCACCCAGATACATCTGTATTTTTAGGTGTGTAAATATAAAATATTTCAAATCTCTCCAACCAGAGCATGTATCGTGAATTACTTTTATTGATGTCATATTCTGATATTTTACCTCTGTAATATTTGCTTTTGTGATCAAATTTCAGCATTCCTATTCCCAATAAGGAATCTATTTACGCCGGCATGCGTCAATGATTTAGAATCCGGACACACAACACGGCTAAATAAAAATAAATTATTGCTCTGAGTATTCGCACTATAATACATCGGTGTTGCTCAAGCACTTCGCTAATACCCCTCTCCTTGTCTTATTCTTGTTCCTAAAGTATCACTAGACCGATATACCAGATTTCTAGTAGATTCACACAATACCAGAATTTGAACTGTAAGCAAAATATATTTCCGCGCTTGTCGGTTTTTCGGCTTCGGTGTGTTCAATCCTCATCTATTTTGATTACAACGAAAAAGAACCATCTATCATCCCTATTGTGATTTGTAATTGTAAATTCTGAAAGTGGCTACAATAGTGGGAGTCCTATTGTTGGCATCATGACAGTATTCCTTATGCTAAAAGTATGATCGTAGTTTTTGTTATTTTACAATTGTATATGTATGTTCTTTTCCGGGAATCCTAGTGCATGATTATGTATATATGTTGAGTTGCCACAGGATATGGTTTCAGGCATGTCTCTCGCAGATACGGTTAATAATATGTATGCATTTACAAAAAATATTAGACCTAATCAGTTGTCTGATACCTTAGTAGATATCGCCGTGTGAAATATCCATCAATATCTATTACAGTGACTTTCCAAAGAAGTCTAAAGTCACCTCATCAATTAAAAGTAATAAATAGTGATAGAATTATTTTAAGTGTATAATAAAAAACAAAAGTATGCGTGAGTTAATCCCGTCTTAGTTCTAATAATAATGACCGACAAACACGAAGGTTCAAGAGATACGTATTAGAATATGCTTTTGTTTTTATATCAAGTTTGCTCTTCGTTGCAAACTAAGTTTACAGTTCAGAGATTCACAGGGAATTTTCGCTGACCCAAATAAAACGAGATGCAAATCTGAGGGAACCTTTCATATTTGCTCACTCAGACGTAGCATTCAACTTGCCCAGTATGTAAAACTTTGCTGGAATATTGTAATGTCCGTTTCTGTTACTCGCAGGTTTGAATTCAAACGAAAAAGGCATAATGATAGTTTTTACTATGTAAATTATGAGAATGACATTTAATATGACGGTATTTTGCATACCGATATATCAGTTTGACCGTTAACATTTTTAGAATAATTCTAAGACTATAAAATCCTTATACTTTGAAGAGCAAAAGAGAATAGACAACGAAGGGGACGCATTTTCCTAATACCTGTGACTTCTCATTGAAAGTTGAACGTAATATTTAATTGTTCTTTGCAGCAAACACAGCTGACCTTGGAGTACTGGATCCTGCTCTGTACAAATCCAATTGTCTTGACGAAGACCTCATGTGGCCAGAAGGACACGTGGTAAGTTTAAACCCGTTTCATTATTCAGAAATTTGTTTGTGGGAAAACAAAGTTAACGAAGTACTTAACTGATTATCATCAGTGTGACTAAATTTCATGTGCGGAGTGGTCATAAAAAACAATATCCTTTTATGATGCTTAAAGACTTTTTTATGAATTTATCCTGTTTATTTAAGTAAGGTTTTTAGTAATGGGTTTTAAATTATAGTCTAAGAAATGGTCAATCTAAAACTGACTATCATATAGTTACAAAATTCAACTAATACTTCCTGTGTCTTTATTTACAGAAACTACATAACATACATAGATTAGAATATTAACTAATGAAACTGACGAATAAAACGTAGAAGTAATCGTGACCCTTAAAAGTTCAATTGTTCATTCTGTATCAGACAAGCAAATTCCCATTTCTAACATTTTGTACCTTAAAAATTTTGGGAGCATAAACCTAACCCTTTCAGATTCAATTTTAGGAATCTCATTACCGAGAGGGTCCTTAGTACGTTTTTCGACCAGGGAAATGTCAAGTGTCACCTCTCGCTAATTAGCAATCTAAGGTCATTTAGGGGAGGCAAAGTCAGAGGCTCTAATTAGGACTCGTTCTAAATTCTTCATAAAATAGAATATTTACGTCGTTCGTAAGTGCTTTTGAAAAGGGTGTAAGTGCTTGATTTTGACAAAGCTTTGTCGCGAGGGAAATATTTTGTTAAATCTTTCGTAAAACGTATAACTATTTAAATGACGATTAACAATACGAAAAATACGAATTCCTATAATATATTTTAGAATTCAAATAATATAATCTACGAAAATGTGTCGCATGGACGTAAGTACCTACGTGGATTGGGCTTCTAGAATAATAAACGAATTTAACTTTTCAACAGTTTTGCATGTTGTCTTGACAGGACTAATTAGTTTGAAACTCATTTAGGAATCTGTTATTGTAGCAATGCCTTTGTTTAGCTGTCTTCGGTAAAGCCAAAGGATAATTTTGTATGCGATCAACAAACAGCCAAGTCTCCGTAATGAATATTTATGATGGTTCACCAACTTTTAGGATGCAATTTTTTATACAAAATAATTTACGGTCTTTAGCTATAGTCTTCCTACGAAATTTCTCAAGTTTAATCAGAAAGTTTGGCAATAACAAAAATGAATTGTTCTTAATAACGTCCAATGAAGACTACAGAAAATTTCTCGTAAGAAAGTGAAGCCTGTTTTGTTCTGAAAAACAATTTGATTTAGGGATTAGTTTGTTTGGATTAAATACAAATTTACTCGATAATAGTAAAAAAAGAAACAAGAGTATTAAAAAAAAGACATAAAAAACATTTTTTTTTCTGTAGTAGTTACAGGCTCCTGGCCTTCAATTTTAAACACAATCCATTATGATATTACAAAAGTTATCTACTTTGTGTTTATATTAATAAATGTTTTCTAAACGACATAATTACACTTATTTTTACAAGACTCCCAAAAACAGATCTATCCCAATAAGATCCCTAATTATCTTATCAACCAGAGACCGGGAAAATTTCTTCAGTGATTTTACAAGCTTTTATTTAACTTGTAATGTATGTTTGTTAGAATTGTTTCATATATACAAAGTTTCATTACTGATAGTGAATATTTAACCGCGGGTCATCCACGATTTAATGACATGCTAAGCTGTTAAGTATCCGCCTACACGATTTCATTTCGGCAAGATTACTTGTTTTTACGATAGTGGCTATTTTATAGATTATAAAGGATGTACGGTCCATATTTTATACCTTTTCCGGGCAAGCAATATCCCGAAATCACACTTTATGTTTATAACATGTAGCTTTTATTCTTTGAAATTCTAGTATATAGTTGCAGAGTCAAGGAGTCAGTTTTTCTCTTTAAGTGTATATTAGAATTGTGTATTGAAATATGTTTTTTATTTAATATGAGGGCGACAAAACCTGTCTATATAATTTAACAATAATTTTAGTGTAATCACTTATATATGACTCACAAATTGAACCAAAAAATCATAGAATTATGACGTGTAAGCACTTAGCAAAATTTCCCCGGGGTAGTCGAGTTCATACTTAAAACAAAGGATGGATCGTTTCTGTAAATCATTTATATGTTTGGTGCCTATTTATTACCGACAAGATAGATACAGGGTTGTAAGTAATATGCTCGTGGGAAACTCATATACAGTACAAGATCCCCTTTCCATTGTTGAACATTTGAACTATGAGTTGTCCTTATGTTTATTCTTCATACTCAATAAATGAGTAAAATATGGTTGACCTCCTTAACTCCAAGTAAAAGCTGTTTTTTAAGTGCTTCTAACCTCAAAATCAGCGGATCCTGGATGTCAGACTTTTATATCTGTTTTTGTCCATCCTACATGCAATACAGAGGATCCTAGTGCGGGGCCCAGTCTCTATTCTGTTCGAGTCACTGGTTATCTCGAACCAGTGTGGTAAAAAGATTTTAAGTGCGCCTCAAAGAGGCTCCTTTCGTACACTTGACACATGTCTTCAAATTTTTAGCTCTAGGACATGTTGGTTTCCTCACGATGTGTTCCTTCACCGTTTTGAGAACGTGGTATTGCGTACATAAATCCTTCAATCGAAAATATCATTGGTGCGCGTCTTGATTTGAACCGGCGACCTCCAGATTGAAACTCAGGGTCAGTACCACTGCCACACCAGGGCCCAGTGCTAAGACTATAATGTAATCGACTACTATCTAGTATTAACTATGCATCATACGAGATTAATAACAAATAAAAAAGGTACAAACAAAAAAACCACTCTTGTATGATTATACGTAATGTCGGATGGCTATCTTATTTTTCATTTTGTTGTATAAAATTTCCCAAAACTGACTACGATACCGATCGCGAAGGCGATTATCGTGTGGCCTTTAACAAATTATTTTACACGACTGCGACTGTGCTCTACCCACAATGTGAATACTGAGGTAAGGTTATCCAAACAAGCAATTTCCACTAACTCCTAAACCAAGTGCTATTGGAAAAGAGAATAAAGACAATTCGCTTGAAAACCATACAGTATTCAGTCGACTTTTCGTCGTTGAATGCTCATTTTTAGATAGTTTTAGTTGCATTTTCACATTAACAACGGTATTTTCTCTGTCTCAGGGCCGAGTATGGTTCACGCTGAAATACGAAGCAGTAACTGAAAGGCTCCAAGTGCACATCATCAAAGCAAAGCATCTGCCATCACGCACGCCCGCACTCGCCAACGCATGCGACCCTTACATCAAGTAAGCCACGTCTTTTCTCCAAAGTTACAGGATGTTACAGGTTGAGCCACAACGCCAAGGCTTTTCTCTGTAGGTAAAAGAGATTGAGTGGGCTTGTAGCTTGTGCCCATTGCTGGACATATTTTTTGTCACTGTGTTCTGGTTTGAATGTGTACTCCCAGTGAAATAACAGACATTTGAGACATTCCACCTTCATGTCTCAGAGTAACGGGTGCATACGATGTGACTTGAGTCTTGTACTGATTACGGGAGCATCGAAGTCGTAATGTTTTGTTATGGGCCGAGGTTACCACTTCACAAGGTCACAGGGCTAGCAAGGCCATCTGCTCGTTCTGTAACCTTTTATACAGAAAAGCAGCGGTAATGCGGAGTCAGGCTCGCCATTCCCTGCACTGGATGATGAGTTTGAGCTTGTATCTACTTAAGCCTTCCTCACGCGTAATCTCATTAGCTTATTAGTTTATCACGGTGACGGATAATGACTCTCACTACCTTTGACGATGATGGATGAAGCTGAAATGGCTCACTAAAAGTCAAGTAGCGCTCTTTTTCTGCAAACAGTCCCCAGGCAATTTAAAAAAATTCTGAAAAAGTAGCGCCGAAAATAAATTGTAACTGTGTCTCATTTTTTGTAGTTTCCGAGTCACAATTTAATAGAGAAATATTTTTAAAATTATTTTATTCGGTGTTTTATTATTTTCAGTTTTATGCATAAAATCGGCTCTTTCACATCAGTAACGAAAATTTTGATAGGAACTGTAAAAACTTTGGAGGAACTTGAACTTTATTAATTATTATACAAAAAGGCTTTCTCCAAAGTTAAGTTGGAAAACATGTAATGTTAGTAATTTTTGAAAGCCGATTAGTTAGAAAATGTCTAAGTTTTCCAATATTGATTGAGTTAAATTGAAAGCCTTTATTGCTGAGATTAGTTCAATGAAATCTACTTGTGACGTCGAAAGATTAATGCTGGCGGGGGCTTACTTACGCCTTGAGCGGGAAATCCCCAGACGATACAATTTGTGAGCAACATAAAAAAATGGAGCAAAACCTTTTTTTTTTATTACACCGTAAAGGTTAGTCTGGGGAAGATAAAGAACAAATGTTTACTTTCATCTTTATTAATATCTAATTTTTTATGCATATTATACTACATATTTTACTTTGATGTGTAATAGATATGGTTATGCACAATATGAGATTAAAGAAAATGCATATTGAAGTAACGAAACAAAATCTATTAGCCTTTTGAATCCGTTAATATTTCAAGTGTTTTATTAATAAGGAGCTTTATACATTTTCTGAAAATGTTTCCATGCATATTCTTTCCTCTAGAAGCTTAGTAGCTGCTGTACGAGCTACTATTACTAATTGTTTCACTAGCTCTCTAGATCGTTAAAATATTTTTCCCTTTGTCAGAATTCAGCTGATGCCAGACGAGAGAAGGGCGCTGCAAACCAAGCAGAAGAAGAAAACCTGCAACCCGTTTTACGACGAAACTTTTGTTTACCAAGTGAGTATCTCTTTATATATGTGGTAATTAATCATTAATTTTAATGCCAGCGCCATTATTTCATAATGGAAAATCGATAAGCGACGAATTTAAAATTTCTGGCTACACGTCATTAGGGGCTGATTGAAGAGTTATAATCAGAATACTCTCAGAATAGTCTCGGGTATTAGGCGCGATGGGATGAGACTTTTTTATTGGCCAGGATTTACTTCACTTCCTGTTAAGTTCTACGTTAAATAACGATATAGCGGAAGATGGCGCGACTCCTGCCTTTATTTTTGTGCCAATAGAATTTGGTCGAAAACCGATTCAAAAAATTATAATTCCGGCACAGGGGAATTTGGTTTTTGGGAAGTCTGAAGTCCTGCGATAGATGAGTCAATAATGAATTTTAGGTCAACAGCTGACGGACGCTTACTTTTACTTATTGACGTATGAAGAAATCATTTTTCAATAATCTGTGTTGAAAATTTTAATCCCACCAAGATTAACCCTCTCAATCTACATAAATCTTAGTATCTACGTTTAAATATTAACCTGATAGAATTGTTAGTAAAGTAACGGTGTTAATCTATGATGAAACGTAAACGGGCTTTTTAATAAAACCACAGGATTGAGGTTTCACAAACCAAGCATACAATGTATAACGTGCGAAGTCTGGGAGCCAAAGTATAAATTTTTGAAATATAATTTAGGCTCCAACATTTTGGAGGAAAATTATCGTAGGACGATCTCAAGGAAATTTTAATAAAAGCCGTCGGGTAATTCCTTAACTGTATCACTTAAAAAAAAGTGACACACATGATGCGTTTGGGAAAACAATTCCACGGATAAACCAGGTTTGAGTATAAATTTGAAAATCGATGAGTTTTAGGGGTATGATAGAACACAGACATGATACGTGGTGAACCCTTGGCTTCCTTCTCAGCTCGTGCTTACACGAACCAGATTTTCGCATTCGAATTTCCTGACCAGATATTTTCATTCCGGAAAATGTTATACTAATCCTACAAAATAAAACCAACCTTGTTGTAAGAATACAAAAAAGAGAGAATCGATGTTTTCTCCTTGGCTAAATGTATACACGATGTGTAAGTAAAGTATTGATTTAGGTCGCACGTAAAAGGGGCATTGTCGCATAAATTTTGATTAACTTTCTGAGTGAGCGGTTGTGACCGGTCCGTGGTTTCATGAATGAAGCATCAAAAATCGTGTTACGACGTTTGTACTTTCTTTGAAAGAGTAATGTATTATACATATGTAATGTTCAGTGGTGACCGGTTTTTTGAACCCAATTTGAGCTTCTTGCCCCGATCGGTGATCCAAATAATTTCCTACTTTGACATAATAGTCTTTAATCACACGGAATTTTTGAAACAACAACACTTATTATTTATTTCTAAATTTGTATATGGGACATGGAAGCTATGTTTTACAGAATTTTAGTTACACTCTATAACTTATCTTTATTAACTGGTAGGTAAGGAAAAGATAAGTGCACCTTAAAAAACTTTTAGGCAATGCAAACTAAATCACGTTTACTACGTTTTTCTTTTGTGTTGGAAAACTCCTTGCCCCTGGAGGCATTGAAATATGATTATGTGCTTACTACCAGTCTTTCAGTATTAACATATTGATCTATAGATATGTTACGATCAAATAGCCCAGTACAGTGCGAATGTTCATTCTACTTGTCGAATGTTTACACTGTTAATAGCAAAATACATTTACTATCATACAAATGTAATTCAGACTTCAGATGAAGTGAGTGAGAACGCAATAAATAAATAATAAATAAATAAAGGTGGACATTTCACACAGCGCTATCTAGCCCCAAAGTAAGCTAAGCATAGCTTGTATCATGGGAACCGGACAACTGATATAGTACTTATATACTTTTCTTTTCTAAATACATACATATAATACATATTAACACCCAGACACAGAACAAACATCAATGTTACAAATGTCACATAAATGTTTGTCCTGAGTGGGGATCGAACCCACGAACAACAGCGCAGAAGGTAGGGTTACTAACCAACTGAGCTATGAGGCCAATCATAATAAACAAAAGTTAATAATATTATAGCATTTTATTTGTTTACGTGAAACGTTATTTAATTTTAAATAATAATTAATTCAAGAACAATACAGTGTGAAGTCCTGGATACCAAACAATAAACCAGGATGAAAGGCTTATCAATATCACAGCGGATCAGCGTCCCATTTTGGTAATTAAACCGCTGGATGAGCAAATATTGGAAAATGAAACTGAAACAGGCAAAAATGAAACTCGAGCTCAAGATAATTGAGACTCGATCGCTGTTTATTCTCATGTTATATTTCCTGATGATAGTAGTTAGATAGTTTATTTACTTTTAACTAACTATTGACTCTAACATCAAGTTAGTTTTTTCAGCAGCATAGCTCACGTTGGATACCTTATTCTATTCTCCGATCCTGTTTCCCGATTGGAAGAGCATCCATCACCTACATTAGATTTTGTCGTAATCGGCGTGTGCGGCAAACAATATCTTTGTCATCTGTCAATTCTGATTAGTTAAACGCATCGGAGAAACGAACGTAAAATGTGATACATACAAATATTTAATTATTTAAAGAATAAAAAGTAAATCACTGGAGTTAAACAGCATTTGATTTATGATGACTGAATTGTAGCTGATTAAGTTGCTAATTGCAAAACTGACTCGCAAAGTGTCAGCCAAAAGTAATAAGTGGCAGCTGATTTTCTTATTGGGGATGTTACTAAAACATGCACAATATAGACAATATCCATCTTGTAGTATTCGTATATTCACCATCAGTATCAGAACTTCAGAGGTGCCAACAGCGCAACCAAATATATAAGGTTTGAAACAAACATTCGGAGTCCTTTTCTTTTTTAAGACAGACCCCTATTTTGTGTGAATACCTACGTGGGCTATAAGCTTGACATTATCCTGCCAATACCCAAAAGTTTCTAACCACACATTGGAAGTTGTGATTTGTCGTTTCCACCAACTTTTGTAAGTAGCACATATGCGTAATATATCATGGTACCTACATTATTAGGTAAATGCAGTGCATTTAGCATAAGTACCACATCGGTGTAATTACGCAAATGACCGCTTACGAGCATTATCCAGCCAGTACTTTTAGTGTCACATTACATCACGCATTAGAATTAGAGTATTACATCAAATTTTATGGTTTGACCTTTTCAAACTGATTCTCGAGTCTTCTGTTTGATCTCTGGATCATTCAGTCACTATATTCTGGAATATTAGGTTTTTTTTACTTCTTTTATGTATCCTTTATCTCACACATCATTATTCAAAACCAGTGGTTTCCAAAAAAAATTTCATTTCACACTTAAACTTATTTTGGACAAATTCGGGGTTTTTTTTGAAATTGCTTTCGTTGTATGCAACACGGATCATGCCTGCAAAGTTACAAGTATTTAGGACCAGCAGCTTGGCTAGACGTCTGTCAGACAGTCAGTCAGGACATCCCGTTTCGTGATTTTATGCTGAGTGTACCGCAGCAATGTTTAACTGTTTAATCGTCATCTAACACAAAAATAATAGCAAAATAAAGTCGATTTACATTTATTGATCTCACTAAGCTCTAAGCACTAAGCTCTCTGGAGAGTGTGGTGGTCTAGCGGTACTGACCCCCGAATTTCAATCCGGAGGTCGCCGGTAAAAATTCGAAGACATGTGTCGAGTGCACGAAAGGAGCCTCTTTGAGGCGCACTTACAATCCTTTCACCACACTGGTTCGACAGAATCGGTGACTCGAAGAAGAAGAAGAAGACTAAGCTCTAAATGTTCGGCCATGATCTTTTTAGAATATTTAATTGAATGGCGACTATTGTTAAATCTAATGCAATAAACGACATAAATGTGAAATGATATAAGAGCAGTAGAACTCACACCAAGTTCGTCCGGGGAAGTACTGTCACCATGCCCATTTCTGCCGCCAAGCAGTAACACATTCACGTTACTGTGTTCCGGTTTGAAAGGTGTGGTTTCCGGTGAAATTACAGGCACATGAGACATTCCACCTACACGTCTCAGAGTTACGGGCGCATATGATGCGACTTGAGTCTTGACATACCTAGTACGGGAGGACCCAAGTTGCATCGGTTGTTATGGGCCGAGGTTACCACTTAACACCAGGTGAGCCGTCGGCTCGTTCCTTATCTTAATCACATGAAAAAAGTCTATACAGCTAAGTTAATGGTAACTATACCAGCAAAGCCGAGTTCGATGGTTCCATCCAATTCTGGGGCAAACTATGATGGGCTGAAAGATCCTTCAGTGTTATTTGTACACATTTTCATGCAAAATGCTATATTTCAGCTTCAAACGCCTTTAAATGTGACAAATTTTATCCTTAAATTATACGTTTCCTTTTCGCAAAGTTTTTATGGGACATAAACCTGTTTCTCTTTCATTTTAGATCCAATTATGAAATAGCCAACATTTTTATTTTTGTGGATGTAATATAAAGGTTATGCCAAATTGTTGACCTCACGTTTTTCGTACCCCATTGATATACGAGTTAATCTTTTTATTTAGATTACGTAAATTTGATAGATGCTTTATTTTGTTGAGTCCAATTATAACCATTGTTTTAGCATATTAGAGCTTACTTTGGTAATTTCAGTAAAGTTGTATAGAAGTTACAGACATACAGGAAAAATAAACTGGTTATTTCTAGTTACACTTCATTTAAAAAGAAAACACAATGACAAATCTCTGAAAGTTGTAGCACCCATCAAAAAATACAATAATAGAATAATAATTTTGATTTTTGACCCTTTTTAACAGTTAACATTATTGATTAGTAATGGAATTAAGTTTACAATTTCATGTGAATAGAAACAGATTTAAATTATTTGCATAAACTGCAATAGATCTCACTAAACTGATAATACAAGAGAGTTCCTTTAAATCAGCTCGTGACTCCCAGGAGTTCATTAAACAAATACGAATCCAACTAAGACACGTAATTTTTCGAATTATCGAATTACTCAAAATAGCAATATGATGAATATTTTTGAGATTGTATGTCAATTGATCGAAAAACCCATGGCCCCAGTTAAATTTTTGTAGTAGTTTAAATACATATTAATAATTTAAGATCATACTCAAACATCGACAAAGAACAATTTTATATAATAATAATAATATGGCGGACATTTCACACAGCGCCATCTAGCCCCAAAGTAAGCTAAGCATAGCTTGTATCATGGGAACCAGATGACTGATATAATACTTATATACTTTTATTTTGTAAATACATACATATAATACATATTAACACCCAGACACAGAACAAACATCAATGTTACAAATGTTACATAAATGTTTGTTCTGAGTGGGGATCGAACCCACGACCTACAGCGCAGAAGGGTTACTAACCAACTGAGCTATGAGGCCAGTCAATATGAACACGCTGCTTGGATAAGATGCCGTTAAATCAAGTCAGTTCGCAAAATATAACATTGCATTTCCTTTGCATACAACGTAATTCAAAAGTAATTTTCTCCGGAACGTGAAACTGATATTTTCAGGAAAAATACATGTCCGAAGCTTTCCAGAGAGTGTTTTGGATACATAGGAAATTAATACAAACATTTTTAGAAAACACCGCATGTATCACGACCAAGTAAAGTTCATTTTCCTGTAGCAATGCTGGGTTGCACTTAGAACTTTGTAGTCGCGATTCATTTCCAAGGTAGACTCGGTGATGGAACAGATGTTGCAGCTGTATTCACAAATAGCTGAATAAAATTATGCATCGCTGATATTTTTCCTAGGCGATTGGAGTCGTATAGCTTTTTTTTTTAGCTTTATAGCTTTTGACCTTTTTGACCGCTATTACAAAATAGGTAGGTACTTGTATTATTGGCTTGATGTTCCTATTAGTATTATTATTATTATTAAAACAACATACCTATGTATATTTTTGTTAATTATTTAATTTATTTTTTGGCGTGTCAAATAAATGTTATTTTCTTTCTTTCTTAAAAAAACCATGGCATGTGCATACTTGTCATTTATTTTTTTATCTAATTTTATGTGTAAAATACTGCGATTTTGGTTGAATAGTTTTGCTATCTTCTTTAATATGTCAACCCAATGAACAACTTTCCAAAGGACACGGGACCTTTTAAACTATCGTTGCCTGCATAAAAAAAATACGGTTTCAGACATTTCTTCACAGCTCTTACATTTGGAGATTGGAGTCTATTATAACGCGTCACTAAAGCCAATCAGATGTTTTGGTAGCGTAAATTATAACTCGATATATAAGTTTATAATATACAAATACAATTTAAGTATTTAAAAGGCACAACATAATAATTTACATTATCAACTTGTTCTGAGTTTTATTATAGGCAAAGGCATAGGAAACACTGCATATTATGAAGTGATTTTCTGGTTTCTGATTCTACTTCTTCGTAATCGTCGCCATTATTAATATTATCCCGCCTTTATCCAACACTAAAGAGGCTTAGCGCAAAATGTTTTCTTTTTAATTTTGCTGTTTCAGCCCTGAAAGAACATATTTATTGTTTTATAAGGAAATTTACTATAATATATATTTAGCATAAGTGTATAGCTTATAGTAGTATATAGCTACAGCGAATATTGTAGCAAAGTGAAGAACTTGACTTGAGTCGACTTTATTAGTAATTCAAATCCAACTCGATTTAATCAATATGAAATCATCGCTTTAAATTCAAATCATTGAATCAAAAACGACTGCTGGAAATTATGTTGGAAACTTATTGTTTGCGTGGTGGTAGGACAAATGCCCAGCTGCGGACTGGCTAGCATGATCAAGTTTAAAATCTGCCACGAAGCATTTAACTGTTTTTTTTTTTGGTGGACATTTAACACCGCCATCTAGCCCCAAAGTAAGCTAAGCATAGCTTGTAGCATGGGAACCAGACAACTGATATAATATTTATATGCTTTTTTATTTGTAAATACATACATATAATACATATTAACACCCAGACACAGAACAAACATCAATGTTACAAATGTCACATAAATGTTTGTCCTGAGTGGGGATCAAACCCAAGACCTACAGCGCAGAAGGTAGGGTTACTAACCAACTGAGCTATGAGGCCAGTCTCTGTGTTTCGATAGTATCACTTAAGAGCCTATTTTTATCCAGGCGTTGCGTACCAAAGTTGTTTATTGTGAGTGATTACATTATTTGTAAAAAGTAATGAAATGTATTGTTTGTGAATACAGCTGTTAATCTTGCGAAAACATCGTAAGTTGTCCGCATTTTGATCGAGTGGCAAAGTACCCTGATGGAAAAGGCCCCTGATACTTGGAGATAGAAAATGTAGTTTGTCATATTAGTACTGGTATGTGCTATAAGCTATATGTATACATATATAAGCTCGCGAAAAAAAAAGGAATCCCTCCATTAGGGGTTTCTTGTCTGTTCTCCCCATGGAGGGTCGGATAGGGTTTGAACAGCCATCAAACTTATCGATAAGTACGCGTGACCTTATGTTTTAAATATTGACGTTTCCAAGCCATTTCTTTATGAATTCTATGGAAATAACGTTTTTGACTTTGACTTTGACTTTATAATATTACCTTTCCTTTTTCCATTATTATATTGTAATAGAAGTATATCAGTATGGACATTTCTGGTCCAACGACAAATAACCGCAGGATCGTCTTCATTGCGGCTGTGACGTAGATACCCTGTCAGGAACAGCGGGCTGCTAAATGTCAGCTGTGGTCATGTAACTACACACATTTATCCAGCAAACTAAATTTAAGTCAAACTTTCTGTTTGCAGTAATAATTTAACTAACTACTAAACTAAAAGTAACTTTTAAATACAATGTAATTCACGACTTATTGAAACCTCTTAAAACTAGGCAAAATCTATAGAAATAAATAAAAGTGGAGTGTCTGTTTGTAATATTAAAATAACCGCTTTTTACTAAGTGCATATGGATGTATACACGATACATATACCAAAACAACATTTTTTTCAATTTTTGTCTGTCTGTCTGTTTGTCTATTTGTTCCGGCTAATCTCTGAAATGGCTGGACCTATTTTGACGGAACTTCACTGGCAGATAGCTGATGTAACAAGGAGTAACTTAGGCCACTTTTCCGAGGGGTAAAATAGGGGTGATAAAACCGAATTCCACGCGGACAAAGTCGCGACAACAGCAAGTCTAGTTTTTAAATTTGAGCTAAATAAACCTTGAGCAAAATGAATGTTGAAATCTTTGTTTACTTGGGCCATTTTCGGCCAGACATACAGTATAAATTTTAAATGATCTACCTACGTCATTGTGTGGTCTAAAATGCTATACTTTTAATTAATATTACAGGCCCAAACCTGGAAAAAAGACGTGTGGCACTCGGAGACTGCTGCGGTAAAGCTATTGCGCGTGATATTTCAAAAAGTCATTAAAAGTTCTGGTATTTATCGATAGATGGAACTAAAAAGTATGACCGCTGTGCGGGTCGGAGTGGAGGGTGTTAGGTTTTTTCGTTACGGAATTTCTGGATTCGGTCTGATTCGCTCAAGGCCCGCGATAGAAGCTATGCAATAGCTTAAAAATTCATGCTTATAGCCGTAACATTTCATTGCCTAAGTTTATTTTTATTTAAAGATTGAAAGAAACATTTTGAAATCGAGTATTAGGAAATGTAAACTTTGTGGTCCATGGGCAACGCCTATAGTATGTTTAACGAGTATTTTTTCAAATTTATTTCGTTGACTGGACTCAGCACACGTGATGTATAGCTTACTCCGCTGTAGGTGTTTGATTCCCGCCCAGTACAACATATTTGGGTGACGAACATAACGTACTCGCTATCAATACCAATTTACAAAAACGTATTAACAAAAACAAAGTCTTCTATCAGTTTCTGCTTCCAGTAAAGCTACGCTTTGGGACTTGGATTATGTTTGCGCAATATCTAAGTGTTATTAGTTATTATATGAATGCATTTAGAGAAGTGTATTCTCATCTTATCTGATTCCGCAGTACAAGGAGCTAGATGGTGCTGTGAGAAATGTCTACCAAAAATATATAATTATTGTCGTCTTTGAAAATTAAGAGCTTGATTTAAAATACACATAATAGTCCAATCAGTCAAGACAATTAATTCATTATATTTCCAAAAGTTTTCAAATTTTGATGTAAGGTCGGGAATGGTATTAAAACAAACTATAAAATTTTGCAACCTGTTCTACGGTCCGGAACATTGTTAAAAATGCAATAAATGATAATTTGCTCAGTTGTTGAGACCAAAATTCCAAAAGTTCTGCAAAGTTGGAGTGATGTTAAATATATTATTTTACATCACGTGTCAAATTTGCAACCAATTTAAGTGTACGGAACATTTTTTTTTTGCAACCAAGTTTCAAAACTTTTGTAATTATTCCGAGACCACCTTACTCGAAAAAATGACCACGAATTCAAAAGAATTATAAATAAACATGTTCCGGTCAACGAAAAAGGTTGCAAATTTATACAACCGTTCGGTATATTGTTCCGATATATGTGTCAAGTTTGCAGAACTTTTGGAACGTTTTCATTCAGTTTAATAAAAAAAAAACATTAATTTTCAATAACAAAAAATGTTCCGTACACTTAGATTGGTTGCAAATTTAATACGTGATATGAAATATTATATCGAAAACTTCCCCAAGTTTGTAGAACTTTTGGAATTTTTTTCACGACAATACATAGCAAAAATTAATTTAATTGCAATTTTAACAATGTTCCGGACTGCGGACTGCGCACAAGGTTGCAAAATGAGATTTATTGTCGTCCCAATGTACCATTCACTTGACCGAACGTTTGAAAACTTTTGGAATTATTATTAAATTTTCCATTTCGAATGTCAATAATGACTGGACTATAATGTATAGGATACGCATAGGGTAAGCAAGATTCGTTTTTTCATTTGCTTTTTAAAACCACCAATTCATTCACACAAGAGGATAAAAGAGCATAGAAATACAAAACTGTGTTGCATTTAATTTGGTTACCAACCCCGTGATAGTATATTTCAGTTAATCTTTTGTATTTATTTTATCATATTTAATAGATACCACCCGGCAAGATAGAGGAAATCACACTGAAGCTGTCAGTGATAGACATCGGTAGAGTCGGCAAGGGCAAACAGCTCATTGGCCACATCATTCTTCCACTGACTGAGCTGGAAGGCATCGCGCATGATGAAGAACCGCAGCTGTACAAACTTGATATTGAGAAGGTACTTGATTCATCATATACAACTATGAAAACACTCTGCCTGTCTGTACAGGCCGCCCAGAACGGGAAGCTTTCAATATGGCTGGATCTCATATTTTTCAGAGTAACGAAATAGCCTGTATAGCAGTCAAGGATATTGTCGATTATTATTATAGTAAGAATTTTCAGAATCGGGTCAAAAGTTTTGGAGGTTACCTAAACCAAAATTAAATCCTAAAACCAGAGTTGCAAATTTTACTTCTTTATAATATTAAATGTAGGTACGTACGGTATATAGGTAGGTATTATAGCGCTAATGAAGAATAGCATACTACAGTATTTGACTGTTAGGGGATTATTAACATTTAAAGATGTTTTTTAGACAAATCATTAGATGCTGTAAGCTTGCGAATTTTCTCTTTTGCTTCAGCACATTTATATAATGTTAATTTAAAAAAACAAAATAAATGAATTTATGAATTGACAAAAAAAAAATTATATATTGTTATAAAAATTAATCTTTGCTACCTAATGGTATTTCAAAGTAAAAAGCTTTAAAATGCCATTAGCTACGTCTTCAAAGTAAATTAAACATTTCTTATACGAATATTTATAAAAATAACAGTCTTAAATAGAAGAATATTTTTATTTTCAATATTTACGAAGATGTAAATTTATATTAAATGTAATTTATTAACATTTGTGCTAATTATATATGTGAAACTCATATTTTAGAGCAACATATTTTCTGTGAAATATTTACGTTGATTCAAAACGCTACACTTTCTTTGAGTCCATGGTTGCTAAGGAATCTCTTAACACAATTAGGCTTTTTATCCCAAAGGAGACTTTTAATTGTTTTTGGTTTTTATATATAGGTTTAATAATAGCAATTCCAAATTACAAAAAGTGTAAAGCATATTTTTTTAATCTACCCTTTCAATACTCGAGATTAACGTAAAAGAATGAAGCACAAGAAACAGTGGAACAATTCTGTGAATAGAAAAGGAGGATATTGTTAATTTCGTCTTCTGTTCTTACTACAGGTTTACGGCGTTATTTCTACAATTGTTCTAGAATTTTTTTGTGCACAATTTGCCTCAGATTAATTAAATAATTCTGACACAGGACTGTCAAGAACCGGCTTCGGATCTGGGTGAACTGCTGGTCTCTCTCCTGTACAATGAAAACCTACACCGGCTCACCGTAACTGTTATAGAAGGACGTAATCTCAAGGTATATCATAACAATTTATTCTTTTTAAGAGCAGTAGAACTCTCGCCAAGTACGTCCGGGGAAGTACTGCCACCATGCCCATTTCTGCCGCCAAGCAGTAACGCTTTCGTGTTACTGTGTTCCGGTTTTAAAGGTGTGGTTGCCGGTGAAATTATAGGCACACGAGACATTCCACCTATACGTCTCAGAGTTACGGGCGCATATGTTGCTACTTGGGTCTTGCCGTACCTAGTAGGGGAGGACCCAAGCCGCATCGCTTGTTATGGGCTGAGGTTACCACTTAACACCAGGTGGGCCGTCAGCTCGTTCTGTAACTGTATTACATAAAAAAATATTGGTTCCTCTTAAAACTAGATGCAATCATGCAGGAAAAGTATAAAACTAGCAGTATATTAACATACTGCGAATTTTTTGTTTAAATCAAAGGTTATTAACCACTGGTATACTCCATATTATTGTGAGAAAAGTGGATTAACTGCCTTTTTCAATCTGTAGCTCACTGATTAAAATAAAAGCGTGTATGAACAATAATTATTTAACTAGTAAAAGGCGCAGTTCCAAGAATCTGTTAAATTAGTCTTATTTTTTCATATCTATGTAATGAAATATGCGAAAAAAATGTATAGCATTTCTCAATCCATGTCGGGGGGTCCTTTGCAAACTTCCTTCTTAAAATAAGGCAATTGTCCCTTGCAGTGGCCTGGAGTAAATACTGATTATAAAATACTTCACACATACTCCTGGCTCCAACGGAAGATCAGAGCTGGGGTGCGTTATGTATCCTAGCAAATGCTGAGTTCAGTGCCATTTTGTGGCTATCCTCAGTCTCCGAGAGACAGTATTAAAATATGATAGTCATACTTGTTATTTATTGTACTAATGTTTGTTTTATTTCTAGACTGGCCTCATAGCTCAGTTGGTTAGTAACCCTACCTTCTGCGCTGTAGGTCGTGGGTTCGATCTCCACTCAAGACAAACATTTGTGACATTTGTAACATTGATGTTTGTTCTGTGTCTGGGTGTTAATATGTATTATATGTATTTATTTACAAAAGAAAAGTATATAAGTATTATATCAGTTGTCTGGTTCCCATGATACAAGCTATGCTTAGCTTACTTTGGGGCTAGATGGTGCTGTGTGAAATGTCCACCATTATTTATTTTATTTTATATCTCTGTTCCTCATGATTTTCAATGTCTTGTGTTCTTTGCCTGTCTAATAAATATATTTTCTTTCTTCTTTCTAAGTTTGCTTTTCTCCATAGCTGGACCCATCTTCAAGTCGTCGCGAGATGGTAGTCCGTGTGACTCAAGAGCGAGCGTGCAGAGGTGTGCGCGCGCGTCGCACAGCGGCCGTAGACGTCACTGAGGACGGCAGCGCGCTGGTCTCCGAATGCTTCCACTTCAGACTGAGAGCCGACGAACTTCACACGACCAGTGTCACCGTGCAGGCTTTGCAGCCTCACTCTGTTTATGCCAAAGGTATGAGAGGATAGTTAAATTGTGTTTGAACATTTATCATAAATGTTTGTTTGGACGATTAAGCTCGTGTGCTGATAGCAGCACTCGCAACACGCATACATTAGCTTGAGAGTGGTTTTTTTTTATTTTTATTAATTTACTTGTTATTTATAGTTTTTTTATATATTTTTATACATTTCGAGCCGAGAAAACACGCTTATATTTAATTCAATTTGAAATAATATGGTATACCGACTAAGGGAAGTTGCAAACATTAAGTAATATACAATTATGCCTCGAACGTTTCTATAAGGTTGTGACGCGAATTCCCAGAATTACCGTGTTCCAGTTTTGAGTGACAGCCTCCTCATGAGCAGTACGGTCACGTTACCCAAGTAAACAAACCTGACTATAACAGAATACTGTTGTGTTGGAGGCTCACATTTGAACTTTAGCCCTTGTCACGGACATAAACTGAATAACCGAGATAATTTTCCGCCGGAAAATATTTGAAGACGCCTCGTCATGTTTTTTTAGTATGGAAATTTCAGGCTGTTATTTAGGCAGTAGGGCAGACTGGATAATAGCGGTACTTCACTTTAACATAACTAGCACTAGTATGCGGTACGCGGCACAGCAATTTAGGTAGCTTTTGGGAGAAATTAATGAATTTTTTGCGACAATTTCTCTAAAATATATCAAAAACCACGTCATAAAACTTAAATATTTCACTGAGTTTTGTATGCACTATATTGTCAGTATTGTAGAACGCTCATACTTAACATTTTTCTTTAAATGATTTCTATGGATGAGAAGGTTGGAAGCTTTATCATTTTTGGTAGGCGGTTGTAGAGCCTTCTTTCTTTTTTTTTCTTTCTTTTTTCTTTGTCTAGACTCTAGAGCCTTAGAATGTGCATAAGCATCGACAATAGATTACACTTGGTCTGTGGGGCATTGTAGCTAGCTTTCCAGTTCCGCGCCAGTTCTACCTGGTCATCTGTTTCTTGGAAACAATGTCATATTGTGTTTCAGAAACTTTCACAATATTTAGAAAAGCAGCGTCCACCATAAGTTGTAATCCATTTTAAGTCAACATAACATACATAGTAGTAATAGTAGATGGAAAATAAGTGACAAATTTATTTTAGTTTCGGAGTTCTACTAAGTAATATTCAACGATTGAGACTGTAAACGATAAAAAGATACTGTTAGCTATTAGCATTAACTTAATACAAAATCTGCTCACCTTTTAACGAAGTTTCTTCTTTGATTATGCCTTTGGGATTTGTACTTTAATTATTGATACTTGAGTACCTTAAAATCTAGTATCTATTCTATTATATTATATAAAGTAACAGTTAATTTGGTATGTTTCCGAGTTTGACAATGGTTTTTGTGGTTAATGTGCCTTATTAGTTAATAACACGATCCACTGGAAACTTCTCAAAGACTGAAAGGGCAAAACATATTTTTGCTTCTATTGAAAATACTCGTAATATTTCTTTAATTGGGATAACAATATTACAAAGACAAAATATTGCTATCTTATTATACCGCATTATTTTTGTAGAATCTGTTCTCAAGTAGGTATTCATGATATTACAAATGTATTGTTTAACCTTTTCTAGATAAAACTTAGGTAGCGAATCTTATATGGTTTGAGAAGTTTATTTTACTCGAATACAAAAACCAGTTATAGAGAAAATACAGGCACTTAAACGATTATATATAGGTAGAAATAACAAATGTTTAACTCAAAAGTGTGGTATTATTCAGTGCCTACCCGCAAAGGAAAAAATAACGAAAGAACAGACAAGCGATTTGCAGCTCGAATTCCAAGTAAATCTTGCAACTGCAGCTCTCTTCTGACAATTCCACCACAGCCAATACTAAAAAGAGATTATCCATCTCATTTTTTGCGCATTATTATATATAACGTAAGAAATATTAGTTTTTGAAAGGTTTCCATTTAATGGGTGTAAAAAAATCCTTGAAAATGTCGCCATAAAATATGTCGCGTTTCTTACGTCCCACGCACGTCTATACAAAATGTATTTTTAGCGGATAATTTTCGATTATATGAAAATGGATATTGTGAAACGTTACTAAGTTAAAACTAGCCTTAGTCGCAGTACATAATAGTAATTGTCGTAAAGAAGTCTCACTACTCTGTTACTTTGTAAATAAAGTGGAAAATACTAGCAAGATCTCATTCAAGTCCATTTGGCAAATATGTAAGGGCTTTCTCAAAAATTGCCCGCACGTAAGTGAGCAATTTCAAGTTGAGATCAGGTATATTCGTTATTCATTTAACGATGCAGCCCGTATTTTAGGGAGACCGTGTTTTAACTTAGCATCAGGTTACGAGATATGTTTTTTGGCTAAGTTAACATTTTAACACTCAGCTCTGAAGCTATGATAATTCAGAGTGACTCTATTATCTCTTATTTTTTAGACACCATTCTTTTATGGTTTGGTTTCCGTACTTAATAATATAACATAATAAAAAAATACATACTTGTTTGTATCACAGTGCAAATAAAGTGCTGAGTATCATTAGGTGGGAATGTAGCTACATAGATTGTAACACATATAAAGCTGTAAACTTGCAATTTTTACTCGTTAACAATAGCTAAAATCAAATAGTGTTCTGGTGAAATTCATCTTATATTTTTTATTCGTACCGGCCCCTTTATAGTGAACACTCTTTTTTAAGGTTGTGAATACTTGAAATTACAGGAATAGAACCGGAAGGTAAAACACACCGGTATGATAGCAGTTCATTCTTCATATCTCAGATGACGGGTGCAATATGACGTAACTTTGATCTTCCCATGTCTACGTAGAAACGTGAGACATGTTGTTTCTTGTTTGTATATATTTTTGACATGACAATGTCTTATAATTCGATAGAGCCGGCTGCACGCACGAAAAAACATGACTCATGCGGCGTTACCTCGCTCTGAGGCGTTCCATGTAAGGCTTGTGCAAGTGCAAGCGAGAGCGCGGAACGAGCGACAAAGAAGCACAATCGGCCTTTGCGTTCGGCAGCGTTCGACATCCGTCTCTCTCCTACTTGAGTGAGCGATGCGTCTGCGTGGACAGCTGCTAATACTTACATTTACATGTTTTGATCGAGTATCAAGTGCAGTGTAAAACTATTAAATTGTAAAAAAAAAATTGACATAATTGTATTTATGCGTACAAATAAATCTAACTTGATCAATTTCATTGTGATTTCCAATTACCTCCTTCTCTATATATATACAAATCTATTAAACAAATGAAATTAAAATTTTCTTTTGAAAAATGCTACCATTCCATCAGTATTTTCTTAAGACGTTGTCATGTTCAACTATCGTCAGTAAACCGACTTTACAGACAACCATTTTTTTATGTGCGATAAAAGGTTCGTCACTTCATCTTCATACCGGAATCATATATTAAATAAATAAATAAATAATGGTGGACATTTCACACAGCGCCATCTAGCCCCAAAGTAAGCTAAGCATAGCTTGTATCATGGGTGCCAGACAACTGATATAATACTTATATACTTTTTTGTAAATACATACATATAATACATATTAACACCCGGACACAGAACAAACATCAATGTTACAAATGTCACATAAATGTTTGTCCTGAGTGGGGATCGAACCCACGACCTACAGCGCAGAAGGTAGGGTTACTTACCAACTGAGCTATGAGGCCAGTCAAATTATTTATTATTTCTGAAGTTAGAAACAACACCGTACATACTCGTATCTGTTTTTCATCGCTTTGTTGGATTCCTGCATATTGATTCTCGTCATACGCACCAGTGTACATCAGTATTAACTTTTTGAACCCACACTCTTCTATTTAGTAGCTTTGATCATATTCTGTTGTTGAAGCATGCCCGCCCCATGTCGCCCCATTTCCCTAACGAGGTAAACAAAGCGTCAAACACCTTGGAAGAAAGGTGATTAATTTTATGCCATTAAGCCGGATTAAATATAGTATAATTATTTTTGGCACTTATTTTCTAATTAATGTATTTTTATTTAAGTAAATACAAATAAAATTACCACAAATAATTAAGAAAAGTAGTCAGTAATACTTATTTTAATGACTTGTGCCTAATAGGTGTAAGAACCGGCTGTTTAATATCGGATATATTCAGTTTGACACTGGCCTTTTTTTAAATATTATTTCTTTCAAAAGTGTTTCCAATGTAAGGAGACCGAGTCTCGACAAGAGGGAGTGGATTGGGGGTTAAATCCAGATTGGTTTACGTCACATGCTTTCGATTTCGTTGAATCTAAGTTTAAAATTCCAGTGAATTGTACGTTTC
The DNA here is from genome assembly GCA_947359385.1 of Chesias legatella. Taxonomy (NCBI): domain Eukaryota; kingdom Metazoa; phylum Arthropoda; class Insecta; order Lepidoptera; family Geometridae; genus Chesias; species Chesias legatella. The sequence continues at coordinate 710,862 of OX375784.1, read as the reverse complement.
AACGATAGGCTGTGTTCCGGTTTGAAAGGTGTGGTCGCCGGTGAAATTACAGGCACATGAGACATTCCACCTACACGTCTCAGAGTTACGGGCGCATACGATGCGACTTGGGTATTGTCGTACCTAGTAGGAGAGGACCCAAGTCGTATCGGTTATTATGGGCCGAGGTTACCACTTACCACCAGGTGGGCCGTCGGCTCGTTCCGTAACTAAATAACATAAAGGCAAATGCGGTGCTAAGTACATTTTTCAAGCAGTCATTGTCACAAAATTCAGTTCACTTTCATTCACTTGTTTCAACATCAAATTTAATTCTATATCAACATTCTATACGCTTCTGTAGTGCGTAATAGTAAATTTAGAAGGTGAAAGCCAAATTAATTCATTTGAACTTGACACAAAGTTTCGCGCGAGTTTAAAACCTTCCTAACTCTATGATTAGCATAGACTACAAACTCTTACAGGACGAATTCGAATCTAGACGAATCTAAATAGCAGGGTAGTATTAGAAACTGTCTAGTTCTGGTCTTCTTTGAATATGCAACAGGTATTTTTTGACAAAGCTAAAATACAAAACCATTTATTTAATATTTTATGAACTTTATTTATCTTGTCCATAATACGCATAACTGTAATGTTTTTGACAGCTTCCATTTAGCTACTGAATATGTATCGGAAATATGTCGATAGTGATTCCCAATATAAATAAAAATGAAAGAAACATCCCTGACTGACATATCGCAAATGCGCAGTTAACTTCTGCTGTTGAAAACTAGAAAATAAACTATCAGCTGTAAGTAGAATCGAATTTTCAAAATAGATTTAATATCAACAATACTAAAAATATGAAAGCTTATATGTTTTAATGAGTTCACGTGAGACATTAGGCAAGTCTCTTTTTTTAAATGATCTGTAATACAATACATGAATTATTTAAATAATTAATTGTAATACTTTAATCGTCAAATAAAATGCAGCACAATATTATGGTTTTAAAAAAGCTATTATTTGGAACTGGAACAATCTACAAGGCTATAATATAAGCAATAGCTAAATAATTATTTTTAAAAGGCGTGAATTATTTTTACAAACATATGTGACGGGCTGGATTCGTATTTAGGTGTGGGATATTGGTGACATTCGCATTGTGAGTCAGAGGCCGATATTGCATAGTTTCGGCTTCAATAGGTTATTATAACTACAGCTGTTTGAATATCCAATAATTCCAGCTGGTTGCCTTTATGCACTGCTGATCTGTAGATGCGTCTCATACAAATCTTCATACAAAATAGCCATTTTCAATAGAAAACAGTTAGTCTATGCTGACCGATGTAACAAGCATAATTTTAAGTTTGATTATATTTTATGTGTTTATTTTTGTTTGTTTATGATTTGCAAACACCGCAACTGCCGTCCGTGTCTACAATGTCTGGCTTTTGGCTGAAAACCAGCGCTGAGTTAAAACTTACTCAGTATGTGCTGAACCAACCATATTTTCGGCACATGGGCATTTATGGTTATTTTTTCTTGTCTTTTTTATTAGTTAATTGCCTTTTTGTGTATTTGTTTCCTATGTGCTGAATAAATGTGTTATTAAACTAATCTATCTATCTATTGAATCTAAAACTATTGTTGTATTTCAGACCGCCTCGTGGGCAAGTTCGTGCTCGGTTCATACATGTTCGCCCGCGGGCGCGCCCTGCAGCACTGGAACGCAGCGCTCGCCGCACCCATGGAGCATGTCAAGCAGTGGCATTCACTCACACATTAAACAGCCTGAGATCTTCTAAATATTTAGCTCTAATACGAACATTATAAACATATGTATAGCCTGCTCCTGTATAATACATTTTTACTAACCAAGAAATCTCCATACACATAGCGATCCTTATTCTGGATAGAGTTGAAGCTGACTTCAGTCGTTTTTGCTCCTGCTTTTATTGAATTCTGTATAATTATTTATGTATTAAGCGGGACTTAAGTCTTTATACTGCTATTTCTAGCATTAAAACTCCGTTACAGCAGTTATAGCATAAGTTATGATATTATTCAAAGAAATTATTTCGTCGCTAGTTATTTTTTCTTTATTCCACTTTGCCACGCTGTTTACAAAGGGGTTTTTCCACTGGAGTAAACATAAGTAGCTATATGATGAAAAAAATAAATGAACAACTAGCTTGGTGACCTGTTCCAGCAATAACGTAACTTCTTACATCCCCACTGCAAACATCGGCCTAATTTCTGGTAGCGAGAATGAATAGGACTTATCGAATTACCGAATTCACAGAATATGTAGTACATGCCTTCCCGTTTTTATCCCTGAGATATTTTGTCTTTCTTTTCAATTTGCGAACGTACCGAGTCTATTTAAGCCATAGCTAAAATGATTACTCTAAGAGTCACTTAAGCTCTGTTGGAAAGTTAAAGTTTACGTTTTATAAAGTGCAAGGGATTAAAATGGAGTGACCTTTTCTTCACCTTTTACATCACTCATCTCATAGATCATTTTTAAAGAATCTATAATACGGTGGGTAGTGTGGGGGCTTAATTTCTTAGACTTATACTTTAATACTAGCCTCTCGAATCATATTTCATCATGTTTTAGAAGAATGATAGTTTTGTGATTGTTTTGATTGGCTACTGAGGTGTGACTGACACGTAAGTTTATTTTCAAAAATAATTGGAACCGTGCTGCGTGAAACAAAAGCTAAGGTCTATTTTCCGATCTCGATGATACCAAGTTTGAAATCCCACACTATGTTTTAGTAAAACTATACTCTTATTGTACAGATACCTAACTCGCAATAATTCAAACATCTTTGTAATATCTACCGATATCTAATAATAGTACAAGGTAACGAAAGATATTTTTTCCCGTGTATACAGTGCTTTAAGGTCAAATTTTAAAGCCTGACAAAAATACAAGATTTAGAAGTTGTAATAGACGATTTTATTTTCGATTGATGTATATGTAAGAAAGGTTGGTAAAGATTTTTAAGGTGTATTTAAATCGCTGAAAAAGTATTAAAGAACGCTTACAAATGAATAGATACTTGCATGACTGAATGTTGTCTTTGTAAACTCTTGAATAGAAACTCCTTTTGTCCCTGTTTAATAAGTGATTCCTTAAACATGTATTAAATAAAAAATAAAAAAACCCAATATCGATGAATATTTTACTACTTTTACATTATTGTAGGTAATTTTAAATTAATATGTTACAGATAGTGTAAAATTATTTCATATTTTTCTGTAAATCATACATAATACTCATTTACCTACTTAAGTACTACAATTAATTAATATCGAGCTTTAGAGTCCCTTTAAAATATAAAATGATTCAAAACGCGATCCCTCCAGGCACATATCAAGAACATTATTAAAAATGATCAAATTTTTGAAAATATTTACGTAATACTTTATGGAAATATACGTCCTTAATCCTCTGCTTCTATCCTTTTCACTATAAATTTATATGTAAGGTTATAAAAACTAATAAAATAATACTTCATAAACAGTATTTTGCTCTATCAAGTATAAATCAAATAAGGGCTGTATAAAAGTAGTTACATAATAATAATATATAACGTATTTATTTTATTATAGATATATTTAAATACTTTACTCTCTGACTGTATCACCAAAATTGATATTGCTCAGTAAGTAATCTTATAAAATGAAATTTATTAACAAATATTTCGTCTGTAACTCTTTAAATGTGTAGTTATATTCATATTGATGTTAAAGATTTATGCCAATATACACATAATTGATATATTAGTAGTATTATTATCATATTATGCAACTGATATTGAAATAAATGATCATTATTTCATTTTGTTGTTTTATTTTCTATTACTGTCGTCTATGGGCGGCGGTTACCACTTTGAGTCGGGTCGTCAACTCGTACCGTTCCTTAAATCACATTAAAAAGAATTGGTATCTCTGAACCACTATTTAAATATTTTTCGATGCAAATCCTGGTATACAAATTTTTCTAGAGCGGCTGCTAAAAAAAGCTAGACCTTTTTTAGGGCTGCTCGCCCTAAATGGATGCAATGTTGAATTTGATATGGGTATAGCACGAAGTTAAATTTCATTGAAACTTATTATGGATACCTTAAATAAAAATTACTGAAATTCTCGTATTTTTGATACGTAAATTTCTCCAGTGGCATCAAAATTTTTTGATTTTGGTATTTGTTTCATTGGCCACAATTGGATCCAATGCTACTTAATCTGATTAATAGAATAGGTAGTAATTTTTGGTAATCTAAAAATTTCAATTAAAGCATAAATTGTATAGAAGTTAAACAATCCAAAACGTATAGAAATAAAGCAAGAAAAAGGAATGAAAATACGTTTCCACATACTAGTAGCAATGGAACATACTACTTAATAGTAAATAGAAAAATACCCCTGTTACGTTGGTATTTTCATATTTGCATACGAAAATAGGGTCTGTTTTTCTAGTCCAGCAACCTCCGATCTATGAACATTGAGGGGAGATGTGGTAAAGATCAAAAGCCTTTGGTTCCTTTGCGCGAAAATTCAGTTTTCTGAATCACTCGTTCGCATGCATGGAGACGGTTTTATGAGCCTTTTTAAATTTTCCGTGTATGTATATCCATTTGTATAGGTACATTGGATGATATGATAGACTCATGTTTTGTGCCAATTAGATAGTTAATGACAAGGAGTCAAGTTCGTGTTTACTATTTATAAAAAAAACATTTAATTCTTTTTACTTACCTAGATGTCTTATTCTCAGAGTGATTAGACGCTACAAATATTTTAATATACTCTAATCAGTAAAAGCGAAGGCGATGATTTTTTTAAATCTCTATACTGTTATCTCGTGTCTATACAGCCTAGAAACTGTCTTAAAATAATAATAATAATAATAATAATAATATTGGTGGACATTTCACACAGCGCCATCTAGCCCCAAAGTAAGCTAAGCATAGCTTGTATCATGGGAACCAGACAACTGATATAATACTTATATACTTTTCTTTTGTAAATACATACATATAATACATATTAACACCCAGACACAGAACAAACATCAATGTTACAAATGTCACATAAACGTTTGTCCTGAGTGGCGATCGAACCCACGACCATAGTACAAGCTAGGCTTAGTTTGGGGCTAGATGGCGCTGCGTGGAATGGCCAACATTATTATTATTATTATCTTACCTGATGGTCACTCGTAGTTTATACTTTTAACATTGTGTTGTGTTGTAATCGGATTCCTAGCTACTCGTATGTTTAATGTATTTAAGTCTCTAGCTTACAGACTAACAGATGGACAGACAAGAAAATCTAATAAATACGCCGTACAAGAACGCTCTCACAATGAAGCTAAATAATTTAACAAAAGTATTAGTATTAAGTAAGTAAGTATTAATTAGGTAATAACTTAGTAAAGTCCAATATGACCCTACGGGGAGTGTCAGGCTAGACAGTGACGTGAAATATGTGAAATCCCCGAATAACCTTGTACAATTTGGTGTATATAATATAGCCTGTAGTAACAATGGAAACAAACTTATACTTAGGAATATTACCACGTGCAGCTTTGCGGTGGATAAACGTGATAAAGCGACACCAGCCTCCACGAAGCGTCATTATTAAACTACGCGGCACGAACATCTGAGAGGTTAAGCCTCAAGGGAATACACAGGCAGACTATAGTCAGTAGATTATAGTCTTTCGAGGTCATGTAAATTGTTTCAGTAATAGTCTGCATGGGCAATGCCTGTACTACCGAGACTGAACATTTACTTAGCTTTTGGTATATTTTAGACATTTGACGCATCGGCAATTGACCTTAAACGAGCCAAAGCTAACTTTATGATAATAACCAATTGAGGGACAGAATCCTTTAAAATAATATCATTATGTAAACATACAAGTACAAAAAAAATACCCAGATACTGAATAAAACGATAATTACATAAATGTTTGTTCGGAATCAAACCTGCGATGCACAGCACAGTTCGGTCACAAAAGCTACACGCATGCTAATATCATCTATTTAGAGTTATTGGAAATACCCTAGATAAGTATAATTTTGGTAATTTTAGTAAAACACTGCATCACAAGAAATTGTTGGAATAAAAATGTGAACAAAATTCACACTGAATTTTATTCTTCTTCTTCTTCTTCGAGTTACCGGTTCTGTCGAACCAGTGTGGTGAAAGGATTGTAAGTGCACCTCAAAGAGGCTCCTTTCGTGCACTTGACACATGTCTTCGAATTTATAGTTCTAGGACATGTCGGTTTCCTCACGATGTTTTCCTTCACCGTTTTGAGAACGTGGTATTGCGCACATAAATCTTTCAATCGAAAAACTCATAGGTGCACGTCGGGATTTGAACCGGCGACCTCCGGCTTGAAACTCGGGGGTCAGTACCGCTAGACCACCACGCTCTCTAATGAATTTTATTAAAAAACTATCAAGCTGATAGTTTTTTTATCTCATTTAGAATCTCACATTTACGCAGTTATTCGGCTATTTAACTCTAAAACCTTCTGGATTATGCATTGCTCATGTACTTACTATGTTTCTAAACGATTGTATAATAGGTGTGGAAGTTTTCTCCTACATGAATTATGTCCGAATCTTTCATTCTGACTTTGTGCCATCAGGACTGTGTCGACGTCCCTTATTTAGATTTCTTGCCTGTTCTTCCCCATGGAGAGTCGGATAGGGTAAGCATAATCATTAAAAAATATTTTTACCCACTCATTTTGTCTGTTGTCTATTGTATGACTACCCTTAGCTAATAAAGGTAAAAAAACGTAGCGAGACAAGACAGGGAAAACTTATTTTTTTCTCCCTGTCTAACTCATTGCGGCGACGTTACAGGAATGAGATAGAAAATTGGAAGGTCTTCCTCAAACGAGCTCGGTGTTATTGCTGTTGCTTACTTAATTAAAACTTTGTTTGGGGAGGATGCCCTGTGACGGAATGTCTGGATGTTTAATTTTACGAATAATAAAATATATACTTCTTATTATTCCTAATAAGTTATACTATTATATCGTGAAACTATTTACTAATACTTTTATAATAATATATCATGCTTTATTATTGCATTATCCTAATAATTATATATTTAAAAAAAACCGCGAAACTTTTGCTACTGGACTGTATAAGATCCAAATTTACCCCAAAGTTATAAATAGGTCACCTGCTAACTTTATAAGTTGACTGGATATTTTGTTTTGACCGGGAATTATATTTCATTGTAATTTTATCATTTAGACTTTGCGGAATAAATATTACTACCTATATACCTGGGTAACACCTAGTTTACTTATGTATGAGGTGATTTGAGAATACTCTAATCTTGCCACTCTGATTACTCCGGTGATAAAAAAAATAAAAACATTCCTTGTCGGTATGATTAAATTCCCAATTAACTTTTAATACAACATAAAAAATTTACGACGGAACACGTAGAAAACATGGAACAATATATTTAATGTTGATTATCCGTGGCTAAGTCAGTTATTCCTTCAAAGTAAGGGGTCCGATTTTCGGAAAAAAAATTATACACATATCCTGTTTTTTTTTTTTATGTATTTCATTTACGGAATGTGCCGACGCGACGGCCCACCTGGTGTTAAGTGGTAACCTCGGCCCATAACAGCCGATGCGACTTGGGTCCTCCCATACTAGTTATGACAAGACCCAAGTCGCATCGTATGTGCCTGTAAATGTGAGACGTGAAGGTGGAATATCTCATGTGCCTGTAATTTCACCGGCAACCATACCTTTCAAACCGGAACACAGTAACGCGAATGCGTTACTGCTTGGCGGCAGAAAAGGGCATGGTGGCAGTACTTCCCCGAACGAACTTGGCGAGAGTTCTACTGCTCTTAAATAGGAAATAGGATTTCATGTTTAGCATCTGTTTTTTCTTGAAAAACCCCTAACACCAGCTTCCTTAGTTTATATTAGATCTAAGCTTAGTGGCATTCAGTGCATTAGTTCAGCTTAAATATGTTAAAACTTTGTGAGAAAATGTTTGAATCTCAGGATGAAATAGGGAATACAATAGAATAAAAGTCATTAAAATTCATATAAATTAATTCACCTTTAAAATATTCATACACGCACTTTCACAGATATCTTGACTGCTAAATAAAATTCAGAGTTGTACAAGCAATTCTCATACTTTTGAACCCATTTAAATTGGAATGAATAAATAATTGAGTGCTCTCAAAATCAATTTACCAGGACGTTAACGCAATGACTTCAAAATTGAATTTCAACTCCTAATGAAGTCTAAAATTCGATGCAAAATATGATTATTGCAGAGTGAAACCTTTAAGAGTGAGTGAGTAAGGAAGCTACCACGGAGCGTAATGGCCACTAAGCTCGTTACCACAAGGTAGAGATCATGACTGTCGATCCTGAGGCCGCCGGTTCAAGTCCCGAGGGGCTATTAGTAACAGTATTTACTACGCTGTTTATAAATAACAGCCTTAGAGTCGCGGCTTCAAACGTACCGGGATAAAAATAAACAAAACTAGAGCATGTAGGTTCAAACCTCGATTAAAAATACAGACGACACCTCAATCAATACAACGACAAGGTGTTCTCTAAATATAAGCAAGAAGCTCACCTCGGAGACACTTAAACGAGATTTTATACTTTCAGACGTTTCTTAGCACTTTGAAGTAATTACTTGAATCCCAAGTTACGACGTTCTTATAAGTCCAACCTCCATCCAACCTGTAAAAGTACTTTTATTGCTTATCATGTTACTTACCTTATTAGTGTAAGTGGACTTAGATAAAGTTTTAAAAAAGTAAGTTAAGTTAGTAAGTAAGTTAGTTTTTTATTTAAGTTATTTTTTTATTAAGTTTATAAGTTTTTTTTTTTTATTTTGTTTTCGTTTTTTGATATAGGAATAAAATTGTTTGTGTTTTAGGTGGCATGAACAATGTAGTTAGATAAAATATACTGACTAAGTTTATGCTTTTAACAAATGCTCGGTTGGCCTGTAACGCCCCTGGTACCGGTCGCGTTACAGGCAGGGCTATTGCCAACTAAACACGTAGCCGTTACTTGTGTGCTGTTCGTTTCCCTTCTCAAATCTTGTTAAAAACGAATATTCTACGAATAGTAATTATCTTGTAGATATGCTTTCGATCCACATTTTTGTATCACAAAAAGATTTTTATTTTAAATAAATCTATTTATTTTATTTATATTGGAATTTGATTAACATAAATTATGATTATGAACTTTTATGATAGTATATGTTAATTATGAGATCTTTATTCCAAAACTTAAATAATCGTGGCTTGCCGTGGCATCACCAAATTCTATATAGAAACCTTGTCAGTATTAAAAAACTTCGATAAAACCCACGCTTTTTGAAACAGACGTTATCCACAAATCGGATGACAAACCATTTATCTCTTGGTGATGTGATTCATCCCTTATAATCCCTCAGATATTTTTATCTTACCTTTTTCCGGTATGTATGTAATAGGTCAGTTTAAGCTTAACGTGAATTTTACTGTTTTTTGATTCATGGTAGATTTATTGCCAAAATACGTTTCGGTTACTACATGTATAGTTTATTTGGGCTTGTTAACCAAAATGCAATAACAAAACAGCATAAATAGATTAAAATTTCCTGGAGAGTAAGGCAGAGCAATGCAACCGTTTTCTTCAATAATCGTGAGAATCCGGACTTCACATCATCGCCACTGTTCTCTTACTAAAAATACGTTCTTCAAGCAAATTCTGCCTTAAGTAGTAACACAGGTGAAACCAAGTGGACAACAGAATAGGTGGAGTAGCAGTAATTCCCAAAATGAACTTGGCACAAGTTCTACAGCTTGAACGGCTGATAATTTGTTTATAGGTACACTCTCAGATACTTTGTGTAACCAAACAAAACTGACCTATGTAATAAAGACAAAAAAAACTGGGAATGTTATGTACAACATTTATCAGAAATTAAACATGCTTTTTATGTAAATGACCTTTAGACATAGTTTTTTGCATACCTAAAATGATGTAGGTAATTTTATTACAAAGTTACTTATCATGTTATATGATAATGCAGTAGGTAAAAACTGAAGTAATATCAGAGGAAAACAAAAACAGATTTTAGGTACTTTCACATTTTCACAATATAATAATAATAATAATAAATAATGGTGGACATTTCACACAGCGCCATCTAGCCCCAAAGTAAGCTAAGCATAGCTTGTGTCATGGGAACCAGACAACTGATATAATACTTATATACTTTTCTTTTGTAAATACATACATATAATACATATTAACACCCAAACACAGAACAACATCAATGTTACAAATGTCACATAAATGTGTGTCCTGAGTGGGGATCGAACCCACGACCTACAGCGCAAAAGGTAGGGTTACTAACCAACTCAGCTATGAGGCCAGTCAATATAAGACTTAGACTAAAGAAACTTGTTTTAAAAATGGCTCATTATCAGCATAATGCTTTTAAATATGTTACACACAAACTTTGGAATACAACGACAATTCTTTTTTTTATGTGAATTACAGAACGAGCCGGCGGCCCACCTGGTGTTAAGTTATAACCTCTGTCCATAACAACCGATGCGACTTGGGTCCTCCCCTACTAGGTACAACAAGACCCAAGTCGCATCGTATGCGCTCGTAACTGAGACCTGGTGGAATGTCTCGTGTGTCTGTAATTTCACCGGCAACCACACCTTTCGAGCCGGAACACAGTAACACGAAGGCGGTAGAAAGTGGCACGGTGGCAGTACTTCCCCGGATGAACGCGGCGTGATTTCTACTGCTCTTAAAAATGTATTTATCTTTTAGTTTTTCATGAGTTTTATTTTTATTAAGTGATTTAATGACTATGTCGCTGTTGGTGAATGTAAACATGATTGTGTTATCAAGTTGACATTGATTCATTAGTATTTATTGATTATTTATTTAATGGAATTAAAAATCTCAAATTAGATTTTTGCCATGCTGTGAAGTAGGCTGTACTTTTTATTATTCTTGTCTTTATGTGGCTTAACCTTGTTTCGCAAAATAGAAAAACACGAATTGTAATACTAAATACATTGTTGAAATTTTCTATATATTTAATAAAAAACTAAACAAATATTGGCTATTGTAAATGTATAAGTCGACATAACTATAAGAAAATAGTTAGCGCGTTCTAAGTGACAAGATACCGTATTTATCTTTATAATTAGGGACAATCTGACATCCACAGTAGACTACAATATCTGTACCCTTATACATTGCATAACCCATGAGATATTTTATTCATTTCACACATCGCCATCTATCACCAAAGTAAGCTAAGCCTAGCTTGTATCATGGGAACCAGACACTGATATAATACTTATATACATTTTTGTAAATACACATATATACCCAGACACAGAATAAATTCTATATTCGTCATACAAATTTTTGTCCTGGGTGGGAATCGAACCTACAAACTACAGCGCAGAAGGCAGAGTTACTACCAACTGAGCTCTGAGACCATATTATCTCTCTAAATCGTCTAGGACGTTTTTCTTACAACATTGCTGAGTTTTATGGCCCATTATTTGACTACATTGCGTTTCGGGAAAATTACTAAAGACAGATATACAACTAACTTTTATATAAACAACTGTCAGTAAACCGAACTATTTACTTATTGAGAAGTATGAACTGATTTAGGTCTAATGAAATTTTGGTTACGTAGCTATGCTAATTGGGTAATACTGCCTTTAAAAGTCTCGGGTTCAACCCTCTTCATAGTGAGCTTACAGTTTTTTTTCGGTGGCTAACCACCGAATCTAAATATCTAAATATGTGTGTTATACAGGGATATAATAGAATCAGTGGTCTGGGCTATAATATTTTATGCTACTACTTGAAATTACGAAACTGTACAAATTTACTCATAAAATTTCCTTCTTATAGATTAACAAAGCATGGGAAAATAAATAATTATATTTAATAAAATATTAATCTTATTATACTTTATATTGTTAAATAGTTTTTGCACACTTATTCATATCTTTAGTCAGAAAACTTCGTGGATAAGCCACAAACTAAATAATATAACTAAGCAGTTTGATTGAGCCCTTGTTATGTCATAGTCCCTTCGCGTTCGCCTGTTGAATGTGGCCGGAATTTTCCGAGACATTTCAGTTATATTGAGGAAGGTAGTCTAATGATGCAGGAAATAATTATAGTTTCCCTGTTTTTGCATATTTTCTACAGTAATTATTAAGTTAAGTAATTCTCGTAATAAAATTACTTCTTCTTCTTCTTCGAGTCACCGGTTCTGTCGAACCAGTGTGGTGAAAGGATTGTCAGTGCGCCTCAAAGAGGCTCCTTTCGTGCACTCCACACATGTCTTCGAATTTTTAGTTCTAGGACATGTCGGTTTCGTCACGTTTTCCTTCACCGTTTTGAGATCGTGGTATTGCGCACATAAATCTTTCAATCGAAAAACTCATAGGTGCACGTCGGGATTTGAACCGGCGACCTCCGGATTTAAACTCGGGGGTCAGTACCGCTAGACCACCACGCTCTCATAAAATTACTAAAATAATCAATCTTGCTAATTAGTGAGGCATATTATTGTGAGGATAAAATTTTATGGGTCATGTTATGGATACCCAATTAGTTTAACAATAAAGAAAACAATTAAACAATCCTGTCCCATTCCTACGTTGGATTACATTACTAGCTTTGTCAACAAATTAACTACCAACCAAGGTCTATACTACCTGAGTCAAATAAAATACAGATTCGGTTTCTTCGTAATTTCGATTTATTTCATTAGTTTGATTTCTATGTACAGTATATAATTCATACAGTCATACAGTAGCGTAGATGATATTCTTTAATCATAAATATATATACAATATTGTAAAGCTTTTGTATATCTGTTTGTTCGAGGATCGCGCATTCTAGGTACTAATATTGATAGAATTTTTAGTTACCACACAGATAAAAAGGTTATTATGTAAAATTAGAAAAAAAAGGAAAAGTCATCATATCATCATACTGTCGTAAAATATTATAAATCTGTGAGCATCTGGAAGTAGGTCTGGCTGATCAGTTCAGCCGATCTGAAATTAATTATTGTGATGTTTTGCTGTGTATAATTTTAAAACCAAAACCAAAAAATACCAAAAAATTCGGTAATACAAAGCATAAAAAAATTAAATAAGTGTCACATTTTCCGATTTTCCAAAATGATATTTAGAAATGCCAAAATTGAACCTTATAAAGCTGGACATTGGTTAAATAATTCATCCGACATTTACACTATTTATTCATACATTGAATTTATTCAGTCGTATATTTATAGCTGTCATTTCCATGAGATATCCTCGTTCGCAATGCCGTAAAAATGTCGAAACGTTACATCGAGTTTATTGAGCGTCCCGCATCATTATAAAAGAGGCCCAACTTACGTTATTTCTTTCTAAGTTATCCTTTTGCAACATCTGTACAGAAATGCAATGTTATTAAATAAATCTGTTGAATGCTAATTACTAATCACTGAATCAAATGAGAGCGTGGTGGTCTAGCGGTACTGACCCCCGAGTTTCAATCCGTAAGTCACTGGTTCAAATCCCGACGTGCACCTATGAGTTTTTCGATTGAAAGATTTATGCGCGCAATAACACGTTCTCAAAACGGTGAAGGAAAACATCGTGAGGAAACCGACATGTCCTAGAACTAACAATTCGAAGACATGTGGCGAGTGCACGAAAGGAGCCTCTTTGAGGCGCACTTACAATACTTTCACCACACTGGTTTGTCAGAACCGGTGACTCGAAGAAGAAGAAGACTGAATCAAATTATACCCACGCGACTTAAGTGCGTATTTTAATAATAAATATAATTAATAGTCCCTGTCGCAAATACCTCGGCGTTCGATACACAGCGATAAAATTTCCGCAGGAAAGAAAATTAATAGATGGCCCGTTATTTCATATTTGATATTAAGGTAACTATTACTATGTCTTCTTGAAAGTATCGAACATTTTAAGAGCAGTAGAACTCTCGCCAAGTTCGTCCGGGGAAGTACTGCCACCATGCCCATTTTTGCCGCCAAGCAGTAACGCGTCCGCGTTACTGTGTTCCGGTTTGAAAGATGTGGTTACCGGTGAAATTACAGGCACAAGAGACATTCCACCTACACGTCTCACAGTTACGGGCGCATACGATGCGACTTGGGTCTTGTCGTACCTAGTAAGGGAGGACCCAAGTCGCATCGGTTGTTATGGGCCGAGGTTACCACTTAACACCAGGTGGGCCGTCGGCTCGTTCCGTAACTGCATCACACAAAAAAAAAATTTTTGAGAACGTTATTTTGTACATGTATGATGTCCTGTCGATGTTGTGTCGTTCACATTGGCATGTCACGAAATATAATGTTGTCTTCTATTTTATGTCTAAGAAAAATGTTCATACTGTCGTAAACAAATTTTACACAAGGAATTCGGTAATTCAAACACGTTGCTTCGAAAAATATTGTATCAATCTTGTTAAGTCATTTACATACTTTTTGTTAGACAATGTATCAGCAAAAATATATTTTATCTGTTTATTTTTACTGTCCTAGGCTTATTTAAAAATGTTGACAAGTTATTTACTAGGCATCATTCTTTTGACATATATAAGACGAAGGCACAAAACACATGTAATAAAAGAGTGATAAATACGAATTTGGAAGAGAAGAGGAAGGCCAAAAATAAGATTGATCGATTGTGAAAGAGGAGTGTGGAAGCGAAAAACAGAGCGCCAACCCCAAATAAATTGAGAAAAGTAAGATGGAGAGATAAAAATAATTTTGACAAGTAATTATTTTAATGTATACCTGTTATTTCTCTCGCATCTCCTATACCCAAAAAGGAACCATTTATTCGTTATTTAATTCCTCCCACTGCTTATAATCACGCCGGAGGTGAACGAGGCAGGAGGCGACTGAGTTATATTTTTTAAGTTGAAATAGGTAGGTAAGATACTGACGGTTGGCAACCAACGATTGGATTGTATTGTTTACAGTGTGACCTTTCGGGTACAATATTTATCATCATATTACAAAGTAATGCTACCATATCTGAGCTGTAAACGATTTATATTGTAGCCCAGTAAATCAAGAAACTTGAGCGTGAAAAAGAAGGTTCATATTACATGTTTTCTGATAGAATAAAAATATGTTGTGAAAACGCGTCTAAAACTTGCTGGGTATCAGGGGTTACTATGTCGACGGATGCTAAAGATACCTATATCACTAACCTATATTAAAAAACTAACTATACTGAGTGAGTTAATTTATTATAACGATTACATCAGTTCGCTACTAATATTGTAAATGAGTCACAAAAGTATTGAACAATTTATGTGCTCTGTTCATTGCAAATAAATTCGCAGGATCAGGATAAATTAGGGACGCAAAAATGAATTGTTTTTGTTATGGCCAGAGGTTATCGCTTAACATAAAGTTGGCCATTCTGCTTTTTCCGTAATCTATACGCATAAAAAAAACTGTCGGCTCAAAATACATAGCTGTGGTTGTTAGCAGAGAATAACTAGAAATACTTCATTTATCCATGAACAAAAATACTGGACCTTGAATTTGGCCTAGCCATAAAATTAAAAGCTAAGAAGTTTGCGATAAGAATGAGTCAATAAATAAATTGTTGGTCGTAAAGATTAGACTGAGAATTTACAGAATCAAATAAATTGATCCAACGTATGTCACATGCTCCTGAAATATTAGTAATGCAATATTTCGATATTAACTCGATTTTTTTTTTTCACATGGAAACTTTGCATAACGCACATCAGTTATTCACTTGGTATTCAAAGTTGAACAATCTTCGTTGTTTATATGAAGCCCCTATTCAGTATATCAGGGAATTGAACACCATACAGGAAACAGGCTGACATGAATAGGAAACTATTGAAAGCTTAAGTTGAAAGCATTCAGTGGCACTGATAGAGCCCTTTTCATGTTAACATGACAGTAGGTATGCGAAGGCCTGGTTTTATCGACAAGCAACTATTAATGATTGATAAAATTATTGCTATCTTAAAATGTTTTCGTCAGCAAAGTTATGGACCTAGCCTAGCTCGTAGTATCCCCTAAATGAAACGACACTTAGCTAGAGTATTTGGTTCTAGTGTTCATAAAAACATGGAGTACCTTACAGTATATACGACACAACAATACATGTCGCGGTTTTCTTTTATGACGTCTTTAAACAAAGAAAGAAAACAAACTTTCTTGTTTAAAAAATTCACGTTTCAAAATAGGACAAACGGAAAATGAAAATTCAAATAAAATGACATGAATTTTGAGCTCGGGTACAAATTATCTGTTTACTACTTGTCAAGCGCAGCCGCACGCTGTGATTAATATAATCAACCAATTTTTCCTTTTTTCCAACAATTATTTTGTTTTTTCCAAAAAAAAGTTTTCTCCAAATCAAAATTCTGATTTCAGTTGTATTTGAATCGATGGAATCAAAGGCTTATCAATTTTTCCATCGCTACAATTATGGGTCAATATAATCTGTCTCCGTCGGCGCTTAAAAGGTTAATTTATCATTAAAAGTTTGAAGATTTCAGATTTAAACAATGTTGTCAGTCCCGTCACTGCGTAGTTCGTTATAACGAATTACGAATTACATAAGGAGTTACAGAATATGATGCAGTTGTATTTATTTGATTCCAGTTAAGTAAAGTACAATTTTAGAGCCAGCAAAGCTGGCTGAGAGCGTGGTGGTCTAGCGGTACTGACCCCCGAGTTTCAATCCGGAGGTCGCCGGTTCAAACCGATGTGCACCTATGAGTTTTTCGATTGAAAGATTTATGTGCGCAATACCACGTTCTCAAAACGGTGAAGGAAAACATCGTGAGGAAACCGACATGTCCTAAAACTAAAAATTCGAAGACATGTGTCGAGTGCACGAAAGGAGTCTCTTTGAGGCGCACTTACAATCCTTTCACCACACTGGTTCGACAGAACCGGTGACTCGAAGAAGAAGAAGAAGCAGTTAAAAGGCAGTACTTCCGCGTTTAGCTTTGCATACAGTTGTAGTATTATAAAGCTGATTAACATGAAATTCAGATAAAAACTATTATTGATCTTATTTTCATGTGGTACATTACGGGGCGAGTAGATGACCCACCTGGTGTTAAGTTGTAACCTCTGCCCATAACAAGCAACGCTACTTGGGTCCTCCCCTACTTAGATAAGACCCAAGTCGCATCGCATGCGCCCGTAACTATGAGACGTGAATAAATGGAATGTCTCATGAATGTGATATTAAATTTCGTTTTTATCCTCTGCGTACAATGAATGTCAAACAGTCTGAGAGAGTGGTAGAAAAACATTCGGTACTAAGATTAGCTAGTTCTACTTGTCTTATATTTTCTATTAGTTTGGTTATGCACTCATATATTTAAATTTAGAAATAACATTTCACTGTTATCATGGTAATAAAAAAACATAAGTAAAAGCAACAACAATTATTGACCTCACAAGTATTCGATAAGTTTTATCTCATTATTGCATAGCTCCTTTCTACAGCCTATCAAGTGAAATTATTATCTTCTGGTATAAAAGCCAGGGGATAGCTGGTAGGAGCACAGTTGAACTCGAACCGGGTTGGCTGCACGATGAGGGCTATTCTATTGGTAGTGTTAGGCCTGGCCTCCATGGCCATGGCTCGACCGACGGCGGACGATCTACTAAATATGGGTAAGAAATTTTATTTCCTGGTTCTTTGACGGGTCCTCACATCGTTAACTTCCTATAATTTCCTTGGTCCTCTGTATTTACTACTCATCTTTGACTGGCTCTAGAGAGATAAAGGGAGATTTGAAATACGAATTGCTAGAATAACCCAATGTCTTCATATTCTTATACAATCAGTGAACAGTATAAAGTCATCAACCAAACTACCATGCTTTTTTTTTAATACCAATTTATATAATAAATTATTTACTTTTAGATCTGAAACAAAGGCAAGTGTTCATCCTGAAACTTTTGAACCACGTCATGGACCCTGTAATGGACAAGGACATACAAGACATTGCATACAACTACAAACTGGAGGAGAACATCAAGCTCTATTCTGTGAGTATTTGTGTTTTTTACTTATCCTGAAGTAAAAATCTGAATACTATAATGCAGTCTATAATGCTATATATAATGTGTATAATGCTGTTTTGTGTACCTAAATAAAGTTTTTTTTTTATTTTTTACAGAAAACTGATGTCGTCAAGACGGTGGTCAACATGATGAAGGTCGGAACTCTGCCCCGCGGAGAGATCTTCACCCTCCACGTCGAACGTCAAATGAAGGAGGTTGTCAGCATGTTCCATCTGCTGTACTACGCCAAGGACTTTGCTTCGTTCATCCAAACTGCCTGTTGGATGCGTGTGCACATAAACGAAGGCATGTTCGTCTATGCTTTCAGCGTAGCGTGCCGCCACCGTGAGGATTGCAAGGGAATCATTCTCCCTGCCCCCTATGAAATCTACCCCTACTACTACGTTCGCGCTGATGTCATTCAGAAGGCTTACTTGATTAAAATGAAGAGAGGTCTTCTCGATCTCAAGCTGTGCGATTTCTACGGAATCAAGATGACTGATAAGGGAGTGTATATCATCGACGAAAACGTGTATGACAAACGTGTTTACTTGAACGATGAAGACAGACTCAGATACTTTACTGAAGATATCGATCTTAACACCTACTACTTCTACTTCCACATTGACTATCCGTTCTGGATGAAGGACATGACCATGAACAAGTTCAACGTCAACAGGCGTTTTGAGATGACTTATTACGTGTACCAACAGATCCTTGCCAGGTACTACATGGAACGTCTCTCAAACGGTCTCGGACCCATCACTGAACTGTCATGGAACAAACCCATTAGGAAGGGATATTGGCCTTGGATGATGCTGCACAATGGTGTTCAGCTCCCCGTAAGGTTAAACAACCAGATGATTGTCCAAGACTATGATGTCAGTAACGTTAATCTGGTGGAAACCTACGAATATATCATCCGTCAAGCTATCATCAAGGGCTACATTGAGGTACTTTTAGTTTCATTCCTCACAATATATTACTATCATTTGGTCAGTAGATTCACTACTTCTTTTTTTTTTACAGGTCAACGGAATGAGGCTAGAACTTACGAAGACTGATGACATTGAAACTCTTGGAAAACTGATATACGGCAAGATTGAAAAGCCCGAGTTTGAATGCGAGAACTGTGCTACTGCTTACCGCTACCTTCTCATCATCATGAAATCTTGCCTTGGTCTCAACACTTTCCACAGCGACAAGTGAGTCTTGAAACTTTTTTCTCTTTTGTGAATCAAAAGCAAAATTTAAAAAAGTTTACTTCGTATGGAGTAAGTGCCTATACGTCTTTTTTAACCTCACGAACATTTTTAGGTACTTCGTTGTTCCCTCCGTACTGGACAGCTACCAGACTGCCCTTCGTGACCCTGTTTTCTACCAGCTGCAGAAACGTCTCGTCGACTTGGTATTCCTCTTCAAAAAACGCCTGCCCTGCTATACTAAAGAGGAACTTTACTTCCCTGGAGTTCAAATTGACAACGTTATGGTTGACAAACTTGTCACTTACTTTGATGACTACCTCATGGATATGACCAATGCCGTTGTTTTGACTGATGATGAAATCAAGAAGACCACTTCAGATATGACTATCTTCGCCCGGAAACGTCGTCTGAACCATCAACCATTCAAGGTTACCCTTGATGTCACATCTGACAAAGCTGTTGAGTGTATTGTGAAGATCTTCTTGGGACCCAAGAAAGACCATCTGGGCCGCCTCATCGACATCAACGTCAACCGTGTCAACTTTGTGGAACTTGACTCCTTCGTTTACCAACTTGTAAATGGAAAGAACGTAATTGTGAGGAATTCCTATGACATGCATAACTTGGTTCGCGATCGTATGATGACACGTGACTGGCTTAAGAAACTCGAGACCGTCACCGACATAAAAGACCTGCTTATGAAGGATATGAGAAACATGAACACTGGCTTCCCCACCAGACTCTTGCTTCCTAGAGGGCATGTCGGTGGTATGGATATGATGCTCTACGTCATGGTATGCCCCATGAGATTGGTTGACAATGTTGACCTAAAAATGTTCGACCAGGCCCGCAAAGACTTCGGGGTTGACTTCAGATCTACCTTACTTATGGACAAGATGCCTCTTGGTTTCCCCCTGGACAGACATATTAACGTTGCCACGTTCTTTACCCCCAATATGAAATTCGTCGACGTAACAATCTACCATAAGCAGCAGGTCTGCGATATGAAGACCAGGTGGAACAGGTATGTCCTCAAGGAATTCAACATGGTGGACATGACCATGACTGGTACTTACACAGTTGATAGTAACGTCAACATGGGATATAACGCCATGCACGAGAATGTTATGGATTTTTAAAACAAAACTAACGACCAATAAAATACAGCAAATAATTTCCATGCAATTTTAATAAATTAATTTCAGTTTATGTTTTCAAGTTTTTTATTACCTTATTACCTTAATCTGTACTGCTACCCTACTAGAAGAACTTCTTCGACTACAACATGTTATATTTCCTTTATAACGAGACTTAATTATTATTTTCAGTAGCTATACATTATCATACAGATGCAATGCACATACACTTACATACACTTAAAGGTTATTAAATTTGTGGAATCAATCTAGCATTACATGCACATTTGTCACTTATCATATTTTGATCTTCTTACTTTAAATTTTTGGGGAAAATAAACCTACACTTTGATTATTGTTTGCTTGAGATAGATGACCTTAAACAGAATTCATGTTAAATAAGCAAATGCTTTTAGATGTTAAATGGGAACTAAATCCCCATGTTAGTGATGAGGGAACCCCAACGTAAAAACCATTCACTCTAAATATTTTTAACTTAAACTTTAAATTAACTTAAGGACATCAATCTCAAGCTAAAAACCTGTTTTGATTAAGTAGGAAGTATTTTGATACTTGGACTAGACTTGGATGAATGATGTTGATTCCCACAGTGTCTAAGCCTAAACGTAGTGAATACCTAGCCAACTGTATTTGCAGTGTTCATTTTAGATTGTTGTTGTGTTTAGATTGTTGATTTAGATGTTTACTATAATCATTAATGCCACCAAACAGAAAAATTATCTAATATAATCAATTTCTGTTACATCGTAAATCAATAACAAAATATTAAAGTATTCGCGGAGCTCTTGGATATATCGGCTCAGTCACTGTTATTGTGATGTTTAGTGCACAAAAGGAACCTATTTCAGGCGCACACTAATCCTTTCACGACACTGGATCGACAGAGCCAGTGACACGATTAATGGTAGTAGTAACGAAGTAGATAGATAAAAACATTTCTTTCAGCACAAACATAGGAACAATAGTTACATGAATAGCAATATAATAAAAACAAAAACATTAAGTCCCTACGCGCCCTGTGCTGAAAAAGGAGATGGCTCAGGATATGCTGAGAATATTCAGCGCTGATTTTCAGCCAATAAAACTTTTATTATTGACGACACGTACAAGGTCGGGTGGCAATGCGGTTAACATATAACTTAAAAATTAATCATTGAATTAAAATAAATACGACATGTCGTTCACAGGATTTGAACCAGCGACCTCCGGATTGGAAGTTAGGGTCTGTAACATCACCCTTCCATAATTGACAGTGACTGCATATTCGTCACGTAATTCAATTTTCAATTTTTTTTTATATATTTGTAATCTGTGGTAAACGGGTGTGGGTTCCACAGGGAATAATTTATTTAAGTATTTATTTTTATGTTAGTAGTTACTGTGTGACTGTCAGTTTACCGCAATAAAAAAAAACATGAACGTGGCTATCTAAAACTCCATTGAGCTTGAAAAATCTTTCAAAACTCTCCTACTCCAATGTTCTAATTGTTGAATTTACAATCTTATTAAAGTGAACAAGGTGGCATCGCTTAGACAAAGCATTGCGCAATCACAGTATCTTCAAAATTGTGCACAGACTGAACTCGAATCGTTATATCGGCGTAGAGGGTCTACGAGAAGCAGTGTGTTTAGTTCCAATTCTCAATTGGACCGTTGTTGCTTCGAATTTGAACCAGGAGTGCATCCGTGGGTTGATGTCACTTTTGGAAAGCGCGTCTATCTATCAATCTGGTAGCGATCCCGTAGTGGATTATTCCCCACAAAATGAATAGGCAAACTTCCCCATTTATTTCGATATATTTTTTTGAAAGGGGATTACCTCTTTTCAAAACAAAAGTATTATGCACCTAAGTCCTCCCGTACTTAGGTTTTTTTTTATGTAATACAGTTACGGAACGAGCCGACGGCCCACCTGGTGTTAAGTGGTAACCTCGGCCCATAACAACCAATGCGACTTGGGTCGTCCCCTACTGGGTACGACAAGACCCAAGTCGAATCATATGCGCCCGTAACTCTGAGATTTGTAGGTGGAATGTTTCATTTTCAACCACACATTTCAAACCGGAACACAGTAACGTGAATGCGTTGCTGCTTGGTGGCAGAAATGGGCATGGTGGCAGTACTTCCCCGGACGAACTTGGCGAGAGTTCTACTGCTCTTAAAAGGTATGGGAAGACCGCGAGGTACTGTATTGCGCCCGTTACTTTGAGACGTGAAGGTGGAATGTAAACAAGTCCTTAACTATACTCCACCTTATGGTGGAAACTTCACTGGTTTCTCTATTATTTATACGTATGTAACATGATTCATGTACTGTATGTTTCCCGAATAAAGCAAAATATAAAAAGTCTCACGCGCATTTAATTTCACCAGCAACACACCTTTCTAAACGAAATACATAAGTGCGTATGCGTTACTGCTTAGTGCCAGAAATAGGTGTGGTGGCAGTATTTCCCCAGATGAACTAGCACAAATTCTACTGATAGAAAACTTCCGTTACACAAAAAAATAATACTAAATGAAATAATAATAATAATATTTATTTTAGTAAACTTAATCTAAGTGTTTATTGACCCTCTTTTAAGTTTAGATACCTGTGTTAGAGGGTCACGCTCTTCCGTAGTACAGATTTATAGATTAAGAATTTACAATGAAAAAATAAAAAAATACAGTTAGATAATTAGTGACATTAAAGTAAATAAAAACTAGCTGGTTAATGTCTACGATAATTAAAAATTTTTTGGAATTAAAAAAAATCACATTTACAATATATGTTTTTTTTTTTATGTGATACAGTTACGGAACGAGCCGACGGCCCACCTGGTGTTAAGTGGTAACCTCTGCTCATAACAACCGATGCGACTTGGATCCTCCCTTACTAGGTACGACAAGACCCAAGTCGCATCGTATGCGCCCGTAACTCTGAGACGTGTAGGTGGAATGTCTCTTGTGCCTGTAATTTCTTTCAAACCGGAACACAGTAACGCGAACGCGTTACTGTTTGGCAGCATAAATGGGCATGGTGGCAGTACTTCCCCGAACGAGCTTGGCGAGAGTTCTACTGCTCTTATATGTGGATACTTCCTGAAAATCCGTTTACTAGCAACATTTTACTTGTATCCAGGTGTGGGTGTGTGAGTGTATGTATGTGTGTTGTGTGTGTGTGTGTGTGATTAATATAGGTGGATATTGCACATAGCGCAAAACTGAAGAACTTTAGTCACTAAAGGAATAGTATCACACTACTAGACTGGATAACGAATACTTACACACTTTATATTGTTAATCATTATCATCATCTTCAGACATCCACTGATGTACAGGTCTCCCCCTCAGATTTCCATAATGAACGGTCTTGAGCAACCTCCATCCTTGATTTGCTGCAACTATAATTATGTTTATTCGCCGGCAGCGCCTCTGGTGTTGCAGATGTCCATAGGCGACGGTGACCACTTACAATCACCCTTCCAACGGAACGCAGCAACACGAGTGCATCACTGCTTGGCGGCAGATTACCAAGTGTGGTGGCAGTACTTCTCCAGGCGAACTCAGCACAAGTTCTACTGCTACTTTGGGTTGGTTTCGCACCACCCAGGGGACAAGTGTAGAGATTAAAAGGGTAATCACTTACGGACGCGAGCAACGCAGGCCCCCACACACCTAGATCCACATTACATTGATATTTTCTAAAAATTTGGTCCCAATTACCTTTCGGCCGCATTCTGTAGGTATACGGTAAGTTTCGGTGAAAGAAATGTCAGTTTTTGTTAAATCGCTACGTTCAATTGACTACTGAATATACTCGTAGCATAAGAACAATAAATTTACGAGAAAACGATAAAAACTATAAGTAATTATATCTGTTTATACTTTGACGATGAGAAATTAAACATGCATTGATCTTCTTATCTATAATAATAAATTATGACATTGTAATATAAAAAACAAACAATAAACTTAAACAAGTCCAAGGGTTCCGTCAGCCCCTTCAGCAGTTCCAAGCAACAATTGTATCCATTGGCAGGGTGCCAAAGCTTGAATTGCATGGGCATTTTAAGTGCCAGAGGCATCGGTGCGTATAGAAAATTTCACAGAAAAGGTACAGTGAGATTTGACTTCTCTTAGGTCCATCAAGCTTTGCAGCTAAGAAGTCTGGTGACATAGTAGTTAGAGCGTGCTGGGCCAGTGGCACAGACCCCGAGTTTTAATCCGTAGGTCACTGGTTCAAATTATGACCTGCACCAATTAGTTTTTTAAAACATACGTGCGCAATACCATGTTCAAAAACAGTGAAGAATAATTGAGAAAACCGACATGTATCTACCAGAACCAAAACAACAACGAAGAGCAAAAGGAGCCTTATTAAGGCGCACTTTTATCCTTTCGCGTATTGGTTTAGAGTGGCAAGGTTAATATTAGTAAGCTTGTCTGCGATGCAGGAGTTCCGGCTTCGAGTTAAGCAGGAGGCAAACAATAATCAAGTTTTTTTTTTTTTATGTAATACATTTACGAAACGAGCCGACGGCCCACCTGGTGTTAAGTGGTGTTACTGTTGAAACTGGAATCCAAATTTAGAGGTACGCGCGTATGTAAACATTTTGTTTTTATAATAATTGTACCACCTTACCTCCTTGCTCAATAAAAGCCAGTCATTTATTTAATTACTAATACGAGAATTTTTAATAAACAACTAGCCACATCAACAATTGCTTAAAATTATTCAGTGTGCACTAAAACTTAAAAATTGGGAAAGAAACTTTATTTATTTATCTAAACGTGGTGTTCAACATCAAAGTTAAATGATTTCAAACGCAAACTTCGTACATGATTTTTGATGTGAAACATCTATAGCCGCACGTAAAACCGATTTCTGGCGTGGCGACGCGTCGCCACGGCATGCGTTGCATATTACTTTTACAAAATAATGTCGATGTTTCACATCTGCCAGGGGTCCCGTGACGGCTCACATTTTTTTTACGCCGGAAATGAGACTTGCAATCTTTTAAGAAATGCCTAATATCTGGAATTGAAGCGAAGAATGAGAATATCAAAGTTTCGAACAAACACAACAAAAATTTTAAGAGGTTACTAACTACTGCCCACGGAACCCTAACCCTAGTTTCATCTGTCGGTGTCATTGATAGCTTATCTTGGAACTACTATGTTGAGTTGCACTTTCTGACCTTTACAGGTAATCAAAGTATTTTTGCTATTGCTCTCACAGTCGTTGTAGGGTATAAAACGGGGTGCGTAAACGGTAGGAGCACAGTTGAACTCCCTCCGGGTTGGCTGCACAATGAGAGCTATTATTCTTGTGGTGTTGGGCCTGGCCTCTATGGCCATGGCTAAGACCACTCTTGTGGACAACCTTGTCAACCTTGGTAAGAAAGTTTTTTTGTTGATAACCCTATAAGTGCAATCCGTGGTCAAGTTTCTCCTTTAAATATTTTCACAGACCATAGTTCTAAAAATCCTCCCAATTCTAAGTCAATTTAAAATTAAAAATTAAACCAACGTTAAATTTTCAGACCTCAAAGGCAGACAGCTTCTGGTACTGAAACTGCTCAACCATGTCTTGGACCCCGTCATTGACAAGGACATCGAAGAAATTGGCAGGAACTTCAACATTGAGGAGAAAGTAAACTGCTTCACGGTGAGTTACAACTCATGCAGCGACAATTCGCTCCACTGGCAGGCTCTCCTCTCATCTTAATATTTTAATTTACAGAAGACTGATGTTGTGAAAGACGTGATGAACCTCATAAAAGTTGGCACTCTGCCACGTGGAGAGATCTTCACCCTTAACATCGAACGTCAGATGAAGGAGGTTGTCAGCATGTTCCATTTATTGTACTACGCCAAGGACTTTGCTTCGTTCATAGAAACCGCATGCTGGATGCGTGTGCACTGCAACGAAGGCATGTTTGTCTACGCTCTTACTGTAGCGTGCCGCCACCGCGAGGACTGCAAGGGAATCATACTTCCCGCCCCCTACGAAATTTATCCTTACTACTACGTTCGTGCTGATGTCATACAGAAAGCTTACTTGATCAAGATGAAGAAAGGTCTTCTTGATCTTAAGCTGTGCGATTTCTACGGAATCAAGATGACTGATAAGGGAGTGTACATCATCGATGAAAACGTGTATGATAGACGTGTTTACTTGAACGATGAAGACAGACTCAGATACTTTACTGAAGATATCGATCTCAACACATACTACTACTACTTCCACATTGACTATCCGTTCTGGATGAAGGACATGACCATGAACAAGTTCAACGTCAACAGGCGCTTTGAGCTGACTATGTACGTGTACCAACAGATTCTTGCCAGATACTACTTGGAGCGTCTCTCCAACGGACTCGGACCTATCACTGAACTGTCTTGGAACAAGCCCATCAGGAAAGGATACTGGCCTTGGATGATGCTCCACAACGGTGTGCAGTTCCCAGTGAGACTAAACAACCAAATGATTGTTAAAGACAACGACATTAACGCCATGACCATGGTGGAGACCTATGAGTATATCATCAGAGAGGCTATTATCAAGGGCTATATTGAGGTAAGCAAAAATCTCATAATAATATTTTTATTGCTAGTAAATTTTTCCACTAAAAACAAAAGTAACGTTACAGATATAACGTATAGCATTCCTCTTATATTGTAAATATTTACTAGGAATATATAAATTTTTATGTTTTTTTTTAGATTAACGGTATCAGGCTAGAGCTTACCAAACCTGAAGACATTGAGCAGCTTGGAAAACTGATCTACGGCAAAATTGACAAAGAACACATGGATGTAAACTGTGTCACAGCTTACCGCTACCTGCTCCTTATCATGAAATCGGTTCTTGGCCTCAATACGTTTACCTCTGACAAGTAAGTCTGGCATACATAACACACATTTTTTCATCGCTACATAATTCATGTAAGTTAGCCTATCATGAATAACTCGTCTTTTCCAAAAAACAACTTACTTGATCAACATAATAAGTCTAATACTCGTACCAATGAAGTTAAACTGATTAGAGAACCCGAGATATCCAGGCGATAAGTATATAATGAGCTAACTTAACAGTAAGCAGAATTGGTAATATTGGTATTAATATTAACTGGCTTATTTGAAAGCACTGATTAATTTTTTGTTTTTTGAACTTCCTAATAACTCAAGTTTTATCTATTTTTTTCAGGTACTTCGTTGTTCCTTCCATCTTGGACAACTACCAGACCGCTCTTCGTGATCCCGTATTCTACCAGCTCCAGAAACGTCTTGTAAACTTGGTACTCCTGTTCAAAAAGCGTCTGCCTTGCTACACCAGGGAAGAGCTCTACTTCCCCGGAGTGAAAGTGGACAACGTTGTAGTCGACAAACTGGTTACCTACTTTGATGATTACCTGATGGACATCAGCAACGCTGTCTACTTGACTGAGGATGAACTCAAGAAATCTTATTCTGACACGACCATATTTGCCCGCAAGCGCCGTCTGAATCACCAGCCCTTCAAGGTCACAATTGATGTCCTCTCTGACAAAACTGCTGACTGCGTCGTAAAGATTTTCTTGGGACCAAAATATGACCACTTCGGTCGTCTCATCGACATCAACCAAAACCGTCTCAACTTTGTCGAACTTGACTCCTTCGTCTACAAACTGATGAATGGAAAGAACACCATCGTAAGAAACTCATATGATATGCACAACCTGGTTCGTGACCGCTTCATGACTCGTGACTTCATCAAGAAGCTGGAGACGATCACTGACTTCAAGGATCTGCTCATGAAGGATTTGAGAAACGTAAACACTGGTTTCCCAACTAGGTTGCTTCTGCCCAAGGGTCGCATTGGCGGTATGGACATGATGTTTTACGTTGTCGTGTGCCCCTTGAAACTCGTCGACAATGTTGACTTGAACATTCTCGACCAGAACCGCAAAGACTTCGTTGTTGACTTCAGGTCAACTGTGCTCCTTGACAAGATGCCTCTTGGTTTCCCTCTGGACAGATACATCAACGTTGCCAAGTTTTTCACTCCCAACATGAAGTTCGTGGACGTAACAATCTTCCACAAGCAGCAGGTTTGCGACATGAAGACCAGGTGGAACAAGTATGTGTTGAGAAACTACAACTTCTACGACAGGAGTAACACTGGCACCTATGTAGTTGATAGCAACACTGACTCGAACCTCAACATTAACACCAATTACTGAACAAACAGATCAGAAAACGGAGTTGGGTAATTTTTGTACCAGTAGACACTACAGGTACAAAAAGTACCTAAAACAACTATAACCAACGAGTGCATTCGAAGGAATAAATGACGAAATTTTAGCAAACATTTATTTTTTTCTTTTATTTTGCTACTGCTTCAGCCTCAAATTGTATAAACAAGCCCAATTACCTTGATCACATTTAAAAAAATGACCTTACCGAAAGTAGGACGTAGTAACTAGGTAACAAATCATTACAATTCCAGAACAGATTAAACTTGAATCAGGAAAAAGTGAACAAAATGGGCAGGATACGAACAGGGCAGATACCAACAATTAACCATTTAATTAAATGTATTTAGACGTGTCTATGTAACACGAGATAATGCAGGTAGTTAAATGAGGCAGGCACAATGCAGGCGGCTGCTTAGTTGCTTCATTTTAATGCGTTATTCATGGAGTTTGCATGGACTGCATGAAATAACTATACGATAATGTTGTTGAAACGGCAAAGTTGGGCCGCGATACAAAGTTTTGAACTAAACTTTTCAATTGTTTTTGCGTCAAACTGTCTAAATTTTCGAATTTAAATATACTAGCAATGCCCTGTGGTGTTTACCCGCGGTGAATAAGTTATCCCCCAGGAAAGTTGCACTTTTTCGGGATCATAAGTATTATGTCTTAATCCAGGATATAAGCTATCCTGGTATAAAATTTCATACAAATCCGTTCACCATTTCAGCGACCAACATACACACACACACACACACATGCATACAAACTTTCGCTTTCATAATATTATTATGATATAGTACTGTTATCTGAAAGCGAGATCTCTCAGTGGTCACAGACCCCGAATTTCAATCCGGAGGTCGCCAGTTCAAATCCTGAGGTGCACCAATAAAATTTCATAAAAGTTATTAAATTATCGTGTTGAAAAAAATTAGAGCGCAATAAATAAACCAGCTTCAGAATGGATGAAAATAATCAGTTAACATCAGGTGGGCCCTCAGCCCGTTCTAAACCCAACATCAACTAAAAAAAAAAGACGTGAGTAAAACGAAGTGTACTAGAACCAAACATTCGAAGTCATCTTTCAAATGCATGAAAGGAGTTTTTTTGAGGCGCACTTCAATTCTTTCACTTCAATGTTTCAGGAGAGTTAGTGACACGAACAGTATAATATCAGTGGAACAAACTACCACCGTCTGAATTGTTACTACACGACTGCCCAAAATAGGATTGTAATGTCTTCAGGGTTCATGTACTTATTTATGTGAGTTTCTTATTCCGCCATATCTTTTAAATGCCTGAATAGATTTCTGTATGGGATATCGTTAGAATACTAACATCATACCGAGTGACTGAGCTATAAACTATAAAAAAAGAACAATATGGCTCCCCAGATTTTTTATAGTATGTTCCTGGTAAGCATACAGGGGGGTTTGTAATTAGCAACTAATTTTTGAACTTTTCAACCCACCCTTCCGACTTCCGATATATAAAACGATAGAGGCGTTGAGCTCAACCCTCGTCACGTCTCGCCAATAAACCTTGGCCTACCCCTTCAGGGATAAAGGCGTGAATATATGTATGTAGCTTGTTGAATAGTTCAACATTAACAGGCCTCGAAATAGACAATTTCAGGGGGCCACGATTCGTAGTAATTCTGTGCATAGGAAAGTTTTGTATCTATTTTGATTATGTCTAATTTCATAACACTATCTATACTAAAAATAAAGGGAAAATACAATTCATTGTTGACAAAGCAGAAACCAAATATTAGCTTCCCAACATAACTAGGTTTTCCAATTACAACCTATAAAATATTAGGATTTTAACTTTAACTTTTTGATACCTCTAAGCGTTCCTGATAAAAAGGGTTTTGACTGACGGACAGACGGAGAGCGAATTGATCCTATAAAGGTTTCATTTTTTCCTTTTGAAGTACGGAACCTTAAAAACATGTTATACGATGCAAACTGTGCAATGTTTGAACAAACAATGCAGATATCAGGGATTATTTTTATACGGATTATTTATCTACTAAAATATGTGTAAGTGTGGATAATTACATACTTATAATCTAAAAATAAAATTAAGATAACCATTGAGTATAAAAGGCTGAAAAAAAAATAAAAAACATATCTTGCATAATGGTTTTATTAATCATCTTGTGCGCCTCGCTAATCTCGGCGTCAGCGCTCGCGCTGCCGGCCGACCTCAACAGTATCGTCCACGACAAGGCTTACAATGCCACCCGCATGCCTGGACTTACTGGTTTCGGGCATCGTACCACTGGAGGCACCGGTGGCGCCATCTGGACCGTTTGGGATGCCTTCGCGCTGCGCTCCGCACTTGATAGCACTGAACGAAGGATCATCTACATCAGAGGCCGCATCGACCTGACCCCGCTTTTCACTGGATCGCCCGGTGTATGGGTAAAAGTGGGGCCTTACAAATCCATCATTGGAGGCGACGGTCACGCTGAAATTTTTGGAGGTGGCCTCAGTTTGACCAACGCGGTGCATGTCATTATCCAAAACGTCAAGTTTGCCAATGCTTTGTCGTACGCCCCCGGCGAGCAACCCAACGGCAACGGCGGCATCATCTCCATGGCACCAGGAGATTATTCGGACATTGATGCTATTGGAGTCAGAAAATGTGAACACGTATGGATAGACCACTGTGAGTTCTCTGATGATCCATGGAATGCCGTGACGACACCCCAAAGAAGACACGACGGTCTTATCGATATCGTGGAGGCTGCTAACTGGATTACGATCTCTAACAGCATCTTCAGGAACCACAACATGAACATGTTGATCGGAAACGGCGATGACCTTGGCTGGCAAGACACAGGCAAACTGAAAACTACTTACTACCTAAATTGGTTCCAGGGGACGAACCAACGAAATCCTTTTGTTCGGTTTGGAGAGGTGCACATTCTCAATAATCTGTACAGTGACAACCTTGACTACGGTATTGGAATTGGAACCGGCGCCCAGGTCATCGCTGAGAGGAACGTCTTCATCAATAATCGCCGTGCATGGACAACCGGAAACCCAAATCCTCCAGGCCACTTCAGGGATGATAATAACATACTCATTAACAGCAGAGGTGAGAACATTCCCAGAAATGTTCAATGGAACCCGCACTCCTACTACGGGTACAGCGCTATGAACGTGAACCAGGTAGAAGCTCACGTTAGGAGATACGCTGGCACCTGGTAGAGCATTGTGTATCTATGTCTCTATGTCTATCAGAAAATATGATTTTTGCTAATTATTCTTTGTTTATCAACACATTTATAGATAACAAATGTATTATATTAAAAAAGCATACAAAAATTTCTATAAATGTTTTTTTTTAATAAGCCGCTCCGCGCCACGCCGCGCCGTCCAATTTAAATAACTTTATTTCTACTATAAATGTCTGACACAATATAATATAATTACAAACGGTTTCATAGTGAAAAACGGAATGAAAGAATTAAAAATATTTGTTTTTATCACGGGCATCACCATCACACCACATCTTGAAATTTAAATTAAAACTTTTTTTTGTATTAGGATTTTATTGTACCATTTTTCACAGCAAATAATAATAAACACTTAAAATATCGAAGTTTGGATATCGTATACTAGTAGCGTCATCTAACTATACTCTCATGAAACTCACTATGAATCTTGAATTTACTTTATTGAAAGGTTTGTCATAGCGTATTTTGGAAAGGAACTGTTATAATAGTACAGTTCTGTACTTCGAGATGGCGTGGTTTAAGTTTATTGTTATGAGCAGAGGTCACTTAAAAAATAAACACAATATAACACAATTGTTGTAAAATATAATGCACTATGTAATATTACCGTGCATAATATTCTGAAATTGTTTTGTGTACATACAGAAATACTTAGATTTCTGATTTCTTGCACTTACCTATGTAATTATCTTATTTTGACGAAGACGTAATCGCACACTTTATTGCCTAAATGAGTAATTAGATATATCCGATTTCGATTAATTGGAAGTGATTTTAATTTGCTATTAGATTATAAGAAGTCTGAAGATTATATTCGGCTCCAGTGCCTAGCGCTAAAGAAAACGGGGAGGTAATTGACTCCACAAAACTTAAGCTGTTCTCAAATTTCAAAAATGTCTTTCGGTGATTGGTAAAAAGTGGATGCTGAGAACCGAATAATCGGGCTTTGGTAATGGCGGTTACGGGGTGTAATTTATCTCCGAATTGGACTCAGATAGATGTTAGTAATGAAGATGATGAAATTCCGTTAATAAAGTTGCATTACAGCTGCAAAAAACATATTTACCAAGCTAT
This sequence comes from Chesias legatella, assembly GCA_947359385.1. Classification (NCBI taxonomy): domain Eukaryota; kingdom Metazoa; phylum Arthropoda; class Insecta; order Lepidoptera; family Geometridae; genus Chesias; species Chesias legatella. The sequence continues at coordinate 677,781 of OX375784.1, read as the reverse complement.
TATGCAGATAGCAAACGTCCCAAAGTATTGGAAAACATCTAAGTTCAATGCTCAGGGCGTTATCTTTCATATTATGACTTGTTATGTCTTCATTACCTCATTATGATAATTTTTTGCCTAATACCGAGGTTACTATACCATCATGTTTATGAATGGTCAGTTATTGTTATTATTTTTTGCAAATGTTTCTTGACCTACCATATTTGATTGACAGTAATATTTTTAATATTAAATAACTATAATTTTCAATCAATTCCGAGAAAAACGGGCCGATGCGTTGATTTATTGACGTGAGATGACTAAACGATTTGATAAAGGCGAATATAATGTTCAACAAGAAATCTTTAGTACATTTTTAATGATATTTATGGGTAACAGTTTTAATGTGTGTGTATGTTTGTTAATCCTGAATTTGAATGAAATTTGGCACCAAAATAGGTTATATCCTGGATTAATACAGAGGCTACTTTGATCGCGGAAAATGCAGTGTTCCCGTGGGATAACTCACTCACGGCGAATAACACTGCGGGGTGAAGAAACTAGAAACTTTTGGATTTTATGAAACAGAGTCACTTTTACATAACCTAGGTGGAGACAGACCTAACCTATCCTAACCTACCTTACTAACGACGGGGTTCTTAGGTAGGTTTTAGGCATTCCAGGCAGATGTGGCCCTCGTGGCACACACAGATACACAACAAAGCCGGAGCACACACAAACTATATATCCTCGTCACGCAAATGTCCAAATCCCATCCGGATTGAATCCGGGTCAGCTTGATAGCCGGCAACGTTTTTGGCAACTTAGTTACTTATGGAGGCAACGAGAAAATTATTCTTAATCTACGATGACATCAGCTTAGGTTTATTATTCACTAGCTGTTGCCCGCCACTTCATCCGCGAGGAATTCGGTTTTATCACGCACCCCTATTTTACCCCTCGGAAAAGTAGCCTAAATTACTCCTTGTTACATTAAATATCAAAGCCAAAGATGCTGCCAGAAGAGTTCTCCAATTAAAGTGGAAATGGGCCGGACACATCCAGAGAGCTACGGATGAGAGATGGTCCAAAGCTATAACAAACTGGTACCCAATGGACAAAAAGCGTAAGCGAGGAAGACCATTCAAACGATGGAGTGATGACATAGCTGCAATAGCAGGCAAAAGGTATGGAGTAGAGCTGCTAGAGACAGAGAGAGGTGGAACCAGCTGGAGGAGGCTTTTACCGCTAAGGCGGCCCTTACATAGAAACATTGAACCAATACTAAAATATATTATTTATGTACATAGGTAAAATGTAAAAAGTAAAAATAAATCAGTTCAGTTTCTTAAGCATTTCACTATGTAAGTTTAAATAAAGCTATTATTATTATTATTACATTAAATATCTGCCAGTGAAAGTCCCGTCAAAATCGGTTCTGCCATTTTAGAGATTAGCCGGAATAGACAGACAGACAAAAATGGTAAAAAAAAATTGTTTTGGTATATGTACCGTGTATACATCCACGCACTTAGTAAAAAGCGGTTATATTAATATTACAAACAGACACTACAATTTTATTTATTTGTATAGATTTATGTTCATTATTATGTAACATTCAGTAAGTACATTACAACAACCCCCGACATTGGCATAACGCCGATGACGTCACCTCACGCCCTCCGAGTGCCTCTATAACCTTTTACACTTGTACAAAAGTTTCATACATTTGGTGCGTTGAACTATTTTATCTTATGTTTTAAACTACAGGGTATAAATACACTTATTTCTTAGGACAAAATGCAGTTTTAAAATCGACATGGAAACGTTAATAGGTCTCGTCACTGTATTAGTGACGGTTTCTGGGTACATGATAAATGTGCCGGTAGCGCCTGTAATTCCAGCATTGGGTAAGTGAAGGATATTATATCAATATGATTTACCGAAAAGTGGCCTCCTGGCCTCACAGCTCAGTTGGTAGTAACCCTGCCTTCTGCTCGTGGTCGTGGGTTCAATTCCCACCCAGAACAAACATTTGTGTGAAGAACATAATTATGTTTGTTTTGTGTCTCGGTGTTGATATGTATGTATTTACAAAAATGTATGTAAGAATTATATCAGTTGTCTGGTTCCCATGATACAAGCTATGCTTAGGTTACTTTGGGGCTAGATGGCGCTCCATGAAATATCCCCAAATATTTAATAATATTATATCATTTCATCATATCTTTTGAATATAATACATTTGGGTTACCAGTAGTAAGATTCGCAACTGAGCATTTTCGTGCTTCGGAGGTTAATAAACTGTAGTTCTAAATTTGTAATAGGTAATAAGTCTAGCCTAAATCTTAGATTTATTTGCACAATGGCAAGCCAAAGTGAATGGTCTTTAAATTACAACGAAATCGCAAACTAGACTTCGAAATTGGATTGGGTCTGGAATATTACGCTGATTCCCTAACGTTGTTTTCCGTCACCGTTTTAAAAACATGGTATTGTGCACATATTTTTCAACTGAAATGACTCATTGGCGCAAGCCAGGACTTGAACCAGACCATTGGATTGAAAGTCGTGATCCGAACGTAAGACGCAAGAAAATCTGTTATAGCAATTAGGATTACATTTTAGGCGATATTTATTGTTTTTTAGCTCCATCGGGATGGATCCACTTACAAAAATTGATAAATCCATTATTCGAAAACGTATGCGAAGAAAGTGGTAATCCAACCGTCGTGAGGCTTGCTCAGGAATTCTTAAAGAACACATCCAACGCTGAATTTAGGGTATGTAGTTTTTTATTAAGGCATATATAATGATTGGACGATTCCAAAGCCCACCTGAACTGATATCATCTGCCAATACCAATTAGCTTTATGTCTTCCACCCTGTAAATGTGGAAAGACCCAAATCATAGACTGGCCCTTTGGCCATATGAAGATGGAGCGCATTATGTGCCTTTATTTTACCGGCACCAACAAGCGTGCCCAACGTATATGGCAGATTGCAGATAGCAATAAATTGTGTTTCTTTAATTCTTTGTATTAATTTGTCTCAATAATAAACCATTATTATTATTAAAATGTAAGGATTATTTACTATTTATAAATACAGCATTATCGTCTCAATCTACCACATACTAATTTTCATATATGTATTTATTATAGGATGCTGAATGTTTTACACAACTGCAACAGCTAATATCTACCAACAAATTGTTGGCAAGAGGAGAGATATTTACAGAATACAATCCGAATCATATTACTGAACTGAAAATAGTATTTGGTGTACTAAAGAATGCTAAATCCTTTGATTCGTTCTATAAAGCCGCCGCCTGGGCTAGACAGAATCTTAACTGTGGATTATATGTAGACGCAATCTATCTAGCACTAGAAACTAGAAGAGACACAGAGAAGTTGACACTTCCCGCCCCATATGAACTGCTCCCGAATTACTTCATTAAGAAAGACATCATTATCCAAGGTTCATCGTTACTAGCTGGGCAAGAAATAATCGCTTCGGAAGGTTTGCGAGACGAAGGTAATGCATACACTCTGGATGCCAATTATACTGCCAACATTTACGACAGTGGTGATGAATCCAAATTGGCATATTTCCGTGAAGATGTTGGACTCAATTCCTACTATTTCTTGAATATGCTGAAGTGCGCGCCATGGCTCAATACTAAAGTCGATATCAACAGTAGATATGGGGAAGAAATGTACCTCTGGATGAGACAGTTGATGTCAAGGTACAACTTGGAAAGATATTCAAACGATCTGAAAGAGTTAGAAGGTCTATCGTGGGATTTGATAGCTGATGTTCCTTACGATCCAATGTTAGTGTATTCGAACGGAAATGAATTCATTCATAGGACGTCACAATTGATTATTGAAAGAAATGAAGATAAAGAACTACTGCAAACTATTGAAAACAACCTAGCAACTGTTGTTGCTCACATGGTATGTATTTTTTTATATGTAAAATTAACGATTAAATGAATAATAACTAAGTTCAAATATTTTCAGAGGGAGGGTGGTTACAATAAAACCCAAGTACTTAACCACTTGATGGAGATCCTACTCACAGGAGAGAGGAGTTATGATATCATCGCACGACATCTTCTTGGCAAAGCACTCAATAATGACGGGTAATTAATATTTCAAACCATTATTTATTATTCATATTTATACAATGTTTAAATTTAACATAAAAGAAACGAAAAAAGACAATTATAGAAAATTACACTCGTAGATGAGTAGATGATCTAGAGAGAGATTTTATGAGCAGTAGAACTCGCCAAGTTCGTCCGGGGAAGTACTGCCACCATGCCCATTTCTGCCGCCAAGCAGTAACGCGTTCGCGTTATTGTGTTCCGGTTTGAAAGGTGTGGTTGCCGGCGAAATTACAGGCACATGAGACATTCCACCTACACGTCTCATAGTTATGGGCGCATACGATGCGACTTGGGTATTGTCGTACTTAGTAGGGGAGGACCCAAGTCGCATCAGTTGTTATGGGCCGCGGTTATAAAAAAAAAGATGATATGCCTTAAATTGCCTTCTTTGTTACACTGTATGATCAAATAGGACTGATTTATTTCAGAATACATTCCTAGATACTCAATAATCATACATCAAACAGAATTCTGACAAGTAGTCAGGCTCTTTGACTCAGACAAAGTACCTACAGTTTATCCCAAAAATATAATTTTGAGTGTTCCTTAAATGGACGTACGTAGGGACGTAGGTCCCTGAGCTGATCCAATCAGTGCAACAATAATAAAGTGATCACAGTTCCACCTGAACTGGGCTATTCATTTCAAGTATAATACTAGTTCAGCTGACAGTAACGTGTGCTTACTATCGTGGGTTCGAATCAATTCGAATTCGAGTAAAAATGTGACACTATGTTCTTTGAATTATTTAAAACTTAAACATATATTTATCAAAATATATTTTTCAGAAACCCTTCGGTCTTGGAGCACTATATGACGTCACTTAGGGATCCAATATTTTGGAAACTGAACAAGAAAATTGTTGAGCTAGTTGACAATGCATTAACAGTATTGCCTCCATACACAAAGAGTGAGCTCTATTTTCCTGGAGTGGAGGTTGTGAATATAGAAATAAAAAAAATTATGACCAACTTTGACTACTTCGAGTTTGATATAACCGACGCACTCAAAATAGGAAACGGCGATACGCCATTCCAAGTCAAGATTGGCCAAACTAGGTTAAACCACAAGCCTTTTACGATGAAAGTCAATATTTCATCACTTGTGACACAAGAGGGTTTGGTGAAAGTTTACATCGGTCCTAAAATTGCACCCGGAGAGTTCTCTAAAAAGAAGAACTTATTCATCTTAATAGATAGTTTTGATATTAACTTGAAAAGAGGATCCAATATTGTGACACGATCATCGGCTGACATGACAAAGTTTTCACCTGATTTCATGTCTCTCAGAACTCTACGCAAAAAAGTTGAAGATGCTGAATTTGGGTTGGATGCTTTACCCCTCAACAATATTAATTTACAGATAAAATACCCTCAAAGATTAGTTTTACCGAAAGGAACGCCGCAGGGATTGCCTCTTCAATTACTCGTGTTTGTTGCTCCGTACATGAAAACATCGATATCAGGAGGATACTCAATTACAAATCTGGAATTCAATGAGGCAATATTGTCAAATCTATATCCACTAGACTTGCCTATAGACGACAATATGTTATCAAGCCTCCCAAATCTTATGTTTAAGGATACTATAGTAACTCATAAAGGAAGCTCTGGAGCAACCAAAACTTATAATCCACTCTCAGAAACCAAAGCTTATGAAAATTTTGATTACAGTGCCAAAGGTGGCCAGCTTGGTCAAGTTGATGTTTTTCCGGTAGATAGTGAAGTGCAAAACGATGATCCAACCAGAAATCTCAATTATGCTTACCAATCCATAGACTACAAATCAGGAAGACCAGCATATAAAAAACCAGACTCCTATAGAAAATTCGACAATAAAGATACCAATATAGATATAACAAAACCTACGGAAATTGCAACGGATAAACCTGTAGAATTTGATTCTAGTTCAACACGTGATGAAACCATTAGGAATTCTGACGATATGAAAGTTGATGAAATCAAAGTTGGGACTGACGAGGAAGTTTCAAAAGATGAAGATAAAATGGAACTTTTGAAAGTATTTGAAGTAGATAAAAACAATGGACAACAATCACTCAGAGTGATACCTATCCTGAAACTTTCAATGCCAAAGCAAAAAACGTTCACTATTTATGACTATATCGTGAATACACCAGAAAATGACGACCCCACTTCTAATGAAAGTAAACAGGATGAAAAAGATAAGAAGAAAGTTGTGAGTAAAAATATCATAAATGTTATGGAATCTATTTAAGACTTGTAAATTAAATATTTATTAGAATGAGAATGAACTTTATGTATTAGATACGATAGAAGATAGAAGAGAGATAGAAGGGACAATAAATTTAAAACTAATAAATATTTATTTTATTTCCTAATCCTTCCCTCGCCTCCATGACTTTGTGACCTTCAAGGTTCACAAAATCTATATAACTGGTCTTACTTTCATTCCTGATCATCTATCATTTCAATTATAATACTCGTAGGTTTCTGTGTAAATTAACTATATAACAAACTTTATGCAAGAAAAATGCATGCATGAATCTGGGTTTACAGATGCGTGTTGTTTGTACAACGGTATGCATTTAGCATTACCAGTGACTGGTTTTATATCATGAATAAAAAAATAATGGAAATTAATTTCAGTTGCAAAGTTTATAGAAAGACTAACTAGAGCCTCAATGGTAGTAAAGAACAGCTGATGTATGGACCATTGATATGTCTCCTCAACTAGAAAAACATTCTTACGATTTTAAAGGCAATTAACTAATTGCATTGCGTTTGCTCTCATTGATTGAGGAGTGTCAGAAACTCTATTTTCGATTTTCATCATAAGAGCAATAGACGCTCAAGCTAAGTTCTTCCGGGAAAGTACTGCACCATTCCCATTTCTGCCGCCAAGCAGTAACGCGTTCCGGTTTGAAAGGTGTGGTTGTCGATGAAATTACAGGCACATGAGCACCACCTCATGTCTTAAGAGTTACGGCGCATACGATGAGAGGTGGGTCTTGTCGTACCTAGTAACGGAGGACCCAAGTCGCATCGGTTGTTATGGGCTGAGGTTACCACTTAACATCAGGTGTGCCGTCGGCTCGTTCCGTAACTGCATCACAAAAAAATTCTTCTCCCGGTGAACAGGTATCGATGTTTTTCAGTAAAACGAAACCACCAAGTCGATGCAAATTATAGCTATTTCGCATTTTCTATCATTATATTTGGAAATCTTCCAGAAATTTTACAACGTTCACGCTTTCCCTATTTTCATCGTGGTAAATTTAAAAACCATCGGTCACCGTTGTGTCAACGGCTAGAACACAAGTAGAAAATATTTTTACAGCCGATTACAAGGTTTTAACAAAATCTTATTGTCCTTATTTATTATCATACACGATATATTTTGTAAGAGCTTTGTTAGAGATAATGAAGTGTACATTATTTCAGACGTCAACGCTATGCGTTGTTAGGGCTTTCATTAATTAGTTTAATTTATCATCACAGGCATCAGTATTTCAGAAACTTGTGATCTCAAACTCACAATTAGGATGAAAAATAGTTTTTTTGACACGCTTACAAATCATAAATATCAATATATTATAGAAATTATTTCATTAAATAAAATTTACTCAGTTTGCTAATATAAGATATGAAGTCGCTAGTCCGACAAGATCAGAAATATTACATATCCGTGCCAAAATGAACGAGCATTCCGCACAATTGTCACCAATGATTCACATGATTCAGGAACTGTGAAAACATTGAGCTTGGCTATGAAATCCAATTATGTTCATTACGGAATGTCTAGTTATAAATTCTCCGTATGTCGGTTACGGATCGCCTAATAAATTTAACTAGATCCCGGAGATTCGGCTGAGTACTTCTGTACATCAAGAGGCTTGCAGGTGAAACGTTGTAAGTTCCGTTTTTGCTTTTTGCCAGCCAACAATTATCTATGAGACCAAGATCCTAGATTTCTATATCCCACTGGCTGGTTATTAATTTTAAAGATGAAATAAAACCATAGCTTTGTAATAATGTACGATAGAATACGTCAGGTTCAGGTATCTTTAAGGGATTTATTTTCTCTTCATCGCCATGAAAGGTTGGACTAATTTGAAAAGGCGTCAAACTCTGCAATAATTACGCGTGAACTTACAATATATTATTTATGGATGTTTCCAAGCCATTTCTTAAAGATTTCTATGGAAATTTAGTTTTATTGGCTTTAAATTTTGACTTAGAAGAAAAAATTTAAGAGAAAAATGCTGATAACAAACATAATCTTATCTATCTTCGAAGAAGTACTAAACATCTGAAAATACATAAGTTAAGGTAGAGTTACTTGATCCTGTTTATTTCAACGATTAAGTAATATTATTCTTAGATATCAGAGTCTCATGTAGTTCAGATTCGAATTATTGATGCAAGTTTAGCATCTGACCAGACAATTATACCAGCGTCAGTTTATTTTATTTTTTCCGTTCTGATATTTCATATTTCTTTTGACCTACATAAAATTTTCAAAATTTTGACTTGTCTTATTTTACATTTGAAGGTGTTAGATTATTAGTTTTATGATTTATGATTATTTACATTGTAATATTTTACCTGCTAGTTTGTGGGCGTTTTTATTAACAATTTCAGAGATCAGCTAGGCGCCAACATTTAAACACGTTAAGATCGCAATCGACTTTTTTTAATTAATTGTTTATGTTATGTTATATATATTTAACTCATCCATTACTGTATAAATTATTGAAGAATAAAAATGCCTTTAGAAATATATCTTCTCAGTTTGTCTAATATAAATAAACTCTACTATAAATTACTTGTCCGCCTTCCTCAGGAGGAAGGAATAAAGGAGATTTCTAAAATTGTGTTTAATGGAATCTTGATTGTTATCGGACTTAAATTGTTATCAAACCGTTTTCAAATCATTAGTTTCTATCTTAGGGTAGGAATAGTGACGCATCTGGCTATTTTCCAAAACTGTTATTTGCATAGAAACGTAAATCGAGAACAAATAATGAATTTCGTATCGGCCCATTACACTCTTGGTTGTAGTAAATACCATTTATTTACTCATTCTTAGTTAAAACAAAGTTTATTCTCTCAATTAAAACGGTCTTCAGTTAAACTGTTAAAAAATATACTTTTTATTTGAGGGGCATATAAAATGCAAAATATTATTCGAATGGTCTTTAATTTTTTGGAGACCAAAGTCTATTGTTACGTATCAATAACATGTCACATGTTTTCGAATTTTAGTTGTAGAATATGCTGATTTTCTGAATCTCCATGTCCTGGTTTCGAATCAGCTTACTTGCAGACCAAAAATTGAAACCCATATTACTCAGCCACTTACCCTCTACTATTACCCTCTCGTTTGAAGTACAGTACTTGCTAAATATTTATTTTATTACTGTAAATATTTGTAAACCTACTACGTTCTTTTTTATCAGTTTGGCATTGCATGACAAACTCATAAAATATATTAAGAAAGACTTTGTATTATCTGATATCCTAAAGTTCCAACCCGTAATCCCTTATATTGTATTTCCGTTTACATAATTCCGTATAATTACATAATTCGATTTTATACTTTTCTGTCGTTCTGTGACTTTATTTCTCGTTACTATTAAGAATCATATGAAATTCATTAAAAAATTTTTTTTGACTTGCAAAAGCAGATATCTGATTCTGTATCATGTTGATTTAAAACGAAACGCATCAGTATCGAACACCGTACATCTTACAAACGTAGCTTACGATCCTCTTAGCGTGTTCAACAATTCTACAAATGTCCGAATTCCGTTCTGTAGGTGAAACAACACAGACTGAGATTAAAACAAAACAGACACTTGAGCATATAAAGTGGCCCGCTTGAGTATCAGGAAATTCCTTTGATGCCGCCGATTCACAACAATCTCAATGAAAATATAACGGCGACGTCACTTCCATATGTCCGCAACATTTGCCCGCTTTCAGCGCTTTGATCTTGTGATGGCTGCTACGAAACATTACGTTTTAGTGATCTGATTATTTTGACGGGGACTTAGCGATATCTTTCGAGCTAGACAATCGAAATTAATCTTGAGTCGAGTTGACGGAGTTCCAGTTTTCGTTAAAGACGTAAAATTAAAATTACTATGATATTGTTTTTGTTTATTTACTTTCTTAGATCCGAATAGAAAACACAAAAAAATATAATTTAGGTAGTAAACTATTTATATTATAGTATAGTAGAATGATTTAATAATATTGAATTGGTGACAACCTATTTGTTATGTGACTTATTATATTTTACATAAATGTAAGCCATGCATGGCTGACATGAAACTACTAAAATGTGACAAAAATCATATTGAGCTAAATACATTCCGGTGATATATAATTTTTATTGTTGTATTTTATTTTTATTGTTTTATGTAATACCTGCGTTATGTCTACGTAATACCTGCGTTATGTCTACGTAATACCTGCGTTATGTCTACGTAATACTGCGTTATGTCTACGTAATACCTGCGTTATGTCTACGTAATACTGCGTTATGTCTACGTAATACCTGCGGTATGTCTACGTAATACCTGCGTTATGTCTACGTAATACCTGCGTTATGGCTACGTAATACCTGCGTTATGTCTACGTAATACCTGCGTTATGTCTACGTAATACCTGCGTTATGTCTACGTAATACCTGCGTTATGTCTACGTAATACTGCGTTATGTCTACGTAATACCTGCGTTATGTCTACGTAATACTGCGTTATGTCTACGTAATACCTGCGGTATGTCTACGTAATACCTGCGTTATGTCTACGTAATACCTGCGTTATGGCTACGTAATACCTGCGTTATGTCTACGTAATACCTGCGTTATGTCTACGTAATACCTGCGTTATGTCTACGTAATACCTGCGTTATGTCTACGTAATACCTGCGTTATGTCTACGTAATACCTGCGTTATGTCTACGTAATACCTATATAGTCAGTGCAGCTTCGTATTTTCTAAATACATAGCACGTACTCGTATGTGAAGACTTTAATTGTTATTTAATAAGTTTTGTTTTACGAAAACTTTGTTACTACAACGGATCTTATTTTTTATAATGCAGACGCTGTCAAATGCCGGCTGTAACGGATGAAAAATTTGCATTTCAAATTGGCAAGCAAAAAGCTGTAGCTCCTAGTAAATAGCAATATCCTCACTGACTGAATGTAATAAAATAAACCAGAATTAAGGTGGTTTCCTATGTTTTTACGACTCTCATGGCATTTTTAAAGACACACCATTTCAGTGGCTGAACTTTATAATACACGTTTTTGAGCAAAAGCCCACAAGTTGGCAACCGCTGGCGCATGAAACGGGTTATACTGGTAGCCGCACGAATATAGACGCTGTGATCGGCTATAATTTTTGTGTTTACTCAGCCACAATGGACGTCCGGTAGAAGCTTCGGAACACGTGTCATTATTGCGACTGGTGCGTGAATATGGATGACTCTATTGTATAACGAACGGCATGGATTTTTGTTATCTACCCACACTAATGTATTTGTGTTTTCTATTTTCTATAAAACATTGTCCTCATTGAAAGAACTATTGTTTTTTATTTGGTACAGTAACGGAACGAGCTGATGGCCCACCTGGTGTTAAGTAGTAACCTAACAACCGATGCGACTTGGGTCCCCCCCTACTCGCTATTTGATCAACACTGTCTATATGTCTGTGTCTGTCTGTATTCAGGTTGAATTATAAATATTGAATGGAAGCAAAGACTTTTAATTAATGTACCTATTATTCTATAGTGTACATGTAAAGATACTCAGTAATTAATTTAAAAAAATCTTCGACTTTCACTTACGTTATGATTGTTTAACATAGAGTAAATAAAAAAATATGTATTTGTTTAATTCAAAGAGACTTTCAAAGAATACTTGAAACAATGATACTCTATTAGCTTTTAAATGTAATTATGAAATGTTTGAAGTAGGAATGGTTCAGTTATATGTGAAGATTCACCCCACGCAATGAACGATCACTAAAGATAAATATTACCAGCAATCTGCGGCACATTCTTCTGCCTACGTGTATTTTGAATATAACCATAAATTTTATTTTTATGTTGTGTTACTGATGTATGCCACGCGACACCATCATTTACATGAAAATACTGAGACAGAGACCCATAGCGAAACCATAAAAATTTGATCATCCAACTATGTAATAATCAAACTATTAACCTACATTTCTAAAAATAAATAGATAAATAAATAAAATTTGAAAATCTAGTGCTTGAAATAGGTATCACGAATTGTCAGTCAATGTAACCTTTTTTTTTTATACATTAAATTGTATACCCTAAACCTTAAACTTGAACAACAATGATTTCCTTGGCTTGAAATATAAATAAATGTTTTTTTTTAACCGCATATTGATTAGATGGATTCCTCTCATTAATGAAAAAATGCTCTATTTATATATATTTAGAGCTTTAGAACATTTATTATTCTAAAAAACAAAATCGAATATGTTTTATTTAATCAGATGGGTAAAAAATTATATTCTATATTATGATAATTTATGTTACGGGACATAAAATTTTAAATTCATTATATATAAACCAACGTAATTTATTTTAATAAATCAACCGTCAACAAGTCATCATACAGCAAATAAAATGGCATAACCATAATGTTATAAACAAGCTTTAAAATCTAGCGATCGGGAGTGCGATAAAAATATTTACCACACCATCAAATGTTGTCCAATAATACTTCATGGCTACTATAAAAATACTTGTTTAGTCGCTTCAAAAACATACCTTTTGATGTAACAAAGTAGTTTCATGACATGACTGTTTCATACTGCGTATGTTTATTTAAAATCATTCCTTGATCCATCGAAGAGGCAGATGAAAAGTGAAAGAGGAAATGTATAACTGATAAAGTGAGAAAATAAATGGGCCCAATTAAATCCTTACCCATCCCTATGAGGAAAAAGGCGTTATAGTATTTATGAAGTTATTCACCCTGAAGGGATCAATGATTGGTTGAGTGACCATAAGTGTCTTGTAATCGATTACCTACTTCAATGCTTCGACAGATGTTTCAATAATTTATTGAAGGCCGTTCGCTGAACCTTATATTACATCTAATAATTATATTACTGAAATCTTGTGTTTAGAGATTATGTATGCAAAATTCAAGCGGGATTTAGATAGTTACTAACTTCATATTTAATTTCTTACCCATACCTAACCTTAATAATTTTTATATAATAACAAATTTTAACATAATTCTTTTCAATGTTGAAAGACATTTTACACAACACCATCTAGTCCCTAAGACGGCTAAGCATAGCTTGTGAGATGAAACTGATTCAATACTTATATACCTATTTTAGTGAATACATAAACATTGTAAAACATTACAGACATAGAACAAACATAATGTTGTGTTCTTCACACAAATGTTTGACCTGGGTGGGAATCGAACGTACGACCTACAGCGCAGAAGGCAGGGTTACTACTTACTACCAACTGATCTGCAAGGCTCGTCACATATATACAGGGTTACAGGAAAAGTCGTGCTAGATCCGTTAAGGGCGTGGAGTACCCATCATTTCTGACTTATTTCACTATGAAACACCCTACCCTAAACTTAACCCTTTTCGAGATATTCGACTTTTAATTTTTTATTGAATATTGCCGATTTTTAGGCTACGAAATTTATTTTTGTTTATTTTGTGTATCTTATTATTATTATTATTGCATTTTTACATGTGTAATAAGATGCTTTAGGACATCAATCATTAAAATAGTGCATAAGTTAATTGAATAGACCGTAGTAGACAAGTGAAAGTAAAAAAATAAAAAATATATTAGCAAGCTTATTTTTCTCTAAGGGATATCTAAAAAAAATATTATGACACTTGTTCGGCAGATATTTTTTAAAATATCTACGTTTCATCAGCTATCTAACGAGGTCTAACAATCTAGGGTTTGTATTACATTTCGTGGAAAAAAGTAGTTGGGACGCTCCAGGTAGCAGTTCTAACGGTCCCGCGCCTATTTTCCTTCAAGTTAAGACGCACCGAGAGAGCGAGACAAGTGACGATTTATGTAGGTGCGAATGAAAGAAAAAGTGTAGAGACCGGTTAGAGCTGGGAATACAACAGGGGGTATTGTTTTGGTTGTCAGTCTGCTTTTGTGCTTCGTACATAGTAGATGTGATATCGTTTTGCTCTTTTTCTCGACTTGGCTGTGATTCTGGATTATTTCTTCTGATTTGTGACTACTGTGCTTGTTAACCGGACTCTGATTTGTACCTGTGATACGGAAGTGTTGAAGATGACGTCCTACACACCTGAGGAATATGCTGATATGCTTATTTGTTACGGATACTGCGATTGTGTGTCTGCGCAAGCTCGTAACGAATACATAACTCGCTACCCCGGTCGTCGAGTGCCGGATGTGGCCTGTTTTGACAGAGTTTATCGAAGACTTAAAGAAACTGGCTCTGTTTTGAGACGAAATACAGACATGGGAAGACCACGAATTGACGACGAAGAACAGGACAATGAGATAGTGCAACGCTTTCGAGCGGATCCGACTACTTCCACTAATATTGTTGCCCGTGATCTGGGACTTTCGCAATGGAGAGTGTGGTTTACAGTGCATACTGCTGGCCTATACCCGTACCATTACACGCCGGTACACGTTATTGAAGAAGGAGACCCCGCGAGAAGATTGGACTTTTGCAGATTTATGCTAAATGCTGACGTAGAAGACCCAGATTTTCTAAGAAATATCTTGTGGACGGATGAGTCCAAATTTGATAAAGATGGCATAACCAACTATCACAACGTCCATTACTGGGCCCCAAAAGAACTAAGGAATCCCAATAGGAAAAGAGTGAAAGGGTCCCAACGAAGATTCAGCGTGAATGTGTGGATGGGCATTATCTCTAATCATTTGATTGGACCTTACTTTCTCCCGGATAATCTAAATGGGGAAAGCTACGAAAATTTCCTGAGAGCAGACTTGAGTGATTTGCTGGATGATCTGCCACTCAACCTGATCAGGGACATGTGGTTCCAACACGATGGCTGCCCTGCCCATTTCAGGAGAAGTGTCAGAGACTGGCTGGACACAAATTATCCAAACAAATGGATAGGACGAGGTGGGCCGTTGCCATGGCCAGCAAGAAGTCCGGACCTAACCCCCATGGATTTTCATGTATGGGGGTGCATGAAAAGTCTTGTGTACAGCGAGCCGAATCCAGTTTTGTCTGTGGAAGACTTAAGAGAAAGGATTGTGGATGCAGCAAATAAAATGAGGACCACGTTGACCACTGGAGTAGTGAAGACTGGTCTCCGTAGAAGGATGCGACAATGTTTCAGAAATAGAGGCGGCCATGTTGAACATGAACTGTAGAATAAGAAAAAGTTGTGTGAAAACCTTTAATAAATGACATTTCATGCATACCTAATGTTTTATTTTACTTTTTAGGGCTAAGTATAAATTTTCTTCTCCACTGTCGCCTATGAAACTAATTTTTTTCCAATGCATTTGAATAAAACCCTAGATTATTATACCTCGTTAGATAGCTGATGAAACGTAGATATTTTAAAAAATATCTGCCGAACAAGTGTCATAATATTTTTTTTAGATATCCCTTAGAGAAAAATAAGCTTGCTAATATATTTTTTATTTTTTTACTTTCACTTGTCTACTACGGTCTATTCAATTAACTTATGCACTATTTTAATGATTGATGTCCTAAAGCATCTTATTACACATGTAAAAATGCAATAATAATAATAATAAGATACACAAAATAAACAAAAATAAATTTCGTAGCCTAAAAATCGGCAATATTCAATAAAAAATTAAAAGTCGAATATCTCGAAAAGGGTTAAGTTTAGGGTAGGGTGTTTCATAGTGAAATAAGTCAGAAATGATGGGTACTCCACGCCCTTAACGGATCTAGCACGACTTTTCCTGTAACCCTGTATAGCTATTGTGCTTCAAAACAGCATACACCATCATATAAAATCCGGCATAACAATAATACTATTGTGACATTCCTCCAGTAAGAAATGGCACTCAACGATAAACAAAATTGCTATCATCTGGCTATAATAAAACGGACAACGTGATTTCAGTTTGTGTAAACTGAATGCAATAGACGTAAATAATTGTGACTGCCTATTTCCTGTGTAGTTGGGATCGGACTGCTCAAACACTTACGTATTAGCTAAACGATGCTAATCTGAGATTTAGAGACTGGATTATGTTTATACTAAAATCTACCTTCAAACGGAAACAATGCACTGTTTTGACAGCAGAAATGGGTATGATGATAGTACTTCCCCAGATGAATAATGAACACACATTTTGGTCTACTGCTACTGACACTGCTGTCTCTTGTCATCTTGACTGGCCTCATAGCTCAGTTGGTTAGTAACCCTACCTTCTGCGCTGTAGGCCGTGGGCTCGATCCCCACTCAGGACAAACATTTATGTGACATTTGTAACATTGATGTTTGTTCTGTGTCTGAGTGATAATATGTATTATATGTATGTATTTACAAAAGAAAATTATATAAGTATTATATCAGTTGTCTGGTTCCCATGATACAAGCTATGCTTAGCTTACTTTGGGGCTAGATGACGCTGTGTGAAATGTCCACCATTATTTATTATTTATTTATTTATTTATCTGACATTTGATTTTTAAGCCTCAACCCTTTCCTGTCCCTCTCAGCCAGTTCTTTAGAATGCGTTCGAAGAGCCGAAGCCAAAACTAAGTTGCCGGTTCAGCATTGCGGACTACCTATAACAGAATGGCGGAAAGTAAACAGATGTGTAAATTTTGTAGATACTTATGTGGAGAATCCGGGCTATTGAAAAGTTAATGACTTGTTTTTTGAACTATAAATGCCAATTCTTTCTTTTTTCAGTGAATGACGAAAATGCCATTAAGTTAAGCAATTAAGTAGTTAAGCAATTTTAAGAGCAGTAGAACTCTCGCCAAGTTCGTCCGGGGAAGTACTGCCACCATGCCCATTTCTGCTGCCAAGCAGTAACGCGTTCGCGTTACTGTGTTCCGGTTTGAAAGGTGTGGTTGCCGGTGAAATTACAGGCAAAAGAGACATTCCACCTACACGTCTCAGAGTTACGGGCGCTTACGATGCGACTTGGGTCTTGTCGTACCTAGTAAGGGAGGACCCAAGTCGCATCGGTTGTTATGGGCCGAGGTTACCACTTAACACCAGGTGTTAAGTAAACGTACCGCAACTGTATCACATAAAAAAAAAAAACTTGACTTGGCTATAATTCCTTCAACATCTATATTGAAAAAGCTAATGTCCGATTGATGCTAAGCACCCACTATAAAATCTTGTGATTAAACTATTATTATTTGAAGAATAAACTTCAAAACTTCAGTCGTGGAGTTTGCCCCAGTACAATGAAAATAGAATATCACATTGGAACACAAACAATATTCATTCCAGATAAGTACGGCAAAACAGTCGTCCGTCCAAAACGACATGTCAATCACTAATTTGTCATCAGCTTTTCGTATCATTAACTTTTCACATCAATCATACAATGTCAAAATTGTCGGCCAAAAGCTATTTTTCAAAGATTAAAAAATTTTATATTACAGGATTAATATAAATTATAAATAATGCTTTATTAAGAAGTCCATTTTTGTGTTTCAAATATATAGTTTTTTTTGTGGATGTTTCACACTCCGCCATCTAGCCACAAAGTAAACTAAGCATAGCTTGTATCATGGGAACCAGACAATTGATATAATACTTTTTTTTTTGTTAATACTTATTAACACCCAGACACAGAAAAAACATCTATATTCGTCACACAAATGTTTGTTCTGGATGGGAATTGACCTACAGCGCAGAAGGTAGGTTTACTTACTACCAACTGAGCTATAAGGCTAGGAATTGCTATTTTTATAATAATTAATTAAAAAGGCCCTTTTTAGCAGAACACCAGTCACTGAATGTATGAACGCCACCATCAAGTAAGCCAAATTGGTATGGAAAGACTCAAAACAAACGTAAAACGTAAAACCACAGCACAGGAAATCCTATGCAAATTGGATCAAGTAAAGAGTACCACCCATAGACAACAGCAATACGACTCAAGTCCTCTCCACCAAAGTACGAAATGACTCAAGTCGCAATGCGCTGCGTCCATCACCTCGAGACGGGGATATTACGTCTCATGTACCTGCAATTTCACCGGCACCCACTCCCTTCCACCAGAACACAGCAACACAAGTGCATCACTGCTTGGCGGCAGATTACCAGGTGTGATGGCAGTACTTCTCCGGGCGAACTTAGCACAAGTTCTACTGCTACTTTGGGTTGCTCCTTTTGCACCACCCGGGGGACACGTGTAGGGATTCAAAGGGTTATCATCTACAGACGCGAGCAACAAGGCCCCCCAAAAAAAATAACTGAAATGTGTGATAATGATGAAGATGTCAAAAAACATGTAAATTCTTGCAAGCTGAGAGAATAGGACTATAGATAGAGAGAGAGAGAGAGAGAGAGAGAGAGAGGACTCTATACGTATATCCTCCAAGTCTCTGACGAATTCCACGTCACCATTCCACGCGCATGACAGAGAACGAAACACGCAGATTTTCACTTATTTTCGTATTCCACATTCTGTCCGGAATGCTATAAATAAGGGTGTTACGCGGATGTAAAGTTTAGTGTAACATCACTCGCACTCGGTTTCGGTTCTTGTTACGACAGTCACCCCCGCACCCCCACACACACACCATGGTGAGGAAAAGTGAAGTGTTATTAAGTGCAAGTGAAATGTGTCTCAAATGTCATCTTAGTAATTCTGTAACACTTTGTACTGATTACGGAAAATGGTCGCAAATTCTTTCAAGGAAGATATAATTTTCAAAAGTAATCTTGTATAAATTAATATCTAATATTATAGATAGATACACCATTTCACTGATTGATATTTGTTAAATATTGTTATCTATTTGTGTATTATAGTTTAAAAATATGCGAAGAATTGATTGACGCGTAGTTAATTGTTAACTATGTGACAGTGCAATGTAATTAGAAGCTAATGATGACAACAAAGATAATTCCTTTCATATTATCACTAACACAGTGGACAATTGGGCAATTGGCCAAATACTCAATTGACCAATCTGACCAAATGTTTTAGTTCGAGGAAAGATTTTCATGTTATATCGAAATACCTGTGAAATCAAAAGTCCTAAAATTGATATTTTTATTCTTTAATGTAGACTGAAAATATTATGTCATGAAATGATTCTACTGCACTTTATTAATTTTAAAATCCCAGTGATATTGCTCGAAAATGACTATAGACTTATTTTTAATATATATGTTACTGATTTGTCATTCCATAGGACACTGACGATGACCAGAAAATGGCCATGCTCCGCAAGGCATTCCAGATGTTTGACACCACCAAGTCTGGGTACATCGACGTACTCAAGATCTCCACCATTCTGAACACAATGGGCCAACTGTTCGACGACTCTGAACTCCAGGCCCTGATCTCTGAGAATGACCCAGAAAGTAAGCAAATGACACTAAACATACATACATACACGACTTTTTCTTGAATGGCCTAATTGTGTTACTTTTTACATCACTTCATTTTCATGGGATCGTAGAATGTAGCAAAATAACCCAAGATATCTAAGCAATCACTTGGTTGAAATTCCGCGATAATGACTTGTTTTGACATCCACACCATAACACATAATATACCTCTATGGAGATAAGTTTTTCTTCGAAATGCGAACTTACACTATAATATTTAATGGAAGAACGCACAATAAATATTATTTTTATTATTAATTTATATATTTATTTTAGTGGCAGAACGCTCAATGAACCAACCCGTTATTAAATATATTCTTTTATTTGACTTTCTTTACTTTTAGCTTAAAATGAATTGTTCCTTTAATTCGACAATTCCTGTTACACTAAACAGGTATTTCCTGACACCATCCGAGCAAATTTACTTCTTGGATGCAATGCAACGATTCCCTATATTTAATAGTTACAGATTTGTCGATGATTTAAGTGAGGGCGAACTTCTTACACACACAAATGTCGTACAAAATGACAATATAAATCATAATGACCGATATTCCGGCAAATTTTCATTTCCACGTGTTACAATGAACGTTGGAAGTGAACGCAAACAGCTACATTCGAAGTGATCAATCATCATTACGTTCACACGTATCGAGGCTACGACACCTTTTCGAAAATAACGGAATATTTTGGAACGACGCGACGCAGGAATGAAGCTATTTCCGTTTAGTCTAGTAGACTATCTCTTTCATTACCCCTTTAAGAACAGCCATCTCGCTCTGATGTTTACGCTAAAGACAAGTGTTTAGTGATTTATCGTTTATTATACAGCAAAATCGAATCCAATTTTGAAGTTTTCTCCGCACGAATAATCGAGTTTTTGTATAATACACTGCGGACTTTTCTCCATGTGGGTTATTTAACAATTATGGGAACTTGAACTTGACAAGTGTGAAATAATAACCGCCATTGTTTTCCCACGATTAACTCACCTTAACAAAATGTATGATAAAATTATATACAAGTAATAAAATATGATATAATAACCGCTGTAAAATTATCTTTTAATAGGTTTGGGCAAGATCAACTTTGATGGATTCTGCAATATCGCCTCCCACTTCTTGGAAGAGGAAGACGCAGAAGCTATGCAACAAGAACTGAAGGAAGCTTTCAGGTATAAGGCCATTCTAAGTTGACTAGGTATACCAACATACATATATCAAATTCAAAATAACTACCAATCGACCTAACACACTTCTACAATTTACATTTACATACATTACATCTATATTCATACATAAATGACACGGGCAGCTTCAAAACATAAAAAGATTCACTGAAATTAAAAAAAAAACATAAATTGAAGCTTAAAAAATGGAAAAGTTTGGATGACTTTAATAACTTTATCAATGCTGAATTGTTTTCTACTGCTCTTTCATATTTAAATAAGTAAATAAGTCAAATCTGTTGAAAATAGCACAAATAACAACAAACTATGAACTGTGAAGGTGAAATATGTTGTAACTTTCCACGTTTCCGGTAACCTAAGAGATAAAATTCAAGGGTTGCCTTGATATGTAACGTGGCGGTCCGTTGGTACAGATTCAATCGTTCCAAAAGTCTCTATCAAAAACTTTGACTGGCGTCAGCTCAGTTGGTAGTAATCTTTTATATGCTGTTGGTCGTGGGTTCGATTTCCACCAAGAACAAACATTTGTGTAACTAATATATATGTTTATTTTGTGTCTGGGTGTCAATATGTATTATATGTATGTATTTACAAAAAATAAGTATTATATCAGTTATGTGGTTCCCATGACATGTCATGCGTTAGAACCGAAAATTCAAAGACGAGTCAAATTCACAAAAAACGGTGATTTCAGGCACATTTTAATCCTCTCATAAAGCAATGTGGTTAAACACATTTCTTTGAGATTGACAGTGAATGGAGTGGAGTCTTCTTCTTCTTCTTTGAGTCACCGGTTCTGTCGAACCAGTGTGGTGAAAGGATTGTAAGTGCGCCTCAAAGAGGCTCCTTTCGTGCACTCGACACATGTTTTCGAATTTTTAGTTCTAGGACATGTCGGTTTCCTTCCTTCACTGTTTTGA
This sequence comes from Chesias legatella, assembly GCA_947359385.1. Classification (NCBI taxonomy): domain Eukaryota; kingdom Metazoa; phylum Arthropoda; class Insecta; order Lepidoptera; family Geometridae; genus Chesias; species Chesias legatella. The sequence goes on along the minus strand of OX375784.1, from coordinate 655,901 downwards.
GAACGTGGTATTGTACACATAAATCTTTCAATAGAAAAGCTCATAGGTGCACGTCGGGATTTGAACCGGCGACCTCCGGATTGAAACTCGGGGTCAGTACCGCTAGACCACCACGTGGAGTGGATACTTTACAAATATTCGTCATCAGAACCTATACTCTTAAAAGAGAAGGTTTAAAAACCCGTTTATATAATTTCAGATTATACGACCGTGAAGGTAACGGTTACATCACCACCTCTACCCTGAAGGAGATCCTGGCCGCACTTGACGACAAGCTCAGCAACGCAGATCTCGACGGCATCATCGCTGAAATTGATACAGACGGATCCGGAACCGTTGACTTCGATGGTAAGACATTAGCGGACAACTCGTTACACGAGGACTTCTCTACCGCACACTTGTACGCTGTGGCATGGGCTGAGGTCTTCCCGGCAAGCTATGACCAGAGCTTCAAGATAAATATAAAAGAAAATCTCCAGGGCAAAAGTCAATAGGCTGCGGTGACCGCGCTACATCAGGCGGGCCGTAAGCCCGTACGTTTTCAACTCCTTGCCCTGGTCTGTATTAGATTAAACTATTACCTAGGTTTCTAAGAGGATAGTTAATAGTTTACATAGCATGCTACTTCGTAGAACGCATCGTCGCTTATGAAAAGCATCATCATCAGTACAATCCACTGCTATATACAAGTATGACTCTCCAGACGGGCACCAATGAGCTTTTACTGAAAGCTTACGTGCGTCTCAAAATACGTACATAAAAAATGTGAAAGAAACCGGGTACGTTCAGAACCAAAATCAGGCGATACAATTATGTCTAGTGCACGAAAGGGGCCTCGGTGAGGCGCTCTTTACTCCTACCCAGGATTCTGTTGAGATTCTGATACTGAAAGAGTTTTTTTTTTAATGTTGGTAGATATTTCACAAAGCGCCATTTAGCCCCAAACTAAGCATAGCTTTTAACAAGGAAGCTACGAATAGATAATAATAGATACTTATAATAATTATAAGTAATTATAGTATATACATGTATATACTTTCTTTATAGTAAGTCGTTTATTACCTTAGTTTAAATTTAGGACACACAACATAGACACACAGGCATAGATTTAAATTCGTGATTTACACGAGAACATTTTTCATAAACTATAAATCAAATATTGTGCTAGTTGATAAAAGGCACATCTGTTATGTCTTACAAATATTAAATACCTCGTAAATCTAAAGAAACACATACAGACATACACAAACATTACATTAGTACATGTGTTACCAAAACGTACCGCGGCGTGTGATTTGACACACGAAATTTACGATCGTCGTAAATTCAAAATTCACGGACAATCATATTTTTCTGAAATAAGATCAAACATTGATGAGCGATGTAAAATAATAACTCATACTCAGGACTAGGGTTGCCTGTGTAGCAGGTGGTAGCCATACATTTCAAAAACACATAATTATCTAACATCCAGAAAAACTTTATGTTCGTCACACTTCGGGCTTGAACCTGTGGACCCTCGTTTTGAAGGCAGGCAAGTTCGTAGCTGTGAAGCAATAGATAATCGCAGTGTAATATTTTGAAACCATCCAACTGATGGCATAATTATTTCATTTAGTTGCATAAGTAAAAATCCAGTCTCATTGGGCATGAAATCAGATCAAAGTCTTATATTATTATGTCTGTGTGACGGAATAAGCAGATAGCCCCCACCAGAAATGTTAAGCGGTATAGAAATTAATGCAAATTGGGTCCTCCCTTACCAAAGTACGGGAAGACGTAAGTCGTACGCGTTACGTCAGTAGCCTAGGACTTGAATATCATCTCATATGTCTGTGATGCGTGTGGAATTTGACAATGTTGTTTTTATTATTTCAGAATTCATGGAAATGATGACCGGGGACTAAGCTCACCTACCTGCAGCATCCCTTAGTATTATATATTTTATTATAAGTCATACGTTTTATTAAGATTAGTACAAATCCGAATGCGGTATTGGCATAGTTGTTATACAGCAGTTAATCTGTCTTATATGAGGAGATAGTCAGTAGGCCAGGATCTTTGAATACGTTCCAAAGTCTTATTTCCGGAATAATTCACACGAACGGATTCAGACAATTATATGCTAATATTTATAACGCATTGCGCGCTATTTTTGGTGTTCTTATTAAAAATATGAAATAGTTTACACTACATTCGTTTATTTTCCCTTCGACGTGAATTGAGGTTTTTGTTATCAGTATTAATTAATTCTAAAGGTTTATCAGAATTGTGAAGCTTTGTACTAATTCGCTTTCATTCAATTTCAATGATAAATTTATGACTTTGCTGCGGCTTGATCCAAATCCCAGTGCAATTTCTAACTTGCAGGCAAAAGCCAGTTCCGACGGAACAATTAATTGGGATTTTTGATAACTTTATTACCTCATTTTTATAAGAAAAGTGCACTATTTTCGTGAGATGACTTATTCACCGCGGGTCCCACCGCGAGGCGCCTTTTTACACACCTAGTATTTTTATATATAAAAGATAAACCTTTTTTATTTATTTATACTACTAGAAAGAAAGAAGAAAGAAAGAAGACATTTATTCACACACACACTGTATACAACAACGGCTAACATCACAAAAACACAAAAAGAACACTAACAAAACATAAAATAAAACAAAAAAATAATAATGTGGAACGCTGTCGCGTACAGCATTGTGTGAAAAGCCTTGAGCTCAGCACGTGCTGCAACAGGTTACAGCGCTGATTTTCAGCTCAAGGCTTTGGTGGCGTACGAATAAAAGAGGATACAAGAAAAAAAACAATTTAGAACTAGAATATACACAGAAATTAAAAGCAATAACAATAACAACACAAAAATATGAAAAGTCATAACGAACTAAGCTAATAAGTTAATGGATCAATTAATTGGTGACAAAAGTTTATAATAGAGGTATGTTTACATTGTCTTGATTTTTACGCTATGATTGAGAGCTCTTAAATTAATTAAATAAAGAAAAGAGAAAAAGAAACTGAGAATGCAGCTGTACGTAAAAATAAATCAAAAATATTAAATATATAAAAGAACTTAATTTTAACAGCATATTGATAACAAAAAGCTATCATATATAATAATAAGCTATCATAAATAAATAATAAAATAAATAAATTAACAGTGTATTCATATAATAACAGGAAAAAAACATTTTTTCAGTATAATATCAATTGTAATGTGAGTAATCCTAAAGCTTTATGGAAGAACCTTAAATCAAAAGTACTCCCACCGAAATCAACAGAACTACCTTTACATTTTGACAGCCCTAATATAATTAATGACCATTTTCTGAACACAATTGGTAACCTTGATACAAATATTTCACACCTCACATTTTTCGAATTTAATAAATTTAGTTCTCACTCTTTTTCATTAAAACTAATTGATTCTTCAGCTACTTTAAAATTTCTTACCCAAATAAAATCTAACGCCCTTGGAATTGACAAAATATCATTGGACATGATCACACTTACTATTCCACAAAGCTTGGATGCAATTACAGCGATCGTTAACAGGTCTCTTGCCTCTGGCGCTTTTCCCACAATTTGGAAAAAGGCGATAGTAAAGCCTATACCCAAGATACCCAACCCTACAGAAGTGAAAGACTTGCGTCCCATTAGCATTCTGCCTTGCCTCTCGAAAGTACTGGAAAAGGTGGTCTGCTCCCAAATTACTGAGTACTTGGAAAAACATGATATCTTGCCCGACCTTCAGTCTGGTTTTAGAAAGAGTAGGAGTACTAACACTGCGTTATTAGACGTGACGGACAATATTATTTCGGCTCAGGATCAAGGAATGAGCACAATTTTGGTGTTACTGGATTTTTCTCGTGCGTTCGACTCGATCAACATATCCCTCCTGCTCTCCAAACTCAATTATTATGGCTTCGACGCAAATGCAATACAATGGTTTGACTCCTACCTGAGCAATCGTGAACAACTCGTCGAGATAATAAAAAATAACGGAGATACTCTAAGTTCTGATGTTTGTACAGTTACAAGGGGCGTCCCGCAAGGTTCCATTCTTGGGCCAATTTTATTCATTTTATATAGCGCTGATATTAGTAATTGCATCAAACATTGTAATTTTCATATGTATGCTGACGATATCCAGATTTATCTATCTTTTAAACCGGAAGATATTAGGACCGCAGAATCTAAACTAAATCAAGACCTAGAAAGAATTCAAGAGTGGGCTGTAAAAAATTCGTTATTGCTAAACGCCAAGAAGACCAAATACATGATCTTAGGTACGAAAAACCAAATAACAAAGGTAGCAGTTTTGAAACCCTTACTATCCATTGGAGGTGAGGCTATTGAAAGGGTATATGAGGCAAGAAATCTTGGCCTAATCGTGGATGAGCAATTGAGATTTGAAAGTCATATAGCAGAAATAGTGCGTAATTGTTTTTATCGGTTAAGAGTATTGTATAAAATAAGAAATTATTTAAGTACAGATCTTCGCATAATGCTCGTAGACTCGCTAGTCTTATCTAAATTCAATTACGTTGACTGTGTTTATGGACCCCGTTTGCTGTCTAAAACATCACGACTTGTCCAACGAGTGCAAAACGCCTGCGCTAGATTTTGTTTTAATGTACCCCCGCGAAGCCATATCACTCCTTTTCTTAACCAATTAAACATATTAAACATGAAACATAGAAGAGACTTACATATTGCAACTCTGATGTTTGATGTCGTAAACACACAGAAGCCGCATTATCTCTACTCAAAATTTGAATGGGTTCAGGATAATTATAGGTATACACTTCGTAGGACTTCAAAACGTTTATTGCGGACCCCACGACACGGTTCAGCCGCATTTCGAGGAAGTTTTCGTTTCTGTGCCACCAAATGTTGGAACTCAATTCCCCCACCACTACGTTTACTGAAAAATAAGTCTAATTTTAGAGTAAAATTTAAAAGTTGCCTAGTAAACTTGCAAAAGTCTTTTTGTTAAATTCGCACGCTGCATCTATAATTTCCCCAGCTGCTTCATAGATTTTCTGGGTACTTTATACGGATTTAACTACTACTACTACTACAATTGAGTGTCTAGTAAGAATCTAGTGGACACTGCGATGGCTACAAGCTTATTAATATCTATGCGTCTTAATTTTAACCCGGCTGATACATCAAGAACTATGGTGTCTGCAAAGCCAAGTGTTTTTCCATCTTCACATAGTCTTTGTGGCACAGCTTAAAAAAGTAACTTTTGGACGTCGTCTGGATTGCACTATCATGATAACGTTGACGTGACAAGTTGTGAGTTACCACTGCCCATATTTTCCAAGAATAACTATTATACTGCCCATATTTTCCTAAGAATAACTATTATACTGCCCATATTTTCCTAAGAATAACTATTATACTGCCCATATTTTCCTAAGAATAACTATTATACTGCCCATATTTTCAGGAGCTACCCGCTAGGAAGAAAAAACTTACACCAATCATATTAACATTGATTCCGTAAGAAATACACACGTTACCAAATGCAACGTGTGGTGTTATTAATTGTCTATTTTTGGGTTACCACCATCCAACGTGAACCACAAATCTCAAGTGAATATACAAATAGCTGAAACACGGCATATGATTTACGCATCCTGTTTCTTTACGTGAGCAGTAGTTAACTAAATATTTCCATTACTACACTTCTTGCGAACAAGTTGAAAGCAGTGAATTGCCTCCTGGCGGGTTACCACCGTCTTGATAGCGGATTTTACGCGTTACCCCTTGTTTTTTTTTTTAATGTATTACATTTACGGAACGAGCCGACGGCCCAACTGGTGTTAAGTGGTAACCTCGGACCATAACAGCCGATGCGTCTTGGGTCCTCCCATACTAGGTATGACAAGACCCAAGTCGCATCGTATGCGCCCGTAACTGTGAGACGTGTAGGTGGAATGTCTCATGTGCCTGTATTTCACCGGCAACCACACCTTTCAAACTAGAGCACAGTAACGCGAATGCGTTACTGCTCGGCGGCAGAAAAGGGCATGGTTGCAGTACTTCCCCGGACGAACTTGGCGAGAGCTCTACTGCTCTTCTACTGCGTCTACTTCTAGTTTCTACTGCTGGTTCGAGAAGCTAGTGACACCACTAGTAGTAGTAGAGCGTAGAGGTCCAGTGATCCACACTGACTTATTATCTCGACGTCGCTGACTCCCAGAGTTTAAATATGAGCTTTTTGCTTGAAATATTTATGCGCGCATTTCCACGTTCTCAAAACGGCGTGGGAAAAAATTTATGAAAACCAAGTCATCAAATCCATCAATTAAGATTAAGATTAAGATGAAATTAAAAGTTTCCTTTCGTGCCATTGATACAAATGTATACGTGGTTTACCCTACAACATTTTTCTGCAAAATTTTGTGAATATGGTTAGTACCACCGTCAGGACACCAATCTTTTAAGCAAAATATTAATTACGTATGTACCCGGTTTGAACATCTTTGGATTATAATCCAAATGGACCCCCTGCGCATTAAATTGATGCATTTCTATTAGAGTTATTATTATTTATTTATTTCCTATTAGGTATCTACATTAACCAACAAATTTATGGTTTAGACAATTTTTGACTTAAATCACGATTACAACGACATTCCGCCATTTAACCTACTCCAGTGCACGAGGCCGGTGGTAACCCCCCTGACCAAAATTAGCTTATTCCAAGAGACGCAATTGGAAAATTGTCCAATTGCATTTTGTTTCCTGTGAATATTGTACCGTCTTGTTGACAACGTTACACAAAATATTGTATTTGTCGTTAGATTTAACGCATTTGTAATAGAATTTTAGCCAAAATATTTCTTTACAAACATTACTGTGGCACCGGCAATACTTTGATGTTTTTTTAATTTGGTTTAGGTTACGTACCGACCTGATGGCCCACCTGATGTTAAGTAGTAACCGCTGCCCATACACAGCAATACGATTCAAGTCCTCTCCACCAAAGTACTAGAGGACTCAAGTCGCATTGCATTGTGTCCGAGACGGGGATATTACGTCTCATGCCCCTGCAATTTCACCGGCACCCACTCCCTTCCACCGGAACACAGCAACACGAGTGCATCACTGCTTGGTGACAGATTATCAGGTTTCATAATTTTACACATTTTATACATTTTTGACAAGAATATAATGATAATTGCAAGAATATAATGATAAATTAATTATGGGTCATCAGCTCGAGACATAATGTCAATTATTTTAATTCCTGTATCACATTACACGGTTTTTTTTTAAAACGTTTGTTTTAAATTGCATAGTTCCAAACATTTTTCATCTCAGATGTACATAAAAAATTGTTCCTATTAACGAACACAAGGATCTCAATTGGATCAGAGAAACATAGTTATGCATACCCTCTTGTCCATATAAAGCGGTATTTACTATTTGCCGGCTATAGTTGGCACTCAGTTAAGGTAATGTCTCGACCACTTGTTACGATGTTCCTGTGGATTATGTTTTTGAGTGAAGTGTTGTGTGCTATTGATGAGTTCGGGGAATTCACTAAGACGGCTGAAGGAGGTAGGTATTCTATGATTTATATGTATTCTGTAACGAACCATTTGTTTTAGGGTAAGTGTATCAAATGTAGGTTAATTAAGTCGGTATCAGGGTTTCATCCTAACAGATATATCTACTTACTCTACACTTAAAAGAGAACAATTCTCAAATACTACAATTTGTTATTTAAGTCACAATTTGAGTTTTTTTTCTACTATGCATTTTGTTGAGAAAAAACATTATGCTTTTACAGATATTCTCCCAAATGAAGATAAACTGTTAATGAACATTGTTCCCGGATTGACTTCACAAACGGACCAAGAAATACAATTCAAATATTCTAATTATGTACCTGACTTGGTGGGGATTGATCCAGTAAGTAATGGTAATATCTAACAATGAAACCAAATATTTCATTGGTTTTTCACTTTTTAACTAAGTAATTAGTTTTAATTTCAGGATAATATACATCTGAAAAAATTTAACTATTGCATCGAAAGGGGTAACACGATGAGAGGTTTAACTTTCAACATTTATGACGATGACATGAGAGAGGCAGCTGTGGCATTATTCAGGCTGTTTCAGTCAACTGAAAGCGAGAACTATCAAAAACTGAAGAACTGGGCAGAGAAAAATGTCAACAAAGAAATGTTTATGTATGCATTACGTCTGGATGCTTTGTATGGTAAAAATACAGCGGAAAATGATCTACTTCCGCCGTTTATAGCAAATCCATATTACTTTGTGAACTCTGAAACGATTGCTAAAGTTTTCTTGATCGCTGATGATATGAGAGAATATGGCGAAATAGATCCTCAGAAAGCTAGAGTTGATCAATATTTTTATACATATACTTCCAATAAATATCCAAAACAGTTTATTGTAATAAATAGCAACTACTCCGGATGGAATATACCCAGGAATGGGATAGAAAAAGAAATCAACTATTTTAGGGAAGACATAGCCCTGAACAGTTACTATTTGGGCTTACATTTATTGCATCCATTTTGGATGTCCAATGATGAGCTCGACGAAAGTAATCCAAGACATGCTGAACATTATTACTATGCACATCAACAGCTAATGGCTAGGTATTTATTGGAAAAAGAACATTTAGTGAACAAATTTTTTCCCGATTTACAAGATGAGAGTGATTATGTTCCCTATTTGTGTTATAAGAATGGAATACCATTTCCAATAAGGAGCTGTGTACGAGGAGGCTGGGACAGTGAAAAGGCTTTATTAAAATCGATAGATATTGCTATTAAGGAATGCATTGCTAGAGTACTTATAATTATGGTAAGTCGGTATAAAAGTAAGGAAAATATATTTTTAATGTTTTAATGCACTTAGTCATATTTACGTTTTAATTTGAAATGTCATGATTTACCTACTATAAAATATCACTGACGCTTTCAGGAAAATGGAACAACAATCAATATGACTGATGATTCTCATATTGAAGTACTATCTAGGCTCATTCGAGCCAATTTAGATGGACTTAAAAATGCAAAGGTAGTGAGATTAGTCTTTGGTTACGGTAGCAATAGGCCTGCTGTTAATGTGTAAGTACAGCACACTATTCAATCAGTTATCAGTACTAGTCAGAAAATTTATACCAATTATTTATTTACAGATATAACTCAGCGCCATCACTGCTTCATCACCCTGAGACATCATTAAGAGATCCTGTCTACTGGTTTCTAATCAAATACATGCTGAGCTATTTCAGTGAATACAAAAGCGCAATGGAAATCTATGACCTTACTCAGTACGTGACAGATGATATTAATATCATCACTAAGGATATCACAAACATAACAACTTATTTCCACAACTACAAATTTACTTTGAGTCATATAACACAACACAAAAATAAAGATAAGGATGGAACGCCTACGTACATAGCCGTAAGACAAAGAAGATTGCAGCATAAACACTTCACAATTGATTTAGAGTTAGAATCAGCCACAACAATAGAAGCTGTAGTGAGGTTGTATTTGGGTCCACTATGCGGCAACAATTGTTGGCAAGAACATTCCAGGTTTTTTGAACTAGATACGTTTGCCGTAAATTTGAAAGAAGGTTTCAATAGTTTGAGTTGGAATCCGAAGGCAACTAGAAAATATTCATTTGATTCAGCCTTTGATACTGTTTACCCTAAGCCTGACGGGAAGACTACAGGCTACAGCATATACAAATTTCCAGAGAATTTAATAATTCCTAGAGGTTTAGAGGACGGTTTGAATTTGACACTATTTGTAATGGTAACTCCTGCTGACAAAGATTCCTTACAATCGCAACCAAACAATTACGTAAGGGTGTGTAATGAGTTGGACTCCAAGCCTTTAGGATTTCCGTTTCACAGACCAGCAAAAGGTTTCATGTTATCGGCCAGTAATTACAGATTTTATAATATTTCTGTATATCATAAACATCAACCAGCTGTCCCTTTTTCCTCATGGTTCTCACCTAATTTGTACTAAAACCTAAGGCATTTACACTGATCCTATTGGTATCAAACCAAATCAAAAACTAAATATACCATCTCATTTTTGTGGAGTAAATGAGAAATCAGTAATTTAAGGGGTTCAACATTAACCCGTCAATTTGTTTTGATGTACAGAATCGGTATAAATATTTCATATATTTATTTAAGATTAATTCAGTGCTAAAAGTAAAACTCCATTTTGTACCACTAAAACAAGCTAAGGAGATCAATAAACACCAAAGTTTTTGCCACACAGTGAATCCTAGTGCAGGGGTATGAGTGTGACTAGCAAGTTAAGCTTTAGTTAGTGCTTTAAATAACTCAAGATGATGGACGCGTTATTTTTCATATTATTAAGTTACGGAACGGGCTGATAACCCGCCTGGTGTTAAGTGGTAACCTCTACCCATAACGAGCGATACTACGTGAGTCCTCCCCTACTTTGGAACGACAACAGTCAAGTCGCATCGCATGCGCCCGTAACTCTGAGACGTGAGGTTATAATGTCTCAAGTGTCTGTAATTTCACCCGCAACCACCTTGGCGACAGGAATGGGTACGGTGGCAATACTTCTTGGAACTTAGCTAGGTTCAACTGCTACTAAAAAGTTGTGCAAAAACGGGTGCAAAATAAAATATTTTTTATTTTTGAATAATAGTTTTATTTCTCACATTCTGTAATGCGATCTTGGTTTTCGAGCTTTTCTCTCTCCATCATTTATTTAGGCACCTCATTGGTGAAGTAGGAAGGTACGTTGTATTTGTAGGGGTACATCTCTCCTTCGTGGTAGACGAGAACATCTTTGAAGAACATGTTGGGTTGTTTGAAGTAGAATCCGTCATGCACTGGGCGGTCAAATGGATAGCTGAGAGGCTTGTTGTCTTGTACGTATTGCTGGAAAGGTTCATATTCCTTAGCAATAGCTTCGTAAGGATACACAAAAACGAAGAGCTGGAAGGGGAAACCATCCTTGGTACCCTTAGGCAGCATAAGCCTGTTAGGCTGAGAATCAAATTCGTCGGCCATATCCTTTGGAACTTTTCCTTCTTCCATCAACTTTACAATAGCGTCAGTGGACATAGAGTCTTCCCTGAATAAGTAGAACTCATGGCAGTGTCGTGTGACTGTATTTGTGCCAGGCGTAATCTTGTGAGTGAACCAATCTAAAAGGTAGAAGTGGTTCCAGTTATCTTCAATTGAGATGGGGAATCCCTTGCTGTTGTATTTAGGCGCCAGGAAGACCTTGATGGCGGCTTTGGTGTCCATCTGTGACTTAATGTTGATAGTCACCTTAAAGTCTTTGTGGTTGAGACGAGGCTGGCGGACAACGTAAGAGTAAGGGTATGAAGCGCTAAGTTCTTCGGGGCTGAAGTAAACACCGTTGGTGGCGTTGAATTCGTACATGTCGAAGTATGTGACCAGTTTGTCAACCTTGACATCTTCTACTTCGATACCGTTAAATTTAAGGCTCTCGGGAGTGTATGGAGTCAGGTACTTCTTGAACTGAACGATGTAGTTGATGATTCTGTTGTACATTTGGAAGATAGCCGGATCACGTAATGAAGTCTGGTAGAAGTCCAAAGCACTAGGCAGGAATGTGTATCTACAAAACAGAAAGATATTTGAAAACACCGTCATGAATACAAAAAAATACGTAATGTACATCAATATTGTCTTTGTTCTAACTTCCATAACTTTAAAGGCAAAACTAGCATTCAACCCTCCTAATTCAATATTTATGTGAAGTTTTTAGGCCTTAATGATATACGAGTTGGTATACGGCAACGAGCGAACTATGCATGGTGGTTTACTTCTAAATTTTAAAATTCTAAATACGTTTAATAATGATCGCCACTTACTTGTCAATGGGGCGAGGTGAAGCGCTAAGAAGGTGCCGAGCGGTTGCTTCGTATGAGCGTTGGTACACTCTAGTATAGTTCTCCTTGAACAAGTCGGCGTTGTATTGCCAGAAGTTTCCGACAAAGTTGAGGGTTTTGGGGTCGTGGAAATCGATTTCTTGGTCGAACTGAAAATAAAAACGAAGAAAATGAGAATCGCGAAATTGATTATAGAAATATTTTTTTTAAGAAAATACTTACTGCCTTGAAACGTCCGCTTTCCAAAAATTGAAGGAAGGATTTTTCAAAACTGTCCAAAAATAGAACACTTTCGTAGTTGTCTTCAACGTTGACGTTGTAGAAGTCGGGACGCTGCACGAACGGATAGCGGGTGGTAGTGAGCATAGGGTAGTAGCCAGTTGGGATCGGGGAGAACCAGGAGAATTCAGGAATAGGTCCTAATCCGTTGGTCAAGCGCTCGAAGTAATAACGGTTTAGAAGCTGCTTGTAAAAGAAGTAGTAGATTTCACCACGACGTTCTTTGAAGGGTCCAAACTTGTCACCGTTCCACCAGAAAGGCAGTTGAACGTGGAACCAATAGTAGTAAGCGTTCAGTCCAATATCTTCAGTGAAGTAGGTAAGCCTCTGTTCTTCACTGTTATAAACGAAAGTGCTCGAATAGTTAGCATAGAATACATATTTGCCTTCTTCTTTGACTATACCATAATCCTTAGCCATGGTAGGGAAATTTATACCGTCTTGGTCTTTAACATAGTTCAGTTTGTTTATAATGTCCATGTTGAGGAAGAGTTCGGGGTATATCTCATAAGGAGCTGGTAGGGTAATTCCTTGAGTGTCAGCTCTCTGGACGACGGCAATGTAGAACGTGTAGAGGAATTGGCCTGGGTTAAGATAGATGCGGGCAGCCGATGCGCACTTGTAGAAAGTTTCAAAGTCCTTGGCATAGTAGAAAACGTTGAAAATAGCGATGGCCTCTTCCCGCAAATGCTCGTAAAAGATGGAGAAAACTTTGTCTTTTGGCATGAAACCATTCTTGTACAATACCAAAAAGTCTTGAACAGCCTGCGGGTTCTGTAATTCAAATAATAAAGTTATTTAATAGACTAGTATCTAGTTTAACAATACATTCTTGTAACAACTGTAAGGAAATCAGCATTTGCCCTGCAGTGGGACACTAAGGACTCAATAATAAATACATGTAAATCGACAAACTCAAACCAGCTAAGATTATAATAGTTACTAACTACTTTTAGTTTTTCTATTACATAACAATTTTCTGTACCCGATGTTTTCCTTGAGTGATGTTTATGTGACATAATTTTATATTCAAAGTCAAAGTCAAAAACTTTTATTACCATAGAATACATAAAGAAATGGCTTGGAAACGTCAATATTATTCAAAACATAAGGTCACGCGTACTTATTGAAAATGAATTTATATTTCGTGATAAGTAAGTCATTTTCGTAACGTTTATAACGGCTACGTACTTTCTTGGTATACAGGGTTACAGGAAAAGTCGTGCTAGATCCGTTAAGGGCGTGGAGTACCCATCATTTCTGACTTATTTCACTATGAAACACCCTACCCTAAACTTAACCCTTTTCGAGATATTCGACTTTTAATTTTTTATTGAATAATGCCGATTTTTAGGCTACGAAATTTATTTTTGTTTATTTTGTGTATCTTATTATTATTATTATTGCATTTTTACATGTGTAATAAGATGCTTTAGGACATCAATCATTAAAATAGTGCATAAGTTAATTGAATAGACCGTAGTAGACAAGTGAAAGTAAAAAAATAAAAAATTTATGACACTTGTTCGGCAGATATTTTTTAAAATATCTACGTTTCATCAGCTATCTAACGAGGTATAATAATCTAGGGTTTTATTCAAATGCATTGGAAAAAAATTAGTTTCATAGGCGACAGTGGAGAAGAAAATTTATACTTAGCCCTAAAAAGTAAAATAAAACATTAGGTATGCATGAAATGTCATTTATTAAAGGTTTTCACACAACTTTTTCTTATTCTACAGTTCATGTTCAACATGGCCGCCTCTATTTCTGAAACATTGTCGCATCCTTCTACGGAGACCAGTCTTCACTACTCCAGTGGTCAACGTGGTCCTCATTTTATTTGCTGCATCCACAATCCTTTCTCTTAAGTCTTCCACAGACAAAACTGGATTCGGCTCGCTGTACACAAGACTTTTCATGCACCCCCATACATGAAAATCCATGGGAGTTAGGTCCGGACTTCTTGCTGGCCATGGCAACGGCCCACCTCGTCCTATCCATTTGTTTGGATAATTTGTGTCCAGCCAGTCTCTGACACTTCTCCTGAAATGGGCAGGGCAGCCATCGTGTTGGAACCACATGTCCCTGATCAGGTTGAGTGGCAGATCATCCAGCAAATCACTCAAGTCTGCTCTCAGGAAATTTTCGTAGCTTTCCCCATTTAGATTATCCGGGAGAAAGTAAGGTCCAATCAAATGATTAGAGATAATGCCCATCCACACATTCACGCTGAATCTTCGTTGGGACCCTTTCACTCTTTTCTTATTGGGATTCCTTAGTTCTTTTGGGGCCCAGTAATGGACGTTGTGATAGTTGGTTATGCCATCTTTATCAAATTTGGACTCATCCGTCCACAAGATATTTCTTAGAAAATCTGGGTCTTTCTCTACTTTTTTCCACGAAATGTAATACAAACCCTAGATTGTTAGACCTCGTTAGATAGCTGATGAAACGTAGATATTTTAAAAAATATCTGCCGAACAAGTGTCATAATATTTTTTTTAGATATCCCTTAGAGAAAAATAAGCTTGCTAATATATTTTTTATTTTTTTACTTTCACTTGTCTACTACGGTCTATTCAATTAACTTATGCACTATTTTAATGATTGATGTCCTAAAGCATCTTATTACACATGTAAAAATGCAATAATAATAATAATAAGATACACAAAATAAACAAAAATAAATTTCGTAGCCTAAAAATCGGCATTATTCAATAAAAAATTAAAAGTCGAATATCTCGAAAAGGGTTAAGTTTAGGGTAGGGTGTTTCATAGTGAAATAAGTCAGAAATGATGGGTACTCCACGCCCTTAACGGATCTAGCACGACTTTTCCTGTAACCCTGTATAATAAATACCATTAAAATACGATTCAATTAATCTAATACTATACGACCTATAATGATGAGTACACTGAAAGATATGAAACACAAAATATACTCACAGTGAAATGATCCTCATGTTTTTCAATGTCCCATTCTTGTCCTACTTTGAAATATTCGGCGGTTTCATCCACTTGGTAAACATTCTCCAAGAGACCAAAGATTTTCTTCTGCTTGACGATTAAATCAGCATCAACTGAGAAGAAATCAAAGTTTTAAAAATGAGGAATAAAATTAATAAACCTAAGTACGACAAACAAATAACAAATACATATACAAGTTGGGCTGCGTGGAGAAAATCTGAGAAATTGCGCTTTATCTAGTTCGCAGAGATTCAAAATAAATCAATTCTATTACTTTTATTACCAGCCGTTGTGCGTCACCGGAGACGGCGCGGGCGAGCCTGTGCTATGACAGAATGTCATGTGCACTTGACGTAACTTAGGTCTCTCCGTTCTGGAGAAGGCGTAGATATAAGTCGTTCTACAAATTTTCTAGTCCTTCTCCTCCATTACAGTCACAAAAATCCAATGCCCAAGCACAAAATTTAACTCTACACATAAATGCTTGTCCCAGCTAGGGATCTAATCTAACTCGCATTGGAAGCAGGATTACTGCCGACCTACATTTATGTACAACAGAACCAATTACAAGCAAATGCAGTGTTCGTCCTGGGGAGTATTCCAAACACACATATTTCTGCCGTCAAGCAAATATGCGGGGCTGGTAAAATTACAGGTACATGGCGAATTCTATCTCCAAATATCAAAATGTAGGGAAGTGCGATATAACTTAGCTTTTATACTTAAGTTGTATTGCTGTTGCGGCCAGGCGATAGATAGATAAGTAAGATAACACTTTATTTATCAGAATACATGGAAATTTCGAAAAGGTAAATCACTAAACTAAGTTTATAAAAAGGGTGGCCTTATCGCTAATAGCTATTTCTTCCAAGCAACCTTTAAACGTGAGGTGGGCCACGTCATATAAAAAACTTTGCTACGAAGCCACCAACAATGGTATTACTTATGTGAATATTTACAGAAAGAGCAGATGAATCACTTGGTGTGAAGTGGTACCTCTGTCCATGATAAAAAAATACGCCTTAGGCCCTCCCCTACTTAGTTACAAAAAGACCCAAGTAGCATCCTACGCGAATTCCTTACCTTTCTTGGTTTTGATGTGGTGAACAGATGTGAGTTCGCCCAGAGCTAGGGCGAACATCCACGCTAGAACCAGGACAGTCTTCATGGTGAGAAGCCAAGCCACCGACTTATCCAAAAAAGTTTTACCTCCGTTTAAATACCCCCAACTATCGTTATCCAATGTTGATAACTTACGCGAAGTTATCAATAATGCCTTAGTGATACAATAGTTTAACTTTTATCCATCTCGTTGACCCGTAAGTTCAAGGCAGTGGAGATAGATACCTAAGTTGGCTAATTAACTTTTGGCGAAAATAAAAAATATAAACATTGGATGCATGAGGTAACATAAGTTATCACATAAGGTGGTGTGTTGTTTTCAGATCGAAATAGATAGCTTCGATTCGTGGCCGCACCAAATTGGTAAATGCTAACATTTTCGTGAGATAATTCAGCTCTCTTGGTTATATTTTTCAGACATTTCATTAAGCAAAGTCACGTCCTCACGCTTTTTTCTCAAAAGGGGTTACATAGAGCCTCAATTGACCACTTTTCACCTTGTGGGTAACACTATCTTGGAAACGTATACGTGGTAAGTGGTGAGCTCGTCTCCTCCACTGCCCTTGAATAACTTTTTCCGTAACTACCTACCGTACTACTACTTCTACTACTTACCCTACTTACTTTCTATTACTACTTATCTACCGTAACATATGATTTGTTTGTAGTTTAATGGCGTTTGATGTTTCTCCAATATTTTCATATCGATGTTATATTTACTTTGACATTTTGAAAGCTTTCGGATTATTCTCTACTATGCCATATAACAGGATTGTGGAAATTACAGTCATATTAGACATTCTATTTGAATCGATTAGATTTGAAACTATGTAAGGAGGTGTTTATAACTTCGAATTACCTTCTCCATTTTTCTTTTCATTTTCATTTTCATTTCACTGCGAAACATGTGAGTTGATTGTCATACGACATGACATGGAAGTGAAACTCAAAAATAAAATTCGTGGATTTTCCTTACCAACGTTAGTAGTAACACTGCTTGCTAAGCGAAGGGTCCTGGGCCCTTATACATTTCAGTGAGTCAGTATCGACAAAGATATGAACGGCCAATGATAAAACGCTCGAAGGAGTTTACATACATCGCGTATTTTTGGGGCATAAGTATGATCTTGTTTTTGTTTCCTCATATGTCTGGCCTCTTATCTCAGTTAGTAGAAAACCTGCCTTTTGCGCTGTAGGTCGTGGGTTCGATTCCCACTCAGGACTAACATCTATCTAGTTCCTATGGTACAAGCTATACTTAGCTTACCTTGGGGCTAGATGGCGCTGTGAGAAATTAGTACCAATATTATTATAATATGTATAAGGTGGCCACATGCTTATTATGTACGGTAATTCATAATGCTTGTACGAGAGCATGGTGCAAGCATGCCGGTATAGAGGCGTACATGAGCCATTAAACATATCTATTTATTTATTTATTTATTTAAGGCACACAATACACATTACAAGCAAACAATATAAATATTAATCTAGAATACAGTTTTGATCTGGCTTGGAACATAACAGATGTGCGCACTGATCTGAATAGCTTGATTTGTGAACGCTAAGGGCAAGTTATATTTGTACGCAATTATCTGTAAAGCTACTATGACCAAAATGCGTTTTTTTTTCTTTTTTATTATTTTTCAGTAACCCTGCCTTCTGCGCTATAGGTCGTGGGTTCGATTCCCACCTGGACAAATATTTGTGCGAGGTGTTGGTATGTATTAGTAGTCTAGTTCCCATGATACAAGTTATACTTAGGTTACTTTGGGCATAGATGGCGCTGCATGAAATGTCCACCAATATTTATTTACAAAATAAGTTTCCTCATAACTACAACTAAGAAGTACAATTGAAAGGTGTTTAAGTAAGCTCTATATATCTATAATAGCTATGAACTAGGATAAGACACAGCATAACGCGCTGCGTATAACTGCGAGTGAGTGGAAGCTCCTATGTAAAGTATCAGTTAGCTAGACCTAATATATTAATAGTACATTTATCATGCACAAGTGAATAGTTTCAACGATATACTATTTTTATTTGGAGAGAGACAGAGAAATAGTAGCAAATAGGAAATATATCAAAAAAGTTTAGTGGTGATTTGTCGAGTAGGGTTTCGTGGTCGCTTCCGTAATCAAGCCGTTTAAGACGGGAAAAGAATCTTCATGAATTATCATTTAAAAGTGTACTCAGAAAATGGCTGAAGTAAAGTCCCCTTTACTTCAGCCATTTTCTACGTTAGTAAATTTTAGTCACTAATTTTTAGATTTTGTGGCATATTAGATAAATCTTCCTATTATGTGGTAGGGTTATTCATAGTTTGAGTAAATTTAGCTTGTTTAGTGTTTTTCTATTTGGAATTTAAGTGATTCTAAGGCGTCTTAGGGGCAATATATCAATTACTCTGAGGTATACTATTACCTCAGAGTAATTAATATAGGTACTACTTACATCTAATACGGTAAATATTGTGAGACGTTGAAGGTCGTGGGTTCAATTCCCACCCAGAAGAAATATTTGTGTGATGAATATAGATGTTTGTTCTGTGTCTGGGTGTTAATATGGATTTATATGTGTGTATTTCTAAAAAAGTATTTAGGTAAGTATTCCATCAGTCCCCATAATACAAGCTAAGCTTAATTTGGGGCTAAATGGCATATGTGAAATATCTATTAATATTTAACTTTTTATTTTTCTCTTATTTTATCTAGTAGTTTTTTTCTCATGTAATGGTTAATAAGACAGTAAAAAGCTCAAAACAGGTTTAGCGTGAGTTTATTCCTCAAACACTGTTAAAATTCACATGATATAAACTAACAAGTTTTCATATTTGTTATACATAAGTAAATTTACAGTTCTTTTGATTTGTAAGCTGGGTCAACGTATTTGTAGGAGTGCTCTTCCCCTTCGTGGTAAATGAGAACATCCTCAAAGTACATATTCGGTTGCTTGAAGTACTGGTGGTGGGCGGGGCGGTCGAAAGGATAGCCTAAAGGAACGTCTTCCAACATAATGTTCAAAGCTTCGAACTTGTTAGTGACATCCTTTGCGACAGAGTTCTTTTTGTAAACGTACACAAAGATCTGGTACGGGAATCCACCCTTAGTACCCTTAGGAAGCATCAGCCTCTCGGGCATAGAATCGAATTGATCAGACATATCGGCAGGCAGTTGTCCTTGGTCTAGATGATGAACAATTTCAGATATAGGCAAAGAATCTTCCTTGAACCAGAAGAAGTCTTCGGAACTGCGTTCGATCTTGTTCACTCCTGGAACGAGCTTGTGCGTGAACCAGTCAAGTTCGAAGAAGTTCATCCAGTTGTTTTCAATGCTGATGGGGTAGCCTTTGCTGTCGTACTTAGGACCGATCCAGATCTTAAAAGCGGCATCGGTAGCCACATCAGACTTGACATCTACGGTTACGGTGAAAGCCTTGTTGTTCAAACGAGGCTGACGAACCTTGTAATCCTGAGTGAATTTCTTGTCGTTGTCCTTTATGATCATGTTAAGGGCATCGAACTCGTACAAGTCAAAGTATGTAACCAATTTATCGACCTTGACGTCATTAATCTTCACACCGGTGAAATGCAAATCTTCTGGGGTGTAAGGCGTCAGGAACTCCTTGTATTGAACCATGTAGTCGAAGATCTTGTTGTAAAGTTGGTAAAAAGCAGGATCGCGGAGGGAAGTTTGGTAGAAGTCAAGAGCGCTGGGCACAAAGTTGTACCTGAAAATGAGAAAATATTGTTAGAGTATAAACTTGTGAATAACATTGTAATTTTTTTTAATGTAAGTAGTCTATACAATATAACATACTCATCGAAAGGTTCGGGCGCGGCACCAAGAACACGACGTGCAGTCATTTCGTAAGAGCGCTGGTAAGTCTCAGTGAACTCCTCTCCGAACAAGTCAGCGTTGGTCTGCCAGTAGTTTCCGACAAAGTTCATTGCTTTAGGCTTGACGAAATCAATATCCTGTTCAAACTGAAACAAATATTAATCGTTATTAAGGGAACGAGGATATGAAGAATTTTTTATTAGTGTTTCAATATACTTACAGCCTTGAAGTGACCGTTTTGAAGATATTGGAAGAAAGTCTTCTCGAAGATATCCAAGAAGCGAACTTCTTCGAAGTTTCGCTCAGTGTGTGCAAGGTAGTGGTTGCTTCGCTGCGCGAAAGGATACTTCCATGTGGCCATCATGGGGTAGTAACCGACTCTGATTGGGGAGTACCATGAGAAAGATGGGATCTCTCCCAGCCCATTGCTAAGACGTTCAAGGTAATAACGAGCCAAAATCTGTTGGTAGATGAAGAAGTATACTTCTCCACGACGTTCCGAAAGAGGTCCGTGTCTTTTTGAACTCATCCAGAAGGGCATATGCGAGTGGAAGTAGTAGTAGTAAGAGTTCAAACCGATGTCTTCAGTGAAGTATGACAGTCGCTGCTCGTCATTGGGGTAGGTTAGGGAGTTGGAGTAGTTCGCGTAGAAAACGATATCATCGCCTTCTTTCACGATTCCATACTGAGACGCTGTCTTAGTGGGGCCGCCTTGTTGCTTAACGCGGTAGATTTTATACTCTTCAGCTTTGTTGATGAACAGTTCTGGGTAAACTTCGTAGGGGGCGGGGAGGACGAATCCAGAAGTGTCTTCGCGTTGAATAACAGCAATGTAGTAAGTGTAAAGGAACATTCCTTCATTCAAGTATACTCTGGCCCAAGCAGCAGTCTTAAAGAAGGTGTCGAAGTCCTTGGCATAATAGAATAGTTTGAAAAGAGCGATGGCCTCTTCCCTTTGTTTGCTGTAGAAAATTGAGAAGACGTGATATTTGGGCATAAAACCAGTCCTGTACATGTGCAGGAAGTTTTCAACAACGGTCTTGTTCTGAAAAATAAAAGGCATGATTATAGCCATGAATTAAGTACGAACTTGCTAATCTGAGCACAAAAATATAATACTTACAGTGTAATGTTCGATGTTGGCCTCAATGTTGTACTCGGTGGCGATTTTGTAGTAATCTGCGTGAGTGTCAACTTGTTCTACATTGTGGAACAAAGACAGAATTTTCTTTTGCTGCTCCACGAAGACTTTGTCAACTGAAAATTAAAAAAATGAGAGATTATATAAAATATACCAGCTTAATTCGACTGTTATCAAATAAATATCAAATAAATTACTTATTATGTAACCAGATATTTTCTAACTAATAAAAATCTCAACATCCATTAACGTTTACTAAAAAAATACCATAATTATTTCATATTGATGTCTTTAAATAAGTAATATTTTTAAGTGAAAGTTTAAGGACGAAAATACCTAAGTGTATTTGAATCTGAACTTAATGAGTAAGTTCTACAGTGTTGATCAGCTGTGACTTTGCTACACTCACCAGGTTTAGTCTTGATGTGTTCTCGGAGTGGCACTGCACCACCCAGAGCCAAAGCCACGAAGGCTGCGAAAACCACGACAGTCTTCATCATTGCCAGTAGAGTAGCCAACTGTGCTTTCTCACCGTAACACTCCAATTTATAGTATCGTTATCAGGTTGAAATACGCGATGTAAATTGTTTTATTTTTTCTTTTATCTACATTGATGACCTCTGAACATCATTTCGCTCGTTTATTTGGATAGGTATATGCAATCACATAAAGATCAGAATGTGTGGACTCGAAATATGACACCTTCTAAATACAAAGTCATGCATTTCACCCAAAAATATTTCGACGAAATCATTATCAGTAATGATATATATAATAATAAAAAATAAACATTCATTCGTAACAAGTTAGCTAGAAAAGAAAAGATAAAACATGCAAATATTAATAATAAATTATAGAGGTATAATAAAAAGGTTGCCTGGAAAAAATCGCTGTTAGCGATAAGGCCGCCCATTGTATTACCTTAGCTTAAGTATTAATCTTTACGAAATTTCCATGTATGGTGGTCAATAAAGTTTTATCTATCTATCTATCTATCTATCTATAATAATATTGGTGTCACACAGCGCCATCTAGTTCCAAAATAAACTAAGCATAGCTTGCATCATGACAACCAGAGAACTGATATGATACATCTACATTTCTTTTTGTAAATACATACAATACATATCAACATCCAGACTGAACAAACATATTCATTTCGTTCGTCACACAAATATTTTCCTGGGTGGGAATAGAACCCACTACCTACAGCTAACACAAATAGATATTAGACGGTTACCAAAGCGGGCTACACACCTATCGTACATACAAGATGAACACCTTTTTCCTGAAGAGCACTTGAAGTGAATCAGTTTTCAGATAGAAGATTAAGAATAACTCAGCTACCGTTTTTCCGGTAATTCATTCCTTAATAATCTGACAGCCAGAATCAAACTTATACCCATAAGTTTGGGAAGATATTGTTGGTTGTGGTCACTATTCAGTGTTTTTATACTAAAAATCTATAACTAATAATAATAATAGATATAATAATAATAATAATAATAATTCATAATAATTAATAATAATAATAAATAACTATTATTATTATTATTATAACAGAGTGGAGTAATAACGTTCACATCGGTAATTTTTTAAGTTAATTAAGTAGCTGGTAAATTTAAAACATTATGTAGAAGATGAAGAATAATCAGAACCGTTGGGATTGGCAAATATCCACGGAGAACAGAGCCGTATAAGGAATATGTTAACATATTCGTCTACATATCGTATATGTCTATATATATTTAGTCAGTTAGTATATCCGCTGACTAAATAACCCAAATTACGCAATATAAAATCGAATTCATTGAATTTAGTTTTACAAACGAGTGTTATAAGTTTTTTAATTTACCATTAAAATATAACAAATATATATATTTGTCATTTTTTGTTGTTATACTTATTGATGATATCTTCCGGCTATTTCCGAATAACAAAGTTTTACTCTCTAATTTGCAGACAAACAACAAATTGCGACCAAATACTGAAAAATACCACGTCATGCATCACGTAATGCAATCAATGTATCAAGCATATGCTGGCATTTTTTGAACTACAATTTTACTATTCTTTATAACTCCTGTGACAATGAATTAACATGTACCCGGAGCTGTTCTGATGATGGAGCCGGGCGGACCAATACAAGAAACCTAGTGTTTGTCCTTGCTGGATTCATTTTTAAAAGACCTATTAGTGTAAATGTTATCTATCTCCTAATTTTAAAAGATCGGTTTGAAAATTTGTATATTTAAAAACGTATTAAAGTGCCATCTATTTACGCCACGAGGAACAACTAGATACACTGTAAAGCTCTATAAAGTTCCGTTGACTGGTTTCATAAAGCTGCGCGCTAAGCGTGAAATACAAAAATGTAACGGTAGATGGCGTTTGACTCCTGTGATGTTTTACTTCTTAAACAAGCAGAGGGCGTTAACAAGGTAACTTTACGACGCTTATTCGTTCGTAATACGAAATATTTACTATTTGTTTATTATAAAACAATAGGATAAGTTGTAAGTTTTTGTTTAAGTTTTTACTAATATATAGTATTATTGCGAATTTTTCAAAAGTGTTACCTGAATACTTTGAAAAATGAAAAACGGCCATTACGTGTTGAGGTTTGAGAAGAAAAGATAAAAAAAACGTCAGCAGAAATAGCTTGTCTTTCATAGAACTTCTAGTCCAGTCACTTAAGCAAAAAAAAAAGAGAAACCTAAAATGAAAGATTATAGCTGAAAAATTGTATAAACTTTATTTCGGGCTTCTAAAAGTTGTCTCAAAATTGTCATAAAATGTCTTGTCTGCGTTTTAAGTTAAACAAAGTCAAAGTTCACAATAATCGTTTTTTTTTTTCAAATGTCTCGTATCTTGTCCTTCCAATAATAACTCAAAATTATAAAAAAATATTTGAGCTCAAAATTTACAACAAA
Source organism: Chesias legatella (assembly GCA_947359385.1). Classification (NCBI taxonomy): domain Eukaryota; kingdom Metazoa; phylum Arthropoda; class Insecta; order Lepidoptera; family Geometridae; genus Chesias; species Chesias legatella. The sequence goes on along the minus strand of OX375784.1, from coordinate 631,685 downwards.
CTATGTTCCAAACATTTTTCCATTCGTGTAACCGTTTTGGAAATAGAGGACGGAGAACGCGCAGCGCTCAGCCATACATACATTCTGTATATTTGTTATTCTTTTAGTATTATATTCATTTCAATAATATATCAATGTTAATCATGCTGAGTAATATTGGGGCGTTTTTTGAATTATTATTTATACACAAAAAACGCCCCTTTGCAACTTGGGTACGGAACACAAAATTAACTAAATCTAGTTTTGCTGTAGTTGCTATAAAAAAAAAACTTTCAGGAACCAAAGCTACTAACCGCTTTGAGAGATGAAGTGAAAAAAGTTATTCGTTCCTATATATATATTCAGAAAGTAGAAATTTCATCTGAGTAATTACTACCACCTTTTCACATGTTTTTTTGCTGCCAAATGGTAACTCGTATACTGTTTCAGTTTAAAAGGTGTGGTTACCGGTGGAATTACAGGCACATGATAGTTTTCACCTTCATGCTTCAGAGGTGCTGGTGCAATACTAATTACGACTTTAAGTAGTGTACTAATCGTATCGATTTTATGAGGTTACCGCTTCCTCAGATGGGGTATTTGCTTTTTCTGGAACCTAAAATAACTCTCTAAGTTAGAAACTGGCACTAGGTGGCACAGAACAGGGGCCGAGGGCGTTTGATGAGATGATTCAAGTCGCATTCCTTTTCGTCCCGTATGCGCTGCAATTTCGCCGGCACCCACTCCCTTCCACCGGAACACAGCAACACGAGTGCATCGTTGCTTGGCGGCAGATTACCAGGTGTGCTGGCATTACTTCTTCACGCAAACTTAAAAAATGCTTCAAGGTTAATGCGCTATCTATTCATGTAGATCTATTTTAATACTCAGAATTCAACAAAAAACAAAAACTAGTAGTATTTTTTGTTTTCGTAATATAATTAGTAGGTATACCAACTACCAAGATCCAGGATTCTGGACACCAGTAGTCAAAGACTTCACGTTTTTCGATGAAGATCATGAAAATAACATAGAGTTGGCACAAAACTACATATCAATAATTCGGAGAGGAGTTGAAATACTTATTTGAATAGAATATAAATATAACAAGGTGGAAGAAACACAAGGAAATTTAGAAAATCTTAATTGGGTCTAGTTCTGCAGAAAGCAGCCATGTGGCATTTTTTTCCAAAAATGAGTTATAAACGCGGCCATAAAAATTTCGACATGACGGATTTTTTGCAAAGACAACCGTTGCGATATCTCTATTTTTCACGGAGATATGAGCCCATACAATACATAACCGAAGTAACCATCGACAGAAAAATGCTTATAACTCCGTTTGTACTTTTCCCCACATGGCTGTTTTCTGCATAACACGGTCCAATTATGAATGTGAAATAAAAAAAAATAATGCGGTACCGCTCAGTGAATAACAATTGCAAATCTACCAGAGATTTTAATATAAAGATGTAGCCACAGTACACAGTACAACTGAAATTAATACATATTAGGAATGTGATAAAAGATGAAAGATGATGTTGATAGGAGGTATTGTACTTGTAATATACAATTTATTATATTAATAGCGACCCCCCGGGCTTCGCACGGGTAGCAGAACATTATACGCCTAAAAAATAAGAAGATGGTCTAATATAATTTAATAAAGATATACAAATCTATTGGTTTACGCCAGTGTACGCGGTGTACGACAATAAAGCTACCAGTCGGCTTGATTTCTTCCGACATCTTGAATAATTATCGTAGTATTTCAACAAATTAATAAAAAAAAAATTATTATACTTTACGTATAAACTTTCCTCTTGATGAATCACTCTGTATATTGCTGAAAACTGCGTCGTTTTAAAGGTCTAAGCGTACAGACAGCGGGTTTGACTTTGTTTTATACTATGTAAAGAAGATACAGTTTCGAAATAAAAGCCATAAACTTATAAAATATTATATATAATTTTCTTCTACTTATAAATAAATAAAATGTTTCAACAATAGATACATATAGTTATATAAATACATACATAGTGGCATATTCGTCTACATCATCATCATAACATTCGTCTACAAGTAACACTATTTAGAAGTTAATAGGTGTGGGGGACGTCAACTTCAGGAGTCTGCTTGTGGTAGATCAGGACATCCTGGAAGCACATGTTCTTGACGTTCTTGACCTGCCACTCGTAGAGGGGCCTGTCAATGGGGAAGCCAAAAGTCTCGTCGGTGACCCAGCGAGCACCAGTGCCAAGGCCCATGGAGACGGTGGGGTCGAAGCCGGTACCGAAGGGAATCTTCGGCGCGCGGTACTCATGGATATAAGTCATCAACACAAACGGCATGCCACTGACGCGACCTGGTAAAAGGAATTGATTATTAATGGCAAAGAGTGTGGTGGTCATGCAGTGGTACAGACAACGAGCTTTAATCTGGAGGTCACTGTTTTAAATTCAGACAAAACCTATGAGAATGTCGCTTAGTAAAATATGTACGCAGTACCATGAACTCATAACCATCAAAAAGATTATCATGTTAAAATTCGGCATATAAACCAAAAACTCGTAAACATGTGACCTCTAGAAATTCTGATTGGGTACCTACTGTAGATTAAAACCCCATTCGCTTTCGCGATAGCATGAGGCATGGTCTTGCAGTGAGTAAGAAACAAAAGAGTGAAAACGTTAAGGCTGGTACGGTAATAATAAAGATCAAAGAGTCAGTGCTTCATTTTGTGGAAAACAATATATTGGTGTTGTAGTGCTACCAACTTGACTAAGGAGCTGTCAAGTAAGTTTAATTTGGAAATATGTAACTCTGTATATGCCCCAAGGCCAGAATGATCACCTTGCTAAGAAATTTGATACTGATCACTTTTATTTATTATGGCTGATGCAATCTGTCTGCACCTTCAAGGGAAAGGAATAATTCCATAAATAAGTTTAAAAAATACAATACCTTTAGGCAGTAAGAGATGAGCAGGGAACTTGTCGAGACTCTGACTCATGTCGGGACTCCATTTCTTCTGCATAACCTTCTCGTAGATCTCGAAGGAACTGGTCCAATCATTGACTATGTATTTGTTGGCGGTAGATTCCCGTGTGATCACCGAGTCTCCGACGGGTACTAAAAATAATTTAATGAGTGAGAAAGCTTCTTAAATAAAAAAATCATTTTTAATTAGGTTGTAACAAGCGCTAGAATAAAAATAATCAATTAGCTAAATAATAAGACATGATTTATGCTTACGGTCATAAGTGAACTCGTCAAACTGGAAGAAGTTATCAGTGTTCTTGTGCAGGGGGATTTCATAGCCTTCACTGTCGTATTTAGGTGCGAGGAAGAATTTAACTACAACTTTCTTGGCAACGTCACTGTTGACATGAAGCTTGACGCTGAAGGGCTTGTGGTTGAGGCGTGGGTGCTGAACAACAACACTGACGTGGTCGTCGACTTCCTTGCCTGAAAAAAGAATATGGTAATTAAATAAAAAAAAATATACTTTAATTGGGGTTAAATATTTTAATACTGTTTTTCTAAACTATGGTTTTTAGCTTCTTCCACGCTCCACTTAAATTCCTTCCTTTCCATTTTTTGGAAAGATCCAAATAACATATTACTGCTAAGTACCGTAGAAACGGTGGATGAGTCAAAAAGTTTTATGTGGATTTACGTCCATTTTATTATATATAAAAAGCTCATTTAAAGCCTGTACATCGTCTAAAACAATTATTCACAAAGTAATCCCTCTCGATTTGAGTTTCAATAAATTCTATGTTAGACTGGACTATCAACTCAGCCTCCTGTGGTTATGGGTTTTATTCTCACCCAGGGTAAACATTTGTGCGATGGACATACTCGTAGAAGTTTGTTCTGCGGTTTTTAAATATAATGTTAAATGTAATGATATAATATAATGTTAATGAGTAAAATTTATCTAAGTCATTAGTTTCCTGGCAAACAACTTGCTTAATTGGGGCCACATGGTGCAATGGTAAATATTTATATTATTACGGACGAGTTTTTTTTTATCAAATAGCCGATTGTTACATTGACTCTTAACTTGTAAAACAATGAATGAACTAAACAGTACTTACTCTCAGCATCGTCCATCCACAAGTGACTGGTTACATTCATATAAGTCTGCTCGAAATAGGTGACAAGTTTATCGACCTCAACCTTTTCAATGGCAACCTTTGAGAAAGAAAGCTCTTCATGTTTGTACATAGGCATGGATTTCTGCAAATCATTAAACACCATCATGATGCGCTTGAAAAGAATGAAGAACGCTGGGTCACGAACTGCAGTCTGGTAGTTCTCCAAAGTAGAAGGAACAACCAGCGGGGTGAATCTGCAAAAAAGTTGACGTATGATGAAATAGACTTAGTTGTCAAAGATAACTATGTATTAGTTGCGGATCATGTGGAAATACTCACTTGTTTGCATAGTGGTATTCTCTGCGGACTGTGTTTCCAAGCATAGACTTCCATATTTTGATGTAGTCTCGGTAGTAGCGAGAATTGGGAGAGTCAGCATTAGCCTGGACTAAGTTTCCAAGAACGTCAAGTCCTTCGTTGGTAAGAATATTGACATGCTCGCCATGTTCCTGTAAATAACAGTAAAAGTGTAACATTAAAACGCTTGCAATATAATCCAAACTATTAATCAAAAGGAAAAAAAATAAGGTAAAATTGAGTACAAGGAGTTTAATAGGATTTTCGAATATTAAATGCATTTTCTGGTTATACTTTGTGTGTTACTTACGTTGATGTAGAATCCCTTTTCAACAGATTCCCAAAGACGACGCTCGTATTCATGAACAGTTTTAAGACCATATTTGAGTTCTGGCTGATCAAGGTGGAAGTGGTTGGGCCTTGATGGGTATGGAATTCCGTTGTGGTACAATAATCCCGACATATAACCATCCTTAACAAAGTTTGTCAACTCAGGAATTTCACCAAGGCCGTTGGAAAGACGTTCCAAGTAATAACGGCTAAGCAACTGTTTGTGCATGTACCACCAAAGCTCGCCGCGCTTCTCATGAGTCAGACCAGGGACAATATCACTTCCCAGCCAGTACGGGTACATCAGGTTGTAGTAGTAGTAAAAAGCGTTAAGGCTGTAGTCGTGGGTGAAGTACGAGATTGGGAAATTCTTGTCGAAGTAAGGCCAAGCGGTAGCGTTCCATCTAATAACGACGTTGTTGTCCCAAAGGTAGGTTGATGGGTACTTCTCAACGTATTTGTGGCCGTGTGTGTTAATCCTTTGAGCGGTGGTCATGATTTCACCATTGTTGAAGTACGACGGGAAGATCTCATAGATTGGAGGTAAGGCAATGCCCTGGGTGTCCGGACGGTAGAGGATGGCAACGCTGAGGACGTATACGTAAAGTCCTTCATTGACAATGTCTCGCAGGTAGACAGCAGTCTTGTAGAAGGTTTCGTAATCCTTAGCAGAGTAAAGGATGTTAAATAGAGTCACAGTCTCGAACTTGTGGGCAGGTTCGTTGACCGCGTAGGGCACGGCACGGGGCAACATCCACTTGTTCTTGAGCATTCCAACGTAGGTTTTTACTGCTGTAACATTCTATAAATAAAAAAAATATTATAGGTGCTGAAATTTATCTAATGTAGCGTCAAAATAAACAAATAAATTTCAATGTCAACAATGAATTTCTGGTCATTGTAATGAAAGATTTAACATACATTATACGATTTAACACAAATGGACTTACTCTGAAGTGGCTGGTGTTCTCCTCCAGAGACCAGGATTTGATGATATCTTGGCATTTCTTGATGTGGATCGGCTCGTGTATATGGTAGAAGAGGATCATCAACTCCTCTTGGCGTGCCAGAAGAACATCATGGTCCACTGGAATGATTTAATAAGCATTTATTTGCAAGATGAAGATGTTTTTAGAGAGATCTTAATAAAAATATAACCTCAAAATACTCTGGGAGCATATTTGAGAATATATATATATATTATATATATTGTTACATTTTTCTGACAAAAAGAATATTAATATTGTAATAAAAGTTGTTACTTACGTTTCTCAACCTTGTTGGTGAAGTCGGCTTGAACGCCGAAGGCGCACAGGGCTAACACACACAGCACCAAGCGAGCCATGTTTGCTAGTGCCAACTATCTAAATCCCTAGCCTTTTATATGCGAAAAAAACAGATAAGTATTTCTAGGTAAACAAAGTTTATCGTATTCGTCTCCCTTGTAAAAGTTATCAGGTCACAATGTCAAAGTTATTGTTACGTAGGTTATGTTCAGAAGATTGCGCGACCAGCCGCAATATGATAATTGAAAAAACAAAGCAAATTATCCATTATATGATCACCTGTTGTAAACCTTGCAGCTTACGTCGAATACCCAATTCAATTCTCTATTCCGGTTTCATACTTCCTACATTAGTTGAGAATCCGAGAAACAGAGAGAACTCGAGAAGCCCGGCTTCACACTTTGGGGCTCATCCAGTCGGGGAAGGTAATGGGAGAGTCGAATCAGTTATCTGCTACGTAAAAAGGGTGTGTGTTGCCAAGACAGGTAACTGTTTGTAGCAGCGTCTGCTTATTCACCAGGTCATGTGCACGAAAAGGCCTCGTGAACATAGCGCGATGCTAGCGTCGTACGTATCAAAGTCAAAGTCAAAGTCAAAACTTTTATTTCCATAGAATTAATAAAGAAATGGCTTGGAAACGTCAATATTATTCAAAACATAAGGTCACGCGTACTTATTGATAAGTTTGATGCCTGTTCAAACCCTATCCGACCCTCCATGGGGAAGATCACAAGAACATTGAATTTTAATAAATGATGATAGAAAAAGAAATACATATAATACATACAAGATAGATAGAATCTAATAGATATTGAGTCTTGTATTAGGTTGCCATATGAGTAAATATCAATAAAGTAAATACTTATATTTTAGTTGAATTCGGTAGTTTTGGCTAGTCCAAATCATTTCACTGATTATTTTTGGAGTAATCATAATAAATTGAAGAATTTGTTTCCCTTCTGAGAGGGTATATTGAGTATTTACCCTTAGACATTAACCGCTATGTCACCTAAACTTAAGTGAGATAATTAGGGTCAAGTACTTCGCGTACTTGCATATGGTTAATCTATTATAACTACATAATATATTGTAGCAGTACAACTTATGCCAAGTTCGTCCAGGCAAGTACCGCCACCATATCCATTCCTGGCGCAAAGCAGCAGTGCATTAGCTTTACTGTGTTCCGGTTTGAAAGTTGTGGTTGTCGGTGAAATTACAGGCACATGAGACCTTTACGTTTTAGCGCAGACGAGCGCAGGTGCACACGATGCAACTTGGGTGATCAATCGTCGTACCTAAGTAGGGGAGGACCCAAATCGTATTGCTTGTTATGGGCAGAGATTACCACTTAAAACTAAGCAGGCTATCTGCTCTTTCCATAACTTTTTATATATATATAATCTCCTACAGCGCAGAAGGCAGAGTTACTAACAACTGAGCTGTGAGGCCTGTCGGTTAAGAATTTTAAGTTCATCCGGGGAAGTACTGCCACCATAACCGCTAATCAGTAATGCATTCTTATATCTGTGTCCCGGTTTGAAAGGTGTCATTGTTGGTGAAATTACACACACTTGACACATTCCACCTTCATTTCAGAGTTATGGGCGCATAAGATGCAACTTGGATCTGGTTTTAAGCGAGTACGGCAGGGTCACCACTTAATAACAGGTGGGCCATCTGTTGGTTTCATAGTTTTACCACATTAAAAAGCTGCTCCGTATGATGTACCACTTTAGAGAGCATGTAATTTCTGCAGCCACCTTAGTCTTTGATTCTAAGAAAGAGCCTACATAAGACTACAAGTTAAAGTGACACCCAAAGATCCAGGTGATCAGTGAAAGTGAATTTCAAGGGAAGTTAATTTATTTTTGCGGAAAACACACATTTTCGAAGCGTTGATTGTTGGCACAGCTCTAACCGGCAACAGCTCGCAATGTTTGATTTGAACACGGCCCCTCAGGTCCCAGTGATTGACTCTGCGCGCTCATCAGCTGTTACTTACAAGGCTATCGTTCGAAACCCTTTCAAAAGCTTAATAACGAGAGAAGCCAAATAGCCCAATAAAGAATTATTGAGCCCAAAATAAGACGTGAAACGAAAAAGTTTATAATTTTATGAGTAATTCACGGGATCATTCCTTTTGATATAGCAGAGGGCAGAGGTTACCGCTTAATATCATAAGGGCCATCTTTGTCGTTCGCATAAAAAAGTTGCAAGAGCATGCCAGTTCAGTGTTCTCTATTTTTATAGTTCGGTCATTGTTTTACATCATTATTTTCCTCAGTTGTCACAGTTTCAGATAAATACAAAAGGCACTTATTAACTTAAAAACAGAAAAACCACACTGTTACGATTTTAAAAGCTAAGTTTTCTGCTCTGGTTTGAATGTGTTCGTTACCCGCATAGTGTAAACATTCCTGATTTCATTGAGAACCACTTAACGATATGTACACACGGTATGAGACATTTGAGAGTGACTTTGACTTTGATCAAATAAATCATCAACGCGCCCTTTTCATTATTATTGTTATTATTATTATGTGCGGCAGTCCGACTCCCTATTAAATCGACTCTGCACTATAGTTCAGGAATTTAGAAACTAATATTACATTTCAAAAACGGGCCATTAAAAAATTCGAAAAATTTTGATGGAAAACTTTTTTTTTATTAATTCGAAAAAATATCATACACGTAAAGAAGGTTTAATTGCAATGCAAGCCAAGACTTCTATAACACAAAGCGTTATTACTTTGTATTATGTTTGAATGATTATGTTTGTAAGAATGATACTTATATTTTATGGTTGAAAGCAGCGCTGAGTAAGTAGTACATGTGTGTGTATGTAACAAATAAAAAAAAACTTTATTCTCAGCATATGCTGAGCTATCCCCTTTTCCTGCATAAAGCGCATAGTAACTCATTGTTTGTGTATTTTATATCGTTGTTCTGGTTCTGTTTTGTTCGTTTTTTGTGCAAAAAATTATGTTGTATCTATAAGACATATCACCTCCACATTTCAGGGTTACAGTGGAGATTCTATGTGATTGGGTAAAGGTAAGTTCTTCACATCAGGTGGTCATCTGCTTGGTTTCATGAATTGGAGTTAAATTATCTATTGAAACTCAATTAAAACAATCCAGTTTATAAAATGAAATATATATTTTTCAGCTATTTCCATTTTAATTCATAATACATATCAAAAATCAATACATACACTAAATAAAAATATATATGATTTATTAACATTTACCAAAGCATTCGTCTGCAGTCAACACTAATTCCTTAATAGGTGTGGGGGACGTCAATTTCGGGAGTCTGCTTGTGGTAGATCAGGACATCCTGGAAGCACATGTTCTTGACGTTCTTGACCTGCCACTCGTAGAGGGGCCTGTCAACGGGGTAACCAAAAGTCTCGTCGGTGACCCAGCGAGCACCAGTGCCAAGGCCCATGGAGACGGTGGGGTCGAAGCCGGTACCGAAGGGAATCTTCGGCGCGCGGTACTCATGGATGTAAGCCATCAATACAAACGGCATGCCACTGACGCGACCTGGTAAATAAGACAAAAATTTATGAGAAAATTGAAAGAACTATATTGTGGAAAACAACAGTAAAAGATCCTCATCAGTTTTCGCTTACAAAATTTTCTTCAATTATCTTCATGTCGATTACTATGTCGATTGACTATAAGGATGATAAGGCAATAAAAGCGGCCATAATTATAAATTATAAATTTCGGAAAACCAAGACTTTTTCGTTATTTCATTACACAATTACACATTTTGTGATTTTAATTATCTGTTAGAATACAATGTTGGCGATGAGTTGGTGATGTTGATTTTACATCTTAAACAATATAACATATAACATTTTAAATAAGTGTTTTAAAATAGAAGCAAACCTTTAGGCAATACAAGGCGAGCAGGGAATTTGTGAATAGACTGTCTGACGTCAGGAGTCCATTTCTTCTGCAGAACCTTCTCGTAAATCTCGAAGGAACTGGTCCAGTCGGCGGAATATCTATCATTGGCGGTAGATTCCCTTACGATCACCGATTCTCCAACAGGCACTAGAAACAACAAAATTTACAAATAATCAAGAAATAGCATTTCAATTGTGCGTTGGTGTACCAACCGAAATTCATAAGTGGAAAATAATCAGTTGAAACAAAGAAACAAAAACAAAAAAAAACTCAGATTGTAGCAAAGATCGTGCTCGAAAAAAAGGAAGCCCTCCTTTAGGGGTTTCTTGACAGTTCTCCCCACGGAGGGTCGGATAAGGTTTGAACAGGCGTCAAACTCAGCCATAAGTGCGCGTGTTCTTATGTTTTGAATATTATTGATGATTCCAAGCCATTTCTTTATGAATTCTATGGAAATAAAGTTTTTGACTTTGACTTTGTTGGCTAAACAAAGAAAAAAAATATCCTGCTTACAGTCATAAGTAAACTCGTCAAAGTGGAAGAAGTTCTCGGTGTTCTTATGCAGGGGGATTTCATAGCCTTCTCCGTCGTATTTGGGTGCGAGGAAGAATTTTACTACAACAGTCTTAGCGACGTCACTCTTGACATGGAGCTTGACGCTGAAGGGTTTGTGGTTGAGGCGTGGGTGCTGAACAACAACACTGACGTGGTCGTCAACTTCTTTGCCTGAAAATCAAGGAACAATTTGTAAACGGATAACAAATAAATAGCTTAAACTTAAACTCATTTTTTATAATATGGTTTTAGATTTGTTCTTACTTCATTATTATTTATTTCCTCCATTAATGTAACAATTAAAATTTTTGCTAAGCAACCTAGAGATGAGATGGTGAGTCCGACAAGTGTTTTCTTAAGTTTATTAATAGTCAACTATGGACCCATCGAGTTTACTCACTATGATAATTTTAGTTTTAAGTTTATAAAGCTTGTCAGACGCCAATGTTGATTTACAAAATAAGATCTCTTAAAAAATTCACAGATTAAATTCAATTTGTTTTTCAAATAGACGATTATGAACCTGCTGAACCTTAAAGTATGAATAACAAATGACCTAAACAATACTTACTCTCAGCATCATCCATCCACAAGTGACTGGTTACATTCATATAAGTCTGCTCAAAATAGGTGACAAGTTTATCGACCTCAACCTTTTCAATGGCAACTTCTGGGAAGGAAAGCTCTTCATGTTTGTATTTAGGCATAGCTTTCTGCCAGTCATTGAAAACCAACATGATGCGCTTGAAAAGAATGAAGAACGCTGGGTCACGAACTGCAGTCTGGTAGTTCTCCAAAGTAGAAGGAACAACCAGAGGGGTGACTCTGTAAAAAAGTTGACGTATGATGAAATAAACTTGATTGTCCACGATAACTATGTATAAGTTGCGCATCATGCAGCAATGCTCACTTGTTTGCATAGTGGTATTCTCTGCGGACTGTGTTTCCAAGCATAGACTTCCATATTTTGATGTAGTCTTGGTAGTAGCGAGAATTGGGAGAGTCAGCATTCGCCTGGACTAAGTTTCCAAGGACGTCAAGGCCTTCGTTAGTAAGAATATTGACATGCTCGCCATGTTCCTGTAAATTATCGTAAAATTAATACTTTTGTAAAATTTTAATTTGTAAATTACATAATGAGCTTAGATATAATCTAAAGTTCATCCAAATCTTGAGTAATAAATCAAAACTTTCAGACTAAAGAAAAACATTTTGATAATTACGTATTCGTAGTTAAGGATTTATGAATACTGAATGCCTTCTGGTGGTTGCCATTTTATCTGAATTATGTGGTTGCTACTTACGTTGATGTAGAATCCCTTTTCTACAGATTCCCAAAGACGACGCTCGAATTCATGAACAGCTTCAAGTCCATATTCGAGTTCTGGCTGATCAAGGTGGAAGTTGTTGGGCCTTGATGGGTATGGAATTCCATTGTGGTACAATAATCCCGACATATAACCATCCTTAACAAAGTTTGTCAACTCAGGAATTTCACCAAGACCGTTAGAAAGACGTTCCAAGTAATAACGGCTAAGGAACTGTTTGTGCATGTACCACCAAAGCTCACCGCGCTTCTCATGAGTCAGACCAGGGACAATATCACTTCCCAGCCAGTACGGGTACATCAGGTTGTAGTAGTAGTAATAGGCGTTAAGCCCGTAGTCGTGGGTGAAGTACGAGATTGGGAAATTCTTGTCGAAGTAAGGCCAAGCGGTAGCGTTCCATCTAATAACGACATTGTTGTCCCAAAGGTAGGTTGATGGGTACTTCTCAACGTATTTGTGGCCGTGTGTGTTAATCCTTTGAGCGGTGGTCATGATTTCACCATTGTTGAAGTACGACGGGAAGATCTCATAGATTGGAGGTAAGGCAATGCCCTGGGTGTCCGGACGGTAGAGAATGGCAACGCTGAGGACGTATACGTAAAGTCCTTCATTGACAATGTCTCGCAGGTAGACAGCGGTTTTGTAGAAGGTTTCGTAATCCTTAGCAGAGTAGAGGATGTTGAACAGAGTCACAGTCTCGAACTTGTGGGCAGGTTCGTTGACCGCGTAGGGTACGGCACGGGGCAACATCCACTTGTTCTTGAGCATGCTCACGTAGGTTTTTACTGCTGTAGCATTCTGTAAATAAAAATATTTAAATAGAGCAGCGCGAGAGCGTGGTCTAGAGGTACTGACCCCGAGTTGCAATCCGGAAGTCGCTGGTTCAAATCACCACGTGCACCTATGAGTTTTTTGATTGAAAGATTTATGTGCGTTCTCAAAACGGTGAAGTAAAACATCGTGAGACATGTCCTAGAAATAAAAATTCGAAGACATGTGTCATGAAAGGAGACTCTTTAAGGCGAACTTTAAATCCTTTAACCACACTAGTAATAGAGAAGCAGTGACAGTCAGGAATAGAACAAAATTAACTAGAGGTGCTGAGATTTATGTAATGTAGCGTAATAATATCAAATAAATTTCAATATTAACCAAGTATTAATTAGTCATTATAAGGATAGATTGAAATGAAATTATTCGTAACGACAAATAAACTTACTCTGAAGTGGCTGGTGTTCTCCTCCAGAGCCCAGGATTTGATGATATCTTGGCATTTCTTGATGTGGATCGGCTCGTGTATATGGTAGAAGAGGATCATCAACTCCTCTTGGCGTGCCAGAAGAACATCATGGTCCACTGGAATGATTTAATAACATCGCATTTATTTGTGAGTTGAACATGTTTTTGAGAGATATTTTAAATGTCATTAAAATTAAATTACACTAGATGCATATTTGAAAATGAATATCTAGGCAGTTTCCTCTGGTGCACCCTGAAACCTGATATCCACGGAATAATTTTGATAAAAAGGAGATTACTATTGAAATAAAATTTGTCACTTACGTTTCTCAAACTTGACGGTGTGGTCGGCTTGAACGCCGAAGGCGCACAGGGCTAACACACACAGCACTAAGCGAGCCATGTTTGCTAGTGCCAACTATCTAATTCCCTAGCCTTTTATATGCGAAGAAATGCGATGATTATTATTAGGTAAACATAACTTATCTTATTCGGCTCTCCCTTGTAAAAGTCAGCAGGTCACATTGTCAAAGTTATTACTGCTTATCATAATAGTCGTTACCTATCGCCGGTGGCATGAAATATTGTTATTAATTTATAACAGAAGTCATAGTTTTGAGTGGCCTCATAGCTCAGTTGGTTAGTAACCCTACCTTCTGCGCTGTAGGTCGTGGGTTCGATCCCCACTCAGGACAAACATTTATGTGACATTTGTAACATTGATGTTTGTTCTGTGTCTGGGTGTTAATATGTATTATATGTATGTATTTACAAAAGAAAAGTATATAAGTAGTCTGGTTCCCATGATACAAGCTATGGTTAGCTTACTTTGGGGCTAGATGGCGCTGTGAGAAATGTCCACCAAAAATTTAAGAATAGGATTTGTTTAGCTTAGCTTGATTTTGAGAGAATAGAAGGCTTTGTAATCAGAGTTGGTGAAATGTTCATTGTTATGCAACTACGTTTTTGTTGAGGTTCCGAGATATTTTCGAACCGTAAGTTTAACCTAACCCCAGGTGACATCGGTTCAACTATAACAAATTAAAACCTAGCTATTGCCACTTTTGCCTAGTTTAGGGCCAGTATTGACCACTTAGACAAAAGGAACGTTAGAAAAATCCTAATAAAGTTTACACAGCATTCAACAGAATTATGGTAGATAATATTTGAAATATGTTGTATTCCTTCATTTGTAATCTATTTTGTCATACGCGATTACAATTTACTTGTCTAAAAAGTTAGTTAATATTACTTTAGGAATGGGATTTAAATAAGTTTTCTTTGTAACCTTACATAATAAATGATGTTAATAATTAAAAGTTGTCTTTAATTAATGTTATTATTGAAAATCGTATTAGATAAAGTAAATAAGGAAATAACAGTTACCGTTACAAATCTATTCTTATATAATATTACAAATATTCATTTGAATGGCTTGAGAGATATTATTAGATCTTGTATATTTTTATAGGAATAACTCTACTGATTTTCAGAAAATCGTGCCTAATTTATCGGAAAGGTAGTACAAATCTTGATCCAATAAATTGATTGATACAAGCAGAAGAATTCAGGATTTTGAGAATGGTCACACATTGTTTCGGGAAGATAGGTCTTATGAAGTAAGGCTAAATCTTGTCTACTTAATAGTGAATAGTATTGCGGGTTCCCGAACGGAGTATAGCCGCTTGATATCACACAATCGACAATACAATAATCGAGTCACCTCATCACTCCATCATATTATTGAATAGAATATAATCGAGTTATTGTTTGACATACAGGTTACAGATTTTGATTCGATTTTGGTGTGGGTACGGAATAAATAATAGTAGAATCAATGGCATACATTTTCTGTTTTGATGACGATCTAGTGTGATACGATTCAAGTGGTTATTGATAACTAAAATAAAAGTTACTCTTCTTATAGGTTAAATTTGTAAACCTTAAGCAAATAACATAATAACTTAAGAGTAAAAAAGGAATAGGTATTAAGTAACCAATATTAAATAATTGGTAATGACCAACGAAAGATAATTTCTGAATGTCAGACGTTGGTCAAAGTGTATGTGGGCATTGCTGCGATAGGTGAGATGAGATAATACCCGTATGCTGCCACAACTGAAGCTGTGAAACAGATAGCTCTCGATAATGTCTAGTATGGGAACGCAAAAAATACATAATAACAACTAAAAGTTTACTGAACTCATAAGATTTATCAGTGCTGAGCTGTATCAAATTAGTGAAATAATTTTATAGCTTCTTCTTCTTCGAGTCACCGGTTCTGTCGAACCAGTGTGGTGAAAGGATTGTATGTGCGCCTCAAAGAGGCTCCTTTCGTGCACTCGACACATGTCTTCGAATTTTTAGTTCTAGGACATGTCGGTTTCCTCACGATGTTTTCCTTCACCGTTTTGAGAACGTGGTATTGCGCACATAAATATTTCAATCGAAAAACTCATAGGTGCACGTCGGGATTTGAACCGGCGACCTCCGGATTGAAACTCGGGGGTTGGTACCGCTAGACCACCACGCTCTCCTTTATTTTATAGCTGATTAGCCGTGATAACGGATGTTGGTAGATAGAATATTTTTATCCGACCTTATAACAAAAATTTTGAATGTTTCGTCAACAAGTTCTTTCCTAAAAGAGACTACATCAGTGCGAGATAAGTAATCCTGAATTAGGAACATGAATATTGGTATAAGGTGTGGGTAGGCACTCTGTGTACATCTTTTGTTTTGAGCTCTGTATTGATTTTTAGTTTATAATTATATTAGACTTAATTAAATGAAATCATTGTGTGAATATTAATAACTAGCCTCTCCACCACCCGCTGGTATAATAAATCTCCTCTCCACTCACCTGCAACACTGCAAAATGGATCTCTATGCAAAACTGACATCTAACATGGAAGAGTTGGCTGGTACATTTGACTCCCGTATGGTTCAGATGGAAGGTGAGCTCAAGAAACTGTCAAGCAATGGGCAAGCTCCTCACAGAGACCTTGAGACCCTGTCCCGAGAGTTCATGGATTTCAAATCTCTCATATGGAAATCAATGGCCATGATGAGATCACAACTGGAGTTGCTTGTGCAAGGACTGGATCGCCAGGAGACTGCTTCCCGTCGAAAAGTTCTTCTCTTTCATGGGATTAAGGAGTCAAGTGAAAATGAAATCGGTGAGGTAATTCTTCAATTGTTATCTGACCAATTTAAGATGTCTGATGTATCCGCTGACCAACTGACTGCTTGCCACCGTCTAGGCACTAATATGAGCAAACCTCGGCCTGTGATGTGTCGTTTTACGAACTACAAGCTTCGAAACCAAGTGTGGAATAGCAAAACATCATTGAAAGGCACGGGTATCACTGTTTCGGAGTTCCTAACTAAAACTAGGCACGAAGTCTTTGCTACAGCGCGTAAGCATTTTGGTATTCGGCGCTGCTGGACTTCCGAGGGCAGAATCATCATCCTGCTGCCCGATAACAAACGTCGCCGCGTTGAATCCATGTCGGAACTGAAGCCGCTTCTCTCCGAGCATCCTGCCGCGGATTTCGTTGAGGAGGCAAAAGGCCCGAGTACATCTCTGGGCAAAGGAAAGACATCAGCGGCCCCCGTTGCTAAAGTCAACAGGCCCGAATTGAGACCTAAGCGTGCAGCTAAATAATCTTTAGTGTGCCTTAGCCATCTTCTTACAGTCAACAAGATTACTGGATTACATTCTGAACTTAGTCGTATAAACTCATTAACTAATTTTATTTTAAGGTAGCTACAAACTTAGATATTTTATTTTGTTTACTTCTGTATACACTGACAGCTCGATGTAAAATTTGACATGACAACGGCAGCAACATTTTTCTCCCTCTTACGGGCCGGCGACGTCGTCGTTGGCCATTCAGCCATGTTTTAACCATATAAAAATTATTTGATTTCTAATTAATTTTATTTTATATTTTACATTAGTCATCTTTTTTTTTGTGTTTTGAATTGTATACTTATTACATTATTGAAATTGTCTGTCCCTTTTTAATATTTTTTTTTGTTTTGTCTTTTTGGTGGCTTTTTACATTTAAATTTTACTTACCTACCATATTTTTTTTTTTTTTTTTTTTTAAACCCATTGTAGCTGTAGCTACAATAGTTTGTTGTTTTTGTTATACAGATACTTGTTTTGTTTACATTGCGAATGTGCTTAGTTAATGTAGTTCAAATATTACCAGGATAGTGTGTTGTTAAACGGTTTTATTTAGCTCGACCCGTACGGAATTTATTTGGGTCAAAATTAGAAATTGAAATTTAAGCACCTTCCCGTTGTCAGATTGATCTGAAATTTGGTACACACATTTAATTTAGATGACAATACAATATAATAAAATCAATAACATTATAAATCTAAGATGGCCGCCGATACAAAATGGCGGATTACATATTTTTCCTTAACCCCCTCAATATGGGTATCAAATCAAAGGGCTACACTAGTAAAACACGATGATTATGTCAAAATTTAAAATTCAAGATGGACGCCGTTCCAATATGGCGGAGTAGGTACATATTTTTCCACAACCACCACAATATGGTATCAAATCAAAGGGCTACACTAGTAAAACACGATGATTATGTCAAAATTTAAAATTCAAGATGGACGCCGTTCCAATATGGCGGACTAGGTACATATTTTTCCACAACCACCACAATATGGGTATCAAATCAAAGGGCTACACTAGTAAAACACGATGATTATGTCAAAATTTAAAATTCAAGATGGACGCCGTTCCAATATGGCGGACTAGGTACATATTTTTCCACAACCACCCCAATATGGGTATCAAATCAAAGGGCTACACTAGTAAAACACGATGATTATGTCAAAATTTAAAATTCAAGATGGACGCCGTTCCAATATGGCGGACTAGGTACATATTTTTCCACAACCACCACAATATGGGTATCAAATCAAAGGGCTACACTAGTAAAACACGATGATTATGTCAAAATTTAAAATTCAAGATGGACGCCGTTCCAATATGGCGGACTAGGTACATATTTTTCCACAACCACCCCAATATGGGTATCAAATCAAAGGGCTACACTAGTAAAACACGATGATTATGTCAAAATTTAAAATTCAAGATGGACGCCGTTCCAATATGGCGGACTAGGTACATATTTTTCCACAACCACCCCAATATGGGTATCAAATCAAAGGGCTACACTAGTAAAACACGATGATTATGTCAAAATTTAAAATTCAAGATGGACGCCGTTCCAATATGGCGGACTAGGTACATATTTTTCCACAACCACCACAATATGGGTATCAAATAATAGGACTACACTGCAGAATACTGTCATTATGTCAAAATTTCAAACTCAAGATAGACGCTGTTACAAAATGGCGTATTAGGTGGGGGCATGATTAGTCGTGTCGAGAACAGTTGCGTCCAAGATTGTGTGACGTTAGAGGGGCAGATAAAAAAAAAAACGTAATTAGATACCTCGTTAGTAAGCGGTAGCTATACCACCCAAGTTAAGGTAATAGGTTAAAACGTGCCGAGGACTGTATGGCATTAGGGTGGATAAAAATGTAATGTCGTAAGCGCTTCCCCCTCAAGATTGGGCGCATCTTGTTGTATATTAAGCCTTGTCCCTTTACTGGACCTCTGGGGAGGGGGGGGGGGGGGGTCGACCGTCAAAATGCCCCTTAATCGTGGGAACAACATGGTAACAATAAATAAAAAAGCAAACAAAAATAAAAACGAAACTGCTACACAACGAAAAAGAAGGCTCGAAAAGGCAAAAGAAAAGTATAGAACGAAACGTGCAAAGGAAAGTGAAAATGAAACCCATAGTTGACTACAGAAACGAAGAGAACGGAAAGAAGAAAAAAAAGAAACACCTGAGCAACGTGATACCAGGTTAATAGCACAACGTGAGAGACAAAGGCAGCTGGTAGAGTCAGAAACACCTGAGCGTCATGAGTGCAGGCTCGCATCACAACGTGACAGACGAAGAGAGCTAATAGCGTCAGAAACACCCGAGCGTCATGAGTCCAGGCTAGCATCACAACGTGACAGACAAAGAGAGTTGTTAGCATCAGAAACATCTGAGCGTCATGAGTCTAGGCTAACATCACAACGTGACACACGAAGAGAGCTAATAGCGTCAGAAACACTTGAGCGTCATGAGTCCAGGCTAAGATTACAACGTAATAGACAAAGAGAGCTATTAGCGTCAGAAACACCTGAGCAACATGAGGCCAGGTTAACAGGACGGCGTGAGAGACGAAAGGAGTTAGAAGCTTCAGAAACACCTGAGCAACGCCACGACAGGTTAAATAACCAACGTGAGCGTGCACAGCAACGCAGAGCTGAAAATCATGTACAAGCGTTTGAAAATGCTATTAACACATCGTGTATACACGTTTGTGACATTTGCACGAAGCATTGTTATCCTAACCAAATTCATACTGTACGTTACAACACAGCTGCATTAGGATATCTACCTGCAGAACTGTCTTCAAAAACAACATTACTTTTATGTTCGCGCTGCCAAACACATGTGACCAGTAATAAAACAATAGCACCATCAAAGGCGTACTGGAATAATCTGGATCCAGGTTCAATACCAGATGAGATTCAAGCGCTGACGCAAGCAGAGCAGCGATTGCTGTGTAGAATCATCCCGTTTGTTAAAATCGTAAAATTTACTGGGCTATACGGGCAGTACCTACGGTTTCCGCGGACAAGCAGTGTTGTTTGCCCAAGATATCTTTGAGGTCAGTGAAAGATTACCTAATATGCTTCCAAGATCTTCCAGCCATGTAATAATGATGCACTGAATGAATTAAATAGAATGAGGAATATTCGGTAGACAATTTCACTAAATACTAAAAACAAGAAAATAAAAATCGGTAAAAAAACTTTTAAGTTAAACAGTTTTATTTTATGTGCACTGAAAACTACAAAATAAATAAATAGTTACTTACCTATCAACCTACGTTGGTGATCTCGGTCATTAATATCTCTGATGGTAGTGGTTGTCATAACATGAACCATGTCAGCGGCCGAAAGGCAGTTCATGAAAGAACACTAACACCAGGGTTTGCTTGGTAGGTAAACTAAGCAGCCCACACTATAACAAGTAGGTATTTTGACCTTCTAGTTCAGAAATATTTTAGTACTAGGCAGAATAGCTTTTAGGCATATTAGACTAAAATAAAAACGTGGGGTCCCTCTGAAATCATACCTATGGCAGAGCATATCTTATACTTTGGTAGATCATGAGCTCGGCGCGGCGTTCGCTGGTGAAGCCGTAACGGCTGGTTATTGATGGTCAAAACCTCCAGTTACGATTATAGTAGTTTTTAGATTATAGTTAGTCGATTCAGCGGACCCTGGACTCCGGAGCTATGAGGTTTCGGATGCGACCGGGATAAACCGCTAGGATGATGATGATGACGATTATAATAAGTCGATGTAATCCACATTTAGTATAGTAGAAAGTAATACAGAAATAGTTAATGGGCCCCACGTTTTTATTTTAGTCTAATATGCCTAAAAGCTATTCTGCCTAGTACTAAAATATTTCTGAACTAGAAGGTCAAAATACCTACTTGTTATAGTGTGGGCTGCTTAGTTTACCTACCAAGCAAACCCTGGTGTTAGTGTTCTTTCATGAACTGCCTTTCGGCCGCTGACATGGTTCATGTTATGACAACCACTACCATCAGAGATATTAATGACCGAGATCACCAACGTAGGTTGATAGGTAAGTAACTATTTATTTATTTTGTAGTTTTCAGTGCACATAAAATAAAACTGTTTAACTTAAAAGTTTTTTTACCGATTTTTATTTTATTTTGCAGATATTTGTTGTGTTTATTAAGATACAGCTTACTGGCGAGTGTTAGAGATTGCGTCATTTTATTTGTTTATTTTTTGTTCGTTATTTTTACATTTGTATATTTCATTAGTTTTATATTGTTTATTTTATATATATATATATATTTATTTATGGGCGATAGCATTATATTGGATGATAGTTTTTTATCGTGCTCTTCTTCCTCTTCTTCGGACTACGTATTTACCGATGCTCTTAGCGATGATTCTACTTCACTTCATGACCTCATTAATATGAAATTTTCCGGGCTTCACAATTATCTCAACGTTGTGCATATTAATGCACAAAGCATTCATGCTCACCATCATGACCTTCTTTCCACCTTTGATGCACATATTATTGATGCAATACTCGTCTCTGAATCTTTTCTTAAGCCTGGTATGCCATCTACTCAGTATTCCTTGCCTGGTTACAAGCTTATAAGAAATGATAGGACTGGTAAAGGTTATGGTGGTGTTGCCATCTATCTCCGTTGTGACATCCCTTTTCAAATTGTTGATCAATCCCCGGGAGCTTACTGTAATTTTGCTGAGCATCTTTTTATTGAAATATCCGTTAACCATTCAAAAATCCTTCTTGGCGTGTATTACCCCCCTTCCAGAAATACTGATTACTTTTCATCCCTTGAATCCAAACTGGAAGCTTATAGTTCACTATATGATCACACTTTAATTCTCGGTGACTTTAACACATGTTTATTAAAGAATGATATGCGCAGTCAAAAACTAACAAATTTGGTCTCCTCTTTAAATATGCATATCCTTCCTCTCTCTGCTACTCACCACGCTCCCCACTCCACCCCTTCACTTCTTGATCTTATTATTGTTTCCGATATTAATCGCGTTGCGTCACATGGGCAATTAACAGCTCCTTTTTCATATCATGATCTTGTGTTTTGTTCTTATAAAATCCGTTCTCCCAGACCTAAGCCTAAAACTCTTCTTCTTCGCAGCTTCAAGAACGTTGACCTGGAACGCTTGAAAAATGATGCAAACAATATTGACTGGTCCCCCGTAATTGATGCGGACAATGTTGACTTGAAAGTAGGTGCTTTTAATGCCCTCGTCACTAAGCTCTACGACCTTCACGCCCCACTAAAACTTGTCAAAGTCAAACATCCTCCCTCTCCTTGGTTGACTCCTCCTATAAAGAAGGTAATGTCTAAACGTGACAAAGCAAAACGGTTAGCTAGAAGGTTCCCTTCGGATATCAACCTGGCTAATTATAAAAAATTACGCAATCGTTGCAGCAAGATGTGTAGGGATGCTAAAAGACGCCACATTCATAATTCTATTAAAGATTGTAACACCTCTCAAATGTGGAAGTTCCTCAGGACTCTTGGCTTGGGTAAAGATTCTTGTGATTCAAACATTTCTTATGACTTGAATGCTATAAATGCTCACTTCTCTAAATCCCCCCTTTCTTTCGACACTAGCGATAAGCTCTCAACTTTAGATATGCTTTCTCATCTGCCCTTACCTGATTGTAATCCTTTTCACTTCAGTGAAATTGCTGTATCTGAAGTAAGGAAATGTCTTTGCTCCATTTCTACCAAAGCTGTCGGTTCTGATGGAATCTACATCCAGATGCTCAAACTCTTATCCACTGAGCTTGCTCCTGCAATCACTCACGTTCTCAATTATTCTCTGGAGACAAGCTCATTTCCTTCTGGCTGGAAAAAAGCTTATGTGACTCCTCTCCCTAAAACTTCTAATCCATCTACCTTATCCCAGTTTCGGCCCATTTCTATTCTTCCTGTTCTATCTAAAATTTTAGAAAATATCGTCCAAAAGCAACTCTCCCTATTCCTCTTCCAGAACTCCCTGCTAAGCCCCTTTCAATCTGGATTCCGTCCCGGACACAGCACTGTGAGCGCCCTTGCCAAAGTTTCCGATGACATCAGAATGGCTATGGACAACCGGTCACTCACTATTCTAGTGCTCCTGGATTTTAGCAATGCGTTTAATTCCGTAGATTACGATATCCTTCTTTCTATTCTTTCTTCACTAAATGTTTCCCACTCAGTAATATCCTGGTTTAGTTCATATCTTTCGGGACGCTCGCAGTGTGTCCGCTTGGATGAGTCCTGCTCAGACTGGTGTAACATAACTGCGGGTGTACCTCAAGGTGGCGTTCTTTCCCCTCTTCTCTTCTCTGTTTTCATAAACTCTATCACTAAAGTGATTTCCTCTTCGTACCACCATCTTTATGCTGACGATCTGCAAATTTACCGCCATTTCAAATTTGACGAGATCTCGGAGGGAATTAATCTCATCAACGCTGACCTTAATCAAATCCACTCATGGGCTAAAGCGTTTGGCCTCCTGGTTAATCCCTCTAAATCTCAGGCATTGATCATTGGTACTCCATACATGGTTAACGCTGTTAGTCAGTCTGCACCTCCTCCTGTCATATACGATGGTATACCTATTGTTTACACTAATAATGCAAAAAACTTGGGTGTTATATTTGACAGTACATTGTCCTGGACAAGCCACGTCAATAGCATCAGTAAAAGGGTTCATTTTACGTTTCAATCTCTCAAGCGTCTCCAAAAGTTCTTGCCCTTTGAGACTAAAGTCACACTTGCCCAAGCTTTGCTGCTACCTCTTCTCGACTACGCTGATACCTGCTTTATTGATCTCACGGAGGAGCTTCTTAATAAATTGGAGCGTCTTCAAAACTTGGGTATCCGTTTTATTTATGGATTGCGCAAGTTTGATCACGTCTCTGCCTTCAGGTCCCAATTGAATTGGCTCCCCATCCGTCGTCGTCGTGATCTTCACGCTCTGACATTTCTGTTTAAAATTCTTAAAAACCCTCTTTCTCCTCCATACCTCCGTGAGCGCTTCGAATATCTTGTTCCTCGTGGTGAGTCTTGTAGAACAATTATGTCCCTTCTTCTTAAAACTCCAAATCACTCCTCCAGCTGTTATAGTGGATCTTTTACAGTCCATGCAGTGCAGCTGTGGAACTGCCTCCCCCACGAAATTCGTGCGAGTCAAACGGACTATGTGTTTAAGAAGAAAGTAAAAGAGCACTACCTTTCTTTTTAATCTGTCGTCATATTTTATATATTTATTCAATTTATATATATTTATGTTTATATATATATATATATTATATATTTATATACTTATATATAGTATTTTGTATTTATGGTGTATTTATATATATGTTTAAAGTATGTAGGTTTTTTTTTTTAAGGCCCTTAATAATTTAGTTTTGATTTATCTTTATTATATGTACACATCCTACCTCTATAAAATCGCCTCTCTCTAGCCTCAAAGGTTTGCTGGAAGAGAACTCTTTGTAGGGTTAAGCTCGCCTTTGTACATGTATCTCTTATGACTTTTTTGTATTTATTACTCTCTGTGTACAATAAAGAATAAAGAATAAAGAATATTGCACCAAGGTGCACTATAACCAGAGATAAAATTAATCAATTTTTAGAACAAAAAATTTATATCAAAAACTGCTTAACACATGATGAGTAAAGTCATATTGGCCGGTTAGCTAGCAAGCGCGCGAACTGTCCGCGGAAAAAAGGATACAATAAATTAGGTAATTCAAGAAATACATTTTTTTCTCGTGCAATACTATTGTGCCTCCTCGATTTATTATTTTTGGAAAGAAATACGCATTTAATTATTTGCCCAAGACTGAAAAGAAAGCCTGACACAGTTTTCTACTTTCATTCTCAAAAGCGTCATTTTATTTCTTTTTTGTTTATACTTCTACTAGAAACCAGTCATTAACTACAATTTTATTTTTAAAAATAAACAACTAATAAATATAACGAAATTACTTTATTTTGTAACCAGATTGTAACATGTCTGGGACATAACAAGCATAAACGTTAATCACACAAATGTTTGTCCTGGGTGGGAATCGAACACACGACCCACAACACAGTTTTTGTTTCACCCTGCCAATAACTGCCTCCTGCATACGTTTAACTGAAAGTTTCTTTGCATATCTCTCGCCATCAACATAACAATAGATTACGAACAGACATAACCACGTTATTTCTAACTAATCGACTCATTAGTAAAACGGTTCATCTAAAATGAGCAATTATTCATCCGTACAACAAAAATTGGTAAAAGGTCCGATGGTTATGACAAGGGCCGATACATCACCACTGGGACGCCGAAAGCCAACACGTCCAAAGTTTTGACATATGAGTAATTTATTGGGTAAAAAAATAAATTACCGGATTGCCCACACATTCAGAGCCAAGGTGGTTGATTCGGGTGCGCGTGCGCAAAAAAATGATCAACGCCCGAGGCGTGATATTAAAGCTACTTGCGGTAAAATAACCAACAGTTGGGATCAGATTTTTTCGGACATCATAGAAATCATAGATTACTAGGTGTTATATTTTCAGATTAATTATCTTGATGATTGACTGCGTTATTCATGATAATTCCGGTGAATAACATTATTTATATTCTTCTTTAGATTGTTCTTTTAATGGTAAGTGAAGGTTGAGGAAAGATTAAATCAATTCATTTGTATGGAAACACTCAGCGAAGCTTTTATTTAACTTGTATATGTATAATTATGTATGTAACTATGTTTGTTCGAGTGGAATCTTGGAACTCAGTTTTGAAGCAGATATCTTCTACCAATTGAGCTGAAATTTTGTATAAACGTTTAATTCAGATGACAATGCATGGTTAGCTGTGTGACGTCATTCTAAATCCAACATGGCGGAATACCCAAGATGGCGGACTTACAATAAGGGTATCAAATGAAAGGGCTTGCTGAGAATAACTAAAAAAATAAAAAGACGCCACTCGATATCCAATATATAGCTAAAAGATGTATTCGCATGCTGGATTATTTTAAAACCGGATTCACTGAGAGTTGTGCCTATTTTCATCCTAGATAAGATGACCTCTGAAAGGTAAAGAAGCAATTCTACTATCGGTAAACGAAAACAATGTAAGTCAGTTCGTTGTTTATATATATTTGCTGGGTGATTGCTGCTATTTATCGATTTCTTTCATCATTCGACTCGAGACATTGCATTAATTAAAAATATTAAGGCTTTGTTACATGATAGAAGAGATCATATTAACAAGAGAAGCCATTTAGCTATTTGCTTATTACTAAATAGTATATTTAGAATGTGTAAATTTGTTATGTATTTTTTTACTGTTAAAGTTTAATGAATTTTAAGAAGATTTTGTGAAAATCATGGCTAGTTTATAAATTAACTGGAAAAAGTGCTAGCTGTGTTGTTCGTGTGAAAATCATGTTGTCTATGCGCTCACCACTTACAGGTTGTACCTACTGCACTTGGAACTTGTATGTAATAATAAAATTTCATATGTTTCGCGAAATTATAACGAAAATGCGTATTTGGGCTTTGTATAATAGATTTATCATAATTTTTAAAGATTATTTGCCATACAAATAATCAAAATAGTTTCCTTACTTGACGGCTATTGACTGGCCTCACAGCTCGGTAGCAG
Source organism: Chesias legatella (assembly GCA_947359385.1). Lineage (NCBI taxonomy): Eukaryota > Metazoa > Arthropoda > Insecta > Lepidoptera > Geometridae > Chesias > Chesias legatella. The sequence continues at coordinate 605,206 of OX375784.1, read as the reverse complement.
CCCTGCCTTCGCGCTGTAGGTCGTGGGTTCGATTCCCACCCAGGATAAATATTTGTGTGATGAATATAGACGTTTGCGCTGCATCTGGGTGTCAGTATGTATTAATAAAAAAGTATATAAGTATTATATCAGTTGTCTGATTCCCATGATACAAGCTATGCTCATCTTACTTTGGGGCTAGATGGCGCTGTGTGTAATGTTCCAAGTTCCAAGTCCAAGTTTATTATTATTTTCAGTCCCATTTCTAAGTCCATTTATAACACTCTTACTTCCAGATAGCAGCAACTGAGTCAACAATGGAATTTTTAATCCTATCGAATGTAAGCAGATTATAACAAAGTCAACTAAATATTTTGCCAATTTTTGTCACAACTGGGGGTCTTATCCTGGGATAATCCTTTTGTTTTGAATTCTCACTTTCTTTTTCAAATACGATGAGGGTGGTTTGAAGGGGTTGATAAAAAACTGTAAATTGGTTTGTCAACACGACACTTGCGGCCTATCCATGATTCATTAAAGTTTCAAGAGGCCCTTGAATATTTACTGCGCCATCGTCAGGTAGACTTCTGAATTGACTCTAATTAGTATCCTGTAGATATACCTTTTGGTGATTATATTCATTTTATTTATTGACTTGTAGACTAAAACATAGCAAAGAAAAGATAGCATAATACAGTATGGAATAAAATACCATTGTTACAATAATTAATCCTAAAGTCAAAGTTAAAACAAATTCAAAGTCAAAAACTTTATTTCCATAGAATTCATAAAGAAAAAAAGTCAATAATATTCAAAACATAAGGTCACGCGTACTTATCGCTAAGTTTGACGCCTGTTTAAACCCTATCCGACCCTCCATGGGGAAGAACAAACAAGAAACCCTTAATGGAGGGCTTCCTTTTTTCGCGAGCATGATCCTTGTAACAATCTGAGTACCTACTTAGATCTATGTTGCTTTTATGACAACCAGGTATTAATTAAGTGCGTCATAATAAATGTTTATTAGCCAAAATTAAAATTCGCAATAGAATTAATTTCAAGTTCATCCGGGGAGGTAATTCCACCATACACATTTCTGTCGCTAAGCAGTAAGCATTCGTGTTCAGGATTCAAAGGTATAGTTGCCGGTGATATTACAGGTCTCAAATTGACGGGCGCATACGATGAGACTTGAGTCTTGTTCTAGTTAAGTAGGTGAGGACCCAAGTAGTATTGCTTGTTATGTGCAGAGGCTACCACCTAACACCAGGTGGGCCATTTGGCTCGTGCCGTAACTTTATCACATAATAAAAGCCCATGAAATATTTTATTTCCACAATCATTATTAACAATAATTATGTGGGTACTTAACTATCATTTAGTCAATGCTAATTAATATGGTTAATTAATTATTGGTAATTAATATGGCTCTTTATTCAATGACCTGTAGTAAAAATTTGTTTATTGCACGGGTAACAAGATTTGTAGAATCTGAAAAGGACAATGGTCATGTTTTGTTCAGATAAGAAAGAGTTGCTTTCTATCCGGACATCGGACACCTTTGATTTGTCGCCAATCTTTTGTCGCGTTGTGTAAACAGACAGCGAGAACTTTAGCAAAGTTGTGAAATGTTTAGAAAGTAACGGAATTCTTTTCAATTATCAATGGTTCTTCAGTGTGGTGGTATGGTAGATATACACATATATACGTTATTAGTAATAGGGTTGTGTTAGATTACATAATTATCACCAGTTTTTTTTTTTTTATGTGTTGCAGTTACGGAACGAGCCGACGGCCCACCTGGTGTTAAGTGGTAACCTCGGCCCATAACAACCGATGCGACTAAGCTAAGCGACCGATAGGAACAGTGTAGCCAATATTATGCTGATTTTAATAATAGGGCCTTAGAGCAATATGTATAATGTTTAAGTCAAAACACTATAAATAATTTTTGCTTCAAAGCAGTAATGCATTCGCGTTGCTATAGTGCGGTTTGATGGGTACGGGAAACGGTGGAATTACAAGTACTTGAGAAGTTTGGTCATCTTGTCACAAGCTAAATTTACACTATTAAATAAATTTAATCTGTCCTACTGTATATCATTATCATATTATATATAAACCGACGTGAATTGACCGATACTACAAAACAGGTGTTATCATACAAACCCATCGTTTAGTAGCAGTAGAACTTATGCCAGACACAAGCAAACACTAAAAATAGAATATAGGTCGCTATGGAAAATGAATGGAATGAATGAATGGAATTTGCAACATCATTTCTCAGAATCTTCCATTTGCAAGATGCGAGCTAAGAGAAATAAATAGAAGTAAAATTTATATATTCAAACTCCAGCATTTTCTTAGCCTTAAGGTCTTCGCACACAAAACAGCACAGTGAAAACTTTATGTATAACCCGTCGCTTTGTAGGCAATACCTATTACTAATATAAGAAAAATATAATATAAGTTGCTATTTAATATATTTTATATAGTATTATTGAGATCGTGTCGACCACACATTAAGGATTCCCATTAAAAACGGGACCACTGGAATGATCGACTCTTTCGGACTTTGTTTCGTGATATTGGACTATAACGAAGTTATTCGTAAAATTTTTGAGCGATGAAGGTATTTTATTATCAGTAAGCTGTTTTTTGTATTTTATTATCAGTAGGTATCTACAGGGTAGGCAACGCATTGGCATCCCAGGGGATGCAAATGTCTATAGGCGACGGTAACCACTTAACATCAGGTGGGCCGTCTGCTTGTTAGCCTATAATTACATTAAAAAAAAAATTACACTAAAAATATGATTTTCTTTGAGCTAATGCTACGATTTACAACATAGATGAAGGAACCCAAAATTTCGCCCACGTATGGTTTTCGGTTATCGAAGCGTCCCACGTTACATGTCTATGGAGCTAAGCTCCACAGGCTAAACGAGGCTGCTGAATGTTTTGTGTAACTCTTTAGGAGACAGCACACGAAACGCGGTGCGTTCTGTGTGAGGTGTCCCTAAGAACTGAATCATAAGTCTAACTATTAACAATGCTGGAATAATGCAACTAGCCTACGGTCAAACGCACCGCATCACACCTGTGCCATCAAAGGCACCGCCCCACCACAGCTCACACGAGCCGCTCATGAGATGTATTAACTTGTGGGGGATGTACACTCACTAGATGCGGCTTGAGCGCAGTTGGTCGCAAACCTGAGGCGCACTGGAGGTGTTTGGATAAAGTGTTGAACCACTAAGTAAAGTCAATGATATTTAAAAAAATGATAATTTTTCTTGCGTTTGTTTTGAAACAATTAAATTAGCTTCCTTAGACCTAGAGGCCTAAGGAAAAAATGCTAATGTAATTGAGTACTAATATTATATATAATAAATAAAAAAATATTATATATAATATAAGTAATTGTGTAATTGTGAACCACTAAGTAAAGTTAATGATAATTAAAAAATGATAATTTTTCTTGCGTTTGTTTAGAAACGATGCTAATGTGTAAAAATGGTAATGTAATTATACTAAATAATATATCTACTACTAAGATATCATAAGACACCATATAACTATCTTTGGAAAAGTAACGGATTCAATAGGATTCATAAGAAACTAAAGCTGGTGTTATGAAAATAGCCCTACGGCACTCATGCTAGTGATCCAATTAGCATCACGTGGTGGTAACTTAGTTTAAATAACTTACAATAAGGTATTCTAACAATGCCGCATCTGAGATAGTTGTAGCATTCAATACTCGCTTTCAAACTGTTTCACCTTTCTGTTGTTACCCTAAGCTTATTGTATTATTCACAACTTTGTTGGAAAATTAATTATAATTGCAGAATAAAAGGAAAGAACTCAAAATCAGATTCTAAAGTGTTGAAAACTTTGTATGAAAAAACAAGTTTTACTTGACATGCATTTGCTTGTAAACCATTCATTTTACTAAATAACGTATTACTCAATTATATCTTGGGAGCTGCCACATCCAGTAACTTTACATCCGTATTAATGTCCATACAGTATTATGGCTTTTCTGATTTTTATTGAATTGAAATACCTAATCCACTGATTGATTTCTTTATTGCCCGACGTTTTTGGTTGATCTTATTGACGCTTATATGGCAATTAATCGACTGTCCGTATACAGAGTGTCTAATCCGTGATGTTTAAACTTTTTCACGATGACAGAAAACAAAGAGGATTTCTGAGCGGGTTTTCATAAAAAATCATAGATGGCGCTTAACGTTTTATGTCAGCCAGTTGAACTTAACGCACAACGGAACGAAAGAAAAAATGCAACCACTTTATTTTATATTATTTTGGCAAATGCATTGGATACTCTTAAGACCTTATTATACTATTGAATGTTCCACTAAAAATATTTAGTCTAGTGTACCTCTGTATACTAGACTAAATATCGTTAGTCACGTATAAAAAGCTATTCAGCAAGCTCATATTAAACCGCAAAATTGTTGTCTTCCCTTTCAATTACCAATTAAGAGTAGCAGAATCCTTTTGATGGCACTAAATTCGAAGTTATCAAGGTTCAGGCCTGGGTTATATTGGCGTGGTGTGTCTTGAGAGACCAGAAGTATGTCAGATTCATTCTTTTGACATTTAGTGACACTACACACCACATAGCAATCATATATATGCTTTAATGTTATGAAACAAACTGAATCAGGGACTGAATAGTCTAATATCATCTTTATTCACTTCCTTTGTACAGGCACCGCTACCGTTCTTATTAAGGCCTTACTAGACTATACTTTAACTTTTGTATAGAGTTTGCAAGGCTGTTTTATTATAAATCACTTTGAAACAGTAACAGACTGAATATCGCATGCTGGTTATTGAATAATCTTGTAGCTAATAGGGTCTCCTAGGGTGTTTATATATATGTTTTTAATGTTATCTTTATGAGGTATGATGCGTATGGATTTTCTAATTCGTTCAAGACTTTCTCGTTGTTTTGTTTATCCCATTGAAAAAAGAGAACATGTTTCAGGGTTTTAGGACCAGTTTGAGTATCTTTCCGTCAATCAGTCAGAATTATGGAGGAAAGTTTGCAACGTATATAATTATATTAAGTAAGGTATTACATTAATTATTAGCTGTATGATGTAGTTTCATATAATGAAATAAATCTCTTCAAGTAATTATCTTAATCATATGTCTGGTGCTAACATAGTCTTCTTCTTCTTCGAGTCACCGGTTCTGTCGAACCAGTGTGGTAAAAGGATTGTAAGTGCGCCTCAAAGACGCTCCTTTCGTGCACTCGACACATGTCTTCGAATTTTTAGTTCTAGGACATGTCGGTTTCCTCACGATGTTTTCCTTCACCGTTTTGAGAACGTGGTATTGCGCACATAAATCTTTCAATCGAAAAACTCATAGGTGCACGTCGGGATTTGAACCGGCGGGCGACCTCTGGATTGAAACTCGGGGGTCAGTACCGCTAGACCACCATGCTCTCAAACATAGTAGCTAACATAGTATGGGTAAGTCTTCAATACATATGTGGTAAAGTGGAAGTAAAAACTACTTGTATTCCCAATAAAATAATGATACCGAGTCTCGGGACACCCTGTGTATGATCGCCTTATTTCGATGGCGTTCATGCGTGTTCGACTATCGTTTTGGCACCTAATCAAGTCCTGTGGGAATTCTATTGTTAGTTATATCGATACTCGTGAGAAAACCTAGGCGGTAATTAACGTCTCTGCATTTATTATTTTTATGTTATTAGGGATATGTTTTTGAGTTAGAGAGAAGAGTTACTTGCAGTTCTGCTCACAATAGAATTTACTGGAATAATTAATAATAATAATGGTGGACATTTCACACAGCGCCATCTAGCCCCAAAGTAAGCTAAGCATAGCTTGTATCATGGGAACCAGACAACTGATATAGTACTTATATACTTTTCTTTTGTAAATACATACATATAATACATATTAACACCCAGACACAGAACAAACATCAATGTTACAAATGTCACATAAATGTTTGTTCTGAGTGGGGATCGAACCCACGACCTACAGCGCAAAATATTTAACCTCAAAATCTTATTCTAATTTAAATGTAAGAATCAAGTATCTTACTCCCCTTTGAACAAATATTACAAATATCAAATTCGACCTATTTTCAATGACATAGTGTATGAACCAAAATATAGCCTGATTATCTTACCATTACGCACTGAAGAGAAAGTATAATATTTGAACGTATTTTTGTGAGCCACTCACTTCAAAGTAAGCAAATATCCATTGTTGTTTGTAAAATCCGTTTGTTCAGGTTTAGGACGAATAACATAATTTATTTAACAATGTGAAAGGATTTAATACTATTTGAAGTAAGAAGTTTTATCTACTTTGCTCCATGCAGGGTTGTTTTGGCAGAGATCATTTTGATGGATCTTATGTTATGCTGTTATGTTAGCTTATGTTTTGACAGGCCGCACAGCACAGTTGGTAGTAATAGTTACCGTGCCTTCTGTGCCGGTCGTGGGTTCGATTCCCACCCAGGACAAACATTTATGTTATGAACATAGTTGTTTTAGTGTCTAGGTGTTGATATGTATTATATTATGTACGTATTTACGAAAAAAGTATTATATAAGTTGTCTGGGACTTTGGGACTATCAATGTGTGAAATGTGCCCATTATATTTTTATTGAATTCAACGTAAATGATTGTGATATTTGATAATCATAATTTTGTACCTATCTGGTAAAAAATACAACAATTTTTTTTTATGTCGTTTTTTTTGTTTTGCCTAATTATAATGTATGTGTAGCTGTGTAGCTTCATGGGTTACTCTTGATATTATGACACTAAAACACTCGAACCAGAGCGGTGAAAATATTACAATGCGCCCCGAACAGGCACCTTTCTTGCACTTGACATGTCAAATTTTTTCTTATACAACATTTATTTCTCACGATGTATTCCTTTTTGTTGTAATGTCTAAAAACTCATCGGGATCAGGATTTGAACCCGCAACCACTGGGTTGAAACTCTGGTACTACCACTGGGTCACCAAAGAGTAGTTCCCATCAAGTTACAGGGATCTTTCTTCGATCTTGGGTGCAATACGGTGCCACTTGGGTCATCGAAACCTTGGCACATTGCACTAAAAATCAAGTGCGTGATTTGTTCTATCATGCTAATCATGTCAAAATCAAGTAATGACCTCACCTTGAACTTGAAACGGCACTCACAACATTGTTTCATGTTGGCAGCCCTTCGGCAGGTCATAAACTCCCCGAAGTCGAACAAAGACATTAAGTGGATCACATTTCACTTCAAATTGCACGAACGCTCATACACAACATTACGTTACATTTGACTTAAAGTCTGGCTTAAAGAAGTGTTTGACTCCACAGCGATTTACTTCGGTTTTTATTTAGAATTATTTTTAACAGAGCATTTTTTGTTTCTTCGCCATGCCAGTTTCTTCACGATATTTTCCATACGTTTTGGGAACATGTATCAGAAATCAGGCTCCCGTGATAACGCCCAGCATTTTTTTATTTTAATTAAGAGGCCCTCTCTCGCTAGTCCAGAGTGGGCCTGTAACCGTGAAATGGAAACATTAAAAGTGCCATACCAAGATATTAGACCTATGTTCTTGCGTTGGGTACATAGTGGCTGGAACGGAAGGAATTTATGTTATTAATTGGTAACTGAATCTTCTAAGCGGCAGATCATATGTTGGATTATCTCACTTACTATTAACTAATAAATCTTCTTCTTCGAGTCACCGGTTTTGTAGAACCAGTGTGGTGAAAGGATTGTAAGTGCGCCTCAAAGAGGCTCCTTTCGTGCACTCGACACATGTCTTCGAATTTTTAGTTCTAGTACATGTCGGTTTCCTCACGATGTTTTCCTTCACCGTTTTGAGAACGTGGTATTGCGCACATAAATCTTTCAATCGACAACTCATAGGTGCACGTCGGTATTTGAACCGGCGACCTACGGATTGAAACTCGGGGTCAGTACCGCTAGACCACCACGCTCTCCAGACAGATTATATTGTGGAATAGCACATAGGCTACTTTTTATCCCGGAAAAATATACGTTTCCCATGAGTTGACTTAAGTATTTACCGCGGGATGCAGCTTGTCAGATATATAGCAGAATAATGTCATCACATGCTTTTCATTCATACAAACATCACCTTAAACCATTCAAGTTCAAATATGATTTTTTGTACACACCGAATTTCGCTTTAGGCTGATGCTAAATTGTACTAAAATATTTTTCAAACTAACTCGTTTGCAGCATTTCGGTTTTGATGACTTCATAACTTAAGCCAGAATCGTTGTGTACATTTCAGAGGATAAAATAAGAATCGCACTATATTATGTCATTAAAGATTTTTGAAGTAAGCGAGAAAGTTAGAAATTTATATCTATAGATACACTTTTTCGGGCAGTTTCCACGTCTCAAGTGATCAGGCTGAAGATACAGAACTAGGTACACAATATAGTATTTTTTTGCCAAATTACAAATATGTAAAGCAAGCAGAAAAAAAACAAAACATCTTTCGAAACGAATGGCACCGATACCAATTTACAATCTACTTTTATCTGAATCTGTCAACGTAAACAGTTCCCAATCCAGGCGTGGCGACACATTGGCGACATGATTTAATGCAGTCTAGGAAAAATCAAAGACATCACGTAACTATTCTAGAAAGTCTGTGGTATTTGTCACGATTTCCCATGGATGTTAACACTTTGATCCCTGATACCTCTCCGAAGAGAACTGATTATTCAAGCATAACAGTAAGGTCAAGAGGCAGGTGGTTTACCGTTTTCCTTGAAATCTGCTCGATTTACAAAACTGAGGCGGTTCAAATCGAATCGAATCGTACTGAATTAGCTGTTTCAATTCGGAAATATTTTGTCTCCGGCAATATCTAGCTAGAAGAGACAACCCTCAGCTGGCAAGCCTGTCCATTCTGTAATCATCTAAAGTAAAATATGACTACGAACTACAAAAAAAAGTCACTGTTTTGCTTTATGCAAAGTGCAAATAACGAAAGTCTTACCCGAATATTGATTTTTTTTCAGTAATAAAGAATATATTTTCGTTTTGGCCATTTAGTGTGTGAATTTTTCAAAATAAACATGTCTAGATATGCTATCCCTGTACAGGAAACGCCAATCAATAGCGCTAACACTTGTCTGACTAGCAAATTTAAATATCATAAATATCAAAATTCTTTTGAGTCCATAAGTTTGTAGCCCTTTGTGATCCGAAATGACACGAATTTACAGCGAAATTGAACAAACTTTCTAGTTCACTGATAATAAGACTACAGTGTAGTTACTGATGACAATTAAGGTTGCGGATGTGGATTTACAATCAAATTATCAAAGACTCGATTGACCAAATTAGATTTTCATTTGTATTTGCTTCAGAGATTTGTATTATTGTATCATTGTCACCCAAAATTGTATATGTACCGTATTAACTCCACAATCACTGGGAAGGCAATTCTTTCGTACACTTTCACAACTTCTGTTATTTCACTTCAACATTGATCTCTTGTAAATTACTTTTAGATTGTTTATTAATAGACTTTTTTTTAACAATGTAAATTAATGTATTTTGTAATTTTTATCACGTTCCATATCTTGTTGGAAAAAGTAGAGGAAGTTGTATAATATTACATTTTTAACATAAGAAATCACTGAATTTATTTTACATAATTTTCCTTATTCATGCAGACTTTGAATGTGAAATGTATACTATTGATTTGTGACAGTTATCTAGTTTTCATAATATATACTATAGTATTACTGTACTCTGCTTAGCTAGAAGTTGCTGTATGAAATGCATATATACACAGATTCACATATTTTCCCCCGAAAGGCCATAATAGGGCACTTTTCACCTTATGCAAGGTATTTTTAAATAATTATAAACCAATTTCCTGCGTTTTACAAGGAATTCAATCAATAAAATTTAGGGAAAACACTAAAGTACACTATCCTATTGACAATAGCACACATGCCGCCCATTAATCACAATAAATTAACAAAACCACGATCAGTAATTAATAGTCCATATTTAACATGCTCAACATAAGTACCAACATCGTGTTCTCTATCATATCAAGACAACAGTAGGACACGTGCTCAATCACAACAGCTAGTACATTTACTTGACATAGCGTTTTATATTTTTTTTATTTTTTTTATTGATATAGTTGCGGAACTAGCCGACAGCCCACCGGGTAAGTGGTCACCTCGGCCCATAACAACCGATGCGACTTGAGTCTTCACTTACTAGGTACGACAAGACCCAACTCGCATCGTATGCGCCCGTAACCCTGAGACGTGTAGGTCTCATGTGCCTGTATTTTCACCGGAAACCACACCTTTCAAACTGGAACACAGTAACGCGAATACGTTCCTGCTTGCCGTCAGAAATGGGCATGGTGGCAGTACTTCCCCGGAGGAACTTGGCGTGAGTTCTACTGCTGATGTTGATACAAAAACTATAAGTATTTCTTGATAGTTTGTTTGATTACTGACTTATGAGACTGATATCCTTAAATGTAATCAAATATGAATTCTATTATCACTTTTAGAAGATAAGTAATATGCAATAGTTGTAAATTTTAGCCGCACTTGTTGGCAAATTCTGGTGGTGTTATGAAATTATCCTGGCTGTTGGCTTACTGGAAGAAAGTATAAGAAAGAAATAAGTTTTTTATATGATACAAAAACATGACACGAATACGTAAATAGTAATAAAGATAGCTCAATCCTTAATCATACTGAATAACAGAGCAAGAATGTCTAGTTAGTTCCTTCCATCCTTAGCTTTAAAGTATAAGTAAGAGTAAGTATGTAGTTTATACAAAAACTGCCCGAGTTAGTCACGGGAAAACTAGCAGGGATGAGCTCAGCACATGTCATGTCTAATTTTCCACAATAGCCAGGTTTCCGTTGCAATGTAATGTAATTATAACGCGTTTTAATATTTTCATTTTTTAATTAATTGAAATGTGAAAACTAAGCATAATACACTGAAATAGCTGTCTTCATACGACTGTGACTTAAAATAAAATGCTCTTCAGACCTCCAGGTGTGAGTGCATAAATATGAAGCGCGGGCGACCCGCTGGCATCCTCAAGCCGCTGTCATATTAACTGTTACATTAAATTACTGCCACGGAACTGATCGACCTTTCGTACCTATTATTTCTACAACGTTTAAAGGAAAATGAGCCCTACCGCTTTCCTGATAAAGTGCAAAACAGAATAGCCGTAAAATATAGTATATGACCTTCTGTAGGATAATCATTAAAAGTACGAAGCTCGCACATTGATTTCGGCCCTTTCGAAAAGCGATATTTTTTGTTTGTTTTAATATTTTATCCGGAGTGATGGAGAGGTCACATTTGTCAGCTGTATGAGATATGGACACGTCCTAAGAGCGAGTGAAGCCTGGTAAATTAATTAGTTAGAATGTAAATGCTAATGAAGGGATGATAGTAATGAGTGCCTATCAAAAGGTTTCGAATGATGGACGTCAAATCAGTTGTTAGAATTTGTGTATAATTAAAATTTTAGCAGTTCAAATATATACGTGTTTTGGGTAGACCCAAATGTCATAGCATTATGCCCATCACCATGACCCTTATTAAGTCTCATTCTTGTGTAATTTCACCGGCACCCAGTCTCTTAACCTAAGACATAGCAGTACTGAACTCTTTTTACATATTTTATGATATTCTCCATGTTCATCTTATTACTATAATTCCGAATATTTTTCTTCATATAAATGCGTCGCCACATCGCAGCCCTGTGCTGAAAATCAGCGTTGTAACATGTCGCAGCACATGCTGAGCTCGGGGCTTTTTATACAAATATATGTACGCGACAACGATCATCATTCGTATGTCTGTGAGTCTTTTTTCTTTTTTATATTGTGTATACATTTTGTATAAATAAATGTATTCTTTCTTTCTTATTACACTATTTCTTGGCTAGAGAAATAGGAATAGTGCTAGTGTTCTGTGGATCAAAACTTGTACATGCATTTCGCTAAAAACCTATATCATTGCCACTGATAAACCCAAACTAGAAACTAGAACATAGGCTAGGAACATAGGTTCATAAATCATGTGTCATGTCGCAACTACTGAGAACCTATCATTGAAGGTAAACGACAACAAAATACACTAATGACAATGTAAGCTATCCTACTCGCATATAGAACGTCGCGTCGGCGTCGGTCCGTGTCGGATCCGTTTCGGCGACGGTTCGTTACATGTCGTTTGGATAACCGCACCTAATAAACTGTCATTAAGTTTGTTAACCCTACAAGTACCCTAATAGAAGAATGGCAAGTCACTCGCGGGCGGCTTTTAAACTTAATTTAAAATAACGCGAAGGATGCTTTGTGGTATAGAGCATTTAGAGCAGAAGAGACTACAGAAGAGCAGTAGAACTCTCGCAAATTTCGTCCGGGGAAGTACTGCCACCATGCCCATTTCTGCCGTCAAGCAGTGACGCATTCACGTTACTGTGTTCCGGTTTGAAAGGTGTGGTTTAAGGTGAAATTACAGGCACATGAGACATTCCACCTACACGTCTCAGAGTTATGGGCGCATACGATGCGACTTGAGTCTTGTCATACCAAGTAGGGGGGACCCAAGTCGCATCGATTGTTATGGGCCGAGGTTACCACTTAACACCAGGTGGGCCGTCGGCTCGTTCCGTATGTCAATCACATAAAAAAATAATTCAAGACGTGCCTCACAGCTCAGCTGGTAGAAAGCCTACCGCTGTATGTCGTGGGTTCGATTCCTACCCAAGACAAACACTTGTGTGAGGAAATAGATGTTTGTTCTGTGTCTGGGTGTTAATATATATTATACTAGCTGTTGCCCGCGACTTCGTCCGCGTGGAATTCGGTTTTATCACGCACACCTATTTTACCCCTCGGAAAAGTAGCTTAAATTACTCCTTATTACATCAACTATCTGCCAGTGAAAGTCCCGTCAAAATAGGTCCATCCATTCCAGAGATTAGCCGGAACAAACAGACAGACAGACAAATATTATAAAAAATTCTTACGGATCCCTAATTTTTTGAAAATAAATTATAGCCTATGTTACTCCTCGATAATGTAGCTTTCTATTGGTGAAAGAATGTTTGAAATCGGTTCAGTAGTTTCTGAGTTTACTTCGGACATACATACAACATACATACACCTTACCAACATTATCTCTTTATAATATTAGTATAGATGTATATATTTTCCAAAAAAGAGTATTTAAATATTATATCAGTTGTCTGGTTCCCATGATACAAGGGTGCTTAGCTTACTTTGGGACAAGATGGCGTTATGTGAAATGTCCACTAATATTTATTTATTTATTTACATTCTGTTCCCTTGAGAATGCCATCGATAGCAACTAATATGTATTGTGTGTGAAGTTAAAGAAATCCACAGACATTTTTGAAATAATGCGTGTATTTCTGTCTTACAACGGTGTATGAAGATTATAATATACAACAAAAAAGTATTGGAAAAGTGTGCTCTTTCAGTGTTATTAACTAGTGGGCCCGCCTGCGACTTCGTCCGCTTGGAAGTTGGTTATTACTTTGAAACCCAACTTCACTAGGGAAAGAATCCGTCTGAAACGCACCTCCGTGATACATTTCAGACTACTATTAAAGGATACATTTTTTTTGTCCCTCCATTAGGGGTTTCTTTTCTGTTCTACCCCATGGATGGTCGGATAGGGTTTGAACAGGCATCAAACTTATCGATAAGTACGCGTAACCTTATGTATGGAATATTGACGTTTCCAAGCCATTTCATTATGAATTCTATGGAAATAAAGTTTTTGACTTTGACTTTGACTTTGTGATACTTAAGTTATACCTCTTGTTCTAGCATGTATTCCATGCCTTAAAATGGTACAAATGATGACGTCGACTGTAAGATATCTCCTTTTTTTGGAACTTAATAAGTAATAACAATTAAACTAAGTAATTAATAGTCGCTAGTATTAGGTATTTGTAAGTTTGTATGGGAGTCAATTTTAAAATTACATAATAGCCGTTTTTCGAAGTGAACATAATAAATTAACTCTCTCAAAAATAAGAATATTATTATTTACACGTATGTATAAGACCTGAAAATTCAAAACTTGTTACCATGGTTTCAAACAAATCGTAATCACAAATCGAATAATCTTAACTTGAGAGCGTGGTGGTCTAGCAGTACTGACCCCCGAGTTTCAATCCGGAGGTCGCCGGTTCAAACCCGACGTGCACCTATGAGTTTTTCGATTGAAAGATTTATGTGCGCAATACCACGTTCTCAAAACGGTGAAGGAAAACATCGTGGGGAAACCGACATGACCTAGAACTAAAAATTAGAAGACATGTGTCGAGTGCACGAAAGGAGCCTCTTTGAGGCGCACTTACAATCCTTTCACCACACTGGTTCGACAGAACCGGTGACTCGAAGAAGATCTTAACTTAGCAACCTATTTAGCCATAAAAAATACTACTTCCGCAATTCAATTAAATCTATGACACTATGTTCGAACATAAACACTGCATTGTTTACAATGCCGCTGGTCATAACTTTAATCTGTTCTAAGTAAACCTATTAAATTGAACTAAAGCCTGCCCATTCATGCATTTATAATTAGTAATTAATCCCCAGCTTAAATCGAGTTCTTACAATCGATTAGATCAGAGCCGCGATTCTGTCATGATTTCAGGCGACGCCCATGGAGTGGAAAATTGTGGTGACCTATTCATCCACTTGAATGCGCGTACCGTTATTTTACCTTCTCAACAAACGTTAGTATAAATTCTACGTAGGCTAATTAGGTGTGTTATTCTTTTTTCTTTCTTTTTTGTGACTGGCCTCATAGCTCAGTTGGTTAGTAACCCTACTTTCTGCGCTGTAGATCGTGGGTTCGATCCCCACTCAGAACAAACATTTCTTCATAGGGTTTTAATATGTATTATATGTATGTATTTACAAAAGAAAAGTATATAAGTATTATATCAGTTGTCTGGTTCCCATGATACAAGCTATGCTTAGCTTACTTTGGGGCTAGATGGCGCTGTGTGAAATGTCCACCATTATTATTATTATTATTTATTTATTTTTTTGAGTACTTTAGTTGTTTTATCTAAGCTATTTTTCATTTTGTCCGATGTTCCTTGTCCCATAATGTTTTGATGCACTTTTAAATATTATTTGAAAATGTCAAAGACCAACATAAATACAAAGTGACAAATCGTGTATTTTCGAGTTTTCATTATTCCTGGTTAGATGGTCCAACACATCGGCAAGCCCCAGACGAAGTATCCTTCCTCAAGATAAACACACAGGTAGAATACAATATACTCATTGTACCTTTGATAATCTGCGCCGTTACCATTTTCATATCCATCTGTGTACAAAGGTATACTTTGACAAATTACACACATTTTTCCTATTATTGCTACTAATAAGTATTATACCTAGTCTTGCCATAAATATTGTAACGAAGAAAACAATATTTTTTTAATTGCAAATAACATTTATTAATTTTACAGTGTGTTAGTTTAATAAATAAATATAAAACAATTTAAAATATAAAAAGCTTATTCGAAGTGGTCTCCATTGGCTACAATACAGTCCTTTAAACGTTGAGGCCAGTTATCAATAGAAGCACGCACTCTTTCCATGAGAAAATTCTTCACTGCCAATCGTATGGATTGTTTTAGGGACTCCAAATTATCATGGCGTTTAGAGCAAGTACTCTCTAAAACTGATCATAACTCATAATCCAGCGGATTAAGATCGGGACGGAAAGATTTATTAGATACTGGTATTCTAAGTCGCGTCTGCAGAAACGTACCACACCGTTAAGGCTACCATTGACGATACGTCCATTTAGTAGACTTCCTTTTGGATGCACTCCAAATGGAAATTTATCCAGATACGGTACCATTCACAATACTTCCATTTGGATGCATGGCGTCACTTCGAACTTTGCAATCGTACGGAACGGAAATAAATAATACTATGGATAACAATACTTTACTGGTAGCAGCAGCTGTGTGTATTTTATTAAAAAGACAAAAAAAACCTAAGAGAAAGTGGATGAAGGATTGGTTGAAACAAAGAAATACTTTTACACATACCAACTTATTGTCTGAATTGTCTCTAGAGCCCACTGATTGGAGAAACTTCTTAAGAATGGACGAACAGACGTATTTCAAATTACTTGGACTTGTGACGCCAATAATAATATTTGTTTTAAACAATTCCAACAAAGCATTCATCGCTGCATTTCTCTTTTCTCTGTTGTGATAATCAGGATGTTTTACTTGCCATAAACATGGATATGATTTATATTTTTCTATTACTTCCAACACAAAGTCACGCGCGGACAAAGACATAATAAAATAAATAAATTATAACGCTTGACAAATGCACAGCACATGCACCACCATCGACATCAAAACATAAACTGAAACAATAAACTCAAAAAAATGGACGCCGTTTCGCCCATTCACGGACAATTCGGACTGCTTCCATATGGCGTGGCACACGTTTCTGACATTGACGGACGGCCGCGGATGACGTCCATTTGGCCTGGACGCATGGATTTCAATCCGTTTGGAAATCCAGACCTGGACGACGTCCATTCAATTGGCATACGTTTTTCACATTCACGAAACGATTTTGGAAGACGTCCACTCCATTTGGATTGATGGCCGCATCGTCAATGGGCACCTTTAGTGTTTGATACAGGACGTCACGTATCCCAAGCGTGGGGCAAATAGCAGTTTATTACACCGATTTACATTATTATATTCACTTTAGCTCTCACGAGGATGACACGATTGGCGTATTAGCGAAAACCTAGTGTACTCACGATTTGGCGGGAATCTTTGCCGTAATTGCCATGTGGTCAGGACACTTGACTTCATACTCGAAGGTTTGTAATATGCGTAGATGAATTTTACGAATTTTTATAATTAAAAGTAGATTACTTCTTTGACTGGCCTCATAGCTCAGTTGGTTATTAACCCTACCTTCTGCGCTGTAGGTCGTGGGTTCGATCTCCATTCAGGACAAACATTTATGTGACATTTGTAACATTGATGTTTGTTCTGTCTGGGTGTTAATATGTATTATATGTATGTATTTGCAAAAAAAGTATAAGTATTGTATCAGTTGTCTGGTTCCCATGATACAAGATATGCTTAGCTTACTTTGGGGCTAGATGGCGCTGTGTGAAATGTCCACCATTATTATTATTATTATTATTATTATTCTGCTGTTATCATTCTCTCGAACGGGTGTTTTTATGAGATGAAGTTACGGAACGAGCAGATGGCTCACATAGTGTTAAGTGGTAAACGCCCAGTGCCCATAAGTACCCATTACAAGCAATCCGACTTGAATTCTCCCCCACTTAGGTACAACAGGACCCAAGTCGTATCGTAAGTGCCAGTAACTCTGAGACGTGACGTTGGAATATCCCATGTGCCTGTAATTTCACCGGCAATGGTTGTACTGTGTTGTAAAGATTCAAACCTGTGCTCAAAAACATAATTATGTCTTCGAATTTAAGGTTCTAGGATATACCGGTTTCCTCATGGTGCTTTCAATCACTGTTATGAGAACGTGCTCGTCTGGATTTGAACCAGCGACCACTGGATTGAAACTGGGGTCTGTACCACTGACTTTAAATGCTCAGATGAAGCTGGATTAGACTAGAGAGATTAAAGTTTCTTAAGCCAAACTCTTATACTAGGATATACGTTTTATTTTCGCAACACTCAAAAGTATGATTTCACTAATTAATGAAATATTTTTAAACAGTTTTTTTTTTTGTAAATATATAATTCGGAGATCACGTAGCAAACTTAAAGATCAAACATATAATTGAAACAGCAGGTGTAGCTAGAATATTACTGTCAAAGCACCTCTCGTGCCGATGTCGAGAGAGTTTCCTACTCTACATATATACACAAAGATATGCTCAGTAATGAGCAAAAAAAAATAAAAAATTGCATCACGTTTTGTCTTTCATACAAACCATTGCTGCTTGTTGGTTGGTGATACATATATTTATTTGGTTCGAGATATTATTTGAAAAACTTCAAAGACAAGATGTTTATAAGGATCCTTATATTTTATAAGGAAAATTGTATTTATGCGTTTTTTTAAATCATCGTGTGTCCTCAGTGTTGGGTAGATAATCCCTTAGGAAATTAAATAAAAAATGATGTTAGCCTTGCTGTTTCTCTTAATAATATTCTATTTCCATATTTTAATAGTCAAATGATATTTAAATCATATTTGTATTAACTTTTAGAGCTATCATGCTGGTGCGCCTAAAATAAAACAATATATTTCATCTTATACTGAATAACCCAAGAATGATTATGCGTGATTGAACACACTTATGGATATAATAATATATGAAAACTGTTCAGTAGCTAGTTCTTCTTCTTCGAGTCACCGGTTCTGTCGAACCAGTGTGGTGAAAGGATTGTAAGTGCGCCTCAAAGAGGCTCCTTTCGTGCACTCGACACGTGTCTTCGAATTTTTAGTTGTAGGACATGTCGGTTTCCTCACGATGTTTTCCTTCACCGTTTTGAGAACGTGGTATTGCGCACATAAATCTTTCAATCGAAAAACTCATAGGTGCACGTCGGGATTTGAACCGGCGACCTCGGATTGAAACCGCGCTTAGACCACCACGCTCTCAGTACCTAGTTAAAAGCGCAAACGTTACTCAGAGATTGCTCAGTCAAGTAATGTAGGTATTGACATTTTCGACTGAATTCAAAATAGCCTGTCACAGAGAATGACAAAGCACTGATTAGCTAATCAACCGCTGATTCAAGTCTTTTTTTGTTTATTTCTTTGGTAATCAGTTTTGAAATCAATCGAAAAATACAATAAAGTGACCAATAGTTTTTATGAGAAGACTAGCTGTGGCCGCTGTCTCGTACGTTGCAAAATTGGTTTCAATAAAAAAATATTTTCATTGAACGGAATAATACACCCTCGTCCAGCCTGAAGGTCCATTATAAATATTGGTGAAAGAGTTTTCAAAATCGGATGAGGCCGGAGAGAGATGCTGATTATTATATATATTTATTTTATATAATGTATTTTAATATCCAATAATAGTATCATTATGTCACTTGACTAACCCTGCCTTCTGCGCTTAGATCGTGGGCTCGATTCCCACCCAGGACAAACATTTGTGTGACGAACATAGGTGTTTGAACTGTGTCTGGGTATTGATATGTATTAATGTATGTATTTAAAAAAGTATTTGAGTATTATATCTATTGTCTGGTTCCCGTGATACAAGCTATTTACTCAGCTTACTTTGTGGCTAGATGGCGCTGTCAAATGTCCACCAATATTTATTTATTATATTGTGGTACTGTCTAAATAGAACTAATTTCTCGTCATGGCGATTCATGAGGCAAACAACTAATTAAAAACTTTGTAATTAACTACAAAATATTTCTAAATCATAATTCTAACAAGATTTTTGACTCAGTTTCCAATTACCGTCTTATTAGCCAGTAACCCGTACATATCCGAATCGTCTCACATTTCTTCTTATCGTCCATATTTTATGATTTGAAATCCAGCATGTCAAAATAACGCGTTTGCGAGACGTCTCTCTCACCTCTTCGTTCATATTTTCTTCGAAATCCTTCAAGTCACATTTCTGTACAAATTCTCAGCCATTCAAACAAGCGAGTCGATAAGGTTTATAGACGTATTGTTGGCAAACAGAGCGACAGGATAAATATGGAACTTTCAGAGAAAGGTCAATAATGGTCGACTGTGTAAAACATGCTTCGACTTTGTTGGATCTTGATGCGTTTTAACTCTCAGCGCTTGGTAATAAAGCAAGATTTATCTATACTTATAACATTCGAAATAACTTTTAGGTAAGTGTGGAGGAGGCAATTTTAATGGCTGCTGTGTAGTTGAGTTGACTGGCCTGAGGAAGACAGTTGTTAACTCTACATTATGCGCTGTGAGTTGTGGGTTCGATTCCCACCCAGGACAAATACTTGTGTGACGAACTTAAATGTTTGTTCTGGGTCGGGTGTTATATTATGTATTTGAATGAAGAAAAAGTACTATAAACAATGTATTTAAGTATTCCATAAGCTTTATAATTCTTATAGTACAAGTAATACTTAGTTTCGGGTTAAGTGAAGCTGTGTGAAATGTTTATAGGAAGTTTTTTTTTACCTCACCTAAAAGCCAGTAGCTTCACCGGCCATGCACCCGTGACCTTCACCCCTCACACTTCAGTGTTGCGAAATGCTCTTGGTGACAGAACCAGACATCATGTCAATACATCATACATGATGTCATACATGGTTGCCTGGAAGAAATCGCTGTTAGCGAAAAGGCCGCCCATTGTATTACCTGAGCTTAAGTATTAATCTACGAAATTTCCATGTATGGTGGTCAATAAAGTATTATCTATCTATCTACATCCCTGTACGGACTCTCTCTCTCTCTTCTCTATCTCTCTACATTTCTCTATATGTATCTATTTTTATCTCTCTCTCTCTCTAAACCGTAGAGATCCACTGCTGTAGAAAAATTCAATTAATATGACCCCGATGCTTACAGTTTGTATGATCATTACATGAAACTCGCTTTTAGTACGGTCTGTCAAGCCCTAGCGAACGATTGAAGGCGGTCGAGAGCACTTGTTGGGTACCAATTTCTATTACCAAAAAGTCGCGCGACTTGCAATAGATAATATTACGTATTGGATGTGGTCGCGCGACCAACTGAACCTGACCTAATCGTATATCAGAATGCCAAGAATCTAATTATTCATCTACCTAAAAATGTTTGAAAATGTAATATGATTTGACTTTTGTGAAAGTAATATATATTTGTGACCAGAATATGAGATCACAATAAAAGAGATGACATATTGAGGATGCTGTCGTAAGTTTCCGATAATTCGGTGGACCAAATACTTTTGTGACTTACTCAATGCGAATGGGGATAGTACAAAATTACAAAATGTCCCTCGGTAGCTTTAGTACAATAATTAATTTTGCTTCCATTAAATTTAATTAATATTGTATATAAACAGGTAAGAAATATTGACAAACTTTATTAAGGTATTGTCGTCTGCTATTTTAGTTTCCAAACGGACTAATTTAAGTTTTTTAAATATATGTATGTGTAACTTTATCAGGTAGTGATTTAGTTTATGCAAATAGTTAATGTCGTGGGTTCGATTCCCACCCAGGACAAACTTTTGTGTGACGAACATATATGTTTGTGATGTGGCTGGTTAATATGTTACAAAAATGTACAGATATGTATATCAGTTGTCTGGTTCCCATGATACAAGCTACGCTTAGCTTACTTTGGGGCTAGATGGCGCTGTGTGGCTATGTAAAATGTCCACCAATACCAAAAACACTTTAAAAATTCAATCATGCTCTTTCAAATGCACTGCAACATAGTGGTTTTTTGGGAATTTTGCACATTTTGTGTCAGCCATCCATTTCTGCATAATATTTATCAAGCCAAAGTCACTCAGTAAGTCAGTAGTTTTAAGAGCAGTAGAACTCTCGCCAAGTTCGTCCGGGGAAGTACTGCCACCATGCTCATTTCTGCCGCCAAGCAGTAACGCATTCGCGTTACTGTGTTCCAGTTTGAAAGGTGTGGTTTCCGGTGAAATTACAGGCACATGAGACCTTCCACCTACACGTCTCAGGGTTACGGGCGTTTACGATGCGACTTGGGTCTTGCCGTAGTTAGTAGGGGAAGACCCATGTCGTATCGGTTGTTATGGGCCGAGGTTACCACTTAACACCAGGTGGGCCGTCGGCTCATTCCGGACTATATTAAATAAAAAAAAATTCAATGTCAAATTGAAATCTAGTTTACTATTATCTTTCCTAGATAGTTTCATTTTTGCATACAATCGTTTTGCAAAATGATATGCACTAGTAACTCGGGACGAAATCTTTGAGTAACATCACAGCTATTAGTTTATTTTTGCTATTTGCTTTCGTGGGTCATAGAACTGATTGCCTCGTCAATCGAATCCGTCATTAGCAAAAAATCATTTTGTAAATTTGCAGCGAAATAAAAGTCCTATCTTTCCCACGGTACCAAAATAAAAAAGATAGATTGAGGTATTATTTGAAGCATCAATGCCTAAAACTAGATTAAAGTTTTTCGAAAAAAATAAGCCTTGGAAATTAATTAGAAATTCAGATATTTTAGATGCCTTTATTGGTCTTACTGGGAATACAGTATAAGATACCGTTCATTTCTGATGAGTGATATTAGGAGACTAATGGGATGAACCCCTAAAGATACTGATATCAGCGTACTTATCCCAACAGAGGCAAGCAGTTCACAGAAAACAAATTTTCATCCAATTTATAGAGCCAACATGGCGGGTGAAGCTCTTACTCATTACTAATAAGATATTATATGTTTCGTAGCGAAAGCTACATTCAAATTGTACCTTTTTTGACTCATTCATATATACAAATATATAAGTCAAAAACACACCACCTTTACGTAATTGAAAACAATGTATTTATGTGGTTTTTGACTTCGGACTCCAACATAAAAGTTTTAGCTCCGAGATATTCCGACTTATAAATGGATTAGTATTTCTGATGTACAGGTCGTAGGTTCAAACCTGTCTAGACTTATTATTCTTATTCTATTATTTCTATACATTGAAACATTGGGGCTGTATACATTATTTTGGCTATTTCAAATATATATTTATTTATGTGATATAGTGTTGGAACGAGCTGACAGCCCCCCTGATATTAATTGGTAACCGCTGCCCATAGACAAAAGCATTACGACTCAAGTCCTCTCGGCCATAGTACGGGTTGACTTAAGTCGCATTGCGTTGCGTCCATCACCTCGAGACGGGGATGTTACGTCTCATGCGCCTGCAATTTCGCCGGCGCCCACTCCCTTCCACCGGGACACAGCAAACATATGTATATATTCATTGTTTAAAAAAAAAACTGTAACAAAACTCATTAAATACCTCAAAAAAAGGTTAACGGAAGCGCCTACATCCAAAAAATTTAATTTCATGGTTCTGGAAAAATAATACCATATTTGGTAGAGCTGATCAATCAACAAGAACAGCTGCTGAAAATAGTTTTAAAAATATAAAAAAATAACACCCATGTCTACTTAAATAGAAGTTTTCATTCAACTTAACAACAATAGCCCTTCCTTCATTGGCACACTGTGTCGGTTGATTACTGCTTATGTACGGTTAGCAAAAATGACTAGCCAAAGGTCAACTTATGGGTGTTCAATTCATATCATATCATTTATTCAGTAACAATAGTAACAATCGTATTTGAAATAACTTAAAATAATACAAGAATTCCAATAAAATTAAATATAAACACACATGCTATTAAATTAATACATGTCAATGAATGAATTCAAATGATAAATGTCAAAATAAAATAAAAAATAATAATATTATTCATTAAAATTGCATGTCAAAAACTCCTCCACTGAGTAGAATATTCCTTTTAACAATAACTTTTTAAGATTAGATTTGAACTTAAAAGGACTTTTGATAACCTTTAAATGTAGGATATGGTCTAATATGTAATTCACTAGCGATGTATTAGTTAATTTTGGGTTTTTGTAATTCTCCGTGTCAGGTATTGAAGTCATTTGGCAACGATAAAGATGACTTATTTCATACAACATGCTGATTTTTAACATTACAACGGGATTTCCTCCTCTTTCTAACTTGAAGTGGGCTATATGCTTGTTCGGTAACTGTATCACACAAAAATGTATGGACATACATTGCAAGCCATAAAATTCTTGATGCATGGTTTTGCATGGACCAGATGGAACGTAAAGGACTCGTGACAAACGCCTGCCAAACTGATTCCTCATGGTCATACAATTCATGTCCTACTGTGTACTAATGGAATATAATGTAATTTTACGGTTGTCTATTCTCCAAATAAATAAATAAATAAGCTTTTATGCTTTTTAATAGAATAAAATAAATTGAAAGAAAATACTTAAATTAATTTTAATTTAGTTTATAAAATTTGTTTTACAGTAATCACATTAGATATAATACAAACACAATTAAAAGTATGACAGAAAGATGTCAAATAAATAATACAGTCGATCATATCTGCTACAAATTACGCGCAGACAGGTCGAGCACAATTTTTATTATGAACTAGCTGTTGCCCGCGACTTCGTCCGCGTGGAACTCGGTTTTATCACGCACTCCTATTTAACCCCTCGGATAAGTAGCCTAAGTTACTCCTTGTTATATCAGCTATCTGCCAGTGAAAGTCCCGTCAAATCCGTCCATCCATTTCAGAGAGTAGCCGGAATAAACAGACCGAAAGAAAGACAGACAAAAATTGTAAAAAAAATTGTTTTGGTATATGTACCGTGTATACATCCATATGCACTTAGTAAAAAGCGGTTATTTTAATATTACAAACAGACACTCCAATTTTATTTATTTGTATAGATATTTGCCTGTTCTGCGTGCAGTAGCACACACACACACACACGGTATATAACTAGTTAATTTCCTTTGTGACAAAAGCGACGCGCGGCGGGATGGATGCGTGGAAATCGCAATGCGTCACGGATCCAAGCACCGGGCTCCGGCCGACGCGAACGCAGCGCTCCTACATTAAAATACCCTTTGAAGATAATATAGGATTGCCCTAAACATTAATTGAACTAGTGAAGCAAGAATGTCTCGCTGGTTCATACAATATAACTAATTTACTTTACAAATGGGAACAGACCCATTTGATAATCAGGCAATAGGTAATATTTAGCAATAATCGCGATTTCGCATAAATTATAATCATAATCATATCATTTATTTGCAGGAATGTAGGTACATAATTATAAGTGTAGGTATTCGTTCGTCGATACATTCTTACTTCTAGAGCATGCAAATCCTTGTTAATCAAAAATATAAAATTTCAAATTCAATTATTATTATTTACGACACATATTGTCAGGTTTGTCTTCGAGGAACTCTGAAATGGATTAGTAACATATATCTATCAGAAATATCTAAAGAAAGAAAGAAAAACATTTATTTGACACGCCCAAAAAAATAAATAAATTAATTAACAAAAATATACATAGGTATGTTGTTTTAATAATAATAATAATACTAATAGGTACATCAAGCCAATAATACAAGTATCTGCCTATTTTGTAATAGCGGTCAAATATATCTAATAATGTATAAATACATTCGTCTTCATGTTTATCCATAAAACCATTCACAGTGTTTAGGGGTTATCTTAGTTCAGATTTTAGAACGTCTAGAATTTAATTAAATATCAAAATCTCGTTCCCGGAATACATGATTAACGACACGACTATTTCCGGTAAAGCGAGACAAATTATAACGACTCCCCGACTCTACCACCTACCACCCCCTTTGATGTTTTTACAAACTTCGGTTACGGCCAACTTAAAACAAATAGTACGCCGCGACCGATTACACGTTTGCGTTAAAGCGATTCGAGACGGTGCGGTGATAGTTTCACGCGTTGGCCCTGTGTGGTCTGTGGCCTACATAATGACGTTTCTTTTAATTGCTACTTCAGTTTTTGTCGTTTACTATCAATATGTGACGTTTGAGCGGTCACACGGAACAATGTGTTCCCACGAACCGGAGACATAACACTTTTTCTTACGATGTTACCTCATAGCTCAGTTGATAACTCTACCTTCTGTGCTGTAAGTCAGGGTTCGATTACTACCCAGGACAACAATTTGTGCGATGAACATAGATGTTTGTTCTGAGTGTTAATATTGTATTATCAAAAAAGTAAATAAGAATTCTATTAGCCAACTGGTTACGATAGTACAAGCTAAGCTTAATTTGGAGCTAGATATTGGGGTATGTGAACTATCCACCAATATATAATGTTCCATGCTCTCATATTAACCAATGAAGTAACACCATTAGTTAATAACTTTATATCCATAGAATTAATAAATAGCTTAGAAATTTGAATAATCAGTCACAGATAAACGGCTTGGAAAAGTCAATATGATATTTGTCATACAATATCCCTTAATTTTCGTCCTATTATGTGTTTTTGTTCTTTATCAATCAGTTAGAAATATAGTTTTCCCTCGTACGAGGAGAAAATAAATTACAGTGGAACCCAGTTACTTCTTCTTCTTCATCGAGTCACCGGTTCTGTCGAACCAGTGTGGTGAAAGGATTGTAAGTGCGCAAAGAGGCTCCTTTCGTGCATTCGACACATGTCTCCGAATTTTTAGTTCTAGGACATGTCGGTTTCCTCACAATGTTTTCCTTCACCGTTTTGAGAACGTGGTATTGCGCACATAAATCTTTCAAACGAAAAACTCATAGGTGCACGTCGGGATTTGAACCGGCGACCTCCGGAATGAAACTCGGAGGTCAGTACCGCTAGACCACCACGCTCTCACCCAGTTACTGAAACAAACATTGATAATATTATAAACAATTCATTTCAGGTCGCGTCGCCGTCAGTCGGGTTTCGCTTACAGATCACCGCGTATTTTGGGTGCAGGAAAGCGCGGTAGAGTCTCGCAGATGCCGCATCCGTCGTAGTACGTGAAAATCGATTTTCCACGGTACGCCAGCTGTCGCGGGCGACAACAACCAGCCACCAAGTTTGCCGCTGGATGTAAATATCAAGAACTTTATTGTAAGGAGATAAGGCCGAGTTTCGTTTAAATGTGTGTGAAATGTAATGTTATATTTGTATCATTGTATGTACTATGAAAGTCAAAAGTTCTTTTGTTGATATTTTTAATGTTTCGCACATTGTCGGTGGTCCCGCGTTTGATCGGATTGGTTCTTATTTATGATTATTAGAATAGCGTGCCGACTCGGAATAATTAATTTTAACGTTCAATTTTTATTGTTACATCACGTTGTTGATGATTTTATTCTGACGTTTTGGTTCTAAATTATTTTTATTGTATGATTAGGATATAATTAATGTATATGACTTAACGGGTATTTTAAGATATGTTACTCAAATAAACAGCTTTTGTATATTCGTTTGTTATGAAGTTTTGATATAATTTTAATCCGAAATAAGGTTAATAATACGGAGGAATCATTCTTGTTTATTGGCGATGAAGTCGGTTATATCGTTTTGCTGAGCAAAGTAATTATATCAACGAATGATTTTACGTTTATATGAATTATTTCTTGTGGTTTTTATATTTACTCAGTAGTTGATGTAGGGTTTTCAAGTATTTTATAAACTACAAAAATAACTAATAATAATTTCTATATTTTGCGTTAATAATTTCAGAAGTCGTAAAACAAAGTTACTCTTTATATGAATGGGTTTATGATTATATCAGATTGTTATATTGATATAATATTACATGTACTAGTGATCTGTCCATCCCAATACACACTATCCTCTTTAATCAATCTGTCTATAGATCAAAACTGTTTTAAACACCCTACAATAGTTTCCGAGGTTAGCTTATACGACAGATAATCGCTATGGCATAATTTCATTTATGTCCTGATAATGTTCAAGTTAAACTCAAAAGGAAACCAGTTTCATTTACTTATTCACCCATACCCAAACAAAAGAATTTAAAATGACCAATATTCAAATGTTGAAAAATATTCGCTATATACATGATGGATGACCGCCAATATATTGGATGTCTTCTTCGTAATAGCGTCTTGCAAAAGACGGATCACACTTCAGAGACGTCAAGGATTGATTGGTGATTCCCATGTGTAATACAGTAGTCAAGAACCTGCTTTTATTCTAGTGGTTGTATTGTTCGGGCAAAACCTCAGACTACTTTATGGATTACAGGTAATATTAGAGAACTAGCTGTTGCCCGCGACTTTGTCCGCGTGGAATTCGGTTTTATCACGCACCCCCTATTTTACCCCTTGGAAAAGTAGCCTAAGTTCTTGTGACATCAGCTATCTGCAGTGAAAGTCCCGTTAAAATCGGTCCAGCCAGAGATTAGCCGGAACAAACAGACAGACAGAAAAACAGACAGACAAAAATTAAAAAAAATATGTTTTGGTAGGTATATGTACCGTGTATACATCCATACTTCCATATGCACTTAGTAAAAAGCGGTTATTATAATATTACAAACAGACACTCCAATTTTATTTATTTGTATAGATAATTAGTTGAGAACACTTGAATTAAATTTTTGATTTGGAACTTGATTGTTGATTCGGTGTAACCTAGCCTCAGCTCAGTTGGTTGTTACTTCACCTTCTGCGCTGTAGCTCGTGGATTCGATTCCTACCAAGGTCAAACATTTGTGTGTAGAACGTAGATGTTTCGTTTTAAATAATATATACCTAAATATTGTATCAGTTATCTGGTAGTAAATGTCCCATAGTAGAAGCTATGCTTAGTTTGGGGCTAGATGGAGCTGTGCCCATTGTCTAATATCTATTTATTTAGTATAGCGATTTATGTAGGGTTAATGTCAAATATATCACATTAAAAACATTTTAAGGATATAACTTTGTTAGACAGATACTCTTCAGAAGGATATAACGGAACATCGTTTCTCAGTCACAGTCAAGTTTTTTTTTTATGTAATACAGTTGCGCAACGAGCCGACGGCCCACCTGGTGTTAAGTGGTAACCTCGGCCCATAACAACTGATGCGACTTCGGTCCTCCCCTACTAGGTACGACAAGACCCAAGTCGCATCGTATGCGTCCGCAACTCTGAGACGTGAACGTGGAATGTCTCATGTGCCTGTAATTTCACCGGAAACCACACCTTTCAAACCGGAACACAGTAATGCGAATGCTTCGCTGCTTGGCGGCAGAATTGGGCATGGTGGCAGTACTTCCCGGACGAACTTGGCGAGAGTTCTACTGTTCTTTCAAGCTTCTTTCAGCTCTTTCTCTTTCAAGTATTACTCCCGATTACTATTTCCGTTAGAGAGACGGGTGTCAACAGGCAGGTTACTTCTCAGCGACGGAAACCAGTCCTACCGAATTGATTGAACACACCCCAAATTAGGTGCGCTATAATTAGGCATACGACATGAATTCAACGGTTATCACAAAGGAACAAACGAAGCATAGAATTGTGATATGATGGCGCGTCGGTTACGGCTAGGAGTAGAAATGTGACCACTCAATCGGGGGCCGTCACTATCTGTGACGTTGCGTACTGTCTGTTTGTTATACTGTGGTGTTTCGTATGCAGGGGTATAGTAACTAGAGTGTAATCTACGGTCGGGCTAAATACCTGAAGCTAATCAGCATTTCTACACTTATTTTGAACAGTTGATTTTACACGTATCTCAGCGAGTACATTGGATTACGCATGCCCTCTGTTATGGTTTAGTTAGTTATATCGGGTGGTATGGCTTAATTTGTGGGTTAACAGGTAGGTACTTGTTAAGTCATTTCATTGGTCTTCTTCGTGCGCCTCAAAGAGGCTCCTTTCGTGCACTCGACACATGTCTTCGAATTTTTAGTTCTAGGACATGTCGGTTTCCTCACGATGTTTTCCTTCACCGTTTTGGGAACGTGGTATTGCGCACATAAATCTTTCAATCGAAAAACTCATAGGTGCACGTCGGGATTTGAACCGGCGACCTCCGGATTGAAACTCGGGGGTCAGTACCGCTAGACCACCACGCGCTACTAATTTCATTGGTAATGAAATAGGATGTTTAGATACTATTTTATCCTTTTATTTATCAAACGTTATGTAATGGCGGACGCGTTCAATTCTCACGCAAATCCTTTTTAGGACAAAATTTTTATTATAGAAAGTAAGTATATTATACTTGCTGTGCCCGCCGCTTCGCTCGGTAGGTAGTTGTCGACATAGCAGCTTTGATAACCAAACGTTGGATGGTAGATTGACCCGGCACCCGCATGTGTTATCTCCGAATTAGATCCTTGCCGGTGAACATGGCACTCATCCAAGCGCTTCGTCATTCAATTATGTTCTTATAATGGACTAACATCTACGATATCCGATGGACAGAAACCTGTTATAATAATAAATAATAATAATAATGGTGGACATCTCACACAGCGCCATCTAGCCCCAAAGTAAGCTAAGCATAGCTTGTATCATGGGAACCAGACAACTGATATAATACTTATATACTTTTTCTTTTGTAAATACATACATATAATACATATTAACACCCAGACACAGAACAAACATCAATGTTACAAATGTCACATAAATGTTTGTCCTGAGTGGGGATCGAACCCACGACCTACAGCGCAGAAGGTAGGGTTACTAACCAACTGAGCTATGAGGCCAGTCAAAATCCCTCGTTATAAAATCTAGGTATAGTGACCTATGAAACTCTGTGCGATTAAATGCATCATTAACATCCTATGGTTTTGTATCTTAATAGTATACCCTCTCCTCTTTCCATTCATGTTTTCACTGATTTCATGCATTCCTACCATGAAGTTTCACATGATGTATTCCACAGTTATGAGCCGTTAATGTCAATTTTGATCAGCAATCACAAAAAAGGTTTTATTGGCGTGCCTAATAGTCTGGCGTGATTGTGGGAACACTGCTTTTCGTTTTGTTTTTGACTTTACGCGTGGTATACGGTAAAAGGTTACTATTCTAGGTAGCAATTATCAATTTTGAGTTCCGGTTTCCCTTAAGCAATTTATAATAGCGTTCACAGTATGGTGGTGGCCGCTCGTGGTTAGTACCTAAGTATTTATGACAGGGAATCTAAGTGATACACAGGAAATACGTTTGTGAGTTACCTGACCTTCTGTATCCGATGAGTGTTAGAAATTTTAAACATGCTTTTAAGTAACTAACTACTAAATCACAGTGTAAATATTATATTAGTCTTTGAACTATATTGAATTTGAAGATTTTCAACTGAACAAAAATTAATAATTCGTTATTTTCCTACTTGAATCTAACTTATAAAAATATTCTTATTTTCCAACAGTATGAGTCAAAATGTTATTATTTATTAGCGGTTTCAATAACGTTGGTTGCTGTCAACGGTTTTTCATGAATACAAAATTAAGTTTACTCTGTCTAATTGGATGGTTATTAATTAAGCTTTGACTCGTATTTAATAAACCGAATCGGATTAATTTGACCGGGCAAAAGAGACGTTTAAACTCACTGTATGAGTGTACTGAAATTTTTAACTGACTCAATAAATATGTGGATAGATATAACTGGTACGTGGGCGTATTAGTTAATGCTTCAACCATTTAGAAAATTGTAATTGATAGCATAAATAACGGCCTTGATAATTTCTCTGTTTCCGAGTCAAAGTCGTGTGATTTAAAAAAATGTAAACAATATAGCAGAAACTGCTTACATAAGCGCAATAACTATGTCAAACCAAAACACTCGCGGTATTCACAATACAATTTCAGCAATTTTTACACAGGCTTAATGTTGATTGTAACAATAATTTTACCGGAATGCTGGCTCACTCCACATAATAATAACATGCTACTGACTAAAGTATAGTATAGTCGGCTAGTATAAATGACTTATGGTAGAAAGAGTAGAATTAGCGCAAAGAGGTATCCACTTTTCTTCCCTTACTCTATCCATCCAACTCACTGATTATATAAGGCCTGTCAGATATGAACCCTAAATATACAATAGTTTAAATAGCGATAAGACATCATTTATGTACATTGATTGTAAGTTTATTAATTTGGTACTTTATTGTAATGTGTTAGCCTTTATCGCCTGAGATACAGGATTACCTAGTTCAGGCATAGTAATTATTACCTTTTATTAGATACTAAATCACTATGTTAATCTTAGCACTAAGTCAATGAATAAAGATTTATTATTATTTATTTATTTATTATTATTTAGCCATTTCTGTTTTTTCACCTATCAATAAATTTTAAAAGCAGTAGAACTCACGTTATTTCGACCGGGGAAGTACAGCCACCATGCCCATTCTGCCGCCAAGCAGTAACGCACGCGATACTGTGTTCCGGTTTGAAAGGTGTGGTTGCCGGTGAAATTACAGGCACGAGAGATTCCACCTACACGTCTCTGAGTTACGGGCGCATACAATGCGTCTTGGGTCTTGTCTTACCTAGTTGGGACGACCCAAGTCACAGTTGTTATGGGCAGAGGTTACCACTTAACACCAGGAGGGCCGTCGGCTCGTTCCGTAACTGTATAACATGAAAAATCAAAAAAAATATTTGTTACCGATATATCAGTAACTAAAGTGGAGCATGGACGTACTTTGAATGTGTCTTTAAGAGTTTATTTTAAAGCTTACCTTTTATATGATATGCTTACCTACCTTGTTATTCTATTCATTCCTTTGATAAACTAAGGGCCAACGCTCACTGCAAAGTCGAGGCGCCATTAAGTCGCAGTCGCCTTGCGTTTTCATACTGTAAAAAATTGTTTCATACGCAGCATACCATCCAAAACCCGAGAAAATAATGCATCATACATATGTTAAGAGCAATGGCGCTTTGCAGGCGGGTTTTGCAAACGCAGCAACTGAGTTCACTATCATTTTATCGTGCTATCCTAAATGGTTTTAGTCCGATTGAAAGCCAAGCCTTTCGACGACACATCGCACCACTGATTAGGATTAATTCAATCATGTTTTAGTCGATTTGCGGTCATTTTAGAGATACATAAGAGATACAGTTAATTATAATTTTCAACGAACTTGATGTTCATAACGAATTAAGAGTTCAAATAAGTTATGATAAAATTTGATGAGCGATAAATTAAATAAGGCTATTTTTTATAGTTATTCGGGAAAATGTATTATAAGCGCACTTTTTCTACGTACATTATCTATTTATAACTTGTGAATAAGATCGGACCCTATGAAAGTGTTCAGAAGCTATTATAGACTTGAACAAAACACCCTTACCAACGAGGCATGACCGACAACCCTAGCGAATAAATTCACCCCATGTTAAATATAAATCGTGAAAAGTAAATAAATGGTGAACATTACTGCCCTGATTATTTCGACCCCGAAACTACTATTAGGACGCCATTTTGTTTTTTTTTTATAATATCGCTCAGGGGATATACCTAGTGCCATTTGATATCACCAAATATACAGCTGCCGTAGAATAATTTACGGTAATAGCCATTGACGTGACAAAATTGCATTTTTCATACATTAGTAGTTATTCACAAAAGATAATAGAAACTCACTGATCGTAAGGCAAAATTATTTCTGGAATCTTAGAACTAACAAACATACGCCATGTTAAACTTGGGAAATAGTTAAAACCTAAGCCACTCAAATATAACATTTAAAAAATGTATTCATAGAAAATATTGTATTGTATTATAACAATACCATTCATGATTTTAATTCAGAGTCCAATGTAAACATATTTTTTTTATATATATTTATTATTTATATACAGGGTTACAGGAAAAGTCGTGCTAGATCCGTTAAGGGCGTGGAGTACCCATCATTTCTGACTTATTTCACTATGAAACACCCTACCCTAAACTTAACCCTTTTCGAGATATTCGACTTTTAATTTTTTATTGAATAATGCCGATTTTTAGGCTACGAAATTTATTTTTGTTTATTTTGTGTATCTTATTATTATTATTATTGCATTGTTACATGTGTAATAAGATGCTTTAGGACATCAATCATTAAAATAGTGCATAAGTTAATTGAATAGACCGTAGTAGACAAGTGAAAGTAAAAAAATAAAAAATATATTAGCAAGCTTATTTTTCTCTAAGGGATATCTAAAAAAAATATTATGACACTTGTTCGGCAGATATTTTTTAAAATATCTACGTTTCATCAGCTATCTAACGAGGTATAATAATCTAGGGTTTTATTCAAATGCATTGGAAAAAAATTAGTTTCATAGGCGACAGTGGAGAAGAAAATTTATACTTAGCCCTAAAAAGTAAAATAAAACATTAGGTATGCATGAAATGTCATTTATTAAAGGTTTTCACACAACTTTTTCTTATTCTACAGTTCATGTTCAACATGGCCGCCTCTATTTCTGAAACATTGTCGCATCCTTCTACGGAGACCAGTCTTCACTACTCCAGTGGTCAACGTGGTCCTCATTTTATTTGCTGCATCCACAATCCTTTCTCTTAAGTCTTCCACAGACAAAACTGGATTCGGCTCGCTGTACACAAGACTTTTCATGCACCCCCATACATGAAAATCCATGGGAGTTAGGTCCGGACTTCTTGCTGGCCATGGCAACGGCCCACCTCGTCCTATCCATTTGTTTGGATAATTTGTGTCCAGCCAGTCTCTGACACTTCTCCTGAAATGGGCAGGGCAGCCATCGTGTTGGAACCACATGTCCCTGATCAGGTTGAGTGGCAGATCATCCAGCAAATCACTCAAGTCTGCTCTCAGGAAATTTTCGTAGCTTTCCCCATTTAGATTATCCGGGAGAAAGTAAGGTCCAATCAAATGATTAGAGATAATGCCCATCCACACATTCACGCTGAATCTTCGTTGGGACCCTTTCACTCTTTTCTTATTGGGATTCCTTAGTTCTTTTGGGGCCCAGTAATGGACGTTGTGATAGTTGGTTATGCCATCTTTATCAAATTTGGACTCATCCGTCCACAAGATATTTCTTAGAAAATCTGGGTCTTCTACGTCAGCATTTAGCATAAATCTGCAAAAGTCCAATCTTCTCGCGGGGTCTCCTTCTTCAATAACGTGTACCGGCGTGTAATGGTACGGGTATAGGCCAGCAGTATGCACTGTAAACCACACTCTCCATTGCGAAAGTCCCAGATCACGGGCAACAATATTAGTGGAAGTAGTCGGATCCGCTCGAAAGCGTTGCACTATCTCATTGTCCTGTTCTTCGTCGTCAATTCGTGGTCTTCCCATGTCTGTATTTCGTCTCAAAACAGAGCCAGTTTCTTTAAGTCTTCGATAAACTCTGTCAAAACAGGCCACATCCGGCACTCGACGACCGGGGTAGCGAGTTATGTATTCGTTACGAGCTTGCGCAGACACAACTACTTTTTTCCACGAAATGTAATACAAACCCTAGATTGTTAGACCTCGTTAGATAGCTGATGAAACGTAGATATTTTAAAAAATATCTGCCGAACAAGTGTCATAATATTTTTTTTAGATATCCCTTAGAGAAAAATAAGCTTGCTAATATATTTTTTATTTTTTTACTTTCACTTGTCTACTACGGTCTATTCAATTAACTTATGCACTATTTTAATGATTGATGTCCTAAAGCATCTTATTACACATGTAAAAATGCAATAATAATAATAATAAGATACACAAAATAAACAAAAATAAATTTCGTAGCCTAAAAATCGGCATTATTCAATAAAAAATTAAAAGTCGAATATCTCGAAAAGGGTTAAGTTTAGGGTAGGGTGTTTCATAGTGAAATAAGTCAGAAATGATGGGTACTCCACGCCCTTAACGGATCTAGCACGACTTTTCCTGTAACCCTGTATATAATAAGATTTTAAGAGCAGTAGAACTCTCGCCAAGTTCGTCCGGGGAAGTACTGCCACCATGCCCATTTCTGCCGCCAAGCAGTAACGCTTTCGCGTTACTGTGTTCCGGTTTGAAAGGTGTGGTTGCCGGTGAAATTACAGGCACACGAGACATTCCACCTACACGTCTCACAGTTACCACTTAACACCAGGTGGGCCGTCAGCTCGTTCTGTAACTGTATTACATTAAAAAAAAAACAATTTAAAACATTACACATTGTAGATAAATAATAGTGAGGGCAACCTTAGTTATTAAATACATAGGGGTGAACAATTTTCCAAAATTACTAATCTTGTTGCTTGGTGGTAAAAGAACCCTATAATACACGGTGAAACCTTAAAGTCCACAATGTTATAGGTTAAAAAAAAATATGTACCAAAAACGAGTGGGCTATAATCAAGAGAAACACTTTAGGTTATTCGATTACTTTAGCTTTCAGCATTTTACCTAGAAGTTCTAGATTGTATTAAACTTTAAAATATCCCATAAACACTTCACATTTTGTCACTTATACAAATATTTAAATACAGTAAAATGGTTTTAAATGCATTTATGAGTTTGATACACTCATACAAAAAGAAAAATTAATGTATGTATGTAAGTTATCTGCAGCTGTACCGATAGTGTAACCGACAAAGTGTGTCCTCATAATGTTCTGCCTACCTATTCAGAAAATATAGTGAATAGCCTCATATCCAAATGAGTGATGTACTAAATAATTAGTAATGTATAGCTTTTTCGTTAATAATTTAGTGTTCAATGACGGTATGAAACTCTCGAGCATTAACTATAAACATTTTGCTTAAAAATGCTTTCAAATGTCAGACATTTTGAGGATGTCACTAGTATTTACAATGGCCTTTATTACTGTTTGAAAATACACAATACCACAGCAGACTTGAAACCCTGACGTGGTTTCATTCAACCCTTTGTTTGAATAACTGATGACATTGATATACACTGAGAGACGGATGTGCGAATCGATACCAAACGAGAATGACAGCTTTTCGGTCCTCTACGAACTCAGAATTTTAACAGAACTTAAGAGAAAATAAGATAGAAAAAAATGAAATTAAATTAAATTTATTGTGGAGTAAAAGGTGTTGAAGAATAGCTAAATACATCACCGACAATTCCTGACTTACATGTCCTACATTCGCTTAGACGGCGATATCTTTACAATTGATGCTAGAACACATTTTAGAACAGTATCCATTCGAATAAAATCTCTGTCGCTGTTATTTTTAGGTTTGCAACAATTTAACGTATCCAAGGTGGCTCATATAAAGTATTCCCTGTAAGGGATGCTCAACGAACCACCCAGGCTTTACCACACGCAAGCGATGGGCGTACCTTGTCACATCGTGAATTCAGATACCAAAGGCAGGCAACATAAAGGAATGATGTACAAAATGACAGAACTACCCGACTAATTCGTGTCTCATACATCAAAGAGTGAATGGTTTGGGAAATGCCGTCATTTTAAACTTATGGACGTTTGTTAGTACATTGTGTGTGGCGTCAACTTGAATGGAGGTGTGGCCTAATAGGTGTGAAGTGTTTATCTATTGTGCCCTTCAGGTAGGTATGAACGCCGTAAATTATTGAGGGATGCAAAGGTAGAAGTTTTAGTTAAGTCTAACATTAAAACTAATCTCAAAAAGTATGTTCGTTTAGCTATTTTTTAACGTTGGCAGTTATACGATTGCAGGGAAAATTTAAAACGTTATGCAAAAGAGCAACGTGAGTTGATTCGTCTGAAAAGATTCAGTAAATTCTCCAAATTAGTTAATTTATGTAAGTTGTTTGTTATAAATATTATACTTATAAAAGCACTTAAGAATTTTGTGGTGATTTCGAAGGGAAAATAAGGTACTCGTATTCTTTTCGGAATAGTGAGGTAAATTTATAGCAAATAGATTTTACATACCAAGCTATCTAAGAACTAACGTTGATACCATTTTGAAACAACAATGAAATACGCGCGTGGCTTTAAAATTTGTCCCGGCGGCTGTAGGAATATTTTCTATTACTGAAGGAAAATGATTGCTGAATTTTTCGAGGGAAGACAATGGCAGCGGTAAACTCGAAACATCTCGTGTATGTATTCTTCGCACGATAGAATTTGTTAAGAAATCAAGTCTAGAACTAAAATATACATATTTAAATCCTCCTTGTCCTGTCGTGTCTGGATGATCTACCCGCAATGTCACCCTTCAATTGTTGCGTCTGTGCTGAAATAATATCCCAGGTCCATGAAACGCTGTGTAATTTCAGTTAACTTTGTATGGGTCGGAATGTTTTCGAGACATTGCGCCCGTCAAGCTCGAGGTTCCTCGCATAGCTATGTTCAATTTCTTAAATATTCGTTTATTCGGTTACACGCTTCGACGTCTACTTTTGCGCAGATTTGGAGAGTTCGAAAATAGAACATAATGCGATTTTTGCTGCTGGATTACAGAAGAACAATTAGAATGGAATTAATATTTTATTATATTCCTTTTGTACAGAAATTTTGGCAGAAAGGGTTAAGTCAGTCAAATAAAACTAAAATTCTTATCTTTTTTTTTAGGTTACACCGTAAATTTATACGAAAAATTACAACTTCCCAGAATATCTAAGTTACTGAACTAATTTGCTTTGGACACACTTCGTCATCATCTATCACGTTGTTTGTTCTTACACCACAAGTACATTTATGTAGTTTCGTCGTGGATATTTATAGATAAGTTTTGTTCACACATTCATGGAATTTCAAATTGCTGCTAAATTTTAATGAGTGGCTGTGTAAGTTCAGTTTAGTCCTCATTATTTGAATGCAGAAATTGTGGATTGAGATGTTGGTAACCTGTCCCCACGGGACACGAAATATTTAATTTGATCAAATGAATAAAATACAGTTTTGTCTTACTTATATATAAAAGTTATGGATTGTGCGATTTTCTGGAAAATAATGTACTGCTAGTATTATATATAATATATATTACCGCACTGATTTCGAGAGAGAGACCAGTGCGGTGATAGGATTTATGTGTGCCTTACGCAGACTCATTTCGTTCAATTAACACATGCTTGGGTTTTTGGTTGCAATCATAATTTCCACTCGAAATTTTCATTCGCTGTTTTTATATTCGCACGTCTAGATTTGAGCCAGCGACCTCTGGATAGAAACTCGGGGTCAACCAAAATCAACTAAAGCTGATTTAGAAAAGATTTATTAAAGAATGAATTTAATTTAAATCTATAGCTAAAGTATATACTTTTAAATTATGGCGTACTTTGTAAATTTAGGTATGGCACGTGAAGTAGATAAAATAACAAAGTGAGCCGCCTTTAACTAATGCAAATATAACAAAAATACAAAACAGTGCATGTCCTGTTGTCTGTCCCTTGTACATACATTAAATTATACATGTTTTATGGTTATACCGTACTATTCGCCCTTAACAAAAATATATTTATAGTAAAGCTGCGAAAGCGTGCATTATGCGATCGAACTTTATCCTCCAACATTATTCAGGAAGCTATTAATAAAACTGTCAACAGGTAAGCAAAGCCTTAGAGTCACCACCCACTGGCACCATCATAGTCTGGTTGCCAACAATATACACTCACCGCAGAATAAGTTACCCAGAATATACTCGGAGACAAAAGAATCACTACCACTGAAGAATTTTTGGCTTGAATACACTTGTTTGTGGTTTTCGATTGTGCAGAGAACATCCCAGGGGTTTGCTACTGTACAGTAGTGGTAAATGTCTTTGTTCTAAAGTCGACGTGAGGTCTTATTTGTGTGGTTGGCCATACAATCCATACATTACGAGGGATTTGGTCGCGTAGCTAATTGAGACGTCGTAGTACCTACGAATAGAAAGGTAATAGTTATGGCTACCGAATTCGATGAAACAGTGCACAGTTAAAAATGTATCATGTTGGTATTAAGCATTCTTGAAGAGCTATATTGGCCACATCCATTTTAAAGGACTTACCTTATTTAGTCCTAATGGCCGTACAGAACTTGGCATTGAACTTGACTGGCCTCATAGCTCAGTTGGTTAGTAACCCTACCTTCTGCGCTGTAGGTCGTGGGTTCGATCCCCACTCAGAACAAACATTTATGTGATATTTGTAACATTGATGTTTGTTCTGTGTCTGGGTGTTAATATGTATTATATGTATGTATTTACAAAAAAAAGTATATAAGTATTATATCAGTTATCTGGTTCACATGATACAAGCTATGCTTAGCTTACTTTGGGGCTAGATGGCGCTGTGTGAAATGTCCACCAATATTATTTATTATTATTATATTCACCTTAGAATATTTGAATATATTTGAAAATATAAACCAATTGTAATTCAGGTAGGTACTACAAATTTAACCTTAATTAATGGCTTACAAACCTCAGGACCAAGAGATTTAGTAGCAGTAGAACTTATGCCAAGTTCGTCCAGGGAAGTCCTGCCGCCTTACTCATTTCCGCCGTCAAGCAGTAATGCTGTAATTGCTGTGATACATTTTGAAAGGTGTGATTGTCGGTGAAATTACAGGCACATGAGACATTCCACCTTTACGTCTCAGATTTCTGGACGCATACGACGTGACTTGAGCCTTGTCTTGTCATACCTAAGTAGGGGAAGACCCAAGTCGTGTGTGGCTGTTACCGGTTAACACCAGGTGGGCCATTTGCTCGTTCCGCAACTATATAACTGAATAATAAATAATATTAAGACACAATTATCATCATACGTAACTTAGTTTCAATCTCGTCCACCTTTTCAGTACTAAACAATGATAAACTGATTAGAAAAAATAGTCTTAACGAGACCTTGAATCGACTCTTGTCCGAAATGATGTATAGTCAGTTGAAACACATTGTCAGTTTCAATGAAACAAAAGAACTATTTAACCCTTCGGAGAATCTCTTACATATTTTGTACAGTTATGATAATTGTACAAAATATGTCAAATTGTATGTGCTTTTGACATAATTAATTATTAATCAGGAAGTTTTTGTTTAATTTCATAATTAGTTACTGATGTTACACCTATGTCAAGTTTGTCGCAATAATT
The DNA here is from genome assembly GCA_947359385.1 of Chesias legatella. Lineage (NCBI taxonomy): Eukaryota > Metazoa > Arthropoda > Insecta > Lepidoptera > Geometridae > Chesias > Chesias legatella. The sequence continues at coordinate 564,533 of OX375784.1, read as the reverse complement.
GACATCAATCATTCTAAATGTGTCAAACTACTACAGTTTTATATACAAAACAGTGATCCATCTATGTATATCCATATATATCCTCCATTAGGGGTTTCTTGTCTGTTCTTCCCCATGGAGGGTCGGATAGGGTTTGAACAGGCATTAAACTTATCGATAAGTACGCGTGACCTTGTTTGAATATTGACGTTTCCAAGCCATTTCTCTATGAATTCTATGGAAATAAAGTTTTTGACTTTGACTTATGGAACGACAAATTTTAATCTAGGATACAGATGTCGTAATGAAACCACTCGTTGTTTCTTAATTTTTTTCCAAAAGATAATTTATTATTTATATGCAATTTATAAAAAAATTAAACAAAAACCTTGAATATGTATTTTTCATGATATCAGATGTAATTTAAATTTGAATCTATTTTTTTTTATTTTGGTATCAATAGTCTGTCTAGTTAAAAATTATCATTTACTCGTATCAGAAATCAAGACGTTATTTCTCGTCCAGTATTTGTGAAATTCAAATATGTAATCTAAAAACTCATTTGTTATTTGAAAACAATAGTTAAGGGCCAAAGTCGACAATTGTCGCACCAAACAAAGGGTGTAACATAACAGGACAATTTTATTGTTTTACTGCCTCACTTCGCAGCTCCCTGTAGCCGCAGGAGGCACCATCCAAAAACGAAAAAGTTTTGACACAACTAAGGGAAATTTCAGAATTTAAATACGGGCAATTAAATAGATTTACAACCGTTTATTAGTTTCCGAGAAAGTCGAAACGAGGATGTCATTTGTTTCTTCTCATGACAAATTTGTGATGATCGGCACTGATAGTTGTCCTGTGAAATAAAGAGTTTTTTACTCGGAGAAAAGAAGAATATTTATGACTATAATTGAGGCTTTTATTGACGCTGTAAAGCGTGGATCGATTATATCTGAATTATTGATTGAAAATATAAGGATTAAAGTTCGTAAGGAAGTTTGTAATTATAATTGATCATGAGGTTTGTGGAGTTTTTATATACGACCTATACGTATAATTATTTAATTTACTAGATGGTAGGTTTTGAACTGGTTAAAAATTACATTACTAACATAAAATACATACCCAGATCACAAATACATATATGTAATACAGTTACGGAACGAGCCGACCTGGTGAACACCTGATGTTAAGTGGTAACCTCTGCCCATAACAACTGATGCGACTTCGGTCCTCCCCTACTAGGTACGACAAGACCCAAGTCGCATCATATGCGTCCGTAACTCTGAGACGTGAAGGTGGAATGTCTCATGTGCCTGTTATTTCACCGGAAACCACACCTTTCAAGCCGGAACACAGTAATGCGAATGCTTCACTGCTTGGCGGCAGAAATGGGCATGGTGGCAGTACTTCCCCGGACGAACTTGGCGAGAGTTCTACTGCTCTTCACAATTCTCTTTCTCTTTGCAATTCACAAATACATTTCAGTATTATTCGCAGAACATATTAAGCGTCAGCACTGTTTAGACATAAAATAAAAGTAAAAAGATTTGAAGTATATCACAAGTTAAAAAACTCATCTATTAAGTTATTTAATTAAAGTATCAAATTATTTCAGGTCGGTGAATGAAAATTCTATCATCTTGTGCGTGACTCGGCAAAGGGCACATTTAAGTTAATCCTAATATTCAATGAATAACTGAATCGATATTTTGGATTCTCAATTCTAATAGCGCTTTACAAAAGCACTTAAGGCAGCCCAAGTTTACCTTTTTCACTTTGAATAACTTCAAGTAATTTAAGTTTTAAGCTAACAAATAAAATACATGCTAGTAGGCTGAGTCGTTTGTGAAATTTTATTACTTTTTATATGATTACCATTAGAAAATGAGTATTGCTAAATTATGAAGTAAGTAAACGTTAAGTGACTCTTCACTTAACGTCAGGTAATCCCGTGTCAGTAAAAGTATATGAGTGAGTGAGTTTTGGGACACAAAAGAGACTGATAAGAGAATACATACGGACACGGAAGTTCAAGTTTTATAGCCAGGGAATGAAAAGATGAGGAGTTAGCTTAGCATGCTAGAAGCACATAAAGAGGATTAAAGAAACGCATATAAGTAGGAGAGGATATAAGTGTAGAGGTTGGCCAAGGAACTGATGAATGGGTTGTGTTAGAGATGATAAGAGTAGAAAAGGATTGAGTATGATGATGATGGCTGATACCTTACCGTGGGATAAGGGAGAAAATTATAATGGTATAATTATAAATACTTTCAAGTGCCAAGATTACAGACATTATTAACTATTGATTCATAAAAGATAAAGATAAAGATATTTATTCGCATAAATAAATCGATCCGGCGAATGTGGTCCAGCGCTTAGTCAATAATCCTATCTTAGTATCTTAATAGTTATTCCAATTACAAGCTCGTTACATATTCGATATCAAAAATGCGTCATGTTATAAAGGCTTCGTATAAAATACTAGTTGCATCCCGCGGTGAATAATACTCCCACGGGAAGCGAACACGTTTTCCGGAATGAAAAGTAGCTTATTCCAAACTATAATCTATCTCTGTGTCAAATTTCATCCAGATCAGCAAACATCCATCCATCCAATCTTTAGCATTTATAATTGTAGCAAGATTATTAATCCAAACGTTGTCAAGTTAGCTAATCGACAGTCAAAAACAAGTGTAGCGAATCCCATTGTTGCATTCCAATCACTGACTCCTACACTCAATCATTGTCATCTGAACAATAAATTCCGCCTTCCAAAGAAGCTATTAAACACAACACCTCTATAAAATGTTTGTAAACACGCAAAGCCTTCCAGCTGGGAGGCTGCTCTACGTAAGACAATGTGCCCAACTAATGCTACCGATGACTCACATACTATAAATAAATCATTGTTACTTAACTCGCTAACAGGAATCACGTTTGTTCTCCCCTCTATGCTAAACCAGAGTAATAATTTGTTCAAAACAAGGCATGCTACGTCTGTAAGGGTCACAGTGTGACGTCTGCGTCTGTCAGACTAGGAGAGTTCGCTCTATTGTCTATTAGAAAACAATGACGCGTGTCGACACCCCCGTTCCCTTTATACTCACGGAATTACAATTCCTCAGCAGACAGTCCAAATGTGAAACAAAACATGGAACGAAAGACAAATCTTTTGTGTCCTCTCCGTGATAATGAACGCCGTTATTTTTATATAACATGTATTCAAAATAACAATAAGAGCTGCGTAAAATAAAGGAAGTCCTTTTTGTTACATTATGATATAAAACACTAGTCAGACTATATGTTTCAATCAAACAATGGTATTCCTAAAAACTATCTTTTGGATTACATACAATCACGGAAGTCACGGTAGGTTCAGACGAACACTTTATTATTATTTTCACATAGAAAATTCTTCTTATGTGCAATAAAGTTAAGCTATAATAGTTAGAATAGTAGAATAGTTTTATGAAATAACGCCCGAGTTAAATCCCAAGGTTCGAGGAACTGAATAATCTTTTAATAGGTACATATCTTTATTTTTTTGGTAAAATTATCACAGAACCTAATCCAATTGCTTAGATATCAGCAGGAGCGTAGACGACAAAAAGTAGGAAAAGATTTCAACTTGTTTGGTGGAACGTTCAATCGACATGCACGACTTTCGCGTTAGACAGAGAATTTTGTGGACATTTGAACGGTATGCCGCCGATTCAATTCTCGTGAGAACCTACAATAGAAACCACGGAGTCAAGTGCCGTAGTCAAATATTGTAGGGTGATTGTGAATTTTCGCTAAGTAAATGCTTTCGATACGCCATTAAATAGCTTTCTTGAGAAGCAATTTCGAGTATTGGAATGTCTACTGGTGTTAATAAATGTCGTCTCGCGTTTTACGTAGGCCTTGTGAATTGTGTCAGTGCTTTCTTTCCGATGGGTATTATGGTCGGGTTCGTTTATCATTGAAGATACAAAAAAAAAAAAAAAGTTTTTTATATAGAATCGAATAACTGAAAACTTTTCACTAATTCTGCTAAAATATACATGTTTTACATACCTGATTAAACTTCTGTAATATTTAATACTAATTAATAATAATCACGGGCACAGAAATAATTGATAATGAAGTATCAAAAGATTTTGCTCATAAAAATTCAAACTGTTAACTGTTTTAAGATACTTTTACAAACTGATTACAATTCCATTCCAACTCTTCAAACGTGACTTTTTTTTGACAAATTCTAGCCCCAAAATCAGCTAAGCATAGCTTGTATCATGGGAACTAGACAACTGACTTATGTAAATACACACACAAAATATATATTAACACCCAGACACAGAAGAAACATATCTATGTTCGTCACACAAATATTTGTCCTGGGTGGGAATCGAACCCACGAGCTACAGCGCAGGGTAACCAACTGTGAGGCCAGCCTAATTGTGTTATTTGTGACTTCTAAGTCAAATTAGTTTTGTTCAGTATCCTAATTCGAATGAATTAAAGCGTCTTAAACAAACTTCGTCGATCAATATCACTTAATCGGGTTGTGACCACAGTATAACTAATTTATATCAAGCCGAAGCCGCCACGTGCGTGAACTATCGGCTGTGGAAATCGATCAGCGATCGATTTTCCCGAAAAACTGATGTCGTCGTCCGATTATCGTCGATTTTGGACGCCATGACACCTGCGCTTACGCTCCTGTCCTGTCCCGCTATAATGTTGCTGTTATTTTGTCTTGCATATGAGGACACTAAGCTGCGTGGTTAGTTTTTTTTAACGATTAATTAATTTTACTTTTCAGGAAAAGACAGGAAATGCCGGTGTGGATTATAAGTGATGTTCATTTGAATTCATGTCACTTTATGAAATGGCTGTTTTGTCATAAGTATATATATAAGGTCATCGAATTATTTTTATACCCAATTACATCGAGAGTCGCATTATTTAATTTGTACTAAAGTATTATAATCAAAGCTTCAAAGGCCATAAGCATATGAGCGGCACTAATATTGTTTTGGAAGGACGAAACTATAAAGCGCGCGCCAAACTACCGCTTTGGGGTGCGGTCAATTCCTGTGACTGAGAGTGAGAGAGTGTATCGAAGTTTACAGATTTACTACCAGATGAGGACATCAACTTCTGACACTTGGTGTAACCACTTAGGTTTAACTTGAAATTAAGGGAACCCTCACGAAAATTGTACATAATACTCTTCAGCATCACCATATCAGCCGGTAGAAGTCCACTGCTGAACAAGGCCTCCCCCAAAGATTTCCATAGTGCACGGTCTTGAGCCACCTCCATCCACCGATTCCCTGCGATCTTGACTAAGTCATCAGTCCGTCGGGTAGGTGGCCGCCCTCGAGAACCTTTATTCCCCAACGGTTGTCGGTTCTTCTAGCTATGTGGCCTGCCCATTGCTACCTCAGATTGCTTATTCTGAGAGCTATGTATAACCTTGGTTCGTCTACGGATTTCCTTATTCCTGATTCTATCGCGTAGTGAAACTCAAAACTCTAAAGTCTTCAGCAAACAAAACGTGATTTCATAGATAATACACCTTTTGAAATTGTGGTCATTTTAGTTGACCCATGATTTAAAACCAAATTAATCCACATAACATGTACCGCTTCGTGTGAAAACTCATACCCTCATACCCATATTGTCGCAGCCATATTTAAACGTTTAATAACTGAACAGTTAACCGATCAATTTTGTACTTTTTTTACAATGTTCTCACGCGCTCTGTGAGAATAATCTCCAAGAGAGTTTTACATGTTTTAGTAGTTGTTAGACACGATTACACTTGTCCGATACGCAAATACCGAAGATTTGGTGTAATTAAATAATATTGTGAGTCATATTAACTTAATGGCTTAAGCGATTGAGGCGTCCGTCTGTCTGCGATACAAGTTTTGATCATTAATATTTATTGTTATTAAATTATGGTGGAACTTGTTTTATGGTGCTCCGTACGTTTATGTGGGAAATAAAATACTAATAAATATGAGTATAACACTATGTCTTTTTCCAAAAACATTATAAAAGCCCCAACCATTTTCTTTAATGTTATTCGTTCATTATTCTTTACTTCTTACGCGGCTTATGGATACACTTTACTCAAGCAGCATAGTGTTTTTCGAGTTTAATACAATAAGGATTCAGAATGGTGATAGCGGCCAAGCTACTGCGGTTCTACAGTAGCGTGGCCTCCCAACACAATTATAATGTAGGCTCCGCGAATATCTGCATTCTAAATGTCCTGTGTTCATAGTAGATATTATCGGAGTAGCGCAATGATGGCTTCGACACCATCATAAATACGTAATAAAGCTTTTTGATACAGCGGGTGCGGGCCAGCTCCAACAGTCTACTGACAGTGATGGCTGAACTGATAGATGGTTTGATCTTAAGATTCTGGACCAAAAAGTCGGTAAAATGTTAAGACCAATCTCTAATTCCACACTATATACCTATATATTACCCATAATATGGTCTTCTTCTTCGAGTCACCGGTTCTGTCGAACCAGTGTGGTGAAAGGATTGTAAGTGCGCCTCAACGAGGCTCCTTAATATGGTAAGGTCGGTAAATGGCAATTAACGAATGTCCCATATGAACAATGGCGGACCAAAAAACTGTGACATCCGCCTCCCAGACAAACAGACCCGCCCAGTTTTCCGACAAACTTGATTCGTCATGTTCAATTAAAACAGAGGCACGATTTCTCTTGAAGCCTAGACCATTGAGTCACTGGATGAGCGTTCGTATTCAATCCTCTCTGGATATTTCATTTGAATTACAGGTCATCTACTGTGGTCAAACTAAACACCGTAATAGTTACAACAGTATAATTTTAGAACATTTTGTGTCTATATCTTAAAAAATTCTAATCCAGAAAATAAATTATCCTGGTTCTGATTCAATTTGTGCCTTAATTTGGAAAGAAACTATCAGAGTTTATATTAGAATTATTTGAGGTACATTTTGGTGCAAGCAAGCAAGCAGCAAGAATAAAAAATATTTTAAAAATTAGTTTTTAATGAACTATGTAACTTATGTACAATAATTTGACTGCGCGAACCATCGACACGAGAATAGGAGACCAGACAAACAAAATTCTACATAAAAAATAACGAATCTAGTTTTTCATGTTACCGTTTCTTTCACTATAGAAATGGTTTGGCAATAATTCGTTAATTGTGTATACACGAAGCCAGAGTACTAGCATCCTGCCTAACGAGCACTAGCTTTAAAAACTATCCCGGCTATATTTGGTGGTGTAATTTTTGTTAAACTGGTAACTGCTAAAGCTATTTTGTTATATTATTTGTTCTATTTCTGGGTGTTAATATGTATTTATTTACAAAAAAAAAGTGTATATATATATTCTATCAGTCATTTGGTTCCCATGATACAAGCTGTGCTTAGTTTTCGGCTAGATGGCGTTGTGTGAATTATCCACCAATTATATTATGAAAAGCTGTAGAACCAAGTTGTGAACTTTTGAACTATTTATCCCATCCATCGCAACAAAAACAGATTCATTCCATGGCTCCTGCAATCCACGTCAAACGTCGACAACTCAGCGAAGTCTGTCTGTTCCCACGCGTGTGCCTTACCGAACACTTTTTTTGCTAAGATACCGATTTTGTGGAAAAAACCTGACTTTAATCACGTTTTCCATTCAACCAATGTACGGAAACGCTGGCGACGATTGGATGTGATGGTATTTTGAGCTCTTTATGTATTAGTTGACTCATTCAAGTGCCACCATTACTTGTATAAATGCCTAATTATGTATATTGGTGGATATTGCCACAACATATTTAAGAGCAGTAGAACTCTCGCCAAGTTCGTCCGGGAAAGTACTGCCACCATGCGCATTTCTGCCGCCAAGCAGTAACGCGTTCGCGTTACTGTGTTCCGGTTTGAAAGGTGTGGTTGCCGGTGAAATTACAGGCACAAGAGACATTCCACCTACACGTCTCACAGTTACGGGCGCATACGATGCGACTTGCGTCTTGTCGTATCTAGTAGGGCAGACCCAAGTCGCATCGGTTGTTATGGGCCGAAGTTACCCTTAACACCAGGTGGGCCGTCGGCTCGTTCCATAACTATATCAAATAAAAAAAAAAACATCTGGATTGGCTCTAAATTTGACACCAAAGCTTACAGATATATGACGGCTTCCAATGCCATTCCCGTAGAAATGGAACAAGTTATTTAATTTGCTCATAGCACAAACAGATATTTCGCATTAACAGGAAAGCTTGCATTTGACTGTCTAATTACAACCCACATGACGTCCAACAACGAAGCTTTGTTGAACAGAGAATATTAATTGATGTATTCCCATTAATGCAGGATGGTTTGAACCGAAATCAGTTTCCAGGATTAGGATTAGTGCATAGTTATATCCACTCCTAGCTACTTCTAGCTACTTCTTACATCTCGATGTCACCGTTTTCGATATATTTTTAACTTTGTAAGCTTTTTTGTGAATAAATCTCTTATTATTATTAGTTTTAGACCGATTTTTATTTTTAATCAGATTTTATTTTTCTTCGTACAACCTTAATACCTTAAGCACCTTGAAGTTTATAAAATCTATTTTTTTTAACACACAAAATGTGAAACCCTTACCCATGTCACTACCGGGAGAACCCAATGTTAGATGTAGTTTATCTGGTCTAAACGCGCATACAAACGGAGATCTCCCGTAGACAGAGCTAGGCTGGTCGTTGCTCGTTGCAAATGGCATGTGCCTTATTATATATTGACTGGCCTCATAGCTCAGTTGGTTAGTAACCCTATTACCCTACCTTCTGCGCTGTAGGTAGTGGGTTCGATCCCCACTCAGGACAAACATTTATGTGACATTTGTAACACTGATGGACTGATGGTCTGATGTCGCTCTGCTCAACGACACACAAAACATCCTGTAATATCTTATTTTAGTATATTATGTATATATAATGTAAATATATAAATATAAATATAAATATATGTATATAAATATAATATAAATATAAATGTAACATAGACCTAAGTACTCAAATGTTACAAGGATCGTGCTCGCGAAAAAAAGGAATCCCTCCATTAGGGGTTGCTTTTCTGTTCTTCCCCATGGAGGGTCGGATAGGGTTTGAACAGGCGTCAAACTTATCGATAAGTACGCGTGACCTTATGTTTTGAATATTGACGTTTCCAAGCAATTTCTTTATGAATTCTATGGAAATAAAGTTTTTGACTTTGACTTTGACTTTGATGTTTGTTCTGTGTCTGGGTGTTAATATGTATTATATGTATGTATTTACAAAAGAAAAGTATATAAGTATTTATCAGTTGTCTGGTTCCCATGATACAAGCTATGCTTAGCTTACTTTGGGGCTAGATGGCGCTGTGTGAAATGTCCACCATTATTTATTTTTATTTATTTATTCTGGCATAATCAGGGCCAACAATTGGACAAGACATTCGTATCAGTTTGTAATGCAATTTTGGCTTAAAGAGCTGGAATTGACGATAAATAATTTCTAGCAGTCAACCTCACAGGTAGAATAACAATATCGGATTGCTAACAATACAGTATCTACCCAAACAAAAACAGATATAAGGTATAAGGAATGTTTATGTGTATATTTCATTATGATTTTTTGTAAATTGGCTGAAATATGACGGATATTTGAAGATGTCGGAAAAAAGGATCCTAAATGGGAGTAAACAAGTCATCCTTATTAAAATATATCCTAATTAGATAAATTAAACCAAGGTTTTCTTATTTTTTTTAGAGTATTTTGAAAATAAAAACATAAAGAATTTTCAATTAGCATCCATTTATTTTGGGTAAATTTACTTTAGACAGTGCTTAGTTATGCTTATATACTACAATTAATAAATATACACCTATCTATCACTTTTTAAGGCAACATTACAGTAGAAGGCAGTTTCAAAGTTACATTACTGAAAGTTTGTCACTTTATCAAGGCCACTATAAAAGTTTACATTTTTTTTTTCTCAATCATTTCAAAATCATCTCAAAGACAATTTGCAATACAAATTTGAAACTATGACAATTTAGTCATTAATATTAGTCTGATTGCAAGTAGTCCTCATAGATTTACAGATAAATAAACTTTAAAATGTGTGATATCTTTAGTAGATGATAAACATAGAATTCAGCTAAGCACTAATATAAGTGAAAGTCTTAAAAATATATATCTACAGTGACTCTTTTACATATACAATTTGTGTATCAAAATACGAGATATAGAAGAATAGAAATTTTTCAAAGGCACATTTTATTGATATTTATACTTAAATTATTGATAGTTTGATAATTAATACATTTTTGATATAGTCATAGAAAAGTTGAAAAGTAAACATGTGTAAGAAAATTAGAAACCGTAGAATTCTGTCCATACAGAAATGAACTAATGCAATGTTTATTTTTAAATTCTAGCCGTCTAAAATTATAATAACCTAATGAACTCTCCCCATATCCATACCGCCGAGTTGACCTATGTAGGGGTAGCCAGACTTCGCTTCACTTGGCGAGTGGGCATGCGAGGTGTAGTGGGCTGCGTTGGTACCAAAAAATGGACTGCAACAAAAGAAATATAAGGTTAGTTTGCAAATCATAAGAGATATTTCGTTCACCTTATTAGGCATTTTAAGCTCATTGCTTTAATTACAAATGGAAATAAAGATATGTCCGTTAAATTGAACTCTTCTGCTTGTATCAATTCAAGTAATACAAGGTCGTATTTAGGTTAGTTAAATGTTTGTATAGAGTTCAATTTTATAACAGTACTGGCTGTACCAGGCATGCGTTGCAATGCCTCGTTAAGGTAAAAGTGTCATACAGACGAAATAAAAAGTCATTTTATCAGTAATCGACCACCAAGGGTTGAAAATTATTAAAGTACCTACTAATATCGCAATTAAAAATTAGGGGTTGGTGGTAGAAGGGTGAATAGGCTTGTATGTATTTATCAATGCTGAATCATTAATAAAAAAAGTCTAAAAAAGATTCAAATATATTTTTTGGGTTGGACCTTGGTTTCCTTATCATTTAGGGGTATGAAAAATAGTTTACGTCCTATTCGTAGACCTCAGATACATAAAAAAAAACATAAAAATCGGTCCAGCCATTTCGGAGGAGTTTTGTTACAAACACTGTGACACGAGAATTTTATATATTAGAAGATACAATTGTTTACGTATAAGCTAAACTAAGCAAAGGCAAATGTTTTCCAACTCAGAAGGCGAGCGTAAGTGAGCCAGAAAAGTAAAATGTATCAACGGACATTATTCTTCGGACTTGTCTAGAACAGAAGTCAATAATAATAGCTCCCTCTGATTGCCATCCAAGCCTATTCTTACACGAGTATATCTTTATTGATTGCTATAATTATTACAAAGGTCAAACAAAAACTTTGGAAGTGATTTAGATCGTGACCAAAGTAACATTAAAATCAAATCCAGTGGCTAATGCATCATTACAATTTTGAAATGAGTATTCAGGTCAAAATGAGTGCACTAAAATCTGAGTTTACAGTTATTTCTGATATATCATTTGGGTTATAAATGCTCTATATCACATTAATTTGTAAATCACAAGGCTCTACCGTTGAATAATACAGTTTTAGTAGAGCAGATGTTTGACCCATTAATTCCATAATTAATTTGGGGTTATTACGTGAAAGATGACGGAAACACGCAAAGGAAATGTTCCAGTTCCGTTAATTATTTAAATTTAGTAATGATAAGAAAATCATTTGGATATTAAATTTAGGATCATGTTATAGCGAAAGTAAAATTTACAATACATGATTATGTGTTAAAAGAATGCTAGCTTGCTTCCTAAGTTTTTAATGGCTGAATTATTTATTGTTCTGAACATTCCGAGGGAGTTTGAATGTAATTTAGATTTATCAAAGTTTATGGCATTTTCAGTAAATTTTCAGAAACGAAATAATTGCATCTTGTTTAGTCTTATTACACAATTTATACAATATGGAAGAGCTGAAGAAAAAACATAAGTTCCTCTTCCACTGGCCATTATTGTAACCATTGCAGTGTATTGCCGAGGAAGTATGCAAGATAAGTTTTAATACCAGGTTTGAGGCAGTAATGTGCGAGTTCACTGCACTAATGTCACGTTCGGCCTTTCATTAATTGCAGACTTCCTACAAACTAGTGGTCGGTATAGTACTAGCACCACAGAATAACGTATTTTATCGTCGTGTGGTAAAGTGACTGTTTAAAAGTAATTTATGTTTACTCTTTGAGGCATGAATCAATCTGTTTTGAGATTTTTATAATGTTGACCAATGTTACTACAAAAGGAGCCTCTTTGAGGCGCACTTACAATCTTTTCACCACACTGGTTCGACAGAACCGGTGACTCGAAGAAGAACAAGAAGACTACGAAATTAATCAGCCGCGAAAAATGCTTCAAAGTACAAGATTTAAGATTTATGAATATTAAAGTTTTACATTTCAGGGTACCGTACTTGGGAGAAAAGATCCCTATCTATATCTTTTGAACTGGGTCGGAATAAATAAGCTGGTTGAAGTTTTCATGGAATATTCGTTATTATGTCAGATACCTAAAATAACATAAATGCAGGAAGTAATACGGGTCACCGTACAATAATGTTTTTGTTACATACATCTGACTCGGTATGATCGGTGTTTTATTTATTTATTTATTTATTCATAAAATAAATCTTTAGCAAACTGTTGGTTTATTATTAGTACATTAATTATGTACATTCGGTTTTATTAATCAAATAAACAAACAAATTGAAAATATACAGTATCGATGCATTATTTACTTCATAAAAGCCCTCGGTCGATTGCCGGAATTAATGGTATACATAATTCGAGGTCAATTTACGAAGACAGATGGAAATGTGCAGGGTTCATATCTTGGCTACGATATTACAAAATATTGATTTAATAAATTTAATTAGAATTATATAAGAAAGTTATTTACAGGCGATAACCGTCGCTTTGAACATTATCAACTCAAAGTTATGTATTACCTGTAACTTAGGTAAGCTTGAGTTAGCCTGTTATTAATAACTACCGCAGGTATAAACTATATACGTAACAGGAAACGTAATAGCGACAAAATTTAGAGCTAAATTCTGACCGCAGAATAGAAGAACGTCTCGAGAATGAACATCACGTAAAAAAAAATTGCGGACAAAATACTTTGAGCGGTACGTCAATCATGTGAAGTACTAGATACGACAGGCCGACACATGAACAGCTAAGTCATATATTAGTCTGCTATTGTAACATTCGAATAGTGTGTGTGGTCCATCGAGGTTTATACGCGTGCTTTGTCTCGATAACACGGATAAATGTCGTCGCCGTATACCGAACAATACGAAAATGTCACCATCATCACGATCCAAATTCACTACGGAATTATTGTAGCTAAACTATTTGAGAAATTATATCATACAGTAGTTTTTTAGTCTTCTTCTTCGAGTCACCGGTTCTGTCGAACCAGTGTGGTGAAAGGATTGTAAGTGCGCCTCAAAGAGGCTCCTTTCGTGCACTCGACACATGTCTTCGAATTTCTAGTTCTAGGACATGTCGGTTTCCTCACGATGTTTTCCTTCACCGTTTTGAGAACGTGGTATTGCGCACATAAATCTTTCAATCGAAAAACTCTTAGGTGCACGTCGGGATTTGAACCGGCGACCTCCGGATTGAAACTCGGGGGTCAGTACCGCTAGACCACCACGCTCTCGAGTTTTTTAGTAAGGCGCATATTCGTATTATTACTATAGTAAATTATGAGAAACGAGAATTAACGTAAAAATTTAATTGAAAATCGATCATATCTGTATAAAATTCGCAACCCTATTGCGTTCACGATCGGATCGCGTATTACGAAGCGCCGTAATAATCACCCGCTCGCCGTGTAATGGCCAACTTACACTCTTAATTGATTAGCGGCCGCCTTGCCTAATGATAAGGGAACGTGAAAAGAAATAAAACGTCCGAACACAGATTTGCGATCCGAACCCACGCCGGCGAAGCCACCGTTCGATATTATTCTATAAACCCTTCGTCAAACATTGACATCATAAGATCGCAGTGAGTAACGAAATGATGTCATTGCACACAAAGAACCTAAACGTACTATTAGTGAAACAGCCGGGTACGCGGTATTTGCTTAATTGATAGTTATTTCAATTGCCGGCAAAGGTCAGTTTGTTGTGATTGCATATTTAACTGTTCAATCTCAGAGTATGGAGTATGGGAATCATCAATAATTCATGAGACTACTTAGTCGCCGTCAGGAATCATTGCGATGTTACGACTTGCTTTATATTGAACCGAAACATAAATCTAATGTGGCCCACCTGTAATTTTCCGACCACGCGCTGACATCGGCCAGTTTGTTCTGGGGGTGTCCGCCGAGCTGCCGCGAAGTCCAGTGGTTGTGGGCGGACATGGCGTGGTCTTGCTTCGAGTAGTCCCCGTAACCGTACGGATGTGATACGGGGTCAGAGGAGCCGTACGCGGAATGCTGGTACGTGAGGGCACTCGTGTGATGCACCGACGGACTCGATGTTACTGGACTTGAGCTAGGCGGAGTGGCGTCAGTCGGGGCTTGCAACGGAGCGGCTAACTCAGAGGAGTGCGATAAAGGCGTTAAGTTCCCAGACGAAAAGGAAGTTGACGTGGGAGGATGTAGCGACGAGGCAAGCGCCGATTGACAAACGGATGGGGCCGTCAGAGCGGATTGGTGGAGTGATGGCGCAAGAGCCGAGTTTAGCACCGAACTCGAGCCGAGGGCCGAAGAATAAGATTGCTGCCAAGATGCGCACTGAGCGTTAAAGGTGGAAGGTGGCTCGTACTGTTGGTGGACGGAAGGAAATGCTGACTGCAAGGACATCGTGTTGAAAGCGCTCAGTTGCTGTGAGTTCAGTTGCTTGCGTAGACGAGCTCTTCGATTCGAAAACCAGACCTAGGAAAAACGTACGTTTTAATCTCTCATTCGTATTATCCTTGGAAAATTCCTTAGTCTCATTGCTAGGAAATACACTCAGTCAAATAATTGTTGCGACACAATCTCTCTGCTAACTCTCTAAGGATCTCTTATGCATTTTAATGTATTCTGATCAATTTACTTCGACATTGCAAATTAGATTCCGTTTCCACCTGAATATCGTTACTGTCTAATGAAGGGTTAGACTCGATTACACTACTTCAATTTACGAGGAATATTAATCGTACAAAAAGTGGTAAGACAACAGTAGCGGCATATGGTAGCTTACTTAGTATTTTTATAATTAATTACAAAGGTAATTTGAGGTGTTTTTTCACGCCCAGCTTGTAGGGTCGGGAAGTTACAATAATATAACAATGGGTTAGTTTGATTGCACTATCCATCATGGACACGCTCAACTGGTTTTAGTTTCATCCACGCTTACCTGAACTCTCGCTTCTGTCAGTTTTGTCTTCTGGGCCAGTTCTTCTCTGGTGTAAACGTCGGGATACTGGGTTCTTGTAAAGGCACGTTCTAAAGCTTCAAGTTGGTCTCCGGAGAAAGTAGTTCTGGATCTGCGCTGTTTCCTCTTCAAAGTGATTCCAGGTTCAGATTCCGTGTCTGAATCTTCACAAGATGATGGACCTGCAGACAAATGAAACGTTGCTGTTAAATGATGATTGATAAGGCGGTCTTTATTAAATCATCATAGCGACGCAGAACAGTGGAAAGCCTCCAGCAATCACTCGTGACGAATCATGACCATTACGAGTCCCGGTGGGTGCGAATAGTATAATAAAATGTTGTCATCTTAATCTATAGAAACTTTCTACCAGTTTTTATATGGTATTTCGTCGATTGCCAACCGCCGCGGACCACACGCGGCCTCGATTAAATTAAACCACATTACTTACATTATGTTGTGGGCCTTAAATGAATTTGGGCCTCAATAAATATTGCTTTACGCTAGATGGTAATGAATTCATAAGTAGCAAGATGTCGCTTTTATCTCGGTTTATGAGCGCGTCTGAAACATTCGTCAATTCGTGTCGCCCACTCTTGATTATACAGTGTAATAATTGAATTTAAGCGGCCGTCAAGTTTCTTCGAAGCGATTTCATTTTTTACCAGAAAAAGCCGCCGACCGAGAGCCCCGTTAGTTCGTAGGACACGAACGCAAATTTTCATCGCGACGCTCGCGCTGCGCCGACTGCAATAGCTTTACCAGTGTAGACATTATTTAGCCGCGCACAACTTAATATGCATAATCTTATCGGAGTGCAGAATCTCCGCTCCGTCTCTGAACCGGGATATTAGGAGCGCCATTTTATATTGGATAGGTATACGGCACGAGACGTGCAGTACGGACAGATTGTCGTAATGCAGGCCCCGCGGCCAAACGCGATGGGATAATAACACCTTTGGATACTAATTTCATTTTTATAACCTACAATTTCGAAGCCGACACAAGAGGCGCTGCCGTGCCGTGGCGTGCGCCCGCGCCGCGCTCCGTGCGCTTTTACGTGGATTATTAACTTTATACGCCATTTTGTAAAGTTTGCAAAACGTCCCGACGCGACGGGCTCATTATAAGAATGAACTTATAATAATAGTTGTCTTGAACTAAATTAAGTGATTATGAGACTCAAATTTGTGTTAAGGGCTACGATGACACGGTCAATGTTACAGATAGTTATGACGAAGGTTTCAGTCGAATGCATAATTTGTAAATAAATACAAATTCTTCAGGTGTACACCGTGGCGTTTCTGCGTTAATATTTATAGTTAATGTTTTAGAATGGGTCGCAAAACCAACATAAACCTTTATCAAGAGAGAACTACAATAAACTAGGGTAATATAAAGTTTTATGCAAAACTTTACAGGTTTCTCTTCAAGCGGTAAAGTGTTCGGCCTGCGCCAGCCAGGCTAGGTTTTCAGATAAACTTTCTATTCTAGCATAATTACACGCATTTTATTTGCTACAGTGAAGGTTTAGAGGGTACTCAATCCATAGAAAAATCACATAAAGATTAGGTAAGTATTTACTTACCTAGAATACCATCAATGCTGTGATTTCTTCTAGGGTCTGATTCGTCCCGTTTGCCTCCTCTTATTAATCTCGATATAGAACTGACGGAAGGTGCGGTGTTTTTATCACATATTCCTTCTTTTATAAGTTTATCTCTAATCTCCCAGGAGAATATACCTGGATTTTGTCTCTTCAGGTCTTCGATCCTGTTTTCAACTTCTGGTGTCGCTACCCTCGGCTTTGATCCTCCGATCACACCGGGACGAATTGATCCCGTTTCCTGCGCAAAAAATCCTATATAAAACTCATATTCATCAAAACAATAGTCTATTTTTATAATAAAAAAGTATCAGTATACCTTACCTGGTATCTGTTGAGGATCTTGGAGACGCATCCGTGCGATACCCTCAGCTGACGCGAGATGACGCAGGGGCGGACTCCAGCCGCTGCCATCTCCACTATCTTCAGCCTGATGTGGTTTGGGAGAGGCCGACCGTTGATGAACACTCCACCCAACTGATTCATGCGACCTTGACCTACAAATGAAAACAGCTTGAGTATACAATTCCTGTGAAGGAAATGGGAAAGGGCCAAGATAAACATCGCCTTCAAGTTTCGCTGAATCACAAAGCTTGGATTTTATAAATGTTTGCGCATGATTTACTTAATCGACGAAGACATTATCCCGGTAGCGAAGTTTAGACCGCGAATACAGTTGCTTTGAATTTGAAATTCGTTCGCGCGCGAATGAAAATGTGGTAGTGAAATTTTTTCATGTCTCAATGAACAGGCACCATTGTTGATACGGTGCGCTGCAACTGGTAGCCGAATTCAAAATAAATAAAGTGTAGATAGCAACAATACAAAGTACACAATGCAACTTGGAGCACGTCTGTCCACACTCGACGTCATCGGTAGGCCTTCCATCACCTAGTCATTTTACGTTCCATTGGCAGTGTTCTCGACCAAGAGTATCCAATTTCTTTAGCACGAATGCGGTCGAGCAGAAACGATAACACTTAAGCTATTTCGGGCCATTGTTTTGGCTTAAGGTTACACCTATTTTATGAAGCAAATCATTAAAAGTTCTATCGGGATGAGCGTGGTAATTAGTATATCAATTTGAGATCTCGAAGGGAGAACAGGATTTATCGATGCGTGTTAGACTTGTCGCTATTATAATCACATCATTCGAAGTGTGGGACCACCTATCATCAAAGGAGGCCGCTGCGGGCATGCATTTTTGCACTGACTGAGATGCATTTTAAATTCTATTGAGAACGAAATGGGTATAATAAAAATATGAGATTCTTTATTAGATTGATGTGACGCGAACTGAGATTATTAACCATAACCATAACCATATATAACCAAATTATTTGAACTTTCTCAGCTGGATACAAGAAGACAAAATTAATGTTGTATAAAATAACAAACTTTGACTCTATTATTGATAGATTTGTTATTTACTATACTTAAACCAAACTGTGTCTTTCTTTTTTGCTGTAAAATAAATAATTTTCATTTTCATTTTTCATTAATAATTAATTTCAAAAATACGTTTTTTTGACATGTATCATACAAATATTAGACAAAATAGTTTGGACCATCCAACTCTCCATGATTGACACGATTATCATTAAAAAAAAAACAGTGGCATCTACCACTTGGAGGCATTTATAGTTTATCAATTTCAAATAATTCCACAAAGGTCCCGCGACTCGTGTAGCGTGGACCCCTGCTGGGAAACACCAATCAATTAGACAACATGTCAACAAGTATGTCCTTTGATACGAGAACCGAACCGATGCGGTGTTTGCGCAATCGAAAGTAAACCATAACGCAAACAAAACACTGGTTACTTTGTGGTCAGCACACAGATATGTGTGAAGCAACAGGACAGTATACGTTGCTTAAATTGCTCTTGAATTTTCGACCTTCCGTCGCAGGGAGTAAAATGTATGTGATGAAATTGATCCTGGTTTCTGCGAGAATTTTTTGTCGGAGGCCGCAGACGTTGCGGTACCTCCAAAGGCCATGTTTCTGAGTGTTAATTTTATGTTCCCGAAATATTTATGACGCATAACGTGCCCATAATAGCCCGGCTATACAAATGTGGGTGGCTTTGTGGTAACGTATCACTTCATTACCAATGTCCTCTATTTTCTACTTTTTGATTTAGACTTGTGCACAATAAAAATATGCTAACAAAGAAAAAGTATATTTTATATCATTATTATATTGTATGATAAATTAAATCTCACTATTCATACAATTCTTAACCAATACACATACTAGCTTACAATCCATTGATCCAACTCAATCGACATTACATTTTCATACAGGATCAGTCAAAAGCACAATCGATGAAATGCTTACAACGGACAACCTCGGCTCGACAATGCGTAATAGAATTCGCAAACATTGTAACGCTATTAACGCAAAAGGAGGCGAACTTAACAACAAATTCAAACATTCATTCGAAGGTAATCGTCCGGACGAACTATCGGATCATGCGCAACTTGCTTTCAATGGATACTACCAGGGTGGTATACGGGAGCTAATAAATAAACTTTGCAAAAACTTTGAATTACCGGCAATGCGTTTGAAAGTTTAGAACTTGCATTTTTCTCATAAAAATAACAACCTACTGAATCAAGTTTATTAGACAGTGTACTGTGCACTGGAACAGCAGGATAAACAATGACAAATTGTGAATAAATGTCTCTTGAATAAACGATCAAGCCAAGAGTGTAATATGGAGGAAGGAGAATAAACTTGGAACTTACGCGCTTTATTCATATTGCAAGTCGACTCCACCGTACATAATCACTCACTGAAACTAAGAACGGACAGCAATGCACTATAACGCATAAAGTTTTCTCACAATCACATAATCGTGTAACGATTCGTTCAACCGACGCATTCGTGTTAGACGAAATTGAAACAGAGTCGATCATTTAATGGCAAACGCAGCCGAACCGTGACCGTATAAATGAAGATTTTTGAATTCACCTCGCATTTCTGTGTCAATTTTAATTAGCAATCAGATTTTCCATCAACCTTTTGGTACTTTCCAGTTATCAGTGCCATTGTCGGATGGTGATTGGATTTCTTCAACTTTGAATCGGCTTTCATAACTTAGGGCAACTCTTTTGTTTTGCGATAATCAGTTTAAGAAATAGTTTCTGAAATATAGACTACACTCCACTAAATAAAAATATTAAAAAAGAAGATTCTATGCTTAATGATTAAATAAACTGTACCTACGTCAGTCTGTCTCAAATAGTCACAGATACAAATCGAGGGTTAGCATGCAAATATAATAGGATAACTCTACATATGTCCGATAGATTGGACAATTGGTGATAAAACAATAATCAAAGATATATTAAGAAAGATATATTTGATAGTAAATTCATATAGATTTAGAGATTCGCTGTTGTAAATCAGTGCAGAAGTAACTCAAATGCAGTGTAATATTACAAAAGATTTTCCGTCAAGCGATTGGCCACTTGAATATATCAGATAAGTCGATATGTGCCGCTATTTTCGCATATTTTTAACATACAAAGTGAGCTGTAATTCAGAATCTGTAGTAGCAAGAGGTTCTTTAAATTCAAAATATTTTTTCTGGGTTTTTAAGCTACATGCAGGGAACACAACGATTCTAAAAATTAAAAGTATATAGACTATTTACACTGCACAAGAAAATCTCCAACTCAAAGTTATATGGCTGCAATGATAGTGTAAAGTATTCGTCGATATCGCACTGAGCAAATAAATCGTAAACCCAGTTTTCACAATCATAATATGTTTCTGGCTGCAAATCAATTTCACGTACGACATTAATGTGCCTATAGTAAAATTTATATGAGGCTTTACGTCAAGTCACGGCTTATGGTGAAGGCGGCTGGTTCCCTACGTGTGACTCCCTTGTTTTATCATTAGTTTGTTTTTTATTTGTGAATGTTGGCAGTATTTTTTTAAGCTATTGCATAGCTTCTATCGCGGGCCTTGAGCGTGGAGACCGAATCCAGAAATTCCGTAACGAAAAAAACCTAACACCCCCCACTCCGACCGGCACAGCGGTGATACTTTTTAGTTTTTCCATCTATCGATAAATACCAGAACTTTTCATGACTTTTTGAAATATCACGCGCAATAGCTTTACCGCGGCAGTCTCCGAGTGCCACACGTCTTTTTTTTATTTTATTTCATACAGTTACGGAACGTGCCGACAGCGCACCTGGTGTTAAGTGGTAACCTCGGCCCATAACAACCGATGCGACTTGGATCGTCCCCTACTAGGTACGACAATACCCAAGTCGCATCGTATGCGCCCGTAACTCTGAGACGTGTAGGTGGAATGTCTCATGTGCCTGTAATTTCACCGGCAACCACACCTTTTAAACCGGAACACAGTAACGCGAATGCGTCACTGCTTGGCGACAGAAATGGGCATGGTGGCAGTACTTCCCCGGACGAACTTGGCGAGAGTTCTACTGCTCTTAAAATACTATATTATATCACTATGCATATTAGAACTTGTTCAAAGGCAGGCCTTTGATGCGACTATAACTATTTGTTTCGTGTTTGTGTTTTGGTGCCCTTACTTTGTGAGTATATGAGACAGGAAATATTTTCGTGGGGTGTATAAAGTTGCTGATCATATTCGTAGTTATCTTAATTTAGTGTTCAATAAAGTGACACCTATCCATCTATCACTAACAAATATGAAAAGGTATCTAACTCTAGGGTAGTGAGCAAGTTGCATATTCGGTTTCAATAAACCATTACGGATTTACCGAAATGAATTCCACCTTAACTGAATATGAGAAAATATGATGATGCTAGCAGTAAAACTTCTGAAAATCAACATTTAATAGATTTCAAAATGTTATTAAATACTACATAATACCCTGATATACCTGTACTATGTCGAGAGTGTCGCGGGGTCAGTAAACGCGTTTCAATCCGAAGGTCGCCGGTTCGAAACCCGACGTGCACCTATGAGTTTTTCGATTGAAAGATTTATGTGCGCAATACCACGTTCTCAAAACGGTGAAGGAAAACATCGAGAGGAAACCGACATGTCCTAGAACTAAACATTCGAAGACATGTGTCGAGTGCACGAAAGGAGCCTCTTTGAGGCGCACTTACAATCCTTTCACCACACTGGTTCGACAGAACCGGTGACTCGAAGAAGAAGAAGACTATGTCCTGTCTATTAATTTCTGTTTTTGTAGGTACCTAAGATGTTGCTTTAACTTACGGATGTGTCATGGTCAGTGATTGGCTTTTATTCCCAGGATAAATAAAGGTAAACAAGACAGTTTCGACCACAATAATATTTCCTAATAGGTAAATATAGAATATATAACCCTGATATATATTTATTTATATATACACTCTCTGCAGTGCTAAACCGTTAGATATATCCTTTAACAGGCCACAGGCCATAGTTCAGAGATGTTATTAATGTGTGGAATTTAACATTAAGAGATATTACAGACGTACTTTATGGACTTAGATTTATATTTACAACAGATATTGATGACTTTACAAAAATTTACTTTGTAAAAATGTAAAGTGAGAGATGAAAATATTAACAGTTTTGAGGTGATTTATGTTATAAATAACGGAAAATAAGAAAATAATTGATTAAATTTCTGGTTAATTAGAAATAAAGTATGTAAATTGCGCAGGCGACTAATATTATAACAAAATGAACATTTACTATAACTATAAAAATTCTAAAGTGATTTTGTTGGTTTTGTCCGTATTTCACGTAACAACGGATCGACGTGATTTTTGCAAATAGAGTTTGACGTGTCTATACGAAGGGAGGGAAGATGCGGCTCAAAGCTAACAATTTTGTGAAATTTTCTATACTTTTGTAAGTCGTACATACAGTGTCTAGTGACTAATAACACCTCACTTGGCAGCAAATAATCGCCTGAGTCATAGAA
This sequence comes from Chesias legatella, assembly GCA_947359385.1. NCBI lineage: Eukaryota > Metazoa > Arthropoda > Insecta > Lepidoptera > Geometridae > Chesias > Chesias legatella. The sequence continues at coordinate 541,520 of OX375784.1, read as the reverse complement.
AACATTGATATCGATTCATAAAACTACAATTTGCGATTGAATTCATTTATCAATTACCCGATAGTCAAAACTAGAATAATTTTCTCGTACGTGTTTTAGAAAAGCGATTGTAAAATACATAAATATTATCATGAATCATAAGAAAAATTTAAATTGTGTTCGATTAACAATACATAATATTATTCGCCTCAGCAACTGAACAATTGCTTGACAAGGAATAATAAAATACAAAATTATACAAAGCTAAAAAAGTGTTTTTTATATCTTTTCTATTTATGGCCGAAACTGAATTAATGAAGTTACTAAACGCTATCAAAGATAGCGAAACTCACTCTCTAAATTACCCTGATGATAATAATATTATCTTCTAGAAAAATCTTCTACCAATCTGCAACAGATTTAAGTTTCGATAGCCAAGAGCCGACCTTGTCCTATACGGCAGCAATGTAAGTCTTAATTTTGGCTTTAGTTCCTGTAACCGCCTCTATTCTATTCTATTCGAGTCACAGGTTCTCTAGAACCGGTGTGGTGAAAGGATTTTAAGTGCGCCTCAAAGAGGCTCCTTTCGCATTTCTTTCCGCCTCGAGACTTCTAAAACCTCTAGTAATCTGACTCTCCAATTCCTACTCTGGCTACAACAATGAGTTGTCAGGTTGAAGATTCTTTGGATTTGTAATAAAACTATTACCATCAGAAATCAAGCAACAAAGAAGTGAAATGCCATCTGAATAGGCATTAGAATTGGGCGGTGTTCACAAAGGCCATGTCATTCCATTAGGCCTCCTTCACACTAGTGTGTGGTCGTGGTCGCGTGGCAATCCAATATCAAATCACTTCTATTATACTTTCACGATGAATTACAGCGGATAAAACCCATGCAACTTTTATGGATTTTGATATGTACCAAAATTGCCGCTTTTTAACGGAATTGTTAGCGTTGGACAACGATTAAACGTACGTATTACGAGGCATGTTCAGATATAATATTTTACATTTATTTATTAAATCATAATTATAAAAATAATGATGTCATAATATCCATGCATTTATGGAATAAACTCAAAATACGTAATGTTCACCTATTTTTTCTGACTTTAAACATATTATAACTACAATATTTTGGATGTATATTCAAGGAAGGACCACTACTTAAGCCCTTCTGCATTTTTGTCACGTGAAATGTTGTGTTCTATTTTCAACACAATAAAGTAACGCACGGAAGCTTCTTCTCATGTTGAATAATAAACGTTACTATTTCCCTACTGCTCCAACGCATGCGGAAAACGGAGAGAAAGAAAAATAAATTATAATTAGTACAAAAACCTCCCAGCGTTGACAACTGAACAAACATAGGCAACTCTTTCGGCGTGTCAACTTTGTACCACCAATGAATGGGCCTGAATATTTTATTTCAATATAATAGAGTGCCCTATTTGACCTCATTTTGTATTCATAACTCGTTGTGTACTAATTCGACGGATTCTTTTCAAGAAATGGACTCTTTAACGCGCACGTTGCCGACACTTGACAATGGGCTCAAGAATTCAGTGACCTATTTGAATGTGAAAGTGGGAATGGAACATTTATCAAAACATACTCTGCATCGAAACAAATCAAAAATACCTATGCCATGATTACAATTTTTTTACGTTTTACAAAATTTATGCTAAGCTGAATCCACAGTAAATTACCGCAAATTCTGGCAAATAACGACAACAACATTTTACAGACTTTCACAGCAACATCAGAGAAAGGCTTTTGTCGCAGAAGGTTGCGCCTGCGGTTATTTAGATTCCGATCTTCGTTCGTTTAAATCTGATAATCATTTCAAAAGATTTTGTGCTTTTATAAGACTTCAACGCGCAATTTATACCCCTTTTATCGATGATCATAATCATATAAGAAGACCTTTAATCGGATAAGAATTGAATGATCCGAATCAGGATTACTAAAGATGTTGAATCAATTGTTATTTCTATCAGTTTTACTGAAGAGAAGGAAACTCACTCGCGGCTGCGTCCCCGTGGACTAACATCCAACTTGTTCTACGATCTCAAAAAGCAAGTAGAGTATTTCAGGGGTATTTCACTATACTAATTTTGGATATTCAGTTTGGTTTTGTTGTTTTTAGACTCTATGTTTTTTTTTACATCATATCCTGTATTTTATGATATCCTACTCAGGTTATTGACGACTGATTTTTATTCTAGAAAACAAACAGATTTTTTTTTGTTAGATTTTGTGATGTAAATTATATTTCAGTTAACGTTTTTACGACAATCAATCAAAGTTTCATTACTAATTTTAAGTTAAGGTGACCTTAGAACTGATTTCTAAGTTTTTTTTACCAACAACATTAGTCAAACCGAATGACAAATTATAATACATTATAGTTTGTAACACTTCCTGAAACGTTTCACATTCATACTTTTTAAACTACGGGTATTTTTTGACTTCACTTATGCTGGCGGTAAATATTTTGGGTCCTGCCGTCAACGTCGACTTCAAATTGTATTTAAATAATTTATAAACAATCCTTAAATTAATATTTCTTGATATTTAAATTAATTTGAGTGTTGAAATCTGCAAAGAAAGTATGGAGTTATTAAATATTTTACCCTTTTAAGGAGGTTCCGATTACTTTTTTTCTTACTTACTCATTTGTGGGAACCCTATCTCTCTAGCTAGTTACTGACATTTATGTCTAATGTCAGCGTTTACATACTTAAAAGCCAATTAATACACATGTTTTCGTGAAAGCTCCTATCTAATAGACTAACATAACATTTGAATAATCAATTCCTAAACATTGTGCCTAAATCCGCATTTAGAACAAAGTATGCGCTAAAACTATCCATTACATCAATTTGTTTATAAATAGATCGGTATAAGTAATGGCAAGTAAGCGCCCTGGAGGTCGATCGAGGCATTTCGCCGGCCGCGGGCGGGGGCGGGGGGCGCGTCATATTATGCGGCTAAAAGAGCCTGTCGGTGCCTTTGATCTGCGCCCGCGCAGCCTCGCCGCCGCGCCGCGCCGTTCTGTGCGCACCGCTTGTCGGCCCGTGATATGAATGTGACTAAACCTTGATTATGGTACTGAACTCCTTATAAAGGTCAGAAAACCAATGTAGGTAGGATCGCTCGCATAATTGCTTTCATCGAATAAATTCTAATTGAGGCAGGAATTTATGTATTAAAATACGCAAATCTTATTTTGGTATCGATAGTTGGATTTATCGAAAGTTGCGGTTGAAATATGCAGTTTCGTTCGCGGCGTAAATTACAAGGTGCGCTTGCGCATGCCGAGATGGGTATCTGGCTTCATCGCGTCCGTCACATAGCCGCCGGCGCATCTGATCACGATGCCTCTCATCAAGCGCATCATGCGAACTAATACCGATATAAACTTTCATATTAAGCCCTCATAAGTAACAATGTTTTGGTTATTGCAAATTTGCCTACAAGGAATAACTTTATCAGCTTTATGTGAATATAAATTTATGTTCTAAGTTGCCTATGTCATTCCGTTGTTATATTAAGTTTAAGTTAAGCTATTTAAGTTTGCTTATTACATCATAATACACAAAATTTATGATCAATCACAATTTAATTTTAACAAATCGTTTATTCTTTGGATAAAATAATATTGATCTTAACAAATAATAAAGCAAATGTTAGATGTTCCTGAGCACATCACATCGGGCTATGACACTAATTCCGACTTATGATCCAGAATGTCGTATAATTTCAAGCCGAATTATAATTTGTGATATTTTTAATATTCTGATCATTGGGACTTCGGACGTCACGAGACATGACTCATACAAGATAAACACTGAACCCGTAATTCGTTTTAATTATGATAATAAAAGTTTGAGTATCGGCATTTACAACATCGTTTAAGTATAATATTTAGTTTAATATCATAAATAATATTACGTAGCAATCATACAATATCAAGTATGTAATGTTTGATGTAATCAATGTAAAAAGTTAAGGGCGACTTCGGCATTTCCCCAAATTTTTGTGTCATTCTCTCTCGGTCCTACAGATATATTCCTCTCTACATTTTCTACAAGAATTCTCTACAAGAAACAGGTCGTAAGTCGCGGTGACATTTTTAACAATACGGTCGAAATGTTTTCGTGTGGTAATGATTTATGTGACGGAGCTCGGACGGAATATTCGTTGTATTGGACCGTCCGTCGGTTGGAACGATATGAAATTAGCTGTCAATCAGTTAGCAAATCGTGGACTACATTTACACTAAATGTAACTAAAATTAGATCTATTTTGTTGTTTTTGTTCTATAACGTCTAAAATGTATTTTCAAAGTGAGAAAGAACAAGACATTAGCACTTAGTCGAAAACGATAGTACTAGTAATCACCAAAGTATAAAAATCATTTCATAGACTATTATATTTATGTAGAGAGTAACTTATTAGCGTGTATGAAAGATATCCGTTTCAGTTATAAAGAAACACTGATAAACATACTTGTACAAAAGTATAAGGCAACGTAAAGTACCGGTATCAACAAGAACAAGGAAAATGAAACAAACGAATGCAAACAAAAACAGAACATGGCTGTTATATTTCAAAATGTTGTCCGTGAAACTGTACACAACAAAAAATCTGTCGCCTGCCTGTAATAAAATGTAAACAAAGCAAAAAGACACATTACTTGACAATGGTTACTGAGTTTATGATAACTTCTATTATGAATATTTGAAAAGATTCAAAAATAGGTCTTGAGACTTGAGGAGAAAATAACCTTTATAAGTTTTTAATTGAAAGCTTATCGCTTTTTTAAGACGTTAAGCAATATTATACTTAATATTACGTATTATATTATTATTATATTGAATATTATACTATACTGAAATTTGGAAATATACTCCGACAATACTGTAAGATGTGGTTTCATCATAGTCTTTAATAGAGATACATTGTAGAGCATTATCGATATAGGTTTCATCTTTGAATTGATCGATTTGTGCATTGTAGGTATGGTTAATATTTCGATCATTTTGCAAAAGTTAAGATCATTATTCGTCAATTAGGATCAAGATCATTTAAAGAATGACTCCTATGACAATAGAGTCGTGACAGAAAACGCTTCATATTTTCAATAGCTTACGGTCCTTGACCATTCCAGAAAGTGTGGCACAAACAAGGTTCGGTTATAAACGAAACAAGTAAATTTATATTTCTTTCATATTATAGTCCCGAAGCGCGAGGATGAAATATTGTTATATTGGTAGCTATAAAGGCAGTGTGTAATCCGTCGTGAGTTTACAGTTTTATGATGGTCTCAGGCCCTTTGATTCCGACAAGCGCTATTACACTTTATTATGTTATTTGGGGGAAAAAATCGTCTTTAATCAGCTGCTAAATACCTAATTAACGGTGCTGTAAAGGTGTTTTATAGTGATACAAATTTATGGTAACTGTTGAGGATATAGCGTGTTAGTGTTAGAGTAGGAAAAGATATAATATATGCGAAAAATACAAGTAGTTGGAACAAAAGTGATTAATTGTATGTGGTACATGCACTTAGCTCATAATTACATAATTGCTCATATCAATCAATTATAATTCATTAAGTTTAATTTGCTTTAATCTATTTATTAATTAATAACTTTTCACATTACCCAAAAGATAAAAAGTGAAACAACAATAATCATATTCACGAATCCAAATATACGAAGCGCTTGTATTACAAATGCTATGTAAATCATAAATGAAGACATACCTTGGAAAGAGTATCCAGTAAAGTACGGCGTCATATTCAGGGTAGACACAGCCATCGACGTGGATACAGTAACAACTCCGCGAACACCAAATCAGTTCTTTCACATGAAATAATATCAAGATATCACTACAGTCTCTCACTACCGAAGCTTGTACACATGATGACGTAGGAAGCTGCGTGTGTCTAATCCGTGTTACTTTGAAGACAGCTCGGTGCCCACTGACGTGTGATGTAAAGATGTATTTCGACTCTCAAGTGTAATCTTTCACAATCAGCGGTCCAACAAAAAATGGTCAAAGCCGCCTCCACCTCCACAGCCTTCCGATCACCTGGTCGTCTGTCCCTTTCTGCCGCTCGCTCGTCGACACAGTCTGCAGCGTTCCCAGCTTTCAAATTATCAGTTAAATCTGCTTCAACTGGAAAAATTTAACCTTCTACTGTTTACTGACATATTTTGATGTCTATAAAACTTCCTTGGCTATGTTTATCTGAAGTCTCTTCTAGTTTATGAACCAATTTGTATGGTTCAGGTTTGTGTAAATCCAGTGTGGGAACGAGACAGCGAGAATGCTTGGATCCGGTATCTTCGAAGCGAGGAACGTTTGTATTAACAATGTGTGAGTCGCGCCTGAGTTGCTGTTCCGTGACGAATAATACGAGGCGTGTTGCCAACGATCTATGGCATTCGAGCTCAAGGATTGGTCCAAATATGTTCGGGGCGGAGTTTAAGTGCACACGGACAAACTTAAATACAATTTTTGTGTGTGTGTTAATTGCAGTGTCGCTGTGCGTTGGTGCACCGAGATATTTTTCATAAACTTATGGACTATGGTTACTTTATGGTTCAGATTTTACAATTTTGATCATACCTAGCTCTGCGCTGTGTTGTTACTTGTAGCGCGAGCTGGTTTCCGCAACTAGCCCTTTTTGCGTGTTGGGTTGTGATAAAAAATTTTTTTTTTTAAATATTTTATTATTTAAGAAATGTCAGAGGTGATTTATGCGTAGGATACAAAATTATACAGCGATTACACTCGAATATCCCCATTGTTCGTGTGCGAAAATTATTATAATCAATTATAGGAGTATTTGCTGTATTGTTCGAAATTTTAGATCTTTTAGAATCTAAAAGATATAAAGATATAGATTTAATTTTATGTGACTAAGACGTATCCTTTGACCATAATAACTAAAATACATATTAGGTCTTCCTCTTCTTCTAAGCAGGTTTAAGACCCAAGTCGAATCATATTGTGGGTCCTTCTGAGATTTGAATATTGTGTCTTTGTGCATTTGCCTGTAATTCCACCGGCACTCGCACTTTTTAAACTGAAACAGAACGCGAATTCTAGTGCATTAGTTACGTACCACTTGGCTACAGGAATAGGTGTGGTTAACGTAGATACATCCACGGTCTTTTATGCTAAGGAGATGGCCCACCTGGTGTTAAGTAACCTCTGCCCATTACAATCAATACGACTTGGGTCTTCCCATACTTACGAAAAGACCCAAGTCGTGTCTTATTCGCTCGTAACTCTGAGATGTTAAAATGGAATATCTCATGTGTCTGTAATTTCACTGGCAACCACACCTGTCAAACCGGAAAGAATTAACGCGAAAAATCACTGCTTGGCGGCAGAAATGGTGGCAGTATCTACTTCGGGTGAGCAGCAAGATCGCTATAACCAGCATGACATAAAAAACCTTCAAAAAAAATAACTTGGCATAATTTGTACTGCTACTCTACTTATTACTTACTTACTTATTCTACTGTACATGTCCCAAGAAAAAAACAAGTATTTTTTCAATTCAGAAAACAGTGCCATCATACAACTAGCAACTGATTTGTATTACAACACAGTATTAAAATTCAATAGTGTTTTAGCTCAGCGCAGCGGTCTAGATATTACACAAAAACTTAATTTTCTCAACGAGTTAGATCATATTTTATTGGATTGGAATGGTTATTAGTCAGGTAGGTACCTCGAATGCACAAAATGCAATACATTCGTCTTAGCTGCCCCCCAGCGTCCAACCCTGATAGGCACTCTCCTAGGTGACAATGCTTTGTAAATAACAAATCAAATTTTTCAATCAAATTACGTTTTCTATTTTGAAATATTTATGCTGAAAAACGTTACAAAAGGCCAGACCGCCCTTTGTTTCTACTCAATGTAACAAGAATATTTGGGACAAGTTTAATGAGATATTTTCTATTTACATAGAATAAACAATAGCTACTCGACTTTGTAATTAATCGAGCTCAACCATTGCAAAATCTCTGAGAGAGTTAGTGGCAAAATTTAACTCGTCGTAAAGGCGTTATTAGCAGAATAAATAAATATTGGTGGACATTTCACACAGCGCCATCTAGCCCCAAAGTAAGCTAAGCATACCTTGTATCATGGGAACCAGACAACTGATATACATACTTATATACTTTTCTTTTGTAAATAAATACATATAATACATAATACCCAGACACCGAACAAACATCAATGTTACAAATGTCACTTAAAATTTTTGTCCTGAGTGGGAATCGAACCTACGACCTGCAGCGCAGAAGGCAGGGTTACTACCAACTGAGCTATGAGGCCAGTCAAGTAAGCTAAGCATAGCTTGTATCATGTGAACTAGACAACTGATATAATACTTATTTTTTTTTGTAAATACATACAAATAATAACACCCAGACACAGAACAAACATCGATGTCGCCTCTTAAATATTTGTCCTGGGTGGGAATCGAACCCACGACCTACAGCGCAGAAGGCAGGATTACTATCAACTTTGTGCTGTGCCAGTGAAGTATGAAGCCAGTAATGAGTAGAAAATACTGCTTTACATCCATCTACCAATCACTTTAGGCACAAGGGCAGGCAAAATGTCCCCACCAAACGAGCTAAATCTGTAATGTCACCCAGCCAATAAACCTTATCAAAATTACCCAGCCTCTTAGCGATACTGCAATTCAGAGTTTCACAGTACCCCCCAAAGTCAAATGAAGGGTTTTGTAAACCGCGGCCAAGTGAAGCGTTGGTTCATTTTAATTATAATGTTGAAAACTCAAGGTTGGCCGGTAATGAGCTGATTTCGATATCATTCTCTTGTTCGTTAAGGGCATTTAGTTGGGTTGGTAGCGAGGCCACCTGCAATGTAATTGCTTGATGGGGACTAGCAATTAAATTCAGTTAGTTTCAGTCAGTCAAGAGACATTCCACCTACACGTCTCAGAGTTACGGGCGCATACGATGTGACTTGGGTCTTGTCGTACCTAGTAAGGGAGGACCCAAGTCGCATCGGTTGTTATGGACAGAGGTTACCATTTAACACCAGGTGGGCCGTCGGCTCGTTCCGTAACTGTATCACATAAAAAAAAATAAGACTCGTACTTTTATTAGAAAAGTGTGATAGACCAGTGGGACCAGAGAGTTTCAATCTGGAATACGTTCTTGCAACAAACGATGTTCTAGACTCAAAACTTCTTTGAGTTAACAAGGGGTACAGACCTAGAGTCTATGAATTTTTTTAAATATTCAACGTCTTTTCTTGTACCTACCATTATATTTACTACAATTGTTATAAAGATTTCGAATTAGTAAAGTGAGGTTCTGACATTGACGACACAGGGACATTCGACTAGTGAAACTGCTATCCACAAGGCTTGAACCGAATCTGTCAATTTGTGTAACATTCAGTCTCAAGGTCACTGGTTCAATTCCCAATGATGTTCTGGAACAAGTAATTAATTAATTATAAATAAGGGCCGGGAATTTGAAAAATAACCAAAATGCGAGGGAAATATTTAAAAAACACAAATTAATATTATTCCTACTCTCTTATCGTGGACAAACTATTTCAAATAGCAATAATACTAATTTAAACTTTTAACTTAACTAATTTCAATCTATGTATATCAATAACTTTGAAAATACACGTGCTGGCTAAAAGATCGGCCCTAAAATCGGGAATGAAGTTTATATATATTCATAAGGTAGCCCGATTTAACTCATTATTCGTATTGATCAATCACTTGGTCACACAACTACACAGGACACACGTTTTTCTCTAAGACTACAAACATTTATGTTTATCCTGGGTGGGAATCGAACCCACGACCTACAGAAGGCAGGGTTACAAAGTGTTCTGTAACGCATCCACGCACATGCAATTAACTCACTGTTGACAGTCCACGCGTGATTGAAGGTGTCTCCAAGTGCCGCAAAAAGGCGTGAAATGCGCTGAAATGGCAGCGGAGAAGTTTCAAGGCTCATCGCCAGCGTGACTCCGCTGAAACTCCCTGATGGGCCGCACACGACGCGACGTTAGACTGTCTGTTTGTTTATTTTGTTATTTTGTTTGTTGACTGGCCTTATAGCTCAGTTGGTTAGTAACCCTACCTTCTGGGTCGTGGGTTCGATCCCCACTCAGGACAAACATTTATGTGACATTTGTAACATTGATGTTTGTTCTGTGTCTGGGTGTTAAAATGTATTATATGTATGGATTTACAAAAGAAAAATATATAAGTATTATATCAGTTGTCTGGTTCCCATGATACAAGCTATGCTTAGCTTACTTTGGGGCTGAGATGGCGCTGTGTGAAATGTCCACCATTATTATTATTATTATTATTATTATTTTTGGCCCAATGACTGCTGCAGGCTGTAGGCCAATTTTAGATGTAAAAAGATTGATCTCATTTGAAATACTAATAATAGATTTAAATTTAAATTATTTCTATTTTATTTAAATTTGGTATTTTAAAATCTTGTAATTGTTTTGTGTTGAATGTGTTTTAATCTGTGGATCTATGGGTCTGAAATAAATGGTTTTTTATTATTATTATAATTACACTAGTAAGGAAAATGTCAGTAAAAGAACTACTTAGATATAGATTTTTGTCTAATTAACAAGTCAAATTTTGGCATTTCTTTTGTCCAATAGTGTTCGCGTTCATTGAGCACGTTAAGGTTTGAGGGTAGTATCTCTAGAATCCATTTTCTGCTAATATTACACTACAGTAGTGAATTTATATTCCACTATAAATGGACTTGTAAGGTGGATCAGTAAGTATAGTTATCAGTTGATTGCTATTTGCTATTGTACCAGTAGCTTTGCCCGCGCCTTTACCCGCGTTTTTAGTCATTATTTTAGTCAAATTTATCTGTTTGTGAGTTAAGCTTAATAAAATAGTTTTAGTTACTCCTTATAACATCAGCAATCTGCCAGTAAAGTCCTGTCAAAATTGGTCTAGCCGTCTTGTAGATAAGCTGGAACGGAAAGAAGCAAAAATTAAAAAAAATACTTTTTGTAAATACAATATACTTTGTGTACCTATAGTATATTTGTATTTAGTAAAAAGATGTTATTTTGACATTACAAATTGAAACTACAATTTTATTTAGTTGCATGTATGTGTAGATAGATAGATAGATTAACTCTTTATTGTATACACCACAAAAACATTTTACAAAAAATAAATAAAAAATACATTAAAATATTAGGCACACAATGGGCGGCATTATCACTAAAAGTGATCTCTTCCATGCAACCTTTGGATAGACAGGAAACAAAGAAGTCACATCGGCGGTGTACATACGTAGGAATTATATATTTAAGTTAAAAGATCGAAAACACGATAAAAAATTATAAATGATTAATTAGTTGTAGATTAGAAAGGCAATTTAAGGTTAACACTACACAATGTCTTAAAGTAGCGTGGTACCGCCGACCTATTTCTTACGTACAAATGAAACATCCACACCTGTACTCAACCGGTCTAGACTCAATCAAAGTCGTTTGAATCGACTCAGAATGAGTCATGAGTACGAAAATAAAAGGCCGCGGTGTTTTTGCCAACTAATGAGGGGCGGACGGTGGTCCCAACTAGAGTTGCGAAGTGGATCGTTGGCTCATTCCTAAAAATAGTAATATTTGACTCTGTCATATTCCTAACAAACCAAATTATTTTTTTGAGTGTTATTTTGAGAAATTTTAAGAAAACTATTAAGAATATTTTGAGAGACGATCGTTTTTTAGCCTGTGCAAACAAATTTGCGCCAGGAAAACTGTAATTTTATAAGATACGACCCTTTTACCCATCATTAGTGACGTCATTTACTTTTGATTATGACGTTACTACAAATGAAATTTAACTAGGTTATTAATCTGTTTAACAGACCAAGGAAAACAAGCAGTTCAATACGTTCAAATGATAGTAAACAACGTGCTAAAATGTTATAGGATTTTCAACTAAAATGTATTACTTAAACAAAACTTCCTATAATTCGTTCACGATCTGGGCTCTCTAGAGATCTAGAGGTTAGATTGCGGGCTCAGTGATCGTAAGATTAGATAATTTTTGTATGTAAAATGTATTTGATAATAAGTTATTAGGTATATATTTAAAGAAACCCTTACTAGATTTCGTTGAGACTTCAAATTTATTTGCTATATCACAAAAACATCGAACCTACAAACACAGTGAATTAAATTATTTCATCAAATTCGCAGTTAAATCATCTGCCATATATTAAAAATGCTTTCGCCAAACCCAATAATAGTCACAGAGCTGTCGCATACCAGGTGTCGGAGAAAAGCCAACTCTAGTCCGAAACGATAAATAACACGGGTGTGTTGATGCCATGCGTCTATGTGCTAATTACTGCAGACAAAAAGCGACATGTGACATCAAATAAGTACATTCGAGGTGCGAATCCTTGTTTAATAATGCGTAAACATGCACAATTATAAAGCCACCGGGAAGTTTGTAATTGTAGGTATGTCGTTTAGTATGACTAAACAGTTAACTTTAATAAACATCAAAGTCATTATTGATTTTCACTGGCCTCACAGCTCAGTTGGTAGTAACCCTGCCTTCTACGCTGTAGGTCGTGGGTTCGTTTCCCAGGACAAATATTTTTATGACGAATATGTTTGTTCTGTGTCTGGGTGTTAATATGTATGTATTTACAAAAAGTATGTAAGTAATATATCAGTAGTCTGGTTCCCATGATACAAGCTTTGCTTAGCTTAATTTGGGGCTAGATGGCGCTGTGTAAAATGTCTACAAAAAACATCAATACTTAAATAATAAATATTTTAATTTAGTAACTTTGTAAGTTTGGAAGCTGGAGATAATTTCCGAAATTATAATTAAACTGATTCTGAAGACCTTTGCACTAATTAGACTAGCTACATTAGTCCTGAGTGCTATTGAGAGACTATTTTGCCAATTTTTCATGTAATTTAATCTGTGATATTTTTTGGAATGATTATTTCTATCGGAAACTAGACTTAAGTTTTATTTGCATCGAGATGGATATTATTGAGATATATTTATTAATGCTGATATGCCAGCAATTGCTGTTACTTCTACAATAACACCGCTAATGTCGTTACACAGAAAACGAGCTGTTTGCTAATCTGTATTACTAGTAGTGTCTTGAAGCCCCGTGTGGCATATGTCACAGGTTGCCGACCGGTAATTAGTTCAATTTGTCTCACCCCCCCGTAATGCATTCTCACCCAACAACGTTTAAAACTATGGTTTATGATGGAAATTAGACTTTACCACGTTGGAATAGATTCAATTTGGCTATTTGCGGACTCGTAAGCGTCTTATCTTAAAATCTGTTAAGTGGATTTGAACCGTCATGCCTTGACTTATGCTTCATTTTCTGTTGGGAACCTTCCACAGTTTCATGTAAAGTTTGAAAGAGTGAATCTTCCATAGTTTTGTTACGTGATTTGCAGTCAACCTGAGGGATATCAATTAGAAATGTTGAGGTTAGTTTTATTAGTACGTTTCTTCTCGTTTGTAAAAACTTGAGTTCAGACTAATGAAGAAACTACTAGTTATGTTTTTAAAAACATCAAAAAAATATAATATCCTTATAGATCAGGGTTCCCAAGCTGTCCCCAGATTTCAATCTGTAGGTTCTTGGTTAAAATCAAATTTTTGATCGATTTATGTGAGAAAAGAGATGAGAGACAATTATATGAACACAATACTACGTTGCAAAATAATTAAGGAAAATATTATGAGTGGGTCGGCATGTCCTAGAACCAGAAGAGATGCTAAAGACAAAAAAAAAAATAATGGTGGACATTTCACACAGCGCCATCTAGCCCCAAAGTAAGCTAAGCATAGCTTGTATCATGGGAACCAGACAACTGATATAATACTTATAAACTTTTCTTTTTGTAAATACATACATATAATACATATTAACACCCAGACAACATCAATGTTTAAAATGTCACATAAATGTTTGTCCTGATTGGGGATCGAACCCACGACCTACAGTGCAGAAGGTAGGGTTACTAACCAACTGAGCTATGAGGCCAGTCAAAGACAGTGATCAAGTCAAGTATCACGTGATCAAGTAGATCAAGCTCATACTCAGGAAAATGCTCAGCAAACTCATGCTTGTAGGGAGCAGGCCTGTTTCATTGAAGGGGTATATTGGAGGCTGGTAACAAATACGTACATACATGATATCCAGGTGGTTAGAATTGATTTACAATCTATAAGATGTCTCGTTATAATCAGATAAATTGATGAATCGATTAAGTTTCTCGTATTTAATACGATGGATATCTGTACTAAAGTTAGAGTACGTTCCCTCCAGTAGATTATTAACCTCTCCAACAAGTATACTCAAATAACCGTAAAATATTTTACAATAGTTCAAGGTAAATTCTTCTTCTTCTTCTTCGAGTCACCGGTTCTGTCGAACCAGTATGGTGAAAGGATTGTAAGTGCGCCTCAAAGAGGCTCCTTTCGTGCACTCGACACATGTCTTCGAATTTTTAGTTCTAGGACATGTCGGTTTCCTCACGATGTTTTCCTTCACCGTTTTGAGAACGTGGTATTGCGCACATAAATCTTTCAATCGAAAAACTGATAGGCGCACGTCGGGATTTGAACTGGCGACCTCCGGATTGAAACTCGGGGGTCAGTACCTCTAGACCACCACGCTCTCAATAAAGCTAAATTGGTAAACACACTTTATGGCAAACAGTCAATATAAAATCATGTTCAGTTATATGTATTATTTTGATGTATTCCTCCTGTCTCCCGTCCGTGTTTTTCTGAATAAATTGTATTCACAAAAACACGCAAACAAAAAGCCTTTCAAATTAGCCTCCCTATTAGTCGAGATTAAAATCGTCCGAATAGTAAATGTAGTGAAACGTTCAGCGAATATAAACGCGCGGCGTGTGAAAGGGCCCGACCTGTATGAAAAACTCGTAAAAATTTGTCCAAATGACATGTAAAATTTTTCTACGTCACGATGAGATATTGTAATGATCCGTTACGAAAATACGTAATGGCGGTTCATGGAACAGTGGTATTAGACCGCCCTAGTGGCATGTGTGACGACGAATTCAGCCCCGACCAGACGAAGCGTGGGGCGGCGTTTTTGATCGAGCCACTCTATATGTGTTTCAGTTGAATACAGACTCACCAATAACCTAAATTATACTCTTGATTGTGACAAATTTCTGTTCACTACTGGCTATCTTCGGTATTTTTGGTCTTGATGTAAATTTCGATCTGGTTGTAGGTATATTTTGTAAGATTTACTAGAAGAAAGGGATAGCAAAGTCGTTCGGGATAAAGCAAGGTTGTTGTATGCAATGTTGTAAAATAACTTGTCATGTCTATGTTCTCACGATATTGCAACCAACTGTGGAAAGTGATCCCTTGGCTCTGCCTCATATTACGTGTATATTGTTGTTTATTTGCTCAACTTGAGTTTGGAAGCCATTTTGCGTAGTGAATAAATCTTGTTTCATATTATTAAAGCTGATTATGGAAATATTTTCCCACCTACGAAAACTGGACACTTTTGCGCAGTGAAGTGAACACATACATACTATAATTTTAAATATACCAAGATCACTACGTAATTAGACAAGGAAGAGAGAAAAATTTGTAATTCTAAAATGGCAGCTATAACGGGATTAGTAATGACATCTTCCCTTCTGCCCGTCAAAAAAAATAATATGTCATGTTCTTCACACATCAATTTGTGATCCAATTCTCACAGAGAATTTAAGCTTGCATCACGTCCTGTGTAGCGCGGCCTAATTCTATAACGCGAAGGAGACCCAATTCATTCACGGCTCTACGTAAATTGAATAAGATAATGAGCAGTTCCACAGACAAACAACTATGGAAGAGACATTGAAATGAAAATTTTTATTATGCTTAATATTCTCATTTTACGTTAATGCAACGTAAAAGAAGTAGTGACCAATTAACGATTCACCGTAATTGCATACAAAAACCCCTTTTACAATATCAAATTTAAAATTAGAAACCAGTAGTTAAATTTTACAGAAATTTGTTTCATTGCGCAGAGAAAGCTTGCTGGCAAACAGGTAGCTGTCAAAATTTAGGTAAGTGATAGCAAATTTTATAAGGTTCATAATTTTCTTCATGGTATTACTGTACAGTTTTAGTCTGAAATGCCGATAAAACCATAATTCTTCACGTTTCATTAAGTGGCGCGAAAGGATTTACTGTCTAAATTCTTTCGTTTGATATTCCCACTGTAGGAAAACAATTACAATTTATACTGGCAAGCCCGATGGGGTGTGGAGGATGTAGCTTTTTGACCTTTTGTCACGCTTATTAGATAAATTAAATTCACAAAATTACAGAAAAGAAACTACAAACAGTCACTAGCAGCGTCTTAGCTCGTGAGTAGAGATTCCTATAGCAAACTTTTCCCTGATTTTCTTACGACCTGCTCTCTGACTCTGCTCTACGACTCAGTAAAGTTTCCTGTCGACTTGGTGTCATTTCCAGTGTGACATATCCACACGCTATAATATGTCCCATATTTAACACATTTGACTTGTTTTCACAAACACGCGCGGCCTCGGGCGTGGCTTAGGGCGGTAAGATCACACATATTTTTTTCTAACACCAACTTTTTTCTGTCGGCATCTCTTTCTAGTGTCTTAGCTAATGACAGATATTAAAATACCCATATTTCGTTAGAAGCATACCTCTTAAGGTTGAAAGGATACAATTAAATTGTTTTGACGTCGATTGAATGAGTGTGAGCAGTCAATTTGGGAAAAAGATTAATTGTTAGATGATGAGGTGATTATTAAACAAATTATTGTTCTTACCTACCGCAGTTTGCTTGCTTTTAATTATTATAATAAGGACGCAAAATGTGGTGGAAATCGCGTAATAGACTCCCACTTCTTCTTTAAATAACTGTTTAACATTGCTCTCTACAAATAATATATAAAAACCTAAGAGCAGAACAAATCCTTTGAAATAAATTTAGTACATGCTGTTGATATGAAGACTCATTTCAATAACGCTTAAAACCGCGATACTATTGATAACCGACTAGTTTATGTCATTGTCATTAATGGTTGTATCTATCGCGAAGGTCAGATGCAAGCATTTATTATCAGCAACGTTAATAAGTTATCTGTCGCTAAGGTCAGATGCAAGCATTTATTTCCAGCAACGTTAATAAGTTATCTGTCGCTAAGGTCAGATGCAAGCATTTATTTCCAGCAACGTTAATAAGTTATCTGTCGCGAAGGTCAGATGCAAGCATTTATTATCAGCAACGTTAATAAGTTATCTGTCGCTAAGGTCAGATGCAAGCATTTATTTCCAGCAACTTTAATAAGTTATCTGTCGCGAAGGTCAGTTGCAAGCATTTATTATCAGCAACGTTAATAAGTTATCTGTCGCTAAGGTCAGATGCAAGCATTTATTTCCAGCAACTTTAATAAGTTATCTGTCGCTAAGGTCAGATGCAAGCATTTATTATCAGCAACGTTAATAAGTTATCTGTCGCTAAGGTCAGATGCAAGCATTTATTTCCAGCAACGTTAATAAGTTATCTGTCGCGAAGGTCAGATGCAAGCATTTATTATCAGCAACGTTAATAAGTTATCTGTCGCTAAGGTCAGATGCAAGCATTTATTTCCAGCAACGTTAATAAGTTATCTGTCGCGAAGGTCAGATGCAAGCATTTATTATCAGCAACGTTAATAAGTTATCTGTCGCTAAGGTCAGATGCAAGCATTTATTTCCAGCAACTTTAATAAGTTATCTGTCGCTAAGGTCAGATGCAAGCATTTATTATCAGCAAAGTTAATAAGTTATCTGTCGCTAAGGTCAGATGCAAGCATTTATTATCAGCAACGTTAATAAGTTATCTGTCGCTAAGGTCAGATGCAAGCATTTATTATCAGCAACGTTAATAAGTTATCTGTCGCTAAGGTCAGATGCAAGCATTTATTATCAGCAACGTTAATAAGTTATCTGTCGCTAAGGTCAGATGCAAGCATTTATTATCAGCAACTTTAATAAGTTATCCGTCGATTGAATCGTGGTTTTACAATATCCTGTCACCGAGATTCAATCGGTGAAAGTATTCGAGTGCGTTGACAACGCGCACCGGAACAAATGGTACGGTTTGTACGAAGCGTTCTACACAACGCATTAAACGCACACGTAACGCATTGTACGGGTAACGTCGTGTAGAGCTAACGGCCGCTCACAAGTTTCAAAGAGCAGTCTGTACGTACTACATGTGAATGCAATTTACAATGAACGTTTCTCAAAATCGTTGTTTTCAGCGGTTATATTATTTGATTTGATTTTTTATGGTCTAAAAGAGGCAATAAAGGTTCGGATTGTTCTTATTTTTTCATCAAGTTAAAAAAAAAATACAGGTCTCTGTTTTTTTTTTCAATTATATTACTTAAATCTTGACTGATTTTTATGTCACATTCCTTCCAAAAACAAACCCTTAGGTTCAATAATATTGTTATAAGTCTCGTTAGGTATTCATTTGGGAATTAAATCCAAAATCCTAATGCTATTCTATCATATACTGTCATGCTATTCTATGCTAGATGGAAAACGCTATTTTTAATAATTACGTACTAAATTTTGAATAAGTTTTTCCGCATTACTTTCCATTAGTTGCTATTAAGGGGAGGTACGTATCTAGCACATCAAACAAACGCGCAGAAACGTAGCAGAAAGGACCCGACTAACGCCTGTAATTTCACCCAACTACTGTCTCGCCGCATGAAGGAGCAGAGTTATCTGGTGTGCTAATAGTTATTTTGCCAGTACTCGTAATGAAATATTATGTTAGGAGAGGCAGGTTTCCAATTAAGCAGTCAACGTCAAAGTTTATTAGCAAATTTGTTAAAAGTTTTTTCTATACGAATACATAGAAATGTTTGCTCGTTGTGTAAGTTTTTTTAATTTATTTTAAAATTTAATTTATTTTGTTTCGAAGAAATGTGGATGAACTGAAAAGTAGGGAATCCTACAAAGAACTTAAACCGTAGAAGAGTCGATTCCGATTCTATGTTTAAGTAATTAATTTATACATTACATATGTAAGCTATCGAAAAACGTCTAAAAGCACAATTTCTTAAGTTTTTAAGCTTTAGTGTTTACATCTTCCCGTTTTATATCCGATTGTGACACAATGCAACGTCTGTGTATTAATTTCGGCAGTCACGTCGCCTCTAGACGTATCACAGACTTCGTTTAACCATAAAGGCTGGTATGAACCACATACTCTTTACATGAACACAGCAGCGGTTACATATAATCTGTGGCTCCACGCTACGTACGTTTGTGACGGTCGTAAATGTTCTATTTATAGCCGGGAAACGTGAAAGCGGAGAAAATTAATGTTTGCAGATGCCTTCAGTTCTACAGACAAACGGCTTATTATATTTGCTTCCAAGAAAATTCCATTATGAAAATATGCCATGATTTTAGACCCTGAATTCTTTTGCAGCTAGTATATGTGATTAGTTTGTGATTAGTATAGTGAGGACTTACATAATTTGTTTGTTCTATACTTAGTTGTAAAAGTTTTGAAGTTAATTTATCGAGATTGTTTAACAGACATAGCCTTAATTTATTTTATTGATTCAGATCAAATTGTAAAATCTGTTATTTCGTAGTTATCAATAACTAAATAGGTATATAGCTAATCTGACTAGATTATGAATAACATCATTTGCCAAAAAATAGTAGATAATTAAGTATTGTACTGTCTATTACTGTAGCTTGTGTTTTGAGATTCAGAGTGCGAATTTATACAATCACAAGAATTTATTAGTATTAGAGGTATCAAAAACATTCGTCTTGTGGCAAAGGGTCTACTAAGATTTTATATAAAAATTTTATATACAGATCACTTTAAACAGGTGAAACAAAAATTACAAATATCGGGTGTCCATCGGTTTTAACATTGAAGATATCAGTAAAATTTTCTTTGTGGTAGAGTCAAAGATTTCATTGATACCATTAAACGTTAGGACATAGATAACACAAAAAAATCTAAATAATATTCTCGTCCCAATTACAAAACCATCCATTGACGTCTATCAAGAAACGATACTCGGGAATACATCATAAAAACTTAAGAGCGGCATGCTATCGCCTGCTATTCTTTTTATTGTCCACAAACACGGTGATGTCTCACAAGCACTCCACTCGATAGTCGATACTAATCCCAAGGTGCTACTCGATTTCATTTTGACATATGACATACGTCACATTGACAGCTACTGTGCGCCCAGTGCACTCTGCAAAGGTTTTATTGAATTCATTCAAAGGGCACTTGAATGAAAAGTCATAATAAGTTGTTATGAGACAGCATATTTAGATAGAGCTCCGGTACAAAATCCATTTTGTAGTTTTATTATGGTGAATTTACAGGTGCAAGTGTGAGGAACGTAATGCAATCTAACTGAGGTTTTCTCCTGAGAATACTGTTGGTAGAGAATATGCCTGAGCTCTTAAAATAATACTTATAAATAAAACTGATCGTACTTGATTGTAGAATGTAGTAATTCCATAAATTAAAAAAGGAATCCCTACATTAGGGGTTTCTGTCTGTTCTTCCCCATGGAGGGTCGGATAGGGTTTGAACAGGCATCAAACTTATCAATAAGTACGCATGACCTTATGTTTTGAATAATATTGACGTTTCCAAGCCATTTCTTTATGAATTCTATGGAAATAAAAGTTTTGACTCTTTGACTTTGAAAAAAAAAATAAACAAATGCATATGTTTCAAATAGGTAAATGTTTTCAATCACAGTTTTGTGTGTTAGTTTAAACAGAAACACAAATTCTCCTTTGATTATTGTCTTGTGGAGCTGTAATATCAAGCCAGCTTTGTGTGTTATCACTATTCTACAAGAGTTTGAAGGGCTTGAATTTTCTTCAGCGTTGGAATTAATAACTCGTTGGCACCTAGCTAGCAAGCCAACTTCTTAGCTTTGGTTTTAAGTTTACACGCATTCAAACAAATAGGGGTTGTAAAAAAATAAATCACTCATGGAAGATTTCGAGAAAAACCTGCGCTGTGTTGTCGCGTTTGATTTCACCATAGGGCGTTTATTGTGGTCGCAGGAAGTGGCTCCTTTCTTTCTTATTATCCGATTTTCATACGCTGATGTACTTTGTAATATTCATTTGTATTTAAGTAAATATAATCAAATAATGCATATTAGGCAACAAGAACAAATGTACCAATGAAACTACCAATAAAGTCGAGTTTACACTTCAGCATTTCGTGTGACGTGAACAGCCAGCTGGCATATATTACAGTATTGACGATGTATCAGAAGGACAATTCTCGATCAGAACACACAATGCATCGACACACCCCGACACAAAAGTAGATAATTTGCATGACGACTTTTTACCGAGGCATTGTGGGCGCGATACCGGCAGCTGTGACTCCAAATTTGCTGTTTTAATAATAAAAACACGTATGAAAACTGAGTATCTGAGCAAAAAATACAAAAGAATCGTAGATATTTGCATCTCCTGATTGTTGGTGTGCTATTTAAGGTGTCTAAAACTGTGAGGAGTGTAATTTTACACAGAATATACATACAGATATTTGATGTAGGTAATAAAATCATTGATTTAGGATAGAACTATTGAATGAAAAATGCTAATAAAGACTTTTAGTAAAACATATTCAATCTCTTAACAGAGTTTAATGTATGAAAAATGACGCATTTTCATAAATTCAGAATCTTCGAGCATCATCATTTAATTTTCTTTCAATGACGTATCTTAAAATAGTTATAATAGATGACTTCGTTCGATGACGCCGCTGGAACGCGGTATCTTGTCAAATGTCAGTGCTTTCGTCACGGACCTATAAGTTTGTAAGAAGCTGACGTTTAAGTGACAGTAGCGACATAACGGTGGCGCTACTGTCTGTATGTACCACGTCGTGTATGTTGTCACAATATGTATGTTAGTTACATTTACATAAATGAATTAGATTACTTTGTAAATAAACACAGCTATGGTCAAATGTATGGAAGTTTTAAAACTGAAAATACAGTTTAACACAGAAGAGCAGTTTTAAGAGCAGTAGAACTCTCGCCAAGTTCGTCCGGGGAAGTACTGCCACCATGCCCATTTCTGCTGCCAAGCAGTAACGCGTTCGCGTTACTGTGTTCCGGTTCGAAAGGTGTGGTTGCCGGTGAAATTACAGGCACATGAGACATTTCACCTACACGTCTCAGGGTTACGGGCGCATACGATGCGTTAGGTCTTGTCGTACCTAGTAAGGGAGGACCCAAGTCGCATCGGTTGTTATGGGCAGAATATGAGGTTACCACTTAACACCAGGTGGGACGTCGGCTCGTTCCGTAACTGTAACACATCAAAAAAATATAAAAATAAAATAAAAAAAAACAGACGCGGTAACTTTTTAACTTATACTACAAATTTTAACATTGTAAAAACACTTTTGCAGAGCACACGAAGTTCAAAACAATAATAAAATCAACATTTAAGTGAGGGCTCTAATTTCATTTTCAGTTTTATAATTGTAATTGAATGTAAATTATTTCAAAAAAGTTACTAACTTTAATTCCCACTGCAAAACTGAATCGATCACACGACCAAAAAGATATTACTTTAACGATTATTTCATGCCGTGAGCTGCACAGCAGTCAAAATGTACATAAATTTACACCCTTTTATATGTGTACCCTCTGACGTACAGTGTTCAAAGTGATTTAGTATTATTAGTAGTAAATAAAAAGTGGTAGGGGAAGGGAGGAGCGTATGAGCAAGCCATTGTATGGGACAAGCGTAGGGTCCGAAATATTATGTTACAAACGGCAGTCACTTTGTAATGAATTCACTTATCGTGTATGTTTTCACTCTGGCGACGCGTTCGGATTCATTTCAGTTCTTTATTGCCAAAACTGATCTGAGAAAAGCTCTGTACCAAATACTTTATGAGTTTGAAGTAATCGACTGCAATTTCTATGAATTATTTTGTGACTTCTATTTGTGCTTTCAAGGCCTTCGAACGAATTCTAGATTGCTAAGTTAAAATTATGGTAACCTGTATTCCACATTTCATTTTTCGTGAAACTCCCAAGTGCGGCTTAGTATAATAAAATGTATCGGAACTGTCTAAGTTTTATTGCAATTAGGCCAAAAATACCTTAAAGTCAAAGTGAACAAAGTGCAGTTATTTAGTAGTGATAACCAAAGTCAAAATCTGGATGTGAACATGAGCGGTGAATCACCTTCAGATAATTAGAAATATAGAAATGGATTTCTCAACAGGAACTACGTCTGCTATGAACAATATGAGACCAATTTTCGGCGCGTACGCATTTCAAGGTGAGTCTTACGCCATCCCCAGACTCGAGGGATTTTTACAGCTATAATATGTCTCGGTGTTGATATTATGTATTATATGTGTTTATTCCAAAAAAAAGTACATAAGTATTATATCAGTTGTCTGGTTCCCATGATACAAGCTATGCTTAGCTTACTTTTGGCTAGATGGCGCTGTGTGAAATGTCCACCAATATTTATTATTTATTTATAATAGCCAAAGTGAGATGATTCGAGTTGCATAGTGAATAACCTACAATTCAAATTGTATGTTAGACACTCGACGAGCATTATAAGTGATTTTATAATAAAACGTTGATTTTGCCCGAAAAGATATTTCTGTATATTTTAGTTTATTCATCTTAATAATAGTGTGTGGATACGGGTGCCCCAGGTCACACATCAAAGCGTTCAGAGTGCTGTTGTATGAAAAGCTTTCCGGTGATGGGTGTGGGAACGGCCTTAGATTATTATATGGCCGATAGACACGAAAGGATCCAGCGAGATGAGAAAAAGACCCGATATGGTTAATTACAATGTTCCCAGGTACCAATAAAACAAGCAATAATGCCTCGGAATCAAAGAACCGAAATCAATATCGACTATTGCCTAAACAATAAAAAAATTGGGCATAGTGCATTATTTTTATTTTCCACGGGCGGTTCCGTAAAGAGTCGTTATGGCATTCCAATGGCAAAATATACATTTATTATTCTTCTTCCTGAGACACATTAAAAGAAATTGCATCGTGTTTAATAATAATAATTAATAAAAAATGTCCATGTAACATTAGAAATAATATTTGATCACATTTCAACAATCATAGGATTAAATATGGATTATTAAATTAATTAATCATTGCTCGAATAACATTTTAGTAAATTTTAGTGTAACAAAACATAAAAGAACAAAACAGCGTTAATGGGTAGTATAACGATGGATGGCATGATCATGGGAATCCATAGACCACGTGCAACCCTAATAAAATCACAATAACAAAACTGGCCATATTCCTATTAGGTATCTATTACCGCGGAACTCCAAAAAAAAGTTACCTTTCAAAGTGCCGCTTATTAACCTCTCATCGGAGACCGTAAAATGTAAACTCGATAAAGCCACCAATTAAAACTAAATATGAGAATATCGACAATCAAAGCGCGGCTGAAACTGACACCGAAATACAGAAAAACATTTTACGAAAAAAATAAATCATGTTTTGGAACGGAGCAAGGTCGCAAACGCAGCATGATTTTCGCCTTTGGACAAACGTGATTACCCCGACCTGAACCTTATATCGAAACGTTAATGAAACATTTCGGTTTTCGATTACTGCCACAAGTTTGTGGAACGTTATAACACGGGGTAGGTGGGTGATAATAATGCTTTATGAAAAGGTTTAGCCAGCTAATTTGTTTTTTCTCGGCTACTGTCGATCTCGGTAGCGATGCATTTTTTGTTGGCGGAGATCAATCAGTCAAAATAACAGTTTGATACCGCCCCGCCTTTGATGGTCCGCCGGACCTGTTTTAATCTCGTCCCATACATGATTAGATCGCCGATGATGCAGCAAAGCTGGGTAACCCATCTGAAATTGGACGTATCCATTCCAAATGTAGATTACACGATGGAATCTTTGATATGTAAGTACAATTGTTCTGTATTGCTCTATTGTGTGAATCTCTGTCTGGTTTTTGTTAATTTGTATCATTAGATCTATACTTTGTAACCTCGTTGATTACATCTATGTACAGTTTCAATATTTCAATTCAATCATTGGAAATTTTCTCATGACCAATATAAAATAATTTTAATTAATTACGAAAAACTAATTAATTGCTTACTATTAAACAAACATACTGCTTCCCGTATTACATAAAACCTTTCAATAACTAACTGCAATACAGTTAGTAACTTAAACAACAACAAAAAAACAATCATGATATATTTTCGTAAATGCGTGTATTCCGTTATAACTTAAAATGCATTAAACTATGAGTTTACTTAAAATTTAGTTACATCCCATAAACAAGAAACGAAAATAAAAAACCAAGGAACCTACGCAATTTCAGCAAATGTTATAATTGGCTATCAAGTGCGCGTCACAATTGCGCCAAAACTCGTTATGGCGTTCGCCTCATTATTCATTCTTCATTTTCCTCCACACATCATTGTGAATTTTATCAGATGTCGCAAAAAAACCACGCCTCTAAGGGCCCGTTCCATGTACGACTCTGTCATATTAACTTTCTCAACACATTCAACAAGGCCGTATAAGCCGGATATTTTTTTCACTATTTAATGTTTAACACGATACATTTTAGATACGTTTATATGTAATTTTAGAAGTTTTTACATTATATTCAAATATCTACGATGTATTGCCGCTACACATCGCAATATTAACTCTCAGTAAACAGTTAATGCCTTGAATCTGACTTGATTCAGATTGGTGTGTTATTAGACCAAATTCTTAATATGTAATTTGCTCTAAAAGCCAGTCTTATCTTAAGAAATCCTATAAAATCAAAGGAAGTAGGTTTTTTTTTTATGTAATCTAGTTGCGGAACGAGCCGACGGCCCACCTGGTGTTAAGTGGTAACCTCGGCCCATAACAACTGATGCGACTTCGGTCCTCCCCTACTAGGCACGACAAGACCCAAGTCGCATCGTATGCGCCCGTAACTGCGAGACGTGCAAGTGGAATGTCTCGTGTGCCTGTAATTTCACCGGAAACCACACGTTTCAAACCGAAACACAGTAACGCGAATGCTTCACTGCTTGGCGGCAGAAATGAAGAATTATAATTATTGTAACTTGTCATTTTGTTCTTAACTTCATTTATCAAATATTTTTTGAAACAAAAATGTATTTACATGTTGGTTCATTTGAATTCAGAAATAAAGTAAAACGATCTCTTCTTCTTTCTCTTCAATCTTTTAAGTAGGAACACACATGAAACCGGACCATTTTACAACAGTTGCCGAGTTGCGAAAATGATGGACGACATAGGATGTTACCAATTTTTTCAGGCACATTGAGGATGTAACTGTTGATATGTATGATGAAATGTTACACGAAAATGTCAAAGCTTGAAATATTCTTTCGGAGTACAGAGTAATACTGGAAATGAATGAATTTATTTTGGCACCTGTGGCTGAGGCTTACAGATTCCAAAGATTTCCAGATATAAATATTCATGAAATATATGCTTAAATACACGCATGGTACCCAATAGATTGTTTTACCTTATAATCTCACCTAAAATAGAAGTCAAGGCAAGTTCGTCCGGGGAACTACTGCTACTATACCTAATTCTGCACGTAGTAAGTAACACATAATTTTTACTGCGTTCGGGTTTAAAAGTTTATTTGCCCCTAAAATTAAAGGCACATGAGACATCCAGCCTTAACTTTCAAGTTACGGGTGCAGTTCAACTATTTGGGTCTTAATCCCCTTTACCTGAGTACGGGAGAACCCATGTAGGACAACTATGGATTGAGGTTACCTGTTAGGTTAACTGGAAGAAAGTGCTATTTAGCATTAAGTTCGCCTGTGTACTTTTTTTTACCTTGTGCAATAAAGTATGTTCTATCTATCTTCTGTCTAGTGTTAGGGTGACAATTTTCTTATTACTGAGAAAATGATAATGAATGATATAATGAATAATAATGAAAATGATAAATCATTTCGTATAGTTTCGTTGTTACCAGCGAAACTATACTAAATAAAAAGGAAAGCAAACAATATATCCAAATGCGCCCACCGCACAGTAGCAGCGGCACTACCTTACAATCTGTGTCATGAACAAAAACGGTAACATCATGTTCCTCCCATTAAACTGGGTTCATTAAATCTCGTAATTACGAGTACACAAAGAGAGTAAAATAAGATAGCAATTGTATTCGAAATTAAATCGGGCCCGGTCAGTCGACACTCCATTGAGGAGTCCGTAATGTAATCAAGATATGCCTCACATCCAAGGATGAATAAGTCTAATACAAGCCAGAATTGCGGCGACCTGAAGTTATAATTCAATTTTCAGTATTTAAACACAGAATTCCTCTGCATCAATATAATTTGTGTCGCAAGTTGCATAAACACAACTTGATGTCTGCGACACAGTATTTCATAGTTCTGCAAGTCAATTACTTTATCATCGTACTTTAATACAGGGGATCATGTTCCAAATAGATGTTATTGAATGTTCCAAATGTTGTTATTGAAAAAAGTAAGATCTAAGTATACAGTGATTATATTGGAAGGGTCGCATAGGCTTTGAATAGGCATCAAACATAGCAATAAGTATAACCTTATTTTTTTTATTGAAATATGATATCAAAACTTTAGTGACACAGAAAGATCCAACTACAGGGACGATATATTCTGAATATTGCTTATTAATATGAATACTATGGAAAAAGGTTTTGGTGAGTTTTGATTGAATTTGATATTTAAATGTCACGGGTTTTGATCCTCTTGGTCGGCCATCCGCCTGGGCTCTAGTTATTGAAGACTAGGTTATTCAATAGAAATTAAGTCGCAAAACTTAAATATAAATTATATTTTTGAGAAAGTAGACTTAGTGGGTCTGTTTCTTAAGGGATTATGATTAATTACATGTTGCGCTGATGACTTTCCGTTCAAAGCGCCCTTGGCTACTTCTTTACGTAGTAATTACTCTGATTTCCAATACAATTTTAGTATTGCTGTGTTAATGTTAAATTAAGTTTTACTTGTGAAAGAAATAGAAAATAATATTTTCAGTAAAAATAAATATTTATATATTTGCAAGTTACTTCCTCTTTGCCCAAATATCTCTTAAGTTACAAACCGCTATTCACAGCTAATCTATTATCTAATCTTAAAATTGCGTTACGTTATTATATAACAGAGCGTAAAATTTAATTTGTAATCTTGACAATGGAATTGCAAACTGGAGTACTACTTCACATAATTAAAAAAAAATCCCTAATTAAGTGAAAGTATTTACAAAAAATAATTCATAAGATATCATTCCAATAGAGCTAGAATAGATTGCACATTCTTGACTCCCAATAGAAAAATCTTACCAATGCATACAAGTAGTATGATAGGCAATCCCATAAACCATATTCAAGGAAATATTCATTCGCAAGATCCGAAAAATCTATTCTTTCTGGAGCAGCGTGAACCGTTAAGCTTTTCAGGAGCATACTTCTCATGAATATCACCAATTTATTCTGGTTATAACCCCTTAAAAGAGTAAAGGGTTATAACCATCTTCTTAACATAAAATATGTATACGCTGTACCACTAAAGTCTCATACCGCGCCAACTATTTCAAGAGGTCACAAGTTTAGCATGCGGCTTTTATGTTGCATAGGAATGTCTTTGACAGGATGCTCTTTCAATATGTTGCTCATCAAATTCATTGGTAAACTCCAAGCGATATAATGTCAATAAGGTATTGTATCTATTAGAATTTAACGTAAAAGAATGTCTAGAATCCCTCATTTTCTGCAGCGTGAACACAGAGACCAATTCAGTGATATTTAGAATTGGATCTAATATACGATTCGTTTTTTTTATTTATTAAGCTATTGCATAGCTTCTATCGCGGGCCTTGAGCGTGGAGACCGAATCCAGAAATTCCGTAACGAAAAAACCTAACACCCCCCACTCCGACCGGCACAGCGGTGATACTTTTTAGTTTTTCCATCTATCGATAAATACCAGAACTTTTAATGACTTTTTGAAATATCACGCGCAATAGCTTTACCGCGGCAGTCTCCGAGTGCCACACGTCTTTTTTTATTCATTGTTATACGTTTTCTAAGTTTTTAGCCAAAGTACAAAGTTAATGTATTTTATCTTTTTTCTTGAACTAAAAAAATTGTTGCCTTCAGAATGTACCAACAGGTATGTTGTCCACTCGTTCTGTTCACTTCTTTTTGATTCAGAGTTCGTTCCGAATTGGTTTAGTTCCAATCCTAGGTGAAAGACTTGACTTATTTTTTTTTACTTTATTAATACATTAAATACAATATACACTTAATATTTCCGGCTAATGCTTCTGCCACCTTGAGAAGTTATTTGGTAAATGTCGTGTGCTAGTGTTTCCCTGGCTCTATGTTATTCAAACTAAAACAGAATTTTACCAATACAATATTACATACTTACACAATACAATATTACATATACGTATATTGTACTACTCATTACGATTAGTTACTTTTCACTTATTTGTGATAATAAAGATCCTTAATCCGTCTCTGAGC
This sequence comes from Chesias legatella, assembly GCA_947359385.1. Lineage (NCBI taxonomy): Eukaryota > Metazoa > Arthropoda > Insecta > Lepidoptera > Geometridae > Chesias > Chesias legatella. The sequence continues at coordinate 511,811 of OX375784.1, read as the reverse complement.
TTCACTGACAAGCTATCCAACAACATGGGATTTTTCACACCGTACCTCTAAATGTACAGTCAGGGAAAATGTCCATATAGCTGACAACAACCTCGTAATTTCCTTTAAAGGGGTAGGGCAGTGCTAAACTGTCTGATCTCTCATTATGAATGAAAACAATAAGAGGCACTTTTGTATGAAAAAAAAAACGATAAAATTTGGCCAGTTATGTATTAAATAATGTTATATGTAGTCATAAAATTGTAGAAACCTATAACAGTACCTGCGTATCGATAAATTTTGACAATGTCTTGTGTGGGTGTGTGTGTGTGTGTGTGTGTGGGTGTGTGCGTGCGTGTGTGTGTGTGTGTGTGTGTGTGTGTGTGTATATGTGTGTGTGTCTGTGTGTCTGTCTTTGACAATGATGTAATATCAGCTGTGAAAAGAATATTCCCGTAATGTTGTACGAACAGAAAAATTGTATAGTTAAGGAAAAAATACAATTCAATCGTAAATCAAAGATCTCTTCTAATACGGTGACAAGAAACAATAATTGGTCTAACTAAAAATATGTGGATAGCTTAGTGAACAATGAGGGCTGTACCACTCTGCTACCGAGGCCTCAGTGTCCACGACAGTACGTAATAGGTCAAAAAAGTATTAAATTCCTATCGCGCCGCGCACTATGATTGAGTTATAAGCTATAATGGCGATACCATTTTGTTTTTGCAATGTTTTTCACTTGGATGCCATACCACATTTTAATATACATTAAGGTTGTTGTCTGTATTCAGAAACAATAGTAGAGTTTATGGCACAGATAATTAAAATTATTATGTTCCATCTATTCTGTTAATAACATTACTAGCAGCTTCTTCGTCTTAGAGGTATTTTGTTTTCATTATCAAACATTTGTGTGACGAATATTGATGTTTTTCTGTGTCTGGATGTTAATATGTATTTCCAAAAAAGTATATATGTATTCTATCAGTTCTGTGGTTCCCATAACACAAGCTGTGCTTAGTTTGGAGCTAGATGGCACTGTGTGAATTGTTCACCAATATTATTTTATATCCCTATTTTGGACCCATAGAATGCAAATTTTCAGGACTCCTTTCTTAGTATGGATCTAAAGCAAATAAAAAAAAAAGTCAAAGTCGAGACTTTAACTTGGGGACCAATTCAATGAGTCACATTGATTCTTATATGTTAATATAATACAGTACCCAGAACAGAAAATTCAGGCCCTTTTCTTAGGCCCGAGTTGTTCACGTCTGTTTTACTTACAAATTTCGTAGGCATACTACTAAAATCTAATTTAATAGCTCTAAAATGTTGACTCCTGTCTATTTTAATTCACGAGAAGATGGAAATGGGTGGCTTTTAAATAAATTAATAAAATAAATTCTGACCAAATTTTAACTATTTTTATTTGTGTTAAAGAAAAAGATACAGTGCGACGCAACATCTACCACAAGCTAGCTACCCATCATCCGTAGTCTGTCCTCCTCTACAATAGTCGTGTTTATGAATACGGCGTCATTTCTTGTTCTCGAGAATGCGTGTCTTGTTTATTTCGATTTGTCGCCTTTGATATATGAATCCTTTTTGTTATTATCCACAACATTGTGGTTGAGTGGTGAACATTATTGCATTTTTGTTCAAATTGCTATTGAAATAGAAATTCTGCGGCTACTCAAGTACTCACATACCATACTGAAATTATAAAATGCTTAGGTATTAGGGAATTCATTTATAGTTAATTTTAATTTACAAAATAGATGCAGTTGAATTTGATCCCGGGAAATACTGCCAAATATTCCGAACACCGAGTAGTAAATTTGTATTGTGTACCAGTTTGACAGTTGACTGTTTTAAATGGTAAACTCTGCCCATAACGAGTAATACTTGGGTCCTCCCCTACTCAGGTAAAACAAGACCCAAGTGGCATCGTCATAACTCTGAGACGTGAAGATGGAATGTCATGTATTTGTATCTTCTTTACTAATAAACTGCAACTTTTTTATTGATAGATTTCTGACTAAAATAGATAATATAATATATATATATAAATACTAGACTAAAATTATAAATACACAGACACATACAAATAGAAGATGTCCTGGAATAATACTTTTATCCTGGTATATAACATGCGATTGAAGCCGCCGAAATAACTATGTCTACTAATCATGAAGACGCGAAACAGAATGGTCATCTTATTGTTTGTCTCGCAAAAGATATAAATATAAGCTCGTAACCCCGTCAACGCTATGAACAATTTGCAAATGATAAAAACACAAAAAGGAAATTGCTAGTTACACGTCGGACATTTTATATATTCGAATCTGTCTTTAATGATCACACATACAACAAACAACCACACAAAAAACTATGACAGAGAGACATGCCGTCGCCAACGATCTGTTGACTCTATTCAGCCTTATGATGACGGGCGAGGGTTCAATTTTGTGTGATATGGTCAGGTAAGTATAAGGGACAAAGCCGGGTAGCCTTCTTATAATCGAGAGTGCCTTCGGTTTGATAGTTAATTAAAGAACTGAATAACATGAGGTAATGCAAGTCAGCTGCAATCTTCGACGTGACTGAGGAAGTATATTGAGGTGTTGATACTTTTTTGGCGTCTCTTTGGTTTCTGGTTAGTTTTAAATATCCTAGTGCGATTAAATTAATGGATTTAATTAGCATATCCCACTAAATTTCGTAATTTCCAAATACAAATGTATATGTATTTTAAATAATATTGAAATTTTACTAGACATTTTACCGGAAGCTTCTAAGCTGATACTATTATGACTTATAGATAGTAAGGCAACGTCACAACCAACAACCATCATCGCTTCCAGAATGTCATATTCTTCATCTTCTTAGTGGGCATCTACCTTGCTGAAGTCTTGTCTAGTTTGCTGTCCTTCGATGCACTATATCTACTCTTCCACGTCTGTCCTCGGCGGTGTTAATAGCTCTAGTTAATGGCAGGCCAATGAGCCTCTTTTCTAGGTCTGATCAACGGGTAGGTGAGTGACCGCGTAGTATTTACCCATAGAGCTGGCCAACTAACATTAGCTTCTCTAGGTTGTCAAGGTTTCTACGAGAAACTTGACCAAAGTTTGAGTATCCGCGGGAAACAGACAGCGTTCAGCTTGTGGTTATTTCAAGCTCCTTTATAATAGACACGTTGGTTCGGCGTGCGGTCCATGAAATTCGCAGTATCTGCCTTAAACTCCAAATTTTAAAAGCAACGTCTGATGTAAGATGTATCTCTTAAAGAAGAAACACAGAAAACAGTATTTATTGAATGTTACTGGTCTTTTGGATGGGGGATCTAATAACTCTTAGTTAATAACTCTTTGCACTACGCCCTATGTCGGTGCATTTCTTGAGAAGATGAATCTATACGTTTCAAAATAAGTTGTGAATTTGGCTCTACCTTGTGTATTTTTGTCAACAAAAATAAAATTTGCTTCACGATTTTTGCCAGTGAAGTAAGTTGAGAACCTAAATACCTTTTGAATTGTTTTAAAATGGTGAAAAAACAATATTTTCAGAAGAAAACCTCCGTTGGTTTTACAAATAGGTAATATTGAAAGCAATAAAAATGTTATCGGTGTGTTTATCTCGGGGCGCGACGGAGCGCATTTTGCACGCTCCTAATGAATGCCTTATGAAACAGGCAATTTATGACATGAGCCCTTATCACTAGTGCCCGAAGGTCAATCTTTACGCACTGAACACTGGAGGTGAAATTGTTGGAGCTTCATCTCACTAGATTGGGTTAAGTACCACTTAGCCACCATGCCATAACATAGCCAAAGAAAAGACCGACATACTTGCATACAAAGTTCCAAGTATACACTTAATATCTGGTATAGTATATTGAGAAGTATACTTAAAACAGTAGCTATTAGCTTGTATTATACGACCATTTAATCTTATTTGACATGCATTAGTGATTTATTCAAGTAGTTGTATTATTAAGGCATTTTTACTGTAAGTTCTATACCTAACATATGATAACACATATTTAAATTATACTGAAATCTTCTAGAAGTCACCTGTGGAGTAGTATTTTTTTATGTGATACAGTTACGGAAAGAGAGACGGCACACCTGGTGTTAAGTGGTAACTTCTTGGGCTCTTGGACTTGGGACCTCCCCTACTAGGTACGACAAGACCCAAGTCGCATCGTATGCGCTCGAAACTCTGAGACGTGTAGGTGGAATGTCTCATGTGTCTGTAATTTCACCGGCAACCATAATTTCAAACTGGAACAGAGTAACGCGAATGCTTTATTGCTTGGCGGCAGAAATGGGCATGGTGGCCGTACTTCCCTGGACGAACTTGGCGTGAGTTCTACTGGTACTGAATATGCCCATGACACAAAAATATTGCATAGACTGGCTTCATAGCTCAGTTGGTTAGTAACCCTACCTTCTGCGCTGTAGGTCGTGGGTTCGATCCCCACTCAGGACAAACATTTATGTGAAATTTGTAACATTGATGTTTGTTCTGTGGCTGGGTGTTAATATGTATTATATGTATGTATTTACAAGAGAAAAGTATATAAGTATTATATCAGTTGTCCGGTTCCCATGATACAAGCTATGCTTAGCTTACTTTGGGGCTAGATGGCGGGCGCTGTGTGACATGTCCACCATTATTTATTTATTTATTTATATATATATAAGAAAACATCTAACTCGTATTTTGTTCAAAACCGTCATTCCTAGATATAAAAAAAATCTAATGGCGGTCTCGAATGGTGAAAACAGACATTACTCACAGACAGACAGACAGACAGACAGATTTCATAAATAGAAACAACTGGAAGATAAAAAAACATCTTGAAACTTCAATTAAAATTTCTCATCATATTAATCCAACCTTAAAATTGTTCACGGCCTGTTTCTGACATCAAATCAGTAAACTTATTTTCATCTCGGGTTTCAGGTATGAAAACTTTTGAAGTTCTCAATCAATCAACCCAGCCTTGCCGATTGACCGATATCAGGCTAAGCAACGTTCAGCGTTGTCACCATTTAGATGGGTGACCATTAAGCCTCTTTTCACATGGCAGTGATGGTTTAAGTCAGTTTTTAGCTACATTGCCAGTTCTGTTAATTATACGTATATACAAGTCGAATGAATATATTAAAGAAGTGGAATTGATTTTGTTATGGCAGATATTAAGTACACAGGTGGGTCATCTGCTCGTTCTATAACTTGGACATCAACTTAGAATCAATCAATATTTGGCGTTGCATGTGAATTTCCTGTAGAAATTGTACTTGACTATGATTAGTCAATTAACTGCAGTGCAATGATCGTATCTCGTAAACTTTAAGTTTTAGTACCCCTTCAAGATATGAGAATGTTACCGTATTCCCAGCCTCCCCGTCTGATATGCTTTGTCCTATGACAGAAACCTTACTACACTAAATGAATGATTTGAGTTATAATTCCCCTTGGTCTGATGTCGCTCTGATCCATGACAAACAAAATGTACTTGTAATATCTTAAGCAAACCAGTTTTATGTAGTAGTCAAAGTAATTGGTGAAGTTTTTGTCCGTTCTCCCCATGGAGGGCCGTAGAGTCCTGAACAGGCGTCAAACTTTGCGATATTACGTATTGACGTTTCCAATCCATTTCTTTTTTAATTCTATGGAAATCAAGTTTCTGACTTATGCTTTCTGAGCTGTTAACTGTTTTAAATGTAAGTTCAAACACTATTTGGGGTCCCATGAGGTTGCTTGCGTGATTTACTCTCAAACAAAAAAATCTTTTTTAAAATAACGTGTCAGTGCATAACTTATTTGTTCAAATACCCGTTCGCGCTCTTAAAGATTAATAGTCTAGAATGTATGCTCAGAAATATATCAGTGTCAAATCTGTCGAAAGTCGAAAACTAAGCCAGTCAAAACGAAGCCAGTTTTCCGTCTGTTTTGCAAAGATAAGTCTTTCTAACGGCTAACTATTTCCAGCTTAGGTAAATTATTTACCCTGAAACCCTCACCCGAGGCCTTTCCTCAATGTTAATTTAAACTCAAGGAATTTATATTAACACGTAGCTCTCTTAGGTTGTTATGAAATATACAGATATCTTCGTGTATATTTTCTGAAATTGTTAAAGAATTTTCAGTCCCTTCAACGAATATTCAGTTTCACTTTAGGTGACTACGTGACTATATTTTGTAGCGTTTTTCATATTCTCTATATATTATAAAGGTAACTAACCAGTAAAGTATTGATTTGAGTACGTTCAAGTGGTTCTTTATTTATTAGATCATCAACGAAAGCTACACATAAAAATATAAATAAACGATGTACTCCGTAGATAAGAAGTGACCACGTCATGAAAAACTAAAGCTTAGTAGATATTTGCTTGCAGCTGCCAGCACACTGCCTTTTTCAAATGATGCATTTACATTCAACAAAGTACTGTCTAACTAGCTCATTAGTTCATAATGAACTTTGTCTTTAAATTAGCCCGTTTCATTAATATCATTAGGAAACTTAGAAAAGTATCTCAGGCGTATCTATGAAAGAGAACTAATGAATAGTTATTAATTTTTTCACAAAATAATCATCTGGTACCTGCCATCTTAAAAAAGATGATTTTTCTGCTGGTTCTAGACTTATGCTTGCAAATGCGCTTTGTAGTGAGTTTGACCCCAAGCGAGTAATTTGTGGTCAAAGCGTCCAGTCTGAAGATTATCTTTTACGTTTCAGTGGACTGCAACCCTTAGATTTTCAAAACGAGCATATTTTCGGCGCCTTCCATTTTATTCTTATTCTTATGTGACCATGAATAAAACAATGAAAACAAATAGTATTCGGTTTTCGGCTACTAGTGTTCCCAAAAGCTTTTTTCAATATGTGATCCATTGTTTCGACTTCAGTTTTGTTTCTAGCCTCAAGTATGTTAATTTATGCTCGTTTTAATAATAGGTAGAGCACATTTCTGTGGCGGAATCCGATGCGTCTTACATATAGATAGGTTTGAGCGTAATTTGGTAGACACCGAAACTAATTTATTTAACAAAGGACGGACCGAAGATAGTGGATGTTTTTATGCGTATACAAACATATTATTAGCTGGGACACAGGTATGTGATTTCCGTGGGCATTGTTTCAAAATAAATGCTATTGCCATATATTGCTATCATACTGATTTTTATTAAGGTATTGCGTTAAAAAATAACCAAAACTATGATTTTTATTTCAATGCACGCTTGATAGTATAGTCTACACTATGATGCGTGTATATGGAAATTAATATTTACAAGATTTGTTGTACATGGATGGCATTGAAAATAGTCCATTATGTAAAAAATAATCCTAAAAACACGCAAAATCTATGAACATAACTTCAACCGGCTTTATTTTTCAAAGTAATTTTTCAGAAAAATTCCTATTCATCAAAATTTATTTTGCGAGACTGTTTTAAACTTACCTACCTGTGGTGTTTCCTTCATAATTTAATGTCGAAGACTGTTTTTGAGAATTGCAATTTATAAACTATAATATGTAATGAAAATAGACCATTATTGATTTGTAGAGCCAAAAAAAAAATTTCTTATTTTTTTATATTTTTTTATTTTGGATTGTCGTGGATTGGATTCACTGAGTGTTCTTAAATACTTATCGTACTTAAAGCGATATTAATAATCAAATTTAGTTCCCTAATTTTTTTTCTTGTTTAGCTAGATTAAATGACTTGTAAGAAAATAAAAACATTAATTTTATTTCTTTGCTACTATTTACCTGCAAACCGAGGGCCGGAAATTAAAAATACCTCAAATAGACGTTGAATACCACAAAAGATTTGAAGCCAGTGACATCATTTGAGACCTATAATTCCTTTTAGGCCATCAATTTTATAAGGACGCTGGACTATTGTGAGTCAAAACTTAACGCTGATAAATGCTATTTGAAACATGTATTTGATTTAAGTTTCGTATATTCGAACTCTCGCTCATTGGTTCTCGAAGACTTCGCTATTGAGTTTATCATGTTAAAATTATTAAAATTAACAGACTTAATAAGATAAACAAGTTTACGGGTATCAAAATCATCATGTCACTTACATTTTTGACTACAAGTGACATTTTTAATGACTTTTCTCTGCTAGCTTGCGGCGTGAATATTCATAAATTACGCTAGAAACCTGCTATGTACAGATTCAAATTTACGAAGTACGGAGCTTTACTAAGTGTCTACTATGTCTCTCTACGAACCAATGCATTGCATTTATTTGGTATTTTAAATATATAATAAATATTCAAGACTCTGATAATGAATAGTTAAATATGAGTTCGTACAGGCAATTTTCGGAATCGGCGAGAAATTGTATTCCTAAAATTAAAAATCTCTAATCGATGTAAGTTTTTGAAATTCCCCTAAAATTCAAGTCCAACAAGGTAGATCCGGTCATCGAATCTGATAATGAGACTTTCCATTTTTCTGTGAGAATCACCGTGGGGTCCGTTTTGATGGGATTCGGTAGTCAGAGGAAAAAATCCGAGGAAATGAGTCAGGAATGACTCGAGCCGCTTCAGTGCACGTGGAGTGGCCAGGCAGTGGTGAACAACATTTTATAAAAACATTACCTCATACCAAACTTTATGAAACCATAAAAAATATGGACGATACACGTGTTTATTTGAATTCACGAGTTGTGGTCACGTTATGAACGTGTTTTCGCCCCGTGCTTTTGCAAAACAATCGAAAAACCAAAAAACGTTTAAGGTAAATATGCGATGGAACCCATGAACATCTAAATAAACTTGAGAAACCTCATAGTTAACTTTATTTGAACTTGAGAGTAATCGGTTGTAACCATTTTTATATAGATGACATTCTGATTCTGGCATGATGGTATGTAAATAAGCGATGCAAAATATTTCTTATATTTTAATGAATTCGATAAAATATTTCTGGAAATCCAGACATCCTTAAATATTTAACTCAAATCCTCACAGCCGGTATTATTCAGAATAACATAAAGTCTAAGGAATATTTCGCCGAGTCACAAGACTTAAACTTAAATAACAAGGTGCTTACAAGTCTTATTTTGCTGGTTTTTCCTAAGAAACTCTTTAGGGAGGAATTAACGACCAAAATATATTAAATGAATGCATGGACAACATAAATATAATAATTACTTTGCACAGCCCGAGAATTACTCATCGTTATACAGTACTTGGGATGAGATATTTGTGATATCGGTTATTATGGGCTAAAAACCAAACTACTGAAATTTGGTAAATTTCCATGGAAACAATCTGAAAACATGTTTCAAATGATAAAAGAATTTTCCAAATCAGTTTATTAATGACGGAGAGATAATGTGAGAAACATAAAAAACCGAATTGATAACCTCATTTTGAAGTCGATTTAAAAAAACAAATCAAGTTTTCGTCCAACTAAGTACTTACACATTTGTATCGCTAAGCAGGAGTAGCGTTTTAAGAGCAGTAGAACTCTCGCCAAGTTTGTCCGGGGAAGTACTGCCACTTTGCCCATTTCTGCCGCCAAGCAGTAACGCTTTCGCGTTACTGTGTTCCGGTTTGAAAGGTGTGGTTGCCGGTGAAATTACAGGCACACGAGACATTCCACCTACACGTCTCAGAGTTACGGGCGCATACGTTGTGACTTGGGTCTTGTCGTACTTTGTAGGGGAGGCCAAGCCGCGCTTGTTATGGGCTGAGGTTACCACTTAACACCAGGTGGGCCGTCAGCTCGTTCTGTAACTGTATTACATAACAAAAAAAAAATGTACAATAGGATGCACAATATCGACTAGGTTGAGCACCACTGACTTGTGGCTTCCGGTAGACAGTCCCATAGGAACATCTGTTTGCATCGCTGCGGTACCTCTGATGTGACTGTTATTCAACTCTAGTCCTTAAGTTTTAGCCTTAAAGTATAATTTTCCGTGAGCATCTTGGTAGAGTTAGCAATTGTAGATTCAGTTTCCCAATAGTTGACCTGGAAGTTCATTTGTATTGCTCCTGGCGATGAAGTTTAATATAGTTTGTGGTTTTGAATTCAGATTATATGAGCAGTAAGTTGGTAGAGCTAGTAGGTGAAGGAGAGACTTTCTTCTCTGACATGGTACCGGAAAGTTGTAAATAAAAATGCATATGCAGAAAAACATCCTGTGAATTCAGTGCACATCTTCGAGTCACCGGTTCTGCCGAACCAGTGTGGTGAAAGGATTGTAAGTGCGCCTCAAAGAGGCTCCTTTCGTGCACTCGACACATGTCTTCGAATTTTTAGTTCTAGGACATGTCTGTTTCCTCACGATGTTTTCCTTCACCGTTTTGAGAACTTGGTATTGCGCACATAAATCTTTCAATCGAAAAACTCATAGGTGCACGTCGGGATTTGAACCGGCGACCTCCGGTTGAAACTCGGGGGTCAGTACCACTAGACCACCACGCTGACTCGAAGAAGAAGAAGAAGAAGAAGTGCACATCTGAATTCATAGGATGTTTTTCTGTCTGTTTCGGCTTTTTTCAGGCCGCCAGAGTTATTCGCTTGCATAGTATATTATTCTAGCATATCCTAGAATCTAAAAATGTAAGTAGACGGAAGTAAACTGATCAGTAAGATTCACACACATTTCAGGCAAACCACTTTGCCATTATCGCCGTAAAAGCTTGGACTACATTTATACGACGTCATTCGGCTAGACAGAAGTAGAAAAACCGTTCAAGAAAATTAAATGCAGGATGTCGGGCGGCACTAAAAAATAGATCTGGAATGACCACAAAACTTTAACGTGAACACGTCTTTGAACCATTGCGTAATAATAAGAGTTGAGTTACTTGGTTACGGGAAGATCCAAGTCGTACTATTTCGCCCATATCATACCTTAATTTTGGTGCGTTATATGAACACGTTTCGAATAAATTATGAAACGAACAAATGGCCTACCTGACGTTAAGTAATAAATTCAGTTCAAGATAAAAACAATACGACTTAGATTATATATACAATAATGATATAAATAATAAATAAATAAATAAAAATATTGGAGGACATTTCACCCGTTGCCATCTAGCCAAAGTAAGCTAAGTATAGCTTGTATCATGGGAACCAGACAACTGATATAATTCTTATCTTTTTTTGTAAATACATACATATAACACCCAAACACAGACCAAACATCAATGTTCGTCACATAAATGTTGGTCTTGGGTGGGATTCGGACCCATGACTTACAGCACAGAAGGCAGGGTTACTATTACCAACTGAGCTGTGAGGCCAGTCTCGATATGCATCAAGTCGCATCGTATCGCGCCTGTAACTCTGAGATGTGAAGGTGGAATTTCTCTTGGGCCTGTAATTTTACCGGCAACCACACATTTCAAAACGAGATCACAGTACTCATTGCGAATGCATTATTGCTTGCCGAAAGAAACAATTATGATGATTGTACTCCGCAGATGGATTTAGCACAAGTTCATCCTGTCGTCCTACCCACATTAATTCCTCTAGCAACTTCCTCTAGGGAGTGTGTCTGTTTTCATAATCAAGTCGTAATATTATTCTTAAATAACTTAAACATAAGTAAAGTCAATGTAAAAGTAGATCCACAGGTTACAGGTTAACCTAGGAAACAAAATAATGTCAGTAACTTTCAATACTGAGCCCAATAATGCAAGAGCCTTTATAAGCACCCACTGTACGCATCCTGAATAACTTACTGATATGAAGGTGACGATAAACTTCGCTACTGTGAAGACGTATTCACGTCAAAACCCAAGAGCATCAGCATCAAACACGTCACTTTTGTTCAAGCCCTGCATCCTTTACATTAAATAAGTAAAAAATTCGGCGCTAAAAAGAACAGTCTATTACTAGTACAGCATGTCATCGACGGTTCATTAAAATGGGATGACTTAACACAAACTCTTCATTGATAGCTTGGACGCAGGTTTGAACCGTGCCATTGTAAACCTTATTGCAATGTACGATGGGCGGTTTCATCGGATCTTTTACAATAGCGTTTCATTCCACGGAATCCATTGATAAGTTGCTACCAGTGTTACCGGCTCTCACGAGCCCTCGGAACTTCCTAATGGTCAAGGGTTTGAACGGTATAAGAATGTTAATGGAAAATACTTGAGTCGTTTTTGTGCAGTGTGCATTCTGCAGGCATTTTTATAAATGTTTGATTATGTTATTTATCATAAAAATATTGATTATATAAATATATGATAGATAGATAGACATATAAGAATATTTAAACCATAACGACAAATACGTGGTGAATTACTTGGTCGTAATAAATTCATTTTTCAGAGTTTACACCAACTATATTATTTTTGAAAACCTCAGTTCAAATTAGAAGTAAAAAGAGAGAATAAAAAAATATGACTATGACATTTGGCTATTCCAATTATTCATTGCAAATAATCAGCGGCTATCAACTCCCCACTTTTCATTTCTACTTATTGCCATGGATAACCAAAACCAAGTAACCCACAGAAAATGCCCTTTTTTTAAAATAAGGTATGCAGAAAGCATCAAGGTAATATGTACTGATAAATAACTAAGTTTTATTGGGTTGTTGGGTCCCAAGCCAAAATTTTATTTAATTTAAATTAATTTAGTATATGTATGGAAAATAAAATTCATATTATCAATTTCATTCAAGTGCCGCGTACCGAGCTTTCTATCATAAAATGCAGCTTTAGTGATAATTACTTTAATTTTCAGTAATAGGGATTTGCTTCAGATTTTTCCAAATGCATCACCGATTAGGATATTACATTATGTGGGAGACAATTTCTAAGAAATATTATCATAAAGAATATATAATAGTATTTATTATATAGATTGTATAATAGGCTGTACCTATGTTATTATATTACATACGTAAAGTCAATTAATTTGAACCCTTTGACTTCGAAACTAAGTTGAAAACCGTATTTCGGAAGCCATCTTCTTCTCTCAGAAGCGGGCATCACAATATTCATCCACTAGCTATAGTTCCAAAAATCGACACCACTACCATATATTATTTTTTGCATGAAAGTTTTTAAAATTATCTAAAAATAGTCTTATACAAAATTACAGTAAATATATACTGATATTCTATCGTATTTGAATACGACAGAATATCAGTAGACTTTATTAGTTGAACTCGGACATTAGACCACAGACATTTTCTAGATTTAATTTCAACGGAAAGCTAGATTAAAATTTTCAAAAGCGTGAGAAAAAGTTTCAGGTGCAATAAAAACGGTAATAATTTACAGCTACCTATTACTAATGGCGCCGTATAAATTACAGATTAGATGCAGAATTTAATGGTTTGATGGCACTTTGTCGATTCTGTTTCAAATAAATTAATCGAGGCTGTTTTTGTTGACGTCGGCGACACCGTATCAATTTCAATTTTCTAACATCGTTTGTCTGATATTTGTTGGGGTTATAACAAGTGTTTGAACTGAATTTAAAAGTAGAAAGTTGAAAAATTTAGTAAGTTATTTGCCAATTCCGCTAATGAAATTTCGAGATGGCTTCCAATTTAACTTGCACTAGACACTTTCAGTTTTTCGAGGTTGAATTTGGTTGACTCACTTTTGAATGGTCATATGGATTGATAATATAACAATACCAGCTTTTACCAGCAGCTTCGCCCAAATGTTAAGTGGCATTAACTCAATTTTTCTATCCGAGGTCGCTGGTTCAAATTTGGGCGTGCATCGATGAGATTTTTGCTGCAAAAATATTTGTGTGCAATAACATGTTTTGAAAAGTTGTAGGCAATTGTTAGTAAATCAACATCACGTAGAACTAAAAATTCAAAGCCCTTTGACTCTAATGATCAATGATTAACCGGAAGTCGTGGCAAACTGAAGGCTCGTTCACTCTCGCTTGTCTAGAGGTAGCATGTGTCCATTATAGTGGTATTATTATGAGGTATTGTTGGTATTACATATCTCTATAATACCTTTTCATATAAAGAATATATGTAATAAATTAAAAAGAATATTTCACATCACTTTAAGGGATGTTTTCAGTTGACAGGTCCTCGTAAACAAACGTAAAAAATTACTCCAAATGAGTCAAGTAATTACTATTGCTGTCATACCTAATAAAAGTAACTGTTCTTAAATATTTCAAAATGTAAACGATATTTAAAAATAACATATAGCAGTTTTCGAAAACATCCTAAAATCGATGAAAGCTAGTTGAATACTAAAGATGCTTTATTAGAGAAAGACAGATATATTTCCATCGCCACAGCTTGGAGTGGGCCGAGCTACGGTCGCCTGCGCAAACGCCGGCTGTCGAACAAGTATTTTCTTTCTAATGATGGCAAAATAGGCAAAATAATCGATAAAAAACTATGCACCGATGTGTGATATGCATTGATTAACTAGGCTCAGTATCTTTCCAAAAGTTTTTACGTATCTTATTAGAATGTTTTCTGTGTTACTCTTTATTCTAGTAGGAATCGTACCACGAAACAATTAGAAATATTTTACAGGTTGGAAGTTTTGTTCAATTGTGTTAGCTCGTAATATGAGCCACAGTGAGGCTGTGGGAGTGTACCATGCACTCACTCACACAGGCAGTGAGTACAGCCTCCTGGCTCCGCGTCGCACACCACTGCGCTACGCTCTGTCTCTACGCGTACGAACACAGCGCCACTCAGTCCACAACACAACCTCCTCTACTGCACTCACGCGCACCTAAAAAAACGCGATCTATCGATCTTTTTTGAATTTAAAATACGTTTCGCAGTTAGACAGACTCGGTGTCTCCAGCGCGTAGATAAATAAAAAAATATATGATATTGTAATTAATTTAACATGTTATAAATAATGTAAATATAAATGGGCGTTAATCAATTTGTGTTTGGATATCGTACGGTAATTGAATGTAAATATATTAATCAACTTGTGACGTTTATACGGTGTGGTGTGAGCTTGGCGATGTGGTCGGCTGTGGTTTTGAACTTTGGTTGAGTTTGTGTGAGTCTGTGCTTTGGGTACGGATTCCCACATACCATTATGGAACGACACCAAAATGGTATGGATGTGTGGGTAGGTAAGGGTACATAAGTTTTTTTATAGTTTGTAAACAAACTTTTTTTTAAGTTATAGTGGTATTCTTCCCCATGGAGGGTCGGATAGGGTTTGAACAGGCATCAAACTTATCGATAAGTACGCGTGACCTTATGTTTTGAATATTGACGTTTCCAAGCCATTTCTTTATGAATTCTATGGAAATAAAGTTTTTGACTTTGACTTTGACTTATTACAGCTTTAATTGCTTGTTTCTATTTTCATCGTTTTTATATTATTGATTTGTTTAATCGAGCGTTCATAATTTCATACTTAAATAGTGAGAGATGTTATTAACGGAATTAAATGAAAGTTTATTAAGTTTATACCTTTAATATAATGTACGATTCTTGACAGAAATAAATTTCGATTAATTAGAAACTTATTTATGATTAGGTGAAGACATATAGGATTGGCTAGATTTCAGACCAAAGTTAGATACACTTTGCTACGAATTATTTAATTAAAAATATTGTTAAGTCGAACCGATTGACTTCCTATTAAAGTGATTAGTTGACTGACTAAAATATTTGTTAAAGTATAATATATTTTTGAACTATTGTTGTTTGCTTATTATGTTTGTACTTGGTAAATTATTTCAATAGAATTTTCACTATTTCGAATTTATACAACTCAGATTTCAATATGATGTTGAACTTTTCATATTAAGCTAGTAAAATATTTGTCTATATCAATGTAAATAATTTTAAAACATTATTTCCAATAAGATTGATTGTCCTCTTATGTATAAGTTGACTCAGAGGACTAAATCTTGTCTAGTTATTAAGTACTAACATCCCTAAATTATAAGCTTTTACTAACCCTATGGACTAATGTTGTCTGATTAAAGAAATTAAATTATTATTATTATTATTATTTCTCTTCTGAAAAACATGCCTGTTTATCAAGTGGCATTTTTCAATCTGGCTTTTAAAGTTACCGTGATTTTCCATCTTTCTTTGTACCAAAACACACCACATTTCTTGTGAATGCTTTTGATTTCCATTAACATGCCTTTTATCGTACAGGGCAAGGTCGCGTGAACCAACTGGGAGGGTTGTTTATAAACGGCCGACCTCTACCCAGCCACATCAGGCTGAAGATAGTGGAGATGGCAGCGGCTGGAGTCCGCCCCTGCGTCATCTCGCGTCAGCTGAGGGTATCGCACGGATGCGTCTCCAAGATCCTCAACAGATACCAGGTAAGAATGAGCTGAACCCTTTGATTGTAGATTTCGTTTCGGCAATTCATTATCCTGCTGTACCCTAGTTGAGGATAATTTAAATAGCGACTGTAGTAACTCTTTCTAGAGCCGAACTGTATTGCACTCTGATACTTTTTGTTTAATTAGAACGTGTAGGTATATGCAGTGTTCGTCAGGGAAGTACTACCACCATACCATTACTGTCGTCAAGCTCTAACGCTGGTGTATTTCGCTTGAAAGTTGTGGGTGCCGGTGATATTTAAGGCACATACATAATAGAAATAATCAAAACTTCAAGTCTCTGGGTGACTTCGACTGTGAGTTCTGAACTTCTGTGTAGCATTCCATGTGTCGCAGGTGGCAAGGACATACTGATATATAACACAAACATCCAAGACCCGAAACTAATATGATATCGAACATGGCTGCCCTGGCCGGGAATCGAAGCTTTGCAGGTAGAGTTACAACTAATACTAATTTAGCTACAATATTTTTGAGCCGAAATAATCTCAGTAACAATATTTAACAACTCCTGTGCCTATTTATTATAATATTGAGTTTAAATGGCGAATAATTTGAAAGGGCGTTAATATCTTACCATTTCTAAACATAATCATTATCTTGTAAACGATCCGTTTAATATCAGATTTCAATTCTTGGAATTAATAAACGGATAACAGTAATTTAATAAACAGGAGTTAAGATAGTCAAAATATTTCTTCACTTGGAAAATCAAAATTGGATTGTTAGTTAGTGGAATTGTTAGTTCAACGTATTTTGGGAATATTATTAAGCTATATCTTTTTATAACTATAGTAATAACTTTAAGCGTTTTTGGACTATATCCTAATTTTCATCAAAAATGTTTACATCCTTATCAGAAATATATATATTTCTTTTTATCTAATTATATTGAAGGCATATTATGAATTGTAGTGTCTGTTGGTTTGTTCATCTCTCACGCAGCGACGGAACAAGGCACACACGTGAATTGTATAGAGATAGGGTGACTTTGACTACTTTTATCCTGGAAAATGCGATGTGGTGAAATGAATGTCTATTTAGATATTTATCTACCTAATACTATAGACACCTGAAAGATCTGAAATAACACATAGGTTTCTTTCTAGTCCTGGCACCGAGCACATTTGAACAAAAATCTGGCTTTTTAGGACAAATGCGTTGCTATCTACAGATTTATGTCCCTTTAAATTTATATTCACTGGTGAAACACCAATTTGTAACTGAATACACTTTATTTCAATTATAACAAGGAAAGACTTACAGTAAAAAACCGACGTATCTATTAAGATAAAAGCAAGAAAA
The DNA here is from genome assembly GCA_947359385.1 of Chesias legatella. Lineage (NCBI taxonomy): Eukaryota > Metazoa > Arthropoda > Insecta > Lepidoptera > Geometridae > Chesias > Chesias legatella. Next base: position 494,191 of record OX375784.1, on the reverse strand, counting down.
AATGCAATGTTGAATTATCTCATCCATTTCAATCATTGGAAGCCGACATATTTAAAACTGATATTAATTTCTCGAAACTGCTGTATGTGTAGGTTGTAACCATACCAGACGTTTGAACTAGGATTCTAAAATAAGTGATTTATTTTCATTTCTTTGGAATTATTTATGGTGCAAACTCCCGGAATAACGCATACAAAGAACGCTTTTACCTTTAAAAATAAAAGTAGAAACGTAAAGCCCACGTACTATTCTTGCTTCGATAGATAAATATAGGTTTTGCTATCGCAACACCTATCACCTTTATATAGTATCTTTTGTGAACACGCTGTTTTGTTCTGCATTGGCTTTTTACCTAAACACATCCACGTAATTTACTCGTAGTATTATCTACTTTAAAGGCTCATATTGGCTTACACTTCGCCGAGACGTATCCGGGCCGGAGACCGCCATGATTAAGACGAAATTTTAGGGCTTAATTCATATGCATTAGCGGTTAATAATTATACTGCATTACCACTAATAGTCGAAGAACAATGCTAGTCGAGTCGAGGTGAAAGGATTTTAAATCGCCTTAAAGAGTAATCGTGCACTTATGTCTGCGAATTTTTGATCCCAGGATATGTCAGTTTCCTCACGATGTTTTTCGTCACTGTTTTGAGAACGTGGTATTGCGCACATAAATTTATAAGCGAAAAAACTCATTGGTGCACGTCGATATTCCGGATTGAAACTCGGGTTCAGTACAGCCCTCACTCCCTCTGTACTTTTTGCTATATTAACTACGCTTGATGTAGTTAAAAAAAACACAGCTGCTGTGTAACGTCACATAAAAATCAACGAAGATTCGTATTGGATTGATATTTAATATAAATTGACCTCTTATTTCCCCTTGTCTCTCTGTAATGTGTTTCTTACGAATGGCAAGCGGCAATATTTTTGTAACTTAACTATTAAAGGTTTGCCTGATGTCAAGCAGTATCCTCATCCCATAAAAACGATCAATGAAGGTGCTTGAAGGTGCTTTGCTGATAATGTCAATGTTTTAAAACACAACACAGATACATCTATGCTAATAGATACTTTCCCAGCTAAACATTGCGCAAGGAGCAATTCTGAAAAGACTCGCTTTGTTTTACAAATGTTTCCTTGCTGTCTCAAAATAAATAGCTTAGAAACATCAATCAGTCAATTTAATAATAACAAGATACTACTACAAGATACTATGCTGAATCTAGCGCTTGTTGACATCTATCCGATCTTCCCTCCATGGGAAAGAATAACGCTACGGCCTCGATCCGGATCGGAGCCGGCACTGTGAGATGTATATCATCGTATCTTCATTAGGTACGTGTATGGCCGCCTACATCGGTCAATCGGGACAATCGCCATTGATACAGTCCAGCGGAGCCTGAAGGTCCGTTTTCACCACAATAATAGTTGTAATAGCATTGTCTCGTTCAGGAAACGTTTCTCCACGGTACTTCTACAAACTGTTAAACTTTTCTGTGTTTCTATTCAGTAGTTTTGATCGAATGCATAAATGCGTATATTGCTAAAATGGAGCAATAATGGCGTAGATATCGGTGTCTAGACGAAGTTACGTTATCCAAGTCTACTGTGGAGGTACTTTAGCTTAACTTATTTTTGATGGAATTTAATGAACAATTAATTAATGAGATAAATAGATTAAAAATTAACATACTGAAATAAAAGTTAAACTTAGTGAGTACTAAAATATGAATTGTATAAGTAAATCAGTATTAAAAAGAAATGTTTGTAGCTCAGCTTATTAATATAAAAACAATGAAAAAAAACTACAAAATATACATTCAACATTTAATAAAAACATATAACGCATTAGGTTAAATACCAAATGATAAAAGCTAGCATAAAAAACCTATAGCAGTTTAATTAAGGTGAAATGCTTAAAGATGCTTTGTGGTATCCAATACCTAAAAAAAAGTGTGTCAAAGATGAAAAACGTTTAAAAATTAAATCCAACCACACTAAAGTTGGAACTGTATTTGTCTGCCTAGTAGGTAAGTGACCAATCAAATCGAAAAACACCTCAATTATAAAAATTTAACTTATTGTTGCAAATTAAATTGTTTGTGGCTACCCACAGTCGCCATATTGGACCTGTAGTACTTTATCTCTAATATTGTGTTCGAGACAAACCCAGCGACACCTGAATTATCAAAATCATCTTGATGCATTTAGGCTACAGATAATTAAATAAATAAATAAATAAATATTGGTGAACATTTTACATGCGCCATCGAGCCCCAAATAAGCAAAGCCTGAACTATTGGAATCAGACAACTAAATAAATATATATAAATAAATAAATATAGATGGACATTTCTCACAGCGCCATCTAGCCCCAAATTAAGCTAAGCATAGCTTGTATCATGGGAACCTGACAACTGACATAATACTAATACACCTTTTCTGTAAATACGTATCGTGCATATAATACATATTAACACCCAGACACAGAACAAACATCAATGTTCGTCACATAAATGTTTGTACTGGGTGGGAATTGAATCCACAACCTACAGTGCAGAAGGCAGGGCATTTACTACCAACTGAGCTGTGAGGCCAGTCAGTTCAACTGATAGAATACATACATACTTTTTGTGAATATGTATATATGTATACACCCAGACAAAAAAACATCGTATTTTCGTCACACAGTGTGTGTCCTGGTTGGGAATCGAACCATGACCATAAAAAGCAATACAACATGGGTCCTCCCCTACTTAGATAAAATAAGAACCAAGTCGTATCGTATGCGTCCGTAACTCTGAGACGTGAATGTGGAATATGCCAGCTATTTCACCGGCTACCACATTCTTTCAATCCGAAACACGTAAGGCAAATGCATTCCTGCTTGGCAGCAGAAATGGCTATGGTGGCAGTACTTCCCCATACGAACTTGGCATAAATTCTACTGCTACTAATAGATAGTTACCTAACAGACAGTTTTCTATAAATAAGTGGACATTACTTAATACTATTTGTGCCATCTTTTCAACACACGTGTCTTTCGGTCTTCCCATAATGTCGTTTCGCCACGATAGTAACTCGAATCTCTGCTCGAATACAGGACAGAGTCGGTTCCGTATCTTCGTTGGTTATAAATCATCCTGCAAAGTGAAGGGTCTCGGGTTCAATACCCAGCCAGGACAAACATATGTGCTATGAGCATTAAATTTGTTCTCGTGTCTTGGATATTTGTAAGTGTTTATGCCACCTATAACACAGAATGTTAGTGCCAGAGTGGAAATGAAAACGCTAATTATTCAAAATTTCATAGATCTTTATGTTAATTAAAACTCTTTTGTGTAGGAGACGGGATCGATCCGGCCGGGAGTGATAGGCGGCTCCAAGCCAAGGGTAGCCACTCCCGAGGTGGAAGCTAGAATCGAGGAGCTTAAACGCCAAAATCCTGGAATATTCTCCTGGGAGATTAGAGAAAAGTTGATCAAGGTAATATCAAATTTTAATGATTGTAAGCCTTTTATTCCCTGGGTGTTTTATTGAATACAATTGTAATGATTCATTTGAAAATTAATTATAAAGAAATCTTGTATTTCGGTTTGAAAGATGTGGTTTCCGATTAAATTACAGGCACTTGAGAGATTCCAGCATCACATCTCAGAAACACGGACACTTACGATATGACTTAGGTCTTTTCTTACCTAAGTAGGGACCCAAGTATATTACTTTATTATGGGCAAAGGTTACTAACAGATAACTAATAAACGTACTTTTTAGTATCCAAACACAGAATAAACATATTTATTGGTTGGTCACACAAATGTTTGTCCTGGTGGGAATCGAACCTAGGACCCACAGCGCAGAAGGGAGATACACTATCAACTGATTTTGGAAGCTACAGCACTATTTTAAATTAGTTTAATTCCTAGTTTAAGTGACAGTATTAACGCCAAGAAATTTAAATATAAATAAATGATAATTATTTTAAAATTTGAAAGAAAGTAGGTACTTATAAGAAGAGTTATTAGTTAAGCTTATTTAAAATCTTTATTCTTAATTTTTTTTACCTTATTTCATACGGGCACAGGACTAAATGTGATGAGAGCTTTATCAAAATAAGTAAAAAGATCTCAACTGTTAAACATAACATAGTACTATTTATACCTGTGTTTTTTTAATAGCGACTATTATTTTCCGCATTCATTCGAGATACGGATTCTCGCTTTTGTTGTCAAAGTGAAGAATTTTCCTCTTAGTCACCTCACATAAAAACTTTTCAACGAGGCAGTAAAAGAAAATCGTACTGATTTTACGCAAAATGGCGCATAAAGAATGCGAGTAAACCTTCATGCGATGGTATTTCGGCATTCATTTTGAATGCCTTTCATAAATAAAAATCTTACATAAGCCTTTGATAAATAAATTAAAAAGACCCTTATAGCGAACATTTTTTTGTTTAAAAGTATTTTTTTTCTCTTATTCAGATTAAGAAAGACATCAAAATAATTCTGAAGGCCAACTGATTCTATTCATCATGTTGAAAGTTGATAAAAAAATATATGAATTGAATATACGTCAGCCTAGCGATGCTATAAGATTTATAGCAGACTGAACATTTTCGAAACAGCGTAGGAAAACATCTTGAGTAAACCGAAATATCCGTGTAAGTCGTGCTGTTCATAATGCATCAACACAGGCCCACTCTTGATAAGCGATAATGTTTGGGCTTCACATTGCAAGTCCAATGCGGAATTAGCTTTCACACAAATTTGATTCTTTTGTTCCAAAACTATTTCGCGTTACAGCGCTGCAACATTTTGAACTAACTAGCTTTTTGCTTTGTATTTTCAAGTCTTTTTACGGATGAGCAACCAGTGTAAATTCAAATAGATACAAGATACATATGCAGAAGTGTGCATGCGTATATAATACGTTAGTTAAACGTCCTAATAATCGGTTTTTTTACCAATCCTGATCGATCCGCGGAGAAGAAAACATCACTTGGCTTATTAACAACTTAAACTGAATATCAGGACATCTCATAATTAAATACCTACATGACCCTATCTGACACATTAATCTGAGCAGTCCCAAGCTTCTGACAGCGGCTGATACCAGTTTATTCGCCAAGCTGAAAGCCTCCAAAAAGTTCTGAAACTTGAAAAACTGAGTTTATTTGCTAAGTTGAAAGCATTTGGAAATGTTTGAAATTTTCGTCAGAATATTCAGCCACTATATTGCCTATTCGTGCTTGTTTTGTAAGAAAACCCGTCTGAGTTGTGACTATGGTTCAATAGTATGTTGATTGCGTATTGTTATTGTACAAGAGACTGCACGCGTTTCCAGGAGGGCGTATCGGACCCGCCTAGTATATCTTCCATCTCGCGGCTGCTTCGAGGGGGATCCCGCGACCTCGACGGCAAGAAGGACTACACCATTGACGGCATTCTTGGAGGTGAGATCAAGGACGTTCCTAAATAAACAGACATTTGCATCCTTACTCGCATACCACTTAAGTTCGTCCGGGGAAGTACTGCCACCATGCCCATTTCTGCCGCCAAGCAGTAACGCACTCGCGTTACTGTGTTCCGGTTTGAAAGGTGTGGTTGCCGGTGAAATTACAGGCACACGAGACATTCCACCTACACGTCTCAGAGTTACGGGCGCATACGTTGCGACTTGGGTCTTGCCGTACCTCGTAGGGGAGGACCCAAGCCGCATCGCTTGTTATGGGCTGAGGTTACCACTTAACGCCAGGTGGGCCGTCAGCTCGTTCTGAAACTGTATTACATAAAAAAAAAACCACATACCTAGACATATTGTAAATTATATGTAATTAGTACAATGTAGAAGCCATAATATTTGTGGCAAGCTCGTCCGGGGAAGTAGGTGAGGTTGCCGGTGAGACCACGGGCACATGAGACATGGCCATGGGCAAATTTTTATTGGCAAAGGTTACCGCTTAACATAAGATGCGCTATCTTGCTTGTTTGATAAATTATTGACATAAAAAAACCATCATTCAACATTATTTAATCAGAGCTGGGCCAATTATTTTTATAACGTTTTCATATATCAGCAAACAACTTTTTTTTTATGTAATACAGTGACAGAACGAGCTGACGGCCCACCTAGTGTTAAGTGGTAACCTCAGCACATAACAAGCGATGCGGCTTGGGTCCTCCCCTACTAGGTACGACAAGACCCAAGTCGCTACGTATGCGCCCGTAACTCTGAGACGTGTAGGTGAAATGTCTCGTGTGCCTGTAATTTCACCGGCAACCACACCTTTCAAACCAGAACACAGTATCGCGAATGCGTTACTGCTTGGCGGCAGAAATGGGCATGGTGGCAGTACTTCCCCGGACGAACTTGGCGAGAGTTCTACTGCTCTTGAGCTTATACAAAAAGATAAAAAGATATCCACTGCTATGCTATTTATATATGTATCATACCTTTAAAATATTAATTATTTCCGACCCTTCCCAGCCACCTTACAAAAAGCTACTAATTAGGCAAAACATTAATGTACCAAAAAAGTGTATCGGCACCGTGATAATCGCTTCCTAGCCTTTATCAACAAAGAGTAAACAATAAATCAATAAATATAGAAACATCCCATTCAAATATCATAAGTTCAGAACACACTTCCGACCACAACATTGCACACTCAAGTTTCGCAATGCGCCCGCGCAACCATCAAAGCGTTCTCGCGCGGGTCAAAAAATCAATTTCCGCACACAAATCTTACATCGTCATTGTTGGCATTTGAAATATAGGACCTTCGGACACATTCGGAGGCTTTTAAACGGCCGGTGCACTTTGTCGGGCAACAGCAGAGGTGGCGGAATGCCGACAGACAAAGACGACCGCGAACGCCCGCGGTGTCTTTCGATAGTGCTGAAATTGATACAATCGATGTAAACATGTTTTAAAATCGAGGCAGACAATAGACAATTGATGTATACATTGGTTGTCCTGTTTGTGCTATTCATGTATTTTGTCACTAGCTTTAATTGTACTTTGTCGGTATTGCCTTGCTCGGTCAGAATACACGCCCGTTCGTTCATTGGTCAGTTGGTTATTGGCGGTTATTAAATAACTGGTATTTCATCGGAATTGTTAACGTAACAACGAGTTATTGTAAAGGTTCAGTTTAGAAGCCGTGATTGGCCATTGTATTATATTTTGATGAGATTGAGCAAACCAATAGTTACAAAATTTGCTGATCTTTGAAATAATAAATGAGTTCGTGATAAACACATTTAATCATATATTTTCAAACTTAACTGCAATAAAGCAGGGACTAATTGTTTATCTAGTTTATTTATAAACAAGCTGAAATTGTATCAACAAAAATCCTAAAAATATGTTTAAAAAACCTGTAAGTTTTATTTCATTAGTGTAATTATCAAAGTCAAAGTCAAAACTTTTATTTCCATAGAATTCATAAAGAAATGGCTTGGTAACGTCAATATTATTCAAAACATAAGGTCACAAAACTTATCTAACCTAAACTTATCTTATCAAAACTTAAGTTTGCTCAAACATCAGGTAACTTTTATACGAATATTCTGCTAAACGACTCTTTATAGGTTTTCTCAACACATCAACAAACAAAACGACAATTTCCCAAGCTTCAAAGCCATTACTGGTAATGTACTTTCACACTGCTCCACAGTGGAGCAAAACAAAGCATGGAAGATAAAATCTCACATTTGTTTAATAACATCAGTCTGTCGTTAGAATCAACTAATGCCTTGGTGGGCGAGACCATTATACAGCGATGAAGCAATCGTATGAGTCGCGACTCTAGTTTGTAGATGGAGACTGAGATGATAAAATATATGGGAATGAAATTGCTGTACTATGCTACAGAAAGACATCTCAGCGGAACTCTAATTATATCTCTGAGAGATTTATTTCCTGTCCGTCGGTTAAGGCTAACTGAACATTTAATACTTGTTGCGATTTTTCATATAATATTCTATTCAAGTGAAAGGATTTTAAGTGCGCCTCAAAGAGGCTCCTTTCGTGCACTGGCCACATGTCTTCGATTTTTTGTTCTAGGACATATCGGTTACCTTACTATATTTTCCTTCACCGTTTTGAGGACGTGGTATTGCGCACATAAATCTTTCAATCGAAAAACACATAGGTGCACGGGATTTGAACCGGTGACCTGCGGATTGAAGCTCGAGGTCAGTACCTCAAGACCACCACGGTCTCATATAATATGTGTGCGTATAACGTGCCGAATGATTCCTCTTTTTTCATGTTAGATGCGCATTAAAATATTTACTTGTTTCAAACTTTGACTTGTTTAATGGATTTTTATTCATGTGGGTAATTTTACATATCGTCTTAAGGTCTGATCACATCGGAGTATTCAATAAAAACCCTCCAAAGTGAATTCACAGTACAGTAATATTATTATATCCCGATCACACGGATGTTACAAATGATTTCAATAAAAATATAAGACGTTTGTTTATAATTAACTCAAATTTCATCCAGTACACAAATCAAAACAATGTTACATATTTCCAAATTCAAAATTTGAAATTAATTTCTAAATAATTCTCATATTATAATTAATGAAACTAAAACTTTATTTCTATTTTACTGAGAATAATTATGCTACTTTGGAAGTACCAACCACTTTAGAGGTTTTATATCGTTAACAGTATCCTTATTTTTCATATTTCCATGATTAATATTTATATTTTCTTATTAATACTAAAATTAATGTTAAGTACCAATTAATAGCAACGTACTATCAGGGTACATATACCTTTACTCATTTTATGTATTGCAAATGTGGTCTTTTAATTTGAATCTTAACAAATCATGGAATTTTGTATCTGAATGTTATCTTCGAGTGCCCCAAACATTGAAAACTTCCGACAAAGAAGGGGCGGAGTGACGAGTGAATAGCCAGTAACCAGCGTAGTTGAATTTCATAATCATCGTCATCGAATTCAACATCAATGCGACAACATCAGCGTACAATTTTAAATTTGTATCATTGCATATTTGGCTATGTGGAAACTGTCAAAGGACGCAAGAAAATTATTTATATTTCTTCTAGATTCATGTTGTCTTTGAGATAATTAGGTAACCTGCTTAGATTTCTAAGACATTTTTTTAAAGAAAGTCGATGTTTAAGACTCTTGAGAGAGTTTTTTTTTGTGTAATCTAATAAATAAATAAATAATGGTGGACATTTCACACAGCGCCATCTAGCCCCAAAGTAAGCTAAGCATAGCTTGTATCATGGGAACCAGACAACTAATATAATACTTATATACTTTTCTTTTGTAAATACATACATATAATACATATTAACACCCAGACACAGAACAAACATCAATGTTACAAATGTCACATAAATGTTTGTCCTGAGTGGGGATCGAACCCACGACCTACAGCGCAGAGGGTAGGGTTACTAACCAACTGAGCTATGAGGCCAGTCAATCTAGTTACGGAACGAGCCGTCGGCCCACCTGGTGTTAAGTGGTAACCTCGGCCCATAACAACTGATGCGACTTCGGTCCTCCCCTACTAGGTACGACAAGACCCAAGTCGCATCGTATGCATCCGTAACTCTGAGACGTGAAGGTGGAATATCTCATGTGCCTGTAATTTCACCGGAAACCACACCTTTCAAACCGAAACACAGTAACGCGAATGCTTCACTGCTTGATGTAGAGATGTAGGTACCTTTTTAGTTTTTTATTGTATGCATGTTAATATTATATCAACATTACCTATTATGTTGGATTTGCCTCCAACGAACCATTTTCCAGAAATTGCGGATAATCTCAGATCGACTGAACTGAAATTTGGAAACTATTTGTATAACCAAATCAAAGCACTAGAGTTGTCTACGTAATTATTTTAGAAGTCCTTCAGTGGAATTAGTATTAGCGTTGGGTATTCGAAACACTTGATTTAACTTTGAAACAATTACTGCGTCTAAAATTGAAGCCAAATGTAAATTTACGATGAAATTTGGATAAACTGTGTAATTTTTATTGTTAAAAATATGTATTTTGAACACTAAAATTGTCTGATGCAAGAATTTTTAACCTATATGGTGATAGTGTTCAAGGCCTGATCTGAAGTCCAGGGTGAGAATATTTCGTTTATAATATGAATTGAACAAATCTGAACGGACAATCAAATATCTAGGCGTTGCAATTATCATATATCATATTTCAATAATTTATCAATTTTAAATGTAAATAATAAATATAAAATAAAGCTTTAAAATGAGCTAAAATAAATGGTAAACTTTTGTGTAACATTGATTTCACTATACCCTAAATTCGTGAATATTTAAAAGGTTTAAAAGGAATTAAAAATCTCGCCCAGAGCTCAGATCGCACTGTGAGTGCTTTCTGCCTTGAAACAAACCGGGATGAAGATTCAAGCTCGTCAACCACTTCAATCAAACCATGCGAAACGGACCTTCAGTAATGAAATCAAGCAAAGCAAAATTATTAATTTGTACTGCACATAGAATATGTGGAAAACGATGACAGATGTATTAGTTAGCGTTAAAACTATGCAGCGGTCATATCCTGTCCAACTAATGAAATTTTTCATTCAAAAATGTTAATTATTAAAAGTAAGGTAAATATTAAAATCTAAAATTAAACAAAATTTTGTTAAACGTGCTAATACAGTGAACAACGACTTAAATATAGTCGAATAATACCTAATCGGTACATATTATCCTGTATGAAATAATGTAAATAACATTGAAAAAAAAATGTAATGAAAGAACGAAAAGAAAATTGTGTGGTTAAGTCAACCATTTGATTTTAAGCGGTAGCCTCTACTCATAACAAAAGCGTTACGTCTTCGATTCCTCCCCTACGTATGGGAAGTCCACGTTGCATTATATTGCATCCATATTTCTGAGATTTGCTGGTGGAAAGTCTCAATTGTAATTTCACCGGCAACCACGCCTTCAAACTGGAACACAGTAATAAGTATGAGTTACTGCTTGATGGCAAAAATAATCAATTCTGCGTCAGTGTCCCGCAAGCTTAAACCCTCACAACAATATTTCCGAGAAGCTTTCATTCGTTTCACAGATTACTGCATAGTTTTTATAATTAATAAATAATAATAATAATATTGATGGACATTTCACACAGCGCCATCTAGCCCCAAAGTAAGCTAAGCATAGCTTGTGTCATGGGAACCAGACAACTGATACAATACTTATATACTTTTATTTTTTACGTCATCCTCTGTCAAACTCCAGAACTGCAATACAATTTGACCCTTACCTTATTAAAGCATGGTTAGATGGAAGTGGCATCGCCTTGCGACCATCGCTCTAATTCAAATTCTAGTAATACAAGTATTAGGCCTTACATCTCTAAAATATATATTTCTTTATTAATACTAGGGAAATCTTTTTAGAATAATATTTGTTCGCTACGCCCAACGCATGCTCCAACTGTGCTCAATTGTAAACTAAACCAAACAATTTTATACAACACTCAGGGCCTCTTTAAACAATTCTCTACTTACAACCACAATCATCTTTAGTTTCAATTTATATTTTAGATTTTTATAGTTTTGTTGCAAATTTTAAGTATGTACTTCCATTTATATTATTATTTTAAATGACTGTTTAATATTATATTGTGTTTAATTATTTTTATTTTTTGGCAATAATACGTTTGTAATGTTTGTATGCTCACATAGCAGAATCTAGTGACCTAATTTTAAGCCCTACCATCATTATGTATACCTAGGTTCACAAACAAAAATAAATAAATGAAATCAAAAAGCACAAAAAAACAAGAAAAAGTAACAGCAACTCAACTAACGCCCAAACCCGCTAATCCGGCCATATGTTACCATCGAAACGAACCGCTGAAACAAAGGCCGGCCCGCCGCGCCGCGCCGCGCCGCGCGCCCTTTTAATGAACCCAGATTATGAAGGTGTTAAAGCACCGCTCCCTTTCAACTCCCAAATTATTGCGCCGGCGGTCTTCACGGGGTCGCATTTCGGCAAACGAATTCTTCCGTCCCTTTCTTATGAAAATAGGGCTGCCAATTCAGAGAACCATTTGCAACCTACGTTTTAATCAAGAGAAACATACTATCCATAGTCACATTACTATTAAAAATCCGAAAATACGTCTGTATTTGATTTAATAAAAATAAGTTTGAATCAGTATTGATAAATTTTGAAAAATTATAAATATATTATGATTGCTGTTACTTTTATCTGAACACCATGCGAACAAAGTTAGACACTAGTAAACTATAATGTTTTTATTTTAAAACCACTCAGAAGTCTTCCGACATTGCTTATCGGCTGTTATAACCTCTGAATCAATGAAAAGTGCCCTTCCAAAGATCCAAATCCTCAATTAATTATAAGTCCCTTAAACATCAATCTTATTCTGTGCCTAACATCTCAGAAAAAATTGAATTAACATCATATTGATTTCCAGAAACGAGAAAGAACTTTAAGTCATTTGATGGCTGTTAATAAAGTATATACATAAAAATATCCATCTATTTGATGAAAAATTTTCAAACATAGCTGTAACTCCTCGCAAATTGTTCTGAAAATGGAAGTAATAATATTTAAATCGCCGCTGTAAAGTCCTCTTCGTAAAATTCGGAAATAAATTCTACATCTTAATAGAATTTCTTTCCGAATTTTAAGAAGAGAGACGCAAAAAGCGTTATTTGTTATCTTGTGATATTTATTAAAAATATATTTTGGGACAGTTGTACATGTAAATATAAATATTCCACAATTTTAGGTCACCGAATAATTGCTCGCATATATACGTCAGGCTCTTATTTCTGTACTTGTCGCTATTCCACAGTGAACTGAAATGCCTGACAGCCCTACAACCAACCCATAAACTCCTCTCTTCTCCTTAGAACATAAAATTCGCTTGGCGTAATGAACTTTATGACTACGTATTAAAGCATTTTTTTAGCTTGATTTGCTCGATAGCCATACGTTACGTTCAGGGTAAAAAAGACTTAATAAATCTGTCCCTGTCTCGGACGGAATTTGAGAAATGTAAATCATTTTATTACAATGCCTTGAGTTTTTTCTTGATGCCTTTGTGGTTGGATATGTTGTGGTTTAATGACTCTTAAGCTGAGGCATGTGATATACTATTTCCGTAAGTTTTGCGCTTACACTCACTTGTCCGGTCGTTTTTAAGGAAAAACAACGTTGACAGCGGTCAGTACTTAGATGGGTGACTATTAGTGATTTGATTTATTACTGATTGCTTCTTGCTTGATTGATGAGGTTCTCCTGGGCAGGCCCGTTGAATTATCTGTCCTGACTGTAACAATAGGTATTATAATACCTTACTAAATTATTCATGAAACTGGCCTCTTTTTTTAAAGCTAGTCATAGTATTGATTTTGTTTCCATATAATTCACGTCATCTTAAGGAAGACGATGTCAGTTCTTGTCTCACACTCTTCCAAGACTGTAAAAAACATATCTATAATAATTTATTCTTGAAATGTGGAAGAGACCGTGCTATATTTAAAATACAACTCTATTTCCTGTGTAACTCACACTAAATCGTACTTAGTTTCTGTAATTTAAAATTATATTTTTAAAATGTCGTGCCAAACTGAACAAAAAGGCAACGAGTTTTCCACAAATCTAAACCGGTGCTTACACATCTGACTCGAGCTTTACATGTCATAAATCCAGATCTCGACACCAAAATATTGAATGGTGCCAAAATGTCACCCGAAGAGCAAAGAGGCCGACAAAGGAGCCGCCGCTCTGGGTGTTCTTATTCCGCTCCACGCTGAGCCCCTATTTTTTCATCTCATTCAATTTTGACTTCTTTCAAAAGCTATTAATATAAGCCACATTTTTTTAAATCAGTTTTAGGCCAAAGCCTTGTATTGTTACGGCTGTTTTTTAATCTGTTTCCGTAGGATACCGCTACCGATTTATAAATGGGATCGGAGTTTGGATCTTGATTTAGCTCAGTCGAATTAAAATGTGATGTGGGTTTTTACAAAAAAAAACATTCGACTAATAAATAACGCGTGTTACAAAAAAGCGATGAAGACAAATTGCAGTAATATCATGTCAAATAAATTATAATTCTGACCATCAAAGAAGACAGTTTATTGATACCACCATGGGATTACATTTTTATAATTGATTAGTTTAAATTCTACCTGTGACTTCGTGCTTTGTTTCAACGTTGATTAATTTTGCTTGGATTCTAGTGCGTATTCTGCAGCCATTTTGTTTCATCTTTACCTTAGGTATTCACGGTTACGATTCCTCTTAAAATGACCCAATGTATTTGTTTATTACTTTATTGGATCACTACAATATTATGAAGGGTAAAACCTGATAAAGGAGTTTGTAATAAATCAATATTATAATATAACAAAGATTAGTTTTTTATATGAATAAGTTACATAACGCAGAGATGGCCAACCTTATGTTAATAAACTATATTCCTAACGAGATCATCCTACTTTGGCCCTACCTTATGTACTGGAAGATCTGAGTCGCAATATGCCTATTGAGCCTGAAACTATAAGAAGTGTGAATATTTCATGTGACTGTAATTCCACTGGCACCCACACTAATACGAATGCATTACTGCGTGGTTACACAAATAGGTATGTTGGCAGTTATTCACCTGAAAACTATCAAGCAAACAATGTCGCAACCAATATAATAAGGTCCTTAAAGGCGCGGCCCATGCTCAGACCTAGACATCTACCAATCCCTATTGCGCTCTCTTGGTAGATTAAAGCCCATTAGTTAGATTAGAGATTCAAGTCCTCGTTTGCCAATACTAGGTCAGCGCAGAAAATCTCATTCACTTTCTTTAATAGGCCGAGGTTCAGATTCTTCAGACATCGAGTCGGAGCCAGGATTGACCCTGAAGAGGAAGCAGCGCCGATCGCGGACTACCTTCACGGGGGAGCAGCTGGATGCCCTGGAGCGCGCCTTCCACAGGACTCAGTACCCTGACGTGTACACTAGAGAAGAGCTGGCGCTACAGACGGGTCTCACTGAAGCTAGGATTCAGGTAGTTATTACTACTAGTTATTTATTAGTTAAAGGGGCTACGTTGCTCGCGTCCGTAGCTGATAACCCTCTGAATTCCTACACGTGTCCCTCGGGTGGTGCAAAACGAGCAATCCAAAGTAGCAGTAGAACTTGTGCTAAGTTAAGTTAAACATGTTTTTATTAGTATAATAATATCGTATAAAGTTAAATAAATAAGTAGATGTCTTATAAAGTTTTCGCTAAAACTATTCTTATTCAAGACCAATTCATAAATTATCATTTCTAAATCACGAAAATGACACTGTTATCAGCATTATAATCAAACAAAATAATATAATATATTTTGCAAAAACAGTTACGTATGTACGGAAAATCCAAAGTAAATTTGTTTAGCCTCAAGGTGTAAACACTGTCATGTCACATCGTTTGAGCTCAGCTTCAGCTTTGTCAGTAAAGTGTAGAAGATAACATTCCACCTACTAATATGTATAATTGCGAAACCACAAAGCCTACCTTATTTATTTTTTATTACATCCATAATTTGATGCATTCATTATGAAAAGAAGTTCAACAATTGTATGTTTATATTTTACAGGTTTGGTTCTCCAATAGGCGAGCCCGCTTACGCAAGCAAACCGGTTCAAACCCAAGCCCCGGACTGGCCGGTTACTCCTCATTGCCAATGCCTCAGATACCTTGCCCATACCCTGGAGGAGAGATCCCATTGCAACATCACGCACAACATGCTGATGCGTGGCATCACCAGAAATACGCAAACTACAATCAACTGATGGCCCAGTCTCAGAATCTGAACCAAGCATTCCAAAATGCTGCCTTCCCTAGCACATCTGGAGGCGCCTTCGGCCACCTTGTACCTGGTTCTAATGGAGCACACAGCCTGATGGACCCTCTCGGCCCCCGCAATGACTACAGATACGCTAACAATGATATCTACAGCAAACACATCACCTACCTGCCCAAAGAAACAGATGGAGAAGACAAAGCGATAGGCGATGAGCCTATCGATCCACGAGAAGATGCTTTTGTAAAACCGGCGTCAGAAGATTATCCTAAAGCATTACCAGAAAACGATTACCCTAAAATTCCTGCTGACTACTCAAAAGTTTCGTCTGATCCGACTGTCACCTCCAACTGGAGTCAGTCTCAAAACTCCTTGAACATGAGTCTAGCTGGAATCTCCAGCGAGTACAAGTACATGAACGACCCTTACGCGTTTCCAAACGTACCTGATCCTCTTACACAACACAACTACCCTAATCCTCCTAATGCATCCAATAAATATTGGATTTGACAGGAGATTTTTTTAATGTTATGTTTAGATTCAATTATCATGTTTTATTGTGTATATTATTTGATTAAGTAATAATAATAGACTTACTTGAAGTGATTGTGAGAGATTACCTCTACTTTGCATTCCAGTTAAAACCAAACTAATGTAAAAAACCTTACTAAGACAGTCATTAGAATAAATAATTGATTGAATTACTTTTCTTATTTAATACTTTACTATGAATCATCTTATTAGACTCGAAAAATTCTGTTTTGAATTCTGTGTTGGAGAAATTGATACTTCAAGTCACATTTACTACTCAATTTATTTATCTATTTATATACATTTACTAATTTACATATAATACTAATCACAAAGCTGGTAGTTAAATCACTGTTGAGTTACTTCGATCACAGACGCACCAGTCTCTGCTGGCAGGACTACTATCGCGGGTATTTCATTGGCGACTATGGGTGCATCGGTAGCAATAGCGGTTTCAGTGGTAGCTTCAATGTCAACAAAACTTTCAGCTACGGGTGCCAGAGTAGATATAACAACGGGTTCTGCAATAATTTCAGTCACCACGACAGGTGCCTCAGTGACAACCGGTTCCGTAACAATCGCAACAGTCGCTGGGTTGGTCTCAATGGGAATTTCTTGTGTAATAACTGAGACGCTGTCTGCTGGTGCTACGCTATCAGTGGCACCAACTGTGGGTACGTCAGTGGTAACAACTTTAGGTTCTTCTGTGGTAGATGTAATTTCGACAGGGCTTGTGGAAGAGGCATTTGTAGCAGCAACATCAGTGGATGAAGGGATGGCAGTGGTGTCTGTGGCGGAAGTAGCAACCTCAGTGACGGGGACAGTGGCCTCAGTGATGGGGACAGTGGCCTCAGTGATGGGAGTAGCGGCATCAGTAACAGAAGTGGCGGCATCAGTAACAGAAGTGGCGGCATCAGTGACAGAAGTAGTGGCATCAATGACGGGGGCAGTGGTGTCAGTGACTGCAACAGTCACTTCAGTGACGGGGGCAGCAGCATCAGTGACGGGTGCAGTGGGGTCAGTGACTGAAACAGTCGCTTCAGTGACGGCGGCAGCAGCATCAGTGACGGGTGCATTGGCGTCAGTGACGGGGGCAGCAGCATCAGTGACGGGTGCATTGGCGTCAGTGACGGGGGCAGCAGCATCAGTGACGGGTGAATTGGCGTCAGTGACGGGGGCAGCAGCATCAGTGACGGGTGCATTGGCGTCAGTGACGGGGGCAGCAGCATCAGTGACGGTAGCGGTGGCTTCAGCGACTGAAACAGTCGCTTCAGTGACGGGGGCAGCAGCATCAGTGATGGGTGCAGTGGCGTCAGTGACTGAAACAGTCGCTTCAGTGACGGGGGCAGCAGCATCAGTGACGGGTGCAGTGGCGTCAGTGACGGATGCAGTGGCGTCAGTGGTGGAGGCAGTGGCATCAGTGACGAGAGAAACGGCATCAGTGGCGGGGGCAGTGATGTCAGTAACTGGAGCAGTCACTTCTGTGACGGGGGCCGCTGCTTCATTGACGGGCGTAACGGCATCAGTGATGGCTGCAGCGGCATCGGTGGTGGAAGCAAAAGTGTCAGTGACTGGAGCATTCACTACAGTCACGGAGGCAGCAGCATCAGTAACGGAGGTAGTGGCCTCAGTGGCCGGGGCGGTGGAATCACCGATAGTAGCAGTAGCTTCAGTGACCGGGACAGCGCCAGTAGTGACGGAGGCTGTAGTTTCATTTACTGGGGTAGCAGGTTCAGTGACTGGAGTACCGGCGTCAGTGACAGAGGCAACGGAATTTGTGATGGAGGCAGCACCATCAGTACCGGCAGCATTAGCTTCAGTGACGGGAGCAGCAGCTTCAGTGACTAAGGCAGCTGCATCAGTGACGGAAGTTATAGCATTTGTGACGGGGGCAGTAGCTTCAGACACTGCGGCCGCTCCTTCAGTTATGGAGGCAGTAGCTTCAGTGATCGAGGCAGTGGCTTCAGTGACTAGAGTAGCAGCTTCAGTGACTGAGGCAGCGGCATCAGTGATGGAAGCAGCACCATCAGTGACGGGGGAAGCAACTTCAGAAACTGCAGCAGCTCCTTCAGTGACGGAGGCAGGGGTTTCAGTTATGGGGGCAGCGCCTTCAGTGACTGGGGCAGTAGCTTCAGAAACTAAAGCAGCAGCTTCAGTGACTGAAGCAGTGGCATCCGTGATGGAAATAGCACCGTCAGTGACGGGAGTAGCAGCTTCAGAAACTGCGGCAGCTCCTTCAGTGATGGAGGCAGTGGCTTCAGTGATGGAAGAAGTGGCTTCAGTTACTAGAGCAGCCGCTTCAGTGACTGAGGCAGCGGCATCAGTGATGGAAGCAGCACCATCAGTGACGGGGGAAGCAACTTCAGAAACTGCAGCAGCTCCTTCAGTTACGGAGGCAGGGGTTTCAGTTATGGGGGCAGCGCCTTCAGTGACTGGGGCAGTAGCTTCAGAGACTAAAGCAGCAGCTTCAGTGACTGAAGCAGTGGCATCCGTGATGGAAATAGCACCATCAGTGACGGGAGCAGTAGCTTCAGAAACTGCGGCAGCTCCTTCAGTGATGGAGGCAGTGGCTTCAGTTACTAGAGCAGCCGCTTCAGTGACTGAGGCAGCGGCATCAGTGATGGAAGCAGCACCATCAGTGACGGGGGTAGCAACTTCAGAAACTGCAGCAGCTCCTTCAGTGACGGAGGCAGGGGTTTCAGTTATGGGGGCAGCGCCTTCAGTGACTAGGGCAGTGGCTTCAGAGTCTAAAGCAGCAGTTTCAGTGACAGAAGCAGTGGCATCCGTGATGGAAATAGCACCATCAGTGACGAGAGCAGCAGCTTCAGAAACAGCGGCAGCTCCTTCAGTGATGGAGGCAGTGGCTTCAGTGATGGAGGCAGTGGCTTCAGTTACTAGAGCAGCCGCTTCAGTGACTGAGGCAGCGGCATCAGTGATGGAAGCAGCACCATCAGTGACGGGGGTAGCAACTTCAGAAACTGCAGCAGCTCCTTCAGTGACGGAGGCAGGGGTTTCAGTTATGGAGACAGCGGCTTCAGTGACTGGGGCAGCGGCTTCAGTGACCTGAGCAGCAGTTTCAGTGGCTGAAGTAGTGGGTTCCGTGATGGAGGTAGAAGCTTCAGTGGTGGAGGCAGCGGTCTCAGCGGCTTGGGCAGTGGCATCAGTGATAGAATCAGTGGCTTGAGTGGCAGAGGCAGAGGCTTCATTCACGGAAGTCGCACCATCAGTTACGGGGGCTACAACTCCTGAGCCAGGAACGACGATAGCTGTTTCAGATCCAGGGGCTGTAGCAGCAGCTCCTGAGTCAGGGGTGCTGGCAGCAGCATCAGACCCAGAGGCAACAGCAGCGGATCCAGTTTCAGGGGTGGTAGCAGCAGTCTCAGATCCAGAAGCAACTGCTTCAGATCCAGGAGCATTAGTTTCAGATCCAGGGGTAGCGGCAGCAACTTGAGAACCACTGGTAGCACCAGTGACTTCAGAACCAGGAGTGCCAGCAGATGAGCCAGAGGCAGTTGCAGTATTTTGAGAACCAGGACTGGCAGCAGCATCAGACCCAGAGGCAACAGCAGTGGATCCAGTTTCAGGGGTGGTAGCAGCAGTGTCAGATCCAGAGGCAACCGCTTCAGATCCAGGAGCATTAGTTTCAGATCCAGGGGTAGCGGCAGCAACTTGAGAACCACTGGTAGCAGCAGTGACTTCAGAACCAGGAGTGCCAGCAGATGAGCCAGAGGCAGTTGCAGTATTTTGAGAACCAGGACTGGCAAAGCCAGTGGAAGCAGGAACAGCCACTTCAGAACCATCGGCAGTAGAAGTTGCTTCAGATCCAAGCACTGCCGTAGCGGTTGCAGAGTCTGAAGCAGTGGCAGGCACTTGAGAACTGGGGACAGGAACAGTGACTTCAGACCCAGGGTTACTAGACTGACTAGAGGTGTCAGCGCTAGAAGAGGCTGGAGCAGAGCCTTCAATGCCAGTGGCACCAACATCAATTGAAGATATGGAGGCAATGTGAGCAGCACCGTTGGTAAATGAGATAGTGGAACCAGAAGCAGAGTTTGCAGTGCCAGAGTTTCCAGCCACAATAGCAGGGGCGTTAGGGCTTCCAGAACCTTCCGCGCCAGAAGCAGATCCTACTGAACCAGCTGACGTTGCAGATCCTTGTGGAACAGAATTAGATCCAGAGGCTGTGGAACTAGTATTAACTGATCCGCCCGTCACCCAGTTAGGGAGTAAGCTAGTCAAGTACTGTGCAACGGTCTGAAGCAAAGACTTCTTTTCTTCAAGGTTCTGCTGAACAATAGGTGCCCATGGCAGAGTAACGTTTTGAAGTAAAGCCGTCTCATTATCCAATCTGGCAATTTTCTTTTCCAATTTAGCTACTAGAGCTTGAATATCATCAGCATTTGTTAATTGGGTGAGTAAGTAGTTTTTGAATGAATCTGTTTCTTTATTTTGCATCTCATTTTGTATCCGGTTGATGACTGCTTGACGACGTTCACTTTTTGTGCTTGTAGCGTTGAGGTGCAGTTCTTCTTGGATATACCTGTACAAGGCTGATTTTTTCTCTAGGTTAGTGCTAGCTGCAGTCAAGCCATACCTTGCGTATACGTGATTCTTCCAAAGATCTTCCAGATCAACCTTTGTTTCCTTTTCATCGACTTCTTCAGATACATTTACACCCTCAGTAGCTTCCTTTGCTAGTTCGGATATGTGTTTCTGCTCCTTTTCAATGCGTTTGCGTTCTTCTTTCTCTAATTTCTCTTGACGTCTACGCTCTTCTTTCTCAAGCTTCTCTTGCTGATCACGTTCCTGTTCCTCTCTTTTGCGTTCTTCCTTTTCTTCTCTCTCTTGTGTCTTACGTTTTTCCTTTTCTTCTCTCTCTTGCCTTTTGCGTTCTTCCTTTTCTTCTCTTTCTTGCCTCTTACGTTCTTCCTTTTCTAACTTCTCCTGACGCTTCTGTTCTTCTCTTTTTCTCTTTTCTATTAATTTGTTTTCTTGTTCATCTTGTCTTATTTGTTCCCTTTCAGCTTGTTCCAGTGGTTTTCTCTCGTCTGAATCACTGTCATTGTTATCAACAGCACTATCATCGTCGTTATCACTCTCCGATGATGAGAGTTCCGGTAAGTTGGGAATAGATCTTAAGTGCCTGTGTGTTACCACTTTTGATGCGCCATCGTCAGGCAGGTATTTTGCAGTCGCTAGACCTATGCAAACCTGAAAATAAAATTAGTATCACAATACAGAATAAGAAATAGGCTAAATAATTTTCTTTGCAAGGAACTTAAAACAACTAAATTTTAAAGCGTTTTGCAGTTACAATTATAATCGCTGTTGCAACTGAGTTAAAACAAGTACGAAACATCATTATTTTTAAAATGCATATTAATAAGAAAAATAACTTATTTATTTCCCTGTTTTGTTTAGAAAACATTTGCTAAAATAAGTGTGGAGAAATTGTTGTTATGACACATGAAACGTTACAAAATACTCCTGAACACCACACAAGTTGATATGACACTATCAACACACACGCTGACATCCAATATTTTAATTAGCTGTTTATAAATTGATCACTATAAGTAAAGTTCTCATATAATAACACTATTGAAAGCACTTTTACAACGTATGGATTAAAATGATTTAAAAACTTACAATAATTAGAAAGTAAGTAATCTTCATAATGAATTCAGTTTGATCTTATAGATCAAATTCGTTCGTATAAACCTCAAACGGACATCTACACTTGTGTTTCGTTAGAGCTCGTTCGTATGAATCTGTTAAATATTTTAGACAAATCGTTTTTATACCTGCTCTAACAATTAGTACTGATAACAT
The DNA here is from genome assembly GCA_947359385.1 of Chesias legatella. NCBI lineage: Eukaryota > Metazoa > Arthropoda > Insecta > Lepidoptera > Geometridae > Chesias > Chesias legatella. The sequence continues at coordinate 471,956 of OX375784.1, read as the reverse complement.
TAGATAATGGCTTCTGCGCGATAAGTGCGGAGTAAAGTCTTGGCCAAACATACTGTTTTCGCCATGTCTGACTCAAAGTAAACAGACTTCTAATGATGGCAATACGGTATCGTAGAGCTGTTGAAGATACAACCGGATATTATGTATTAGTTCTAGGTACTGCAACGGAAATAAGTTTATACATGAGCATAATATTTATTTAGCTTGATACCATCCTGTTTGTCTTCTGAATGTAATATGGTTAGATGAAACTTAAAATAATTCTTAAACCTATGTCAAACGAATTTTAAAAGGACGTGGCTTCATTAAAATGAATTACTGTGAGAATAATTTGCTCACTGTAACTGACTTTTAAGAGCAGTAGAACTCTCGCCAAGTTCGTCCGGGGAAGTACTGCCACCATGCCCATTTCTGCCGCCAAGCAGTGAAGCATTCGCATTACTGTGTTCCGGTTTGAAAGGTGTGGTTTCCGGTGAAATAACAGGCACATGAGACATTCCACCTTCACGTCTCAGAGTTACGGACGCATACGATGCGACTTGGGTATTGTCGTACCTAGTAGGGGAGGACCGAAGTCGCATCAGTTGTTATGGGCCGAGGTTACCACTTAACACCAGGTGGGCCGTCGGCTCGTTACGTAACTGTATTACATAAAAAAAAAACTTACTCTTTAAGGGCTGAAACAAAAGCGGCGTGTTAATGCTAGTGTGACATAATATATTTCACCCTCACATCAGAGTGACCCGCGTAATACGGTGAGACTGCCCATACCTAAGTAAGGGAGGACGGAAGGGGTTTAAGTATTTTTTTATATGATGCAATTACGGAACGGCCTCTGGTGTTAAGATCTATTCTATTCGAGTCACTATTTCTCTCGAACTAGTGTGGTGAATGGATTTTAAATGCGCTTCAAACAGGCTTCTTTCTTGCTCTTGACACATGATTTTTTTAGTTCTCGGACATGTCGGTTTCCTCACGTTTTCCTTCACCGTTTAGGAACGTGGTACTGCGCACATAAATCTTTCAATCAACAAAACTCATAGGTGTACGTCGGGATTTTAACCGGTGACCTCCAAATTGAAACTTGGGAAACCACGCTCTCGTGTTAAGTGGTAACCTCGGTCCATAACAACTGATGTGATTTGGGTCCTCCTCTACTAGGTACGACAAGACCCAAGTCTTTATTTCTGTCTTTAAGTCTCTTTCTATGGCTAGATCCCAAACGTATGCTCTGGTTTCAATGTCAGTCAATTAAACACACTTTTTTCACTTAAGTGCAATTCAGTCTAGGTGCTTACTTACTATATTTTATGATGAGTACGTCGCAAATAAAACATTGGTACAATATTCTTATTCCTACAAGTATGGATACAAATGGTGTCCGCAGAAAGATGTAAAATCATCTGGCACACCCAAATGAGGAGATAATGAAAATAATTATAATATAATAATATACAATAGAGGAATAATATGGTCTGATAGATATGTAGATGAATGCCCATCCATGGGGAAACTATCATGAGAATACCATTAGAGGCTAGTACGGAACCTAAACCTAAGTTATAAACTCCAGCCGTTCACCTTGAGACAGAGAGATATCTTAAATTATGTATTTAATTTCTCCTGCTAAATACGGAGAAAATTCATTACCTCAGCGATCTACTAAATAGACTCAAAATAAAAGACCTCACATCTATCTTCTGATGCTACAAGAAGGTACCGCCATCATACCCATTTCTGCTGCTAAGCAGAAGCGCCCTCATTGTTTTTCAGTTTGAAAGGTGTGTCGAATCAAATCGATGGTTATGTGCAGAAGATGCTGCGTGACATTTACTCCTTATGTCATTTAACAAAACTATATAGGCAGTAGAACTTTATCTAAATCTGAGAAGTGCTGCCACCATACACATTTCTGCCGCCCGCATTCGCGTCAGTGATTTATTTTTAAAGGAATGATTGTCGCTGAAATTACATGCACGGGAGACATTCCACCTCCACGTCTCAGAGTAAGTCAAAGTCAAAAACTTTATTTCCATAGAATTCATAAAGAAATGGCTTGGAATCGTCAATATTCAAAACATAAGGTCACGCGTACTTATCGATAAGTTTGATGCCTGTTCAAACCCTATCCCACCCTCCATGGGGAGAATAGACAAGAAACCCCTAATGGAGTAAGTCGAGGTAAGGAGTAAGCCGCATACGATGCTAATCGGCATCTTGTTATACCCAAGCCATATTGCTTTGTTATGGACAGAGATTACCACCTATCAGGTGGGCCATCTGCTCGTTACGTTATTCAATTTATTCACATTAAAAACTCTAGGAGGACAGTCATAAACAGCGCAATTTAGAATCCGATATTTTCTTACCAAGTCCTAATCTCTAACAATCAACCGTTGTTTGGATAAATCCCATTCTATTTGCTCTAAAGCCTTCTTCATAACATGTCTCTTCAAATAATTCAGAGAGTAAACATTATGACACGAGAATTTCATTTAATATTATTTAAATGGCGAGTAAACTTCTAGCTTATCTTGACAATCGATGCAAGATCCTGCTAAAACAGAGAACCTTGTTTGCCCTTAATGTACGTACGTTATATAATGAGAACTTATTACTAATGTTTTCTATGAAGGCAATTAAGCATTGGTATTGTCCCCGAAACGAAAGAACAAACACGCAGTAATTAAGGTACTGATAAGGAACACTTACTTAGCTAAGTATTTAGCATACTCTTATAACCCTGCAATAAGTACTGTATTAACAGAACACACTATAATAAGATTAATTCCGTTGTGATAGGTACTTTGAATACAATATTATGAATAAGTATCATTAGCTGCCGTCGTGTAAATGCATCATATCTTATGATAATACATTTACGTAATTACGAATGTATTTTCGCTCGTTTGAAAATGAGAAAATATATATGTGGCTAATGAGGTAGCAGATGAACGAGTAGATGCCCCACCCTATGTTAATCAGTGCCCTCTAGTACCTAGTACAACTCCCACGTAAGTTTCCCGTTGTTAGCTGTACTTATCGAAACTTCATGATATATCAATAGATCGCTTTCAAATAGAAACTTTTCGAAAGCCTTGAGTTTGTTATCCTTTTGAATTATATTATATATTGATTTCTTATCGTTTACAAGTAATATTCGATTAAAATAGAGATGGCAAAGCCATCATTTTGTTAAATGAGCTATATATACTGTCGACAGGCAAAAAAAGAAATATACAATACAAAACCCATTTAAAAGCGACGGCTCTGTGAAACCATTACTTTTCAATTGGTTGATTCGAAATATTAGAGCTCGATTTTAGTACTGCACCAATCAACAAAAATCTGTTGTTTTTATGATCAGCAGAAGAATTTTGAATTTTATCGGTGGACATTTCACATAGCGCCATTTAGCCCCAAGGTAAGCTAGCTGTATAATGGGAATCAGACAACTGATATAATACTTAAATATATTTTTTATTTTAATACATACATATAATACATTAATACCCAGAAACAGAACAAACATCCATCTTCGAAATACAAATGGGTGGGAATCGAACCCACGACCTACAGGGCAGAAGGCAGGGTTACTACCAACTGAGCTGTGAGGCTAGTCAAAAGAATTAGAACTCGTTAAGACAAATGTAACGAGGCCAAACCGGACGAGTCACATTAAGGGCTATGTTATATGACCAGCTCGAGTGTATCATTTTAGGGTATATAGGATGTGGTAATTTCATTGCTATGAAATTTTGCTAGCTCTGGATATTACCGAAATAAAGTGTTAGTCGAGTTATTCGCCACAAAACTGGCGGTGACGACCAAAAAGAAAGCGTGAATCTGTGTAGTATTGAAAGTTAAATGTTCATTATGACGTCATATAATAATAATAATAATAATGGTGGACATTTCACACAGCGCCATCTAGCCCCAAAGTAAGCTAAGCATAGCTTGTATCATGGGAACCAGACAACTGATATAATACTTATATACTTTTCTTTTGTAAATACATACATATAATACATATTAACACCCAGACACAGAACAAACATCAATGTTACAAATGTCACATAAATGTTTGTCCTGAGTGGGGATCGAATCCACGACCTACAGCGCAGAAGGTAGGGTTACTAACCAACTGAGCTATGAGCCATAATAAGGTATCTGCCGCAATTTTCAGTAATTCATTCCATTCGTCTCGTGCAAATTCTTTACATCAATGTCAGAGGACAAAAATCACGCAATTAGGTACATCACGTGTTTAAGCCCAAAACTTATCTTAAAGAGATTACGATGTTTGCATTCTTTGTCCACAGGTGCCTTGGTGCTTTGCTATTCATTGTTAGCTAACGGAAATTGTTAACTACCTATTAAAATAGATTTTGGAATGTTAATGATAATGAAAATAACTTTTGTTTTGAATGAACTTGACGATAAATATAAACATCGAACAGAATCAAAAAGAATATTATTTATCTACTTTCAGATTCTATGAGGATGGGTAAACTATATCATATACATACTAATGTATAGATTAGAAATTTTCTGCTAAAGACAAATACCTAACTGGTAAGTTCTCTTCAAAATGCTGTTATCATTAGAGATATATTTTATACGGCAGATTTACCGAGAAATCTGTGTTGCTTTTCGTAATACCTTAGTGCTGACATTACTTGAATGATGATACGTCAGTTTAGTTAGCTTTAGGTTTTGAGGCTTAAATCGATTAACATTTGTGTTAATATGTATTACATGTATGTATATACAAACAAAATATACAAGTATTATATATTAGTTGTCTGTTTCCCATGATACGAGCTATGCTTAGCTTAATTAAGAGCTAGATGACGCTGAGCAACGATGTTATATACTCAGGTCTTTGTGTACGGAACCCTAAACATAAATCCGTATAATTATGTTTAATTTCTACAGTAATATCCATATTTATTTAAGGCACTCTAAACGGGACTCCTGTTGTAGATTATACAAATATTAATAGTTTATTTGGAACTAAACACGATAAACATTAAACAATAATTAACGATGACAAGCGACGAAGACGAAGACGCGCCCACCTCCGTAACCAGTAAGTGGTTAATTAACCCTTAGATCACCTTCAACTCAGATTCTAAAAGAGATCCTAATTATTAAAAGAACCAAAACTATTTTATCTCATTCCCAACGCTTCAACTATGCTTTGAAGCCCCCTGAACAAATTAATATTCAAAGTACATTCTTCCGTAAAAACATGGTTTGCTCGTATAATTCTCAAAGGCTGCTCAAGACTTGATGTTGAAACGAGATATTGTAGATTCTCAAGAATGTCAACTTATTAAATTTGCGCTTGACTGATTCTGTCTGGCAATACCAATAGAAATATAAAGATGTCACAAATTTATTTCACAATGGTTGTAAATGCCAATCAAATGTAGAGGACGCGAAGTGATAGCTACGTAAAAGCGTGGACGGCATTATTTTTAATTGCGTGTTTCTTTGCAAACGGAATAGAGAAAATCGATGCTGGCTTTACCAAAGAAAACAGAACCCTACAATACATAACAAAATTACTTATTACGTAGAACCAACAATATTATCATGTTTTTAAACAAACATTAATACCCCCAGCACGTTGATAATAAAATCTCTTACTTTAGGTAGTGAAAATTTTCCTACGTACTCTCTAAATCAACAGTGACGAAAACAAGTAATTTCCCGTAATAATAGGTATCTACATAAATAGAATTGGTACTATTGGCATCTGTATAAATTGTTAACTTTTTATATATAATAGATACCTTTTTTTTGTCACAAGCGAAAGCCTATTTTTAACACAACAATAGATTTTCTTAATTATTGCTTTCAATTTATGCCTCTGATGCTAAAAATATTTTATGCCCTACACCAGCACCATTACAAAACCTATAGAACAGGTACCTAAGCGTCAAATTTCTTTAATTTTTGTAAAGTGTTACCTAATTGGATTTGAAAAAGAACTTTTTGACAGTGGTCATATTGTAAAGAAATCGTTTACATATTAATATTTCAGATATTCAGTCAGAAAGTCCAAAACCACGGCACGCACTATCACTTTCCTACTTTTATTATTTCCGACTGTACCTACAAGTATCGCTATCTGTTTTTAATACTGTTGATTTCTTCGCGAAAACCTTGATTCCAACTCCGCACTTGTTTGCGAAAATGTAATCCTTTAATTAAACAGTTACTTGTATAAAAGCGCTTGAACTCAAACAGTTTGTTCAGAAACGATAGCGATTTACGAACGAAATACAAATTTCAATCATGGTTTCCAAAGTTGTTTTGACCCTTAGCATTATGGTGAGTTAGCGACGGAATTGAAAGGGCTTTGAACTCTGATTCTGCCTTCGATACAGTCTAAAATTAGAAGCCAAAAACGCGATCGGTCCGGACATTAAGTCAATTCATAAAATAATATGATTTTAATAATAATTAATAATAAAAAATTAAATGATTATTAAATTATTAGTTTTCCTAGTGAATTAAGACTATAGTACCTATATTAAGACTGTACTAAGATATAAAAATAAAATCTTTTTTTTGAAAAAAAAAATTTGGATTTTCTAATTGAAATACAGGTTATACTATGTATTGATATTTCGTTAACATGTTTATCTTTCAGTTTATTTCTTAAAGTTTATTAATATTTTATTAAGTATCGTGCAACAGAATCCAAGGAAGGGAAACAAATTGCATATGCCACTCAATCGCCGCGATAATACTTCACCTTAACTGAAATTATGAGTTATTAACTATCACACCATTCGCCCCGTTATCATTTCGTCTTACTTCTTTTTAATCATGATAAAAAAAACGAGATTGTATCCTGTGGTTTTCACACTAGGCAAGCCTGTATCTTGAAAACCACACATTTCGATTACCATTAAACGTACTGCCTCGGCCTACAGAACAATACATTTGACTTATTTACAGCTAGCAGTAGCAGCCGCAGTTCCCGGACAGGCCGGCGCAGGATGGGGAGGATGGGGAGCCAGCGCCGGGGCGAACGTAGGGGCCGCGGCTTGGGGCCCCAACGCCGCTGTGAACCCCTGGATGCCGCCCTGGCTGTCCGCCGCCCCGTGGTACCCCCAGTGGGGCCCGTGCACCACCATCGGATCCTCATGCGTCGACTGCAACACTAGGCTCGTCTGCACCAAAATCGGGGGTCTCCAGAGGGCGTGCACAGACCCCACCCTCCCCCACTGCAACCTCGGCGAGTGCTCCGCTACTCCTTCCGCCGAATGCGCCGTCCCCGCAGTCCCTGCCACTACCGCTTAAGCTGGGTCTTTGACTTTCAACAACTGACAAGAAAGCACTAAAATGTCTACATCGACGTGACGGTTACGACTTCTCTTCGCCACTGAAGACCGTTTACGATTTTGCCATCAGATATCTGAACAGCATCTTATATTACAAATACATTAAGGCAGCTTTCTAATAGGATGTGTATTATATCCGAAATTACTTTGTTATTTGTATACAAACAATTTTAATAAATTATTTTCAAGTCTATGTGTTAATATAGTTATATATTACTGAAAAACAACCCTCGCGCCTATTCAACAATCTATTGTGAGAATGTAATCAGCAGGTTATTTCTTGAGTGCTGACTGCTACACTCGAGATAGTTCTGATGCCCTGAATAGATACAGTGTGGTACATCATTGATCAATCATACGAGTAATGCATAAGCCTAAGGAAATATACTAGAAGTTACAATAGGTAATTAATTTCATTCCCATTCGTGGGTAATACTCCCACGGGCACTTAGGGCTTGAATTCTTCTTCTTCGAGTCACCGGTTCTGTTGAACCAGTGTGGTGAAAGGATTGTAAGTGCGCCTCAAAGAGGCTCCTTTCCTGCACTCGACACATATCTTCAAATTTTTAGTTCTAGGACATGTCGGTTTCTTCACGATGTGTTCCTTCACCGTTTTGAGAACGTGGTATTGCGCACATAAATCTTTCAATCAAAAAACTCATAGGTGCACGTCGGGATTTGAACCGGCGACCTCCGGATTGAAACTCGGGGGTCAGTACCGCTAGACCACCACGCTCTTAGGGCTTGAATGAACCAATATTATGGCTTAACTCAGAATAAAACGAGTATACCTGGGACGAACACTAACAATGTTTTGTAGAGAACCAGGTTACGTAGTTGAAGTAGGGAATTTAATCAAACCTCGTATTGTTTCGTACAAAATTTGTTTCTACATTGTTTCACTGTTAGAATGCATACAGAAATGCTAGACTACAAATTAAGCAACGAAAGTCATGTAGGTGTTTATTTTTTGCTTGCCTTAATATATAAAAGAATGGGGAAACTACAAGAAAAGCATGAAATAGATTTAAGATGCTTTTCAGGCGTTTATATATATATATATACGTTAAGTTAATTAAATAACGATATGTATATTCTAGGTGTAGGTTTGTGTTAAGTGGTAACCTCTGCCCATAATAACCGATGCGACTTGGGTCCTCCCCTACTAGGTACGACAAGACCCAATTCGCATCGGCGCGGCGCCCGTAACTCTTACTACAATTACTCTTACTACTCTACTTACAATCTTTTTACCACACTGGTTCGACAGAACCGGTGACTCGAAGAAGAAGAAGAAGAAGTACGTATATCACTAAATATTAACCCATCGTTATGTGATATACCCATAGCAACAGAAATACAACATGGAAATTGTCTAGCCATCACACTTTCGAAAAGGGACACAGCGAATTTTTTTATAATAATAATGGTGGACATTTCACACAGCGCCATCTAGCCCCAAAGTAAGTTAGCTATGCTTAGCCTGTCGTGGGAACCAAACGACTGATATAATACTTTTTTGTTGTTGTAAATACTGACATATAATATAAATATATAAATAATATATAAATATGACTAATTGAGATATAGTCCCATAATGCAGAACAAACAGAGCACATTATCAATATATAAATCGTAACAATCCTCGTAATCCTGACAATAATTCAAACTGATCAATTGAAGTGGTTACAGATCTCACAAACCATTATGCTGACCATTTTAGGCATCAAAACTAGATATATTATATTAGGTTTACATATTAACACCCAGATACAGACCAAACATCTGTGTTCGTCACAAATGTTTGTCCTGGGTGGAATCGAACCCACTAACTACAGCGCAGAAGACAGGGTTACTCCAACTGAGCTGTGAGGCAAGTCTAAATTATTTATGTGATTAGGCTACGAAACGAGCAGATGGCCGACCTGGTGTTAAGTGGTAAACTATGCCTGTAACAAAATTTAAAATTGTACTTGGCGTTTGCAAAGGTAGCAGAAGCCATAATTTCACATTATGTATGTAACTACCCATATCATCTCACAATGTATTATTTGTCTTTTTTGTTTAATATCTGCATTATTGAGTTATATAATTTACTTTGCAAATAGTCGCGTTAAAATAAGTTTTTTTTAAGCTTAAGTCATAAATGTAATATGCATGCGTAAACCATTAGCTATTACCTACCTTTAGATGTTATCAATTATGTTTAATTTTTATTGTTCCTGCTACAAAGATATTGCTTAAGTGCTTATGTCGTGGGTCCACTGTATTTCTAAGTCACAGGTACATACACCTAGTTTAGAAATCAGGGGTTCATCCTATGGTTATGCCATAGCCTACTTCTTACATCTCGATGTCGTAGTTTTCGATCTATGTTGTAATCTTTGTAAGCTTTTTTTTGTGAATAAATCTTTTTATTATTATATTATTATTATTATAATAAATACACTTGCCAGCAAAATAATCGAACCATTTAGTTGAAACAAGGCAACATAAAAGCAAATCTTTTATTAAAATTCCTTTAATACTGTGTGTTACACGAACAAATAAAGTTATTGTATTTTTTTATTTTTTTTTATGTAATACAGTTACGGAGCGAGCCGACGGCCCACCTGGTGTTAAGTGGTAACCTTGGCCCATAACAACTGATGCGACTTCGGTCCTCCCCTACTAGGTACGACAAGACCCAAGTCGCATCGTATGCGTCCGCAACTCTGAGACGTGAAGGCGGAATATCTCATGTGCCTGTAATTTCACCGGAAACCACACCTTTCAAACCGGAACACAGTAATGCGAATGCTTCACTGCTTGGCGGCAGAAATGGGCATGGTGGCAGTACTTCCCCGGACGAACTTGGCGAGAGTTCTACTGCTCTTAAATCTGAATTAATCTGAATATTGCTTACTAGCTTAACAGGTCCATTATTTTTTTTATATATATGAGATAACCTGGCAAAAACACCTTGATTTTATAGCTCGTATCGCCAAATCCAGACTGATAGCATACTCAATCCCGTTTTAAAATGTCTCCAGGATTTCTCAAGGGAATTTCTGCAGTTTAGACTATCTTGATACATCTTATTAGGTCATCTCATTGTTATTTTTATCTATAATTATTAGTATATTTAGAATTGTAGAATTCTAGGGTTGGATCGCTTACCCACAATAAGCTAGAGTCTAAGGTAGAGTAAAATTTCATACTGTTATGTACTTATAGATTATTACCATTTCTTTATAAATTCTATGGAAATAAAGTTTTTGACTTTGACTTTGACTTTGATTGATAAAAGGTATTTGCCTAAGGCTAACGACACATTATGTTGACAATATTTTTGAAATCTTGCTGAAAACGATGTTGGTGGCAAAGTCGAAGGCATCAAAGCCACGCACGCCAAAATAAAAAGAAGAAGAAGAAGAAGAAGACAATATTTTTTCTTTTAGTGGCGGGGCAATGGTTATACTTACTATCAATTCAAATAGAGCATTAGCTGGGTCAACCACTGCGGCGATTTTATTGCATGCAATTGTATGTCGTAAAACCCATTCTTATCCAAAACAATCATATGATCAAATTTTTAAATAAACATGGTTACCCCCAGCGTGATGATAAAGGTAATCATCTAGTCATGAAAACAAGCAATTTCTTTTGTACTGACAGCACCATAATTTAATACCAACAAAACCCAAGTAGTTTTAAATATTAACGCTTATACGTTTAACATAACGTGCAACTACGTGAAACATCTAGATTTGACTGGCCTCGTAGCTCAGTTGGTAATAAGCCTGCCTTCTGAGAGGTCGTGGGTTCAATTCCCACCCAGGACAAACAGTTGTGTGACGAACATAGGTGTTTGTTCTGTCTGGGTGTTGGTATGTATTATATGTATGTATTTACAAAAAAGTATTACAGTATTATATCAGTTGTCTGGTTCCCATGATACCAACTATTTACTCAGCTTACTTTGGGGCTAGATGGTGCTGTGTGAAATGTCCACCAATATTTATTTATTTTTATTTTAGATATTTGGCAGGGCGTCTAATAAGCAAAACGTCCTATGGGCGGAGGTTAGTTGCGAATGGGTGCAGTAAAAAATAGGTTATTCTAAAGTCTATATTGTTAGGCAGATGAATAAAAAAGCGCTGGTTAGCGCAATGGTTAAATAATCGACCACAGCATACTGCCAGGATTGACTGATTCATGGCAAATGGCTATAATTTAACATTAGAATTAACTGGAAAAGAAAACCTTGGTAACTACGCATAATTTGTTAATTCCGACTGTACTTGCTAGTAGCGCTATCTGTTTTGATACTGTTTATTTCTACGGGAAAACCTAGTTGCTTTCAACTCCGATTTGCTTGCACAATATAATCCTTTAATTAAACAGTAACTCGTATAAAAGCGCCTCAACTACCACAGTTTATTCAGAAACGATAGCAATTTACGAACGAAATACAAATTTACAAATTTCAGTCATGGTTTCCAAAGTTGTTTTGACCCTAAGCATTATGGTGAGTTATTAAACTAGATTTGTAAGGCTTTGAACTTAACGAGTCCCCTAGCATTATATTATCTAGTAAAATTGTTTCATTGAATCCAGCCCCGATTTATTTGATCTTAGTATACTTTTCTCCGTGTTTTTTTTTATAATAATAAATACTGGACATTTTACATAACGCCATCTAGATAAACATCTACGTTTGTCACACAAATGTTTGTCCTGGGAAACCAACCCACGACCTGCAGCGCAGAAGGTTACTACCTAGAGCTGCGAGGCCAGAATTAAACTAAATTAAACGTGACTTATGTGTGTTACAGCTAGCAGTAGCAGCAGCAGCCCCCGGACAGGCCGGTGCAGGAGCCCCCTTATCGGGCCCGACCGCCGCCGTCAACCCCTGGATTCCACCCTGGCTCTCCGCCGCCCCGTGGTTCCCCCAGTGGACCCCATGCACCACCATCGGATCCTCATGCGTCGACTGCAACACTAAACTGGTCTGCACCAAAATCGGGGGTCTCCAGAAGGCGTGCACAGACCCTACCCTGCCCCACTGCAACCTCGGCGAATGCTCCGCCACTCCTTCCGCCGAATGCGCCGTCCCCGCAGTCCCCGCCACCACTGCTTAAGCTCCAACGAGTATCAGCTGCCAGAATATCATCGGAGAAAGACAAAAATCATCACCAAGGTCTTTCAACATTGCAACTGAGCGCGATCTATGAATCCTTCCATCAGATAGCTGACATAGAGCATCTATATTGTAATGGATGCTCTAGCTTTACTTTTAAATGATTCTGAATACTGTTAAACGTTATCGGAAAAGACTTTGTAATTTGTATTAAACCAATCAATGTCTACTCTAATTCTTTTTTTCTACAGTATTTTAATCCCTAACATCCCTCACCCCTTGTTATAAGGTATTCTGTGAATATATAAGTAATTATTTAATGGCTGGTCATAGTTATGTTCAATATCGTACTGATACCCTTAATAGATACATAGATGTTTAACCAGTTGTATGAGTAGAGCTTAAAGGAATAATTTGATTCCCAATGAGGGAAAAACTACCATAGGCGCTTAGGAAGAGAATAAGACTTTATTTTTCAAGACTCCTTGTCTATCTCGTAGTAATTCCTAGTTCTGGTCCTGTGGGTGTAAATATTTAAAGAAAAATTTGTACAAGAACCGCAAGGGGTTCACGAAGATAGGCATAATGCGGAATTAATACATGCTCGTTATTACTTTGTCACCTATTTTGTTCTCAATAACTACAAGGTTTGCTAGACTCACCGTTCGTTTTTGTCGTTGTATGATTTACGGCAAAGTAAGTGTGTAGAGACATTACTATCATCATCATTTTCAGGTGTTCAGATATTAGATAGACAGAAAATTATTTATTTTATAAGAAAAATAAGGTACATAATGTTTTAAAATATTACACAATAATGTGAAATAAATTTCCGCTATAGCGTAACCGGCGGCGAAAACGTTTTAACATTTAGTTGTTATCGTATCTGGTATATCATGAGAAAAGGGACTTTGCTCCATTCTTTTGCTGGCAATTTCCATTTATTGGTTAAAGTGACGCTTGGGCTCCTTTCTGTACAGCCGAGCTCTTAAAGCCGGTCAGATGATGGGTACGGCGCGCAATTTCCTAATTTTAAGATTACGTTAAACCAGAAAAAAGTCCCGTATACTAAGACAAAGTCAAAGTCAAACACTTTATTTCCATAGAGTTCATAAGAAAAGGCTTGAAAACGTCAATATTCAAAACATAAGGTCACGCGTACTTATCGCTAAGTTTGACGCCTGTTCAAACTCTATCCGACACTCTTTGGGGAAGAACAGACCCCTAAAGGATGGCTTTCTGTTTTTCGCACACTTGACAATTAATGGGTAGAATATTTATGGATTGTACGAGAAAAGTTTGGAATATCATTAACTGAAACTCCTAGCAGAGACTTGAGACAACCCGATATCTGGGAGATATACCGATATTTCCGTACGCTCCATATACTCGTACGTATTTGTAAAATGCGATACTTTGTTCGACCGCAACAACAACATTTAACTTACTATCCAATGTTGGAACAGGAAATGCGATACAGCTTTGTTCAAAGTTGCATAGTTACAATAGAGGAAAAATATAACACAGTACTCGATATATACTGTATAGTAAGTATGTAGTTTTTATCCCTATAAGCTTGAACTTATGAAAAACGATAGCTATATATTTTGTACTTATTTGCTCCTGTTTTGTCAGTAATCATAGCTTGATAACTGTCCTGAGGTTTATTTGAAGTCAGTTTTATGAAATATTAGATAGGTTGGCAAGATGTTTGTCTCTGAAACCAAATTCGATTCGAATATTTTCAGAAGTAATGTATATTAAATAACATGCTGTTTCATCTATTTACCATCAACCTCTGCATAAAAGAACTGACTTGGGAATATCTGACCCTGCATTTGTTAAACCTACTCGGGTAAAACTTCTAGAACAATCCATACTTTATAGATGGTTCTAGAAGTTTTGTATAGAGCATATAGTAAATCAATATAGATGGTGCATAAACTGTCTATTTAAACTATCAGGGGTTGGCCGAGCAGTTCGAGGGTTTGACGATAGTGTAAACGAAGCAGGACAATGTTTATTAACATGTTTATTATTTGATCGACATTGATTCATATAGATACCTGTTTACGATTGAACAATAAAGGAATTTCCCAGTAAGCACTCTGTTATCATATCGACTGCAATTGTAAAACTTATAAGATTTCCCTATATGTGTCTATTGCTGAATAAACTGAGATAAAGATCGATAAAGGTATAAAAGCGATGCGTTTGTGTGCATCGATACAGAAAGGATATTCTTTGAAAATGGGTTGCAAGATTATTGTTCTTATTGCAGTGGTGAGTGCTTTAATTAAACTTTTAAATTGTAGTGGCTAAGATACGTATTGAGCAGATGGCAGAATTCAGTAGTTCGTCCGGCGAAGTTCAGCTACCATATCCATTTCTGCCGCCAAGCAGTAATGAATTCGCGTTACTGTGTTCGGGTTTGAAAGATGTAGTTGCCGGTGAAATTACAGGAACAAGAGACATTCCACCTACACGTCTCAGAGTTACGGGCGTATATGATGCGATTTGAGTCTTGTAACTATTTAGGGGAAGACCCAAGATAGATTGTAATTAATAACATTCAACGTAATAAAACATGTTAGTTCTTAAATTCTAATACATATAGTTTTTTCATTATCATGTATACACATTTTATTGTTATTATTATTTATATATTTTTTTTATTTATTACTGGTAGTAATAATCAATCCTTCAATCCAAATTAAATCGCAAAAGTGCTAGTCATGAGTATGGCAGCCTGCAATACGTATTAATAAATCGGACGTTAAGTCCAAGTGTATGTACTTACGTCACAGGTGATATACTTGTCGCTATTGATGATGATACCTATGAAGGTATAGCTTTTCAAGAAGTTTTTTATAAATGTATATAATATTTGTGGACTTTTCGCACAGTGCCATCTAACCCCAAACTAAGCCTAGCCTTAAGAGAAATTAAGGAACTAATTAAGAGAAAGTACACATTATTTTAGTAAATTTAAATATGTATATGTTCGTCACACAAATGTTTGCTACGGGTGGAAATCGAACCCACGACCTAGAGAGGAGAGCAGAGTTACAGCCAAATAAACTGTGAAGCCACACAGATATTAGACTATTGTCAGTTTGGAGACAATATCACTTACCTTTTCTAATTCCTTCTTATTACCTACATAGTTTAAAAAGGAATCCCTCCATTAGGGTGAACAGGCATTAGGGGGTTTCTTGCTTGTTCTTCCCCATGGAGGGTCGGATAGGGTTTAAACAGGCATCAAACTTATCGATAAGTACCCGTGACCTTATGTTTTGAATATTGACGTTTCCAAGCCATTTCTTTATGAATTCAATGGAAATAAAGTTTTTGACTTTGACTTTGTTTATATATATTTAAAGAAATACTGTACCATAGTTGAAAGGGCATTAATTTCGCGTCAAAGTTTGTTTACTAATAAAATTAACTGTATTGTCCAGCTTGCGGTCGCAGCTGTGGCTCTCGGTCAGCCGACCGACGGAGCCCGGGACTTCGACGAGATCGCCCTGCGGGGAGTGAACTGGACTACCTGCGACATAACCACGACCCCTGTGCTTTCGTGCAAGGACTGCAGCACACGGCTGGTGTGCAAGCCGGTCGGAGGCCTACTGATCGGCTGCCACAACCCTTACAAGCCCTACTGTGTCCACGGAGTTTGCTCACCGTTGCCGAGCGATGAGTGCGCCGCGGAAAAAACTGAATAAACATTAGATAGACGATTTTGATGTTTGCTGGCCTTTTTTGAACTGCTTTGTATCTCTTATGGAAATTGGAAATGGAAATGAAATATTTTATACGCTAATTTGCTTTTTTTATTATGGAAAAATAAAACCTTTTTAGGTCAAGCTATACAGAGAGCATCCTGTAAGGGTTTGTTCATAGAGCTCGGCTGTGATCCTTCTCTCTGGTCTGTGTGTGACTACATCTCTTTATAATCTCAGCTTTAAATTTTGTAGCATGACTGAAATGCGTCTGATGCGCAACCGGATGTAATATTGCACAAGGTTTAATCCACAATCCAATTATTTCTCTTTTGATAAACTCTGTTACAAAATTCAAAATGAAAAACGCAACTTGCGATAAATGCTGTATAAAAAAAGTGCGTGCCCGCTCCGGTGAGCGACTATCTACTACTACGGCTGCAATTATCTACTATTGCAATTATTTCTTGCAATATTTTGTTAAATTTATTCAATTCATGTATATAAATATGAGTCAATGGTGCTGTTCACATTGAGTTTGATATTGCAGAATACTTCATAATGATTTCACAATAATTTGAACACATCTTTCTAGAAGGATTTCGTAAGATATGCGCGAAGATGTACAAAATGACCTTACTTTTTGTCAACACTTGACTTTTTTCTCCATCTGAATACAGCGGTCTATATATGAAAATCGATATAAGGACTCGAATAAAATCCATCACCGCAGTTTCAGCATTTCAGATTTCCTCGCATCCATATATGAATTTTACTACTTAAATTCAGTAGATCTACTAAAAAAGTGTCTGGAATAGCTTCTTGGTATTCCAAGCGCTTAGCGAATGCGACTTTATCAATCTACTTTCACCGTTTACATGAAGAATAACCCTCCTCAAATGAAATTCTTCCCGAGGAAGTTCCTCGACCCGTGTCAGACCTGCGTCGTACACAATAACAATCCGATGTCTAACCTCACACATTTCAAGCTCGTTTAAGAAGGAACACACGAGCACCTAACATTTTGGTCTTTATTGAATTAAGTGCGGAGTATCTAACATTTCTGAAGGATAAACAGACATAATGACATACCGTGTAATTAGTCTAATGTTCCCAATGCTGAGAAATAGTGACCTAGGCTCGACAATCGAGAGAGAATTGGGTTATCTACCACGGGTGCTCAATCAAACTGGTAAATATCACGCCTTCGAATTTTTAAAACAAGTCGGTCTTTTCGTGCTGTTTTCATTCTATAGGGAACGTAGTATTCTTTAATTTAGCATCTTTCAAAATACCTGATGTGGAAATATGAGTCTACTTTGTCATATACCTGTAATTTCATCGGCCATGCCTTTCAATCAGAAGCACAACAAAGCAAGTTCACTGATTCTGCTTAACGACAGAAGTAATTATGGTGGCAGTACTTCCTTGGACGCTATGTACATACTCGCAGGTACGAGTATTACACAGCTAAAACTAATAACTTTATATTTTTATAACAAAAATTCATGAAACTCGTAGTTTCTAAAGATGTTAGTACCTATCCAATCGATTTATCAGTGTTGAAGCCACGTGAAAGTAGAACATAATGAAGACTTGGTTTTATGTATGAATTCATATATTAGGATACCTAAAGGATTTTAAATTGTGATGGGCATAAGATAACTTAGAGGTCAGAATAAATAATATCAACATTCACGTAGCCACGTATGGGCGTTTAATCTCCTTATCTGGAAATATTTTTCTTTGATATCTGTCGAAATTTGTCCCTCAACTAACAGATATCAGTTTGATTCATTTTAAATTTTATTTTGCATGTACATAATACAAAAAAGGTAAATGACTTCTTTTATTTAGTAGACAGAGTTAGGGTGCCTAAACATTAATAGTCCAAATTAACACTGAAAAATGAACAAACAAAAAGGTTGTTTAGCAGCAACTAAATAATTACGAGAAAAGGATGCAGAACGGTTACTTGACACATAATAAATGGTCTCTAACATTAGTAAAAACGTACAAAGAGTACTGCTGTTTAGTCGTAGTTCACAAATAATGTTTTGCCGTTAAAATAAGGAGGGACCGGTAACCTAAATATCATAATTGAAATCCATCTGCGGTGGAGGTATAACATAAGAACACTGAAACATAATGTGAAAAATAAAATGAATTATCATCTGTTTTGTCTTTTTTTTTATTGCTGGTATGAAGACAAAAAGTATGAAATTCACCTAAACAAAATAAAAAAAGACGTGTGGCACTCGGAGACTGCCGCGGTAAAGCTATTGCGCGTGATATTTCAAAAAGTCATTAAAAGTTCTGGTATTTATCGATAGATGGAAAAACTAAAAAGTATCACCGCTGTGCCGGTCGGAGTGGGGGGTGTTAGGTTTTTTCGTTACGGAATTTCTGGATTCGGTCTCCAATAGCTTAAAAATGATTTTATTTTTATTTTTTACTTAAATTTTAAGTTATATGACTGTAATACAATATTAATGTGTGAAAGCTGAAATTAAATTGATTGATTGATTGATTAAACATAAGCCATTTTGAATTCTCTCAGAACCAACGTACTTTCATTTTCTCCATTCAGTCGCGTCTTGATAACAGATTGATAACATGCATAAAAAGCAATATTCGTTATCGATTGTATCAATACTAGATAAGTTGAACAAACAATGGTTTACTTGAGGAGTACCGCTGTGCTCGCACTGTTGGTAAGGACATGGACTTTACCAATTTTTTTTGTATCAATATATTTACGCAGTAAAAATAATATGGATGTTTTATGTGTTTTATAATCACTGAAGGTTTTTATTTAAATTCCAAAATATTAGTACATAGTATTAGTAGTATATATAACATAGGTATTTGTTCTATTTTTGGGTATATTAATATGTATAATATATTTACAAAAAATATATAAGCCTCTATCTAATAAGCTTAGTTTGGGGCTAGATGGCTGTGAGAAATCTCCACCAACTCAAGTGCTTAACCGATTTGGATGCAAATTTATGTTTACCATACATGTATGTTTTGGGTTTCCTAATGTTCAAATTTTTTCGTCAAATGTATTGGACTTTTTGATGTGAAACATCTATAGCCGCACGTAAAACAGATTTCTGGCGACGCGTCGCCACGGCATGAGCGCTGATTGGTCCGTTCAAGGTTACGACAAATCATAAACATTATTAGTGATGGGGTACTTAGTTTCTTACAAAATAATGTCGATGTTTCACATCTACCAGGCGTCCCGTGACGGCTCACATTTTTTTTATACTAAATTGATAGTTCGCTTCAGTAATATTAACTGGTGGTTTTCAGTGTGTAACGGCCACTGCAATTGGAGTGAACCGTCCTCATAATGAAGGTCATCAAAACAATTATGGTCACCACGGACACCCTGGACATCATGGACATGACAATCCAACTTCTGTTGCAGAAGATGACGCCAATATCGATGAAATAGTTACCGCAGTACAGTATTTTCATGAACTCAACAACCCTAACTTCCCCGTTAATAATGAAGAAGAAGTAAATCTTCCTGAACATGAAGATATAAATGAAATCAAATCAGAAGAACAAAGTTCCAATGGACAACATGGGCTGTACAATCCCAGCGTCCCCACCACGGGGGTAGACAAAAAGATTTACAGACCATTTCTATACCGCCCTTATCCACACTATCCTTACTATCACCGCCCACAACAACAAGGCGAAGATGATCACGTAGAAAGTTATTCTGAAGTATCCAATGAAGATGATGACCATGAAGAAGCACAACCCTATGAAGTAGAGACCGTAGAAATGTCAAAACATAGAAAGATTGTTCCCGAGAACAGTGAATAAGTAGAAAAATAATAGCTATGATTTCTAGCTATGAAATTTTTTGCCAAAATTGTCTCAACTGAATCATAAAATTCATTCTCATTATTGTGATCTAAAACTAGTAAATGAATTTAAAACGAAAACTAAAGATGTGATGTTAATCTTTTATTTTGATATGTTAAAAATACTAATAAAAAAATGTTGCTGCGTTTTCTACCTGTTTTAATACCTCTTTCTCATTTTCCACAAGACTATTAAAGTGGTTGCAATACAAATTTCAGAAAACAGAAAAACATCGTGGGGAAACCAACGTCTTAGAACCATTGTTTCGAAGATAAGTGTCAATTACATGAAAGAAGCCTCTTTCAGGCGTATTATAAACCCTTTACCACACTGGATCGAGTGATGAGTTGAAATATTAGTAGCAGTTTTGACTGCAGTGTGGATTTCGAAAAAGTACTGCATTAAAATAGACGTAGTATTTCAAATTTTTGTTATCTTGAGTCTATCTCTAACATATGATATCTTATCATTGTTTGCAGACCACTTTCCTGAGAGATGTTTTCATATGAACCTTAACTCATAACGAGTACGTACTGCCACCTCAAAAAATATTAGATAGGTTATAGTATAGTATAGTAGTAATAGTATAGTATAGTAGTAATAGTAATAGTGTTAGATAAGTTATAACTCCATTGCCCGAATCACACATGATTAAATAGTACAATAAACTTATGATTTTTATTTCGTATATTTTTGATTATTGACATTTATTTAGGTTTAGTTGATAAGTGGATTATTATTATATGTTACTGTTCCAGGAATACGTTATAAAAAAAACGCTTGAAAGAACGACTTAATGTTTTATAGAATAAATACCAAAAACTACACTTAAGTACTTCTACCAATTTAAATGTTTCCAACTTCCGGATTTATTGACTTTTTAAATTGATATCAAAATGTGGCTAGGTTAATTAAGAAATGATTTGACCAAAAAAAGCTTTAGTTATATTAAAAAAAATGCAGTGTAATTCTCACAACTTGTTACGTCTGTGTACCCACGAAAGTGTAGTGTGAAAAAGAGTCCGCTTTGCTTTTTTGGAGGAAAAGACGTGATTAAACGTTAAGTAAATAGTTCTGTTGCATTATTTGTTAAAATAAAAGTAATCAGTCACATCAAATAAAACATTATTTCTCATTCAGCCATTATCACTTGAAACAATAAACCATTCAAGTGTCGAGCACCGAGGGGGGCACAACTACAGAATTAGTATTGCTAAAAGGGAATGGAAAATTTTGTTTTCACTAAATATCCTTAGCGCTCCGTGGTTTTTAGTATATGTTGTTTTACTCTGTAGTTTGCATGGTAATCCTAAATAGTTGCTTTAGACAAGCATTACCGTGTATATAACAAAAAAAAACAATAAACGGGTATTTTTCCTAATTCAGTACAGCAGCGTAAACATACAGTAATATGGTTCACGTTATTGAAATAAATAACTCTACAAATCATAGATAAATACTTATCACACAGATAAATCCTAACCAACACAGGGTCAGACGACTAGATGAAACTGCAGGCTGCGTCATATTATGATATTTATTCATTGGACAATTTGCCCAAGAGGATACTTTTATCGGATGAAAATGGCGAAAATATTTATAGAAGAAAATCTAGCATTGGATTATAATAATACCATAAAATATAAATAAATGAAGGGTGTAGCTCAGATTGGTGATGATTGGTGGGTGATTCCAGTAAATAACTATGACACACGCTGTTTAAGAGTAAACATTTGAAGTTATCGTGAAGAAGAAGAATATATCATGAAGTTATTCCAACTTGCATAACGAAGAATAACTAGTAGCTGTATTCTTCCAGTATGAGCCTTATAAAAAGTATTACTTAGATAGTATTTTTTATTATATTTAAAATAAATTATAGTATATTTTGATTAGTACAAACTCTATTAAATTTCATGTAACTGCTTTTCTCTAACCAGTGTAGTCATAGGTATAAAGTGTACCTTGAAGAGGCTTCTTTTATGCAATTGAGACTTGTTTTCGATGTTTCAATTCTACACGACACAACGCTTACCTAACGATTTTTTCCTTCATCATTTTACTTTACTTTTGTAACATATTAGGTACTTGTGGATGTTTGAAGACAGCTCAACTAACAGATACTTAAGATCTGGTAGATCGTAGGTTCGAGTTATATAAAGAGCTTTCAATAAAGGAAATCATCGTGAGGAAACCACAGCGCGGTGGTAGGGCAAATACGTGGCTAGCTAGCTATCACCCTCAAGTTGAAAATCTGCATCCAATAACCGTCGTGTAGCATTAGCCTCACTTGAGATTCAGTACCGAGGCGTTGCGTGCCAACCCATCATTTAAATAGTCACAACTTTAAGTGATATGTAATCAGTAATAACTGGTAGCTGTAAAAAAAACAATGTACATTTAGTTTTCATTCTTTTTACGCCACAGGTGGCATAAAATGAAATGAAACACAGACACTTAAAGCGAGGCCCGCAAACAATACGGAGTAGTCACAGTTCCGACGAATTCTAATCTGATCGTAGTTCAATGATTTTTGAGAAGGGTTAAAAGTACACTGTACAGTAAAATTGAGAATAACTTATAATTGCCACATTCAAAAATGGCAGAAACTCTCCAATGTCTTCAATGCTAATGACTACAGCAAATAAAATTACGAACTCCCAAACAATGTGCATTGAGTAAGCGGACATCAATTGGATGATAAGATTATATCTACGTGTGACAGGACTGTGGCCCTTGAGTCACAGTAGTGATAACAGTGCTTATTCTCGTCAAGTGACATGCCATCTCGAATGCATTGAAGATAGCCTCTCTGAGTGAGAAATCACTTTTTGCATCAAAAAGCTTTACCAATTATCAATAGCAGGAGGAAGAAATATAAATAAAAATATAGAAATGTTCGTTCATTTTCCGGTTTAAATCAAAATTCCAGTCACAACAACTTACTATGACATGGAAAATAGCACTGGCTTTTTTAGCATTTTCGGTTAGCCAGATAACTCAATCCTCTCCTAATAGGTGATGCGGCAGACGCGTCTTCATCACCACAGAAGTCTCAGCGAAATCTGTCTTTAGTGACGCTTCAAAGTCAAAGTCAAAGTCAAAACTTATATTTCCATAGAATTCATAAAGAAATGGCTTGGAATGGCTTCAATTTGACCATTTATTCTTCAGTGGATATAACCTCAAACACATTAACCCGTGTAAATTCTACTATTTCCATCTTGGCAACCACTTGAAAGATCTCGATGACATTTTTTGGATTTTTACTACCTTAAGCCGATGCGTGTGATAAGTTCTCGATAAGAAAATACTCGTATATAAGCGATTGAACGCAGTGAACTGTACGTTATAGAGAAAACCATCATAATGGGTTACGTGAGGGGAATAATACTGGCTGCGCTAGTACGTACATTTTCACTTAACTGTTTCCTAAAATAATATCATAATAGGATAGTGTGAATTTTCTGACATTTCTTTTTGTGCTCCATGATGTTTTTCTTAAGTGGTCCTTTCCTCGAGGGGATATGGATAATAAATTGCCTTTTGTTTTTTTTTTGTTTATATTTGTTTGAAGAAATGCTTATTATGAGAGCATTAGTGTGACGTTCGATCTTCTTCTTCTTCGAGTGACCGGTTCTGTCGAACCAGTGTGGTGAAAGGATTGTAAGTGCGCCTCAAAGAGGCTCCTTGCGTGCACTCGACACATGTCTTCGAATTTTTAGTTCTAGGACATGTCGGTTTCCTCACGATGTTTTCCTTCAGCGTTTTGAGAACGTGGTATTGCGCACATAAATCTTTCAATCGAAAAACTCATAGGTGCACGTCGGGATTTGAACCGGCGACCTCCAGATTGAAACTCTGGGGTCAGTACCGCTAGACCACCACGCTCTCAACGTTCGATGTTTATGTTTAATTTATCCAAAAAGTAATTTTCACACTTAAATAACTTAATGGTTGTAACTCAACGTGATTATATTCCTTAATCAAAACTTTTTAAAAGTGGTATATACAGTGCTTAATCAGAAGTGTAGTGACATCAACATAAAATTCTTGTACAATTTTGATGAAGACATTTAATCATGACTAAA
Organism: Chesias legatella; assembly: GCA_947359385.1. Taxonomy (NCBI): domain Eukaryota; kingdom Metazoa; phylum Arthropoda; class Insecta; order Lepidoptera; family Geometridae; genus Chesias; species Chesias legatella. The sequence continues at coordinate 447,772 of OX375784.1, read as the reverse complement.
ATGAATACTTAACCCAATACGTGACATTAATTCAGTGGTGTTTGTCTTGAGTGCTTAAGCTCTGATGTTATAATCGACATAGCTTTCATCATTTGTGATACAGACTAGTTGAAATTATGCTACTTACTTGGCATACCCACCAAGTAAAACCCGATTGTCTTGCCGCCAAACATAGTGTGACAGTCTTAGGATCCAAGACAATTCACTTACTTTCTGACTTGCTAAGTGTACACAGCTTGCAATTTTTGTCCTCGTGTAAAATATACTTTTATTTAACTTAAATTATATGAAATCTTTAACTTCTGCATCATATGAAATTAACACTAATAGTGTGCTTTTGGGTTATATTTTACTGAACTATAAAGTAACCTTATAAGTCTTAAAAGTCGATCACAATTATGTCATGTATCCAAATAGTAATTGATGCGAGTATTTGAAGAAGAAAGTTGACATAGCTTACTTAGTAGCTCTTAATTTTTATTCTTTACAGGTAGTGGCACTAGCTTCTGCGGCAACTTTAGAAAAAAAACATCCCCCACATGACGATGGACATGAAATCGACATCTCTGAAAATCCTAAAGAAATCGCTAAAGGCGAACTGCCTACTTTAGATAATGAAACGGAAAATCTCAAGAATGTTCGTGTGAAAAATAAGCACAATCACGATCATGACCAAGACCATGACCATGACCACAACCATGACGAAGACCATGACAATCATGACCATGATCACCATCATGATCATGACCACCATGACCATGACCATGACGAAGACCATGACAATCATGACCATGATCACCATCATGATCATGACCACCATGACCATGACCATGACGAAGACCATGATCATGATCATGAGCACGGTCATGAACATGATCGGCATCAAGACAGTGACGATCATGACCATGACCATGATCACGACCATGAGGATGACCATGACCATGACCATGACCATGACCACAAACACGACCACGACCACAACCACGACCACGACCACGACCACAACCACGACCACGACCACAACCACGACCACGACCACAACCACGACCACGACCACAACCACGACCACGACCACAACCACGACCACGACCACGACCACGACCACGACCATGACCACGAACAAGATGATCACACTCATGAAAATGATCGCAGCCAAAACAATGACCACAATGATGATCATGACATCGACCATGACAACAATCATAACCATGAACGTATAAGGCACCAAGACCACGACCATGATAACAGCCATGATGACGACGATGACAATCACGATCACGCTGATGGAACTGAACATGATCACGATCACGACCACGACCACGAACATGATCACGATCACGACCACGACCACGAACATGATCACGACCACGACCACGAACATGATCACAATCACGACCACGAACACGATCACGATCACGAGACAAAGGTAAAGAGAAAGTGACAGGAAGACACCAATTCATAAGGAAATGAACAGACTCCAGAAGCAAGACATAACCAATGAATTCTTGTTGACTACGATACTACCTCAATAATGTCGTATTATGATGTTAAATGCTTTGCATTTTATCTATAGAAGGCAAAGTAATAAATACCCTATTATAACAAAATGAAACCTAAATAATAAATTGTATTCTGCCGACCTTACTGCTACAAGCTGATTCTGCATATATATTAATGATACACAAAATGTTAATGATTAAATTAATTTATTGATAAAATTTTTGTTTATTTTTCTTCTCATACAAAAATAGTTATCTACCACGTCTACAGAAATAAGTTATGTTCACAAGACAAATTAATACAGCTAAATGGATATTATGTCACATGCCGCTTTTGTGTAAAGTGCGCCTTGAAGAGGATCCTTTCGTGCCCTTGACACACTTCGAATGTATCTTAGATATATCATTCGGTATGAGAAATTTCAAGTGAAGTCATTTATCATTGGGCCACGTCAAGATTTGAACCAAAGACCTACGTACTCTAAGTACTCCTGGGCCACCACGTTGTAATAATAACTAAATTTTAAAGACCATATCAAATTTTTTGCCTGCTTTTCCCACTTCAACTTGGGAGTAGAATTTTTATATATTTAGGAAGATAACTGAATAATGTTATATAATTATATCTGTAGTCTTAGTTTTCCGTGCGATATTTAGTATTTAAATGCTAAGTGAGTCTGCACCAACCAAAATAATGACGGACTCAATAAATCTTGAAGTGAACAAATTTGGATACGATGAAACGAAATCGGAAGGAATATTAGGATTTAAATGAACACATATTTTCCTTCAGTAATATTCTTTGTTTGTTTATTATTATTTGAACGTTTGTTTAGTTTACGGCATATGTCACGACTTCACAGGAAATTGTTCCTCCGTCCATTGTTGGTACATGTACGCTGATTTTGTGTAGCACAAAATGCGTGACGTACCTAGGCTGAAAGGCTATCATGACTTGTTAAGGCACAGAATAGATAATAAATTTGTATCTTCAATATCTTTTCGTTAGATAAGATATTATAGATATCATAGACTCCCCTAGTTTGCTTTCACTTTTGAACTTTAATACAAAGCTTAGATCTCGTCATCCCTTTCAGAATACTTTTTCCCTGCAGGTGTATAATAATAACACCTCTTATTATAATCCGGTTGTCAGAATGTGTCGCCTATATAATGATCTATTGGTAAACAACAGTGAAACCCTTGATGTATTCGGCAATAAAATGTATAAAATTAAAAGAAATGTTTTGGCCACTCTTCAAGAAATGTATACTTAAAATATTATTACTGCATTAAAATATTAAATTATATTTATTTAGAATAAAATTGCAACAGATATTGTACAAATTAACTATGCTGTGTACACATGTTTTGGAATACAATCTAGCTCTAAATTAGTTTTAATCTAAAGTTTATATTGTTTTATCGATTGTGTTCTGTTTTGTGTACCTAAACAAATAAATTAAAATTAAATTAAATTAAATTAAATTAAAAAGTTACCACTTAACTTTACGATGTTGCCCTCATATATACTGTCTTCTTAACAAGATTTAATTCAATCTTTTCCTTCCATTATCTGAAGAAATTTTTTAAATTTCTTCATAGCCCAACCCCAACATCCGATATCTTCGTACACCAAAATCCTAATGTTTAAAGCTCAATCCATAGAAGCTTGTTCTGCAATGTTTATTTTTATTTTTCTCTACAAGCCCTTTGACTGTGGAATACGTTACCAGATTTTATCTTATTATTTTGTTTTGTGTATTTAGATAAATGTTCATATTTAATAGTATCGGCTAAATGTTCTTAACAAATTCATATTGAAAGGCTTTATCTTCTGAACTCTTATAGCAAGCCGGTTGAATTTTATTTTCACTGGATATGCGTTATTGTGGCGAATATAAAAATAATATAATGGGGGTGTAGATACTCGTACTAGTAACGCATTTATTTTATTTTTATTTGTTTGCTATTTCTGATTGAATAAACGATGCTACTCATATATTTTATCTATGTGTGCAATCCAAAGTAAAGCAACATATACTTAAAACTGAGCGCAAGTCTATCAAATCCAATAATAATGTACGCAATGAATAATGATTAGACGAAAATAAACATCCGGTTTTTATCTAGGTCCTGAATACTTTTTATTTTAATCAAAAATTTATGTAGATCTAGAAAAATCTTTATATGAATAGTGTTATTACTTTTCGCTTTATCTATTATGTGTCTAACTAAGGCTGCACACGTTTTCAGGAAGTGCAAGTCTGTTAGCTTTAGGCATACAATTCTAATCTATAGAACTGGAATTGTTTAGCTATTGTGTGTATAATCGTGTATAACTATGAACATAGATTAGATATTATAGACGTAAATATTTTAGCAATGGCTGAAAATTAGGAATTAGGAGTTACTTCTTTGAATGTTCAAAAAAGACGTAGCAATCGGTACGAAAAAATTATAAGGGCTGTCACAAATGAAATAGCTACTTCTTTATAAAATGTTTGACTGGCCTCACAGCTCCGTTGATAGTAATTATGCCTTCTGCGCTGTAGGTCGTGGGTTCGATTCCCTCCCGAGGCAACATTTGTGTGACACGCATACATGTTTGTGTTAATATGTATATATTGACAAAAAATATATAAGTGTTCTATTAGTTGTCTGATTCCCATAGTACGCCTATGCTTAGTTTGGGAATGGATGGAGCTGTCAATTAAAAAATATACAATTTATGGGTGCTTTGCTTCGAAAAATGGAGGCGAAAGACGCGCAATTTGGTGCTAAAAGCTGTTGGTATGAGCTATCTACTCCCTTCGATGAACTATGGGTACACAGAGACTGATATGATAAAATATTCAAAAAAAATATAATTTAAGATTTCAGAAACTTTTCAAAAAAATTTCAACTCACTGGTACTATTAATTTGATTATTACTAGGTACTATAAGTAGTAAGTTTTTTTTAAATTTAAAGGAAAAACATGTATACAAAATGGTGCCCTATAATTTGAGTGCAATCGATTTATATACACAAGCCTTAGACGTCTTCAGCATAATTTGAGCCAGTAATGACAATTACATTTTAACTATATGAATATGACAAACAAACTTGAAGTTGGCATCCCTAATACTAGCTGTAGAGAAATTAACATGGCAATTGTTAACCAACCGTATATATTGCAAGTAACAGCGATGGCCGGCTATCTCCGACCAGCGACACACCAAGCATCCGAGCAACAAGTGGAAATTTTCCTTTGAAAATGGCAATCACTAAATTGTTAACTCTTCTGGTAAGTGATCTAGGTTTGTTCTATTTTACAGCTCTATCTATTATATTGTCGTTTAACAGAACAAAACAGAAAAAGATTTTTTGAACGTCAGTGTAGATCAATTAAAAGTAAAAATTAAAATAAGGATAAAGGGTAAAAAGGATGTTTCAATATGGTTTTGATTCCGTTTAAATCCTCGCAGCGATAAAAAAAACATTAACTTCCATTCCCTTTCAAAATAAGCCGTAATACTACTACTGGCAATAATATTTATAATTCAGATTTCACACCTTTATTTCCTTGTTTACTTACTTTTTTCCCCTTTCACAGTTGTCGCTCTGTTTTGCGCTAGCAGAAGACTCAACCGCTGTCAGTAGCTCTGGCAGCAACTCCGGAATGTCAGGTTTCCCCAGTTTTCCATCCATACCTGGCATGCCAAACTTTTCTTCTATCTTCCCAAGCATTCCTGGTATGCCGAGTATGGGTTCAGGTTTCGCGAGTTTTCCTGGTATGCCTAATATGCCTGGAATGTCGAACATGTTTGGAAGCCGATCCAGTTGGGAGGTCAGACCTGACGATTCTGGAAACCATCATAATGAACAACATGACGGTGAAGGCCATGAACGCCACGAAGGCCAAGAAGGTCGTGGAGTTGATGGCCTCAGTGGCGAACATGATCCTGAACACGAACACCAAGACAGATTTTTCTTCACGCATTTCCCTGTTATCACAGGCTGTAACTACACCGATCACGTGAGTATTTAACAATAGTCAATAGTATCAATAGTTCCAGTTTGAAAGGTGTAGTCACTGGTGAAATTACAGGCACATGAGACATTCCACCTACACGTCTCAGAGTTACGGACGCATACGATGCGACTTGGGTCTTGTCGTACCTAGTAGGGGAGGACCGAGGTCGCATCAGTTGTTATGGGCCGAGGTTACCACTTGACACTAGGTGGGCCGTCGGCTCGTTCCGTAACTGTATTACATAAAAAAAAATGTATTATATCCAGCCGGGAAGGAGCTGTCGCAGTTGTAACCAGGCCCTCACCTGCACCGCTAACAATGTGGGCCTCCTGCAAACATGCCACGGCCTGTTCCGCTACTGCAACAACGGACGGTGCTCCTTCAGCCGAGGGCCAGCCTGCGACGCCACTACCACAACATCAACGTCCACCACGTCAACTACGTCAACGTCAACGTCAACGTCAACGTCAACGCCAACGTCAACTACCAGCACCAACACTCCCGCCGCTGGTTAATAAGGTACGCGTAATGCGTTATTACGGAAAGCGTGGTCGCCCCGCTGACTAGTACCTACTGACCCTTCATTCCGGAGATCACTGGTTCAAATCTCGACGTGCACCAGTGAGTTATGTAACTTGATAAATAATTATTTGCGTATTAATACTGTTCTCAAAACGGTAATAGAAAACATTGTGAGGAAACCGACATGTACCTCTTTGAGGCGCACTTAAAATCTTTTCATACACTGGTTCAATATAACTCTAGTAGTACTCGAGTACGGAAATCCTGACAACCCAACTCCCCAGGTGAAAATAACAGTAAATTTAACTTATTAATAATAAGCAGTGGGAAATTCAGAAAAAAGCTGTTGTTTGCGAAAATAGAAAATCTGAATCATGTACGAGTTTAAAACACATTTCGAATGATACAAAAGCTCAGATATCATCAGCAAAAATTATATATTACAGATTGAACGGTATATGCACGTTTTTATTTCAAGGTGACCGGTATCTAGTCCAGATAAGCAGTATCAAAATAACGGTCGTTGTGTCGTTACTTTGATCCCAGACTTCCGATTAGAAACGGCGTAGTAACGCCGTTAAGATAACTCACTGTCAAACGGTCGATTGACAGATCTTATCTTGTCTATTGACAAGTGTTACCTTGCATTGCTTTCACAACAGACATGTGAAATCCTCTATAATACCTATTATTTTATTCCTGTAGATATATTACGACGAAACAACATGATAGAATCAACAATGACTATCGGCCATGGAATATGAAATATAGAAGTGGTTTATTATTATAAATAAAATATATGATGATATAAATTCATATTTTTACTTCTATTTAAACACTAGTTGCAGTCGATGTTAGTAAAAATGTATGTTACTTTTACTAACTGTTAATTTTATTTGATTTGGCCTGCTTTAATTATGTTTAGCATCATAAAGGTCTAACTACGAAATTAGTGACCAAAGTTTTAAGATTATATTATTGAATTATATTAACTGCAATTTTTTAATAACGGGACTAATAAACCTATAACATATGATGAAATGTTAAATGTGAATGTAAATGTAAGAAAGTGAATGAAATATTAAATTTGAAACTGAAAGTTTCTGAAGACTGCGTGTCGCAATTCTGTTCTAGGAATTTTTCTGGCCCGATAATTAACAAATGAAGAATGATATGTCAAAATGACGCAACATGTCACGTCAATGAACAACGGTTAAATTATTTGGATATTGTACATAAAAATAATCTAAAATCACGAGAAAAAATTGGGAGGTGGGTGAAAAATACTTTACGACCTATTCTCGTACCTACCAAACAACACGAAGTTTTTATATATTTAGATGAATAAGACTCTTGGACTAGGACGGAAGGATTTCTCATGAAATGAAACATCGTTATGGCACGAATTTATTTATTTTCTTATTTACATTATCAATACGACTATACTACATGCTACCTGTAGATAATTTCATAATTTTACTTTCGAAAACAATATATTGGTATATAGAGATTACAAAGGATTAAAGGTACGCTCTACAGTATAATAACATTAAATATTTGCATCAAGAATGGTCTCAAAAGGTAATTTATTGTCAATTTATCGACAGATGATTGTAGAGAACATTTTTTTTATGTTTTCGAGTCCTTCAAATTGACTACAAAAACGATTTTTTAAATTTTTGATATAATTACAGTAAAACTACGATTCTATCGTAAACATGATAAAATATTCGCGTAATAAAAGTTTCAATTATTTGTCAAACACAGCTAATTCTAGTCAATAGATTTAGAGGTATAATATGATATAAGAAGTCAAAGTCGAAGTCTCATGGTAAAGATTATGTAGTTAATATGTATCATCATCTTAAAATCATAAGAAATAATTCCTTAGCCTACACGTTTTCAAGTAATATTTCATGAACAGTCTACAAAAAATCTCTTTAACTTGCTATTGACATAATCTTAGAATCTGAAAGAACATTTATTGTCTGGTTTTAGCCGGCCTAAGTCGTTTCATATAAATAAGACCCCTTATTGTATCATTACAGACTAGAAAATCACGACATTTAACATCAATAAATAATTATATTAATCAGATTATATTATTGTCTATCGATAGTCGGAGTCCGTTGTACTTAGACGCCTGAATTAGCTTGAGCAAGTGCCACACTGTCGATGTAGGTGAGATCTGGAGACGCAGATATAATAGACTGTATAAATGTAGAGACGGCATGGTTGGCGTTGCGGTTGGCGTTACGCCATATACAGAACTAGACGAGCACGTTAAGTCCATCACCGCTGAGTCGCGGCCTCGCTTCTCCGAGCGAGCACCGACATAGCTATTGATTCTTGAGCCGACTCGGCAGCCCCCCGTTACGGTAGCCTTTCCTCAGCGCGACACTGTCGACGGCCGGCTGGATCAAGTATCGTTTGTTAGAAGACGGGTTGTAGCTCTTATATGGCACTTTCAGAGACCTGAAGTAGTAAAATTTTGGGGAATCTTTGTTGTTATGTTGCCAGCTGGGTCGGATTGCGTCTGCGAAGTTCGGCGGCGGGTTGTTGGGTATGTCGTTGTTCAGCGGTCGGTGGAGGAGCCGCCCTGTTGGGTGCGAGTGAGTAAGTACTGACGGCGGCGGTATGTCGGTGTCGTCTGAATCGATTGTTGGCTCAGTTTCGGGACCAGTGATATATTCCCTGAGAATAAATGGCGAACATTTCAACACAATACAAAGCTATTCGAAATTAGCGAATGATAATTACTCTTTACTTATATCTACGACTTCAAAGAACCCGATGTTTGGCAGATAATGTAATAAGGTAAGCGGCTGTCAAAATTAAGCTTCTAAAATGAGTACTTCTACTGATAACTTTTAAGTGTTTTAAGGTCACATTTGGCTGGTAGAACATAAATATGACAAACTAAAACACGATTTCGTTTAAAATATCTTGCCACACATCTAGCATAAATACAGAACCGAGGACATTGCACTTTAAAACCCGTATGCATTTAGGTTAGCCTTCCAACCAAAAATGTTGACACATTTGTTAGGTGGAAAATCAGTATCTAGCTAATATTCCTAACAAGTCTTTCATATTCTCAGATCGGCTTAGCAAAAAGATCTCTTTGAAGTACGACCAGAGTCATTGTTAATTGTGAGTTTATGTCCACCCATTCTCTATAGTAAAAGACAGATGCTCCAATTACGAAGGGAGCGTAACGAGACCGTTAAAGACGTTACAAATAAAAGGCTTTGGGAACATTGTTTATTTCTCTGAGACTACGTACCGTTTAAAGCATTAAAAGTAAATTAATAGCGTTCATCAATTTTCTGTACAATACGAAGCAGACTGAGATAAAGTTATCAATAAAAGTATAATGAAAAGCAAATGAGTAGTATACAAAGAAATATATATAATCTTGATGATGAAATCAATACAAAGACAGGGCATGTGGTATGTTCAGCTTCTCAGAAGTTTTAAAAGTCAAGCTCCGTTAAAAGAAATACTTATTACATTTAGCAAATTGTATTGATGGAAAAACGGAAAGAACAAATTTTAAGAGATACCTTTGATCAAAAATGTCTGAATGTGTGAATGTATGTGAAGGTATTTTTCTCTGAACAAATATTTCGTGGAAATTTACTATGATGTTTTTTGACGATCAGGTTAAAATACCGAGAATTTCACCCGCATAAGCCGGAGCGAGTCGCTAGTTGATAATAAAATCAGGTTTGTGTTTGAACGCGGGACCAATTACTCGTATATAGCGCTCATTAACGGCGCTAATTAGCGGTGAGAGGTCACCCGATACTAGGAGCAACACAAACATTCCTAATGATGTCACGCTGGTTGCACGCGGAAACTACACGGAAATAAACTGTGTGGTAACATAGCGGAATTCAACTAGATTAAAACTTCGTGTTTGTATAGCGGCGGCAGTGCGTCCGGACTACTTGCAACGTTCCCAGAATTAACACTGTTGCTATTCGTACCCATAATAATATATTTCCGAGAAACCTTGAAATAAAACACATTTCTACTCGCTTCCCACCAAATGGAATTCCGTAACTTCACATATACACTTACTTTCATATTAGAAAAATATATCCAAGTGCAAATAGGTGCAGTAAAACTACTTACAAGTACATCAAATTAAAACAATATCTCGGCAGCAAATCTATTAAAAATGTTCTAGGGAATTTGAAAAGGAAATTATAAATTTAAGTTTCCTTTTGAAAAAAAATATATCGTAACTTTCGAGATAATCCATTCCACGTCCATTTTTTGCTACGCCTGAAAATAAGAATATGACTGTTCAGAGAACTCACCTAATTCCGAAATCCTGGTCATTGGAATACTTCCTGCAAAACAAAAATTGTCTTAATGATATTGTTCAACATCAGAAACAACACAGAGCCTACACATAGAAAAGCTCATTAAATTACAACATAAATTCTCTGACATACACAAACTCCCAAAAAAAATTATGTTCTTTTATTTACGCGCATACCTTAGAAATATTTAGGGCAACTATTTACTCACAAACTCTAGGACGGACCGCTAATACATGCGATTCAATCGCTATTATCATTATAAACCCCATGTTATAAGCACATCTATCCTACATATAAACATCAGATTTATCCATAGAACGGCACATTCTACCATCGATCGTGGATGCACTAACATGTATCATGCGTCTATCTCTCCTCGTCTCTTAAGCACTAAAGCACACGACACCGTTGTATTCTAAACACATTTAAGCTGTGGAAATGTAGACCTGTAAATATCTTGTCCGGGCCACAATAACCTAGCCCTCCCAGATCTACTGTAACGTCCGCCCGAGAACCTAAAAGATGGAAGCAAGCCTAAACGCGCCAGGGAACCAATGTGGCGCTTCACAAAATTATTGTGGTGCTCTTCATCTGCAACAGATGTAATAAAGCAAAATATTACCCGAACTCAGTCTCCGGAACTCAATAACCCGTTCGGAATATGATCACCTGATGACAACTTACCGACAGATCTCTTATCTTCGTTCTCTTCAGGTTTCTCTATCTCGTTGCCTTCGATCACGTCCGGCATGGAGAGAATATACCGTTTGGTCCTGACGGTGGGGTCGACGTAATTGGGGCGATACAACCCGTGCACAGGCATGCCCACAGAGCCACGCTTTAACGACCAGTTATCGATCGCCCGCTGACCGTCGTCCATATCGTGGAAATAACCACTGCGCTTGTACACTTGCGAAAGTGGGGGGAACATGTCGGGATTAACAGATTGCTGGTAATCGTACAATTCGTTGTAGTCAAATGGCCCATCGATTTCAGACAGCGGGGGAATGGGATTTTGATAAAACGGATAGTAGTATTCGTCTCCGTTAGCTTCGTCCCGTTTGTGGTAGAGTCCGTTGCGGGCTAAAGCGGCGATGTTACGTTTTTCGTTTTGTTGGTTGTTCTGTCCACGGCCTACGCGGTACCCGTCCCGGGCTAGAGCCTGGATGTTTCGCTTCATGGCAATGTAGCTACGGAGGCGAGCGATGGAAGCCAGGTTTCTTTTTTCTTGGGACGATTCCTCGTCGTCGTTGTCTTCTTTATCACCTTCTGTGTAAGGCGATCTAAAAGTTGGGAGCTGGCCGTTTTTTGCCAAGGTGGAAATGCTCCTTTTGTAGCCAAGTGCAGAACTTTTCAAATATCCCGCCCGAGCCAGAGCTGCGATGTTTCGTCTTGGGAATGTCGGCCATTGATTTATAGTCTCAACGGGCAAACTCGCCACCTAACGAAATTAAGTTTAAATTAGTTCTGCAAAATAATGTTGCTGCAGGAGAGTAATTTTACCGGAATACCTACATGGAGGCTTGGAAGTCTGGAATTTCATTTTGCTCGCTACATGTTAAATATTTGAGCCTGAGCGCTGTAAGTAGGTACTTACATAAATCTATGAGTGGAACTTACATGAAAAGTCATAAAACAACTCAGGTCAGCTATTTCATTTACGAATACATTTTCAGGGGGATAGATTGATTATTAACTTATGATACAGTATATTCTTAGACAAATTAGGCTAGAATAGGATTTTTAGGTCAAACATAACATTAATTTGATCTGTTATTTAATTAAAATAATATTTGAGCCGCAGCAGAATCTAAGGCTGTATTTTCTGTATAAATTAACTATAGCTAAGTAAAGACCTAACTAAATACTTATACTCACAGGCAATAATCTACAGGCTTTTCTAAAAAAGTTTCCACTCACCTGTTCTATGTAGTTGGAGAATGCAACTGCTAAAGCAGCTATTAACAGAAAATGGCCACGAAACCTTCCCATTGTGCCCTTCATCTAAAAAGTAATATAAAACGTTAAATTTACTTACTACCTTTGTACTTAACTGTGCGATTTTTAGCGTTGTTTGGGGTTGAAATCACATAGATTCTATAGTATAACACCTAGAAATCTAAAGTGAGTAATTGGCTGACAAGCGTTCACGAAAAAAAGGAACCCGCGCTTGGGGTTATCTATTCTTGCTCATGGAGTTTCCCTTAAAGGTTGTCCATAACCAGATTAAGGACAGATGTTTTGATAAAATTTATTTCATTTTTTAAAGGAATTTATACCTCAAAAAATCTAAATTCATTACAATAAAGACTGACGTAAAGGAAGCCTATTTATCATCATCAAACAAAACTCCCTTTGAACACGTAACCGAAATAATGTTAGTCTTATTATCCTCTCGTATGAAACTGTTACATTCTCCGGTCCGGATAATAGACATGTCAGAACACAAACATGGCAGATTCAATTACTTGGAACGTGGCCCCAGAATACACCTGAGATATCGAGTTATAGGATGTTTCCTGTGTGACGGAAAGTCGATTCCTTCGTGACGTGAACTGCTGTATTGTACGAGGTGGATTCTAAGAGAAGGAACGCAAGACCAGCTTTTGGTTATAAGCCAAAATACAAGCCAATATAGAATAATATCGTAATCTAGTATTATAATACTCAAAGGTAAGATGTGATTAATCGTACCCCTTATAATAAGAGATTAAAATACTTTAATTTTTAACCGACTTCAAAAAAGGAGGAGGCTCTAATTCGTCGAAATCTTATTTTTATGCATGTTCCCCGATTACTCAAAGACGCCTGGACCGATTTGGAAAATTCTTCTTTTGTTTGAAAGAGTATATACTTCCGAGGTGGTCCATAGAAATTTCATCAAAATTGGTTCCATATGGTTTGGTTTTAAAATCATAATAAATAATTATGTCCTCTAAGTACGAGACAACGAGGAATCTTTCTCGTTTATGAGCGATGAAGTGAAGAAGATGAAGTAATTATTAATTTTCTGTACCATAATAGAATGAGAATTGAAGAGAATTGAGAAAAAAGCGCTTTAGTTAGTTTATTAAGGAGACACTGTTTTTCTTGTGATTATATATATACTTAGGTAAGCTGTTTCAGTTTTTATTTTTTAGTGCTAAAGAAGATAATGAAATTTTAATGGTGGTATGTTTAGTAGATATAAAATTAGAAATGCATGGCTGAAACATAGGTTACAGTTGAATACAATAAGACCTTTCGTTTCACTGGCCTCACAGCTCAGTTGGTAGCAGATGTATTTCCTGTGCCTGGGTGTTAACAAGTATTATAATAATAATTATAATTTATAATGTATGTGTTTACAAAAGAAGTATATAAGTATCTATTCTATCAATTGTCAGAATTCCATAGTACAAGCTATGCTTAGTTTGGGGCTAGATGTCTCTGTGTGAAATGTCAACCATTTACTTATTTATTTTATTATGCTGCTGAAGAAAGACAAACAATTTTTCGTATTTTCAGTTAATCTCTTCAACACAGCGGTCTTATGTTTCTGACTTCTCTTTGAAGACGAGTCGTCAGAATACTTTTAAATCCATTCTGAAATGGCTTGGGTACACAAAATTAAATATATTGTATGTTTATATTTTTATGTACCTAGGAACGTTCTGAACAAAATACGTTGAAGTCACAATTCTTCATAAAACTTTATAAAAAATTGATAACTTAACTGTACATTTTATAATATTATTAAGCTTTGCGTTTTATTCATTCTCGTAATACCTATATGAAAATGATATGACAGTCGGATTTAATCCAGTAATCCCATTCGCCTACGTACTCGTTTTAAATTGAATCGCCAATGGCCAGCGATAAAAGCCATCAATTCAATTACTTATTCTAAAGGTATTATGCTCAATTAAGAGTATAAACCTGCATCCCACGACCTAAGCGGCTTATACAACTTAATTTGATGAATCTAAAGTCAGCAAGTACTATTCCCATCACAAAAGGCAACGAGTTTTTCAGTAAATATTTGCCAACTGTTGCACAGTTTTGATCCCACGCGTGGATTGTGTGGGTTTGGGAGGGTACACCCACCTTTGTATTTAGATACGTATACCGTAGGGTACGAGAGTCGGCCGACAATTCATTATCTTTTTACTTTTCCTCACCCGTAATTTACAATAATAGTTAATTTGAACGAAACTAATCAAGTAAGAACTTATTAGTATTATTAAGATTGAAATTTGCGATTCAAACACTTTATTAGTAAGCGTTAAGTTATCTTACATAGTGTTCAAAAAACAGAATACTATTTTACCATTTTCGTAATACATTTATTCGAATTTCTGTACCGAAATACTGTCAAAGTCGAACTTTACTCGGTCGTAGCTCGTAGCTGGCTACGTACTGAGCTTATATCAACGAGGAACTTTAGTTGCCTATTTCGTAGCTCCTTATGCACCGAGATAATAACAACGTGGAACTTTACCGGTCTCTTTTTCGTATATCTCTACGTACAGAGAGCTACTGTCAAACTGTTGCTTACTTAGTCGCTCGCTACGAAATGCTACGCTACAGACCTACATCTGCCTATATAAAGCTCTGTGTGGTATGTATTTCGTAGCCATCGATTTAAATAATGAAATCTGAATATTGTTGTAAGAATGCCTTTTACTGCAAATCAGAAATGCCCATTTATGTTTCTTTTTTTATGTCGTTTAGGTGATCGAACGAGCTGACGGCCCACCTGACGTTAAGTGGTAACCGCCGCCCATGGACAACAGCAATACGACTCAAGTCCTTTCCACTAAAGTACGAGACGACTTAAGTCGCATTGCGTCCATCACCCCGAGACGGGGATGTTCGTCTCATGCGGCTGTAATTTCACCGGCACTCACTTCCTTCCACCGGAACACAGCAATACCAGTGCATTACTGATTGGCGACAGATTATTTCTTTAGCAAATCAAGAACAGAGGCATCTCTGCCTAAATAAAGTAATACACACTGGAAATAATACCATCGAACTGAACTTAGTGAACATAAAAACCAAGTAGAATCTAAGGATTATTCGAAAAATTCATTAAAAATCTATTTCAAATTCTACACAGCACCATTTTTAACTTCAACCTACATAAACAGAACACCTATTGGTCCACGCTATGGAAATCATTTTATTGATATCACGCTCAATAAACTGTTTTATTTGTTTTCAATACGAATAATCACAAATAGGTTCACTGGGCACTGTTTTAATAAATACCTTTGTGAACTAAACTCAATTCTAACTTCAGCAAATCTAATATAACTTTTCGTGAACCTGAATAAATTAGTAATGTGTCTGAAAGTGTAAAGCTATGTCATATATACTATATGACTTAATATGTTATTTTATTAAATATTTAACTTCAATGTAGCACAAGTACGTAATAGCATCTAATAGGCAGCAGTTTTAAGAGCAGTAGAACTCTCGCCAAGTTCGTCCGGGGAAGTACTGCCACCATGCCCATTTCTGCTGCCAAGCAGTAACGCGTTCGCGTTACTGTGTTCCGGTTTGAAAGGTGTGGTTGCCGGTGAGATTACAGGAAATTACAGGGGGAAATTACAAGAGAAATTCCACCTACACGTCTCAGAGTTACGGGCGCATACGATGCGACTTGGGTCTTGTCGTACCTAGTAAGGGAGGACCCAAGTCGCATCGGTTGTTATGGGCCTATGTTACCACTTAACACCAGGTGGGCCGTCGGCTCGTTCCGTAACTGGATCACATAAAAAAAGGCAGTAAAGGTGGTCGTTCTAATGTTAATCGCAACCCACAACAATAATAAAAAAAGAAGTATTCTCTTATTTATGCCTCGTGTGCCTATAATTTCACTAAAAGGTCCTTAACACCATATCACAGTGGTACGAATGCAATACTGCCAAGCAGAAACGGGCTCCTCTGGGCACAATAACTTTGTGTGGACAGTTCAGGATATATTATGTGCACCGATTCGACTTATCGGCTCAACTTTGTAGAACATAAGAGTATGTTGGCTTGGTTAAGCACGTGATATCCGTATATTGTGAAACGCCTTAAAACGATGCAGCATTTTATAAACGATAGGCAGAAAAGTAAAAAAAAAAATGTGAGCCGTCACGGGACGCCTGGCAGATGTGAAACATCGACATTATTTTGTAAGAAAATAAGTACCCCATCACTAATAATGTTTATGATTTGTCGTAACCTTGAACGGACCAATCAGCGCTCAGGCCGTGGCGACGCGTCGCCAAGCCAGAAATCGGTTTTACGTGCGGCTATAGATGTTTCACATCAAAATGGATAACAATTAATTTTAGTCTGAATTACTGTTTTTGTGCTATGTATGGTACACGAAGATTTTACCCTCGAATTGTTACCCTGATATTTCATGCATAATTGAAACATAAGGATTGGATATTTTTACCAAATAGTTACATGATTAGAGTAATGAAGGAAGAGATGGCCCGTTTGATGTAACGCGGTGTTTTCTGCCATTTATTTATTTTATTGATACCAACAGCAAAAAGACCTAGTTTTTTTAAAACTACTTTGGTAAGAGATGGTCTGGTAGCAGAAATA
Source organism: Chesias legatella (assembly GCA_947359385.1). Classification (NCBI taxonomy): domain Eukaryota; kingdom Metazoa; phylum Arthropoda; class Insecta; order Lepidoptera; family Geometridae; genus Chesias; species Chesias legatella. The sequence continues at coordinate 430,809 of OX375784.1, read as the reverse complement.
AATATGGTGACAGTATTTCTCCGAACGAATACTGCTCAAATAGTGCTACTGATATTTAAACTATAAGTTACCTGCTTGCTACAAAACCTCTTTAATCGCATATTTACTGTTTTTGGAAACTATTTTCTGTCCAGCAATATTTATTTTTAATCACATATATTATAATAATAACTTTTGAAAGTGATAGAGAAAGAGAGGTCCTGCGACCTATAGTTAACCTATGCCTTGGTTACATGACCTAATTTACGATAGAATCCGCTCCACTGTTTGAAAGCTACCTACATCACGGAATTCGAACAAATATTGCAATTTTATAGTTTTTCATGAACCGTAACCGACCGTGTTTGAATGACTCTAGGAGAATGCAGTATATTTTATGAGAAAGTAATTGGACTTTCTTTGATGTTAAAAAACAATAGCTTTAATGGAAGCTTTGGAAGTGGCATAATTAATTAAATTAATGTATATGCACCTATTTACTTTTACCTGTTATTATTCAGTAAATTAGATAAATATTCAATAAAATGTTGCTATAAGACTAAATAGGTTAAAACGCAGTCCTAAAAATATACTTCTAAAGCTAAAAAATTGCTATTTTCTCAAAATTTTCGTCAAATAGATAAATTATTATATATTATTAATATTAATTAAACACGCTCTTTAAAATACTTACGACAATCCGTTGTAATCCCAGCCAGGGTTCACTTTTCAAACTTTGATGCAACTCATATGGTTTTCAACCCGTTTTGTCTACTTTGTATTCTTGGCGGGAATGTTGGCCGGACCAGCGCGCTGAAGCTTTTATAGCGAGCCTGAAATGAACGCATGCGCAGTTGGAATAAGCACGAGGGAGGAGCCTGTTTAACGCTGCACTTTAATTTAAAGGGAAAAGGTTAAAAGGCTGCTCGGGGAGTATTAAAAACGTCAATTTGCGTCGGTTGCACTCAATGAAGATTTATGAGTTTGGAATGCGCAGGTTTTAGCTACAAAATGGAGTAACTCTAATGCATACTGAATTTTTTTTAAACAGACAGTTAATTTGTCAATGTTACGTAGATGTTTTATTACTCGGAATAGTATTTCCCCAATATGAAGCTCCCATTCTTTTGCCTGCAAGTTGCAAGGCTGTTCTTATTCAAATCTACATACATTATCCTGATTTAGATTTAAGTAATCTCACCCGTTTTTGGTGTTTTGTTTCTCGCATTTAGGATTTTGTTGCCTACAAGGGAAAAGTGTCTCACTTGTCTGCCTACCGCTTTTGGGAAATAGGTGTGAATCTATGACTGCAGTGTCTAATTCCTACTGGAAGAATCGGAGAAGTTTCCAATCGCCCAGCAAACGGACAGCACGGATACAAATCAGAACTGATTGGACGCAGTGGGACCGCCAGCGCCAGCCGACACGTACGTTATAGGCAGCTACATACTCGCTGGAGAGGTGTCCGTTACGTAATAAATAGCGGGATTTTTCCTTGAAAGAAGATATAATTGACATTTATAGATTTTAAATCTCCAAGTATACTTTTTTACTCAAATCGCTATTCGTGTTTTTGAACGCAGGCAGGATTATTTAGAAGCAGGAACTGTACTGATTTATATGGTTTTACGATGGGAGAAACGAGGCTATTATGATCACTGATGAGTGTAAAGAGGACAGTGAATTAAATAACAATGCTTTGACCAATTTTTGGACCTCAACTTAAACTCCTCTAGTAGGTGTCTATTACTTAAGTACTTGACGAACCCCATGGGACCATGTATAACATTAGATAGACTCTTTATTGTAGCTACATTACAAGGCCGCCCGTTGTACCACTTGTATTTTTTCAGCATTATTTTTGAATGTTTCTAATTTATAGTATACGATAAAGTTATATAATATTATATTTTGACTTGGGTAGCACGATTTAGTGCTTCAGGATCAGCTGAATCTGCTAGTAACCAACGCCCAGTCCCATCTGTATCGACGAAGAGAACATCCGACATGTGAGTTATTCAATTATGCAAAATCCACGGATATCTCTAAGAGCACGCTCGTCGGCTTTAGAAATTGACAGATTAGGTAATATTGCACCAAATATTAAAAAAAGTAACTCTAGTTACATCCCTAAAAAATATAGATAATCCAGGAACTGAACGAAAATTACTACAAATGCATGAAAAGGAGCCTTTTCGAGGCGCACTCTAATCCTTTCACTACAAGTTTGGAGAGTGCCAGTAGTACGATTAGTAATAGTAGGTAAGATTAACTTATGCCAAGGATTAATGACTTTTCAAAGAAAACACGACTGTCAAACATTGTCTTTAGTAATGAAGAATATTTCAGATTGAGAGGTTACTTCAAATAAAAATATTTTACAGGAATACGGACGACCCAAGAGAAATGCATCAACGAAAATTGGATACAAAATGTGAGGTTTAAGATGTTTTTAAGTTACACCCATATATGATTTCTTGATTCATAAACGTCGACCATAAAAAAGACACCTTAGAAATGTTAATCACTTTGATATAGGTGGCACACATAACTGAAAGGTGGCAAAACTTTTGGGAAGCCGTATTATTACATTTAAGCTAAACATACCGATTACAATAACTTACGGTAACAGAACTAACCTGAACATAACAATGGTTTACAGTAATAAATCAGTTACTTTGCTCCATAAATAACTACCTATTGTACAACTATAGTGGGGTGTTATTTTAAATACACTACTTACCTTGATTTGCGTCAACGTTAGGTACGTTAGAAGTAAGAAGTTTCAGTAGAAAGCAAGTTTAATTCGTTCAGTAGCTTTAGTACCAATAAGTTTTTTTTTAAAACTATGTTTCTTTAACTTTTACAATCATGCCCTGGCTACCACCGAGGGCTTGCCTAGATTAGTACTTGTCGAAACAAATGTAAACAGCCCAAACACGACGGAATTACGTTGAGAAGTTAAGGAATTCCTGCGCCACCTCCTGACTCCATCATGAGACCACCTCCGCGGTACCATATTGTAGCAATGTCAACCAAGTAACATATATTCCAAATTTCAGCTCAATTGGTTGGAGGGAACTGGCCTGGCCTTTCAAATTTTGACTTAAACAAACACTGCAAACTAAAACTGGTAATAAGCATTTTTGTAATAACGTAACCACATAAAGATGGACGGAAAAACAGACATAACTATAAATGATTTACCTCCTTCATGTGCTAAGTTTTAACTGATATAGAAAATCAAAATGAAACACGACAGGGTGTGAATAGTTTAATTCGATTATATCGCCTCATGCCTCGCTTGATTTACATTCAAAGGCTCACTGGCTGTATTAATTTTCACTTCAGCCATAGCAGCATTGTCACTGGCAGTGTTTATTTGCAATTCTGCCATTGGAGCATTCTCACTGGCATAATTAATTTGCACTTCTGCCACTGGAGCATTCTCACTGGCAGGGTTTATTTGCAATTCTGCCACTGGAGCATTCTCACTGGCAGTGTTTATTTGCAATTCTGCCACTGGAGCGTTCTCACTGGCAGTAACTGAAGTTCCAGCGATGTTGGTAAGGGCAGGCGCGGCGGTAGTCAACTTGGTGTCTTCGGAGCATTTGGCGCCTCGCTTCCGGGAGCAGCGGCCGTCCCGGCAGTAGCGGAACAGACCGTAACAATCAACTATTATGGCAGCGCCACCTAAATAGCAGTGCAGCGCTCTGTGACAGGAAAGGCATGAGTATCCGGCCTGAAACGTAGAAGACGGTATTTTGAAAATTGTAATCATTCCTTACTATAAATATAAAGCTGCAGCCCTGGAAAAAATAACTAAGTTTTAAGCGCCAGATTATCTGTAAGACCTAACTGTATACTTAGTTGGCAATTTTTTATTTTATTTGTATAAGAACTTACATCAAGTTCGTCCGCGGAAGTACTGCCTCCATATCCATTTCTTCCGCAAGCATTAATGCATTCGCGTTACTGTGTTCCAGTTTGAAAGGTTTGGTTGCCGGTGAAATAACAGGCACATGAGACATTCCGCCTTCACGTGTCAGTGTACGGGCGCATACGATGCGACTTGGGTCTTCTAGTCTATACCTGAGTATGGGAGGACTCAAGACGCACCGCTTGTTATGGGCACAGGTTACCACTTAATATCAGGTGGGCCATTTGCTCGTTTCGTAACTTTCTGAAAAAAAATAGGCATTTATGTAAGTGGTCACTCAATAAGGTAAAAACCTGTGTGACAGGTACGAATGTTTGTGTGTGTGTGTGTGTGTGTGTGTGTATTAGGTACAGTGATAAATTTAGGTATGTCGAAGGAATTGGCCTATATTAATACGCTTACCTCACGGCTAACTCTGCCTTCTACGCAGAGTTACTACTGGGTTCGATTCCCGCCCAGGACAAACATTTGTGTGACGAATATACATGTTTATTCTGTCTGGGTGTTAGAAATGTATTATATATACCTATGTATTTACTAAAAGAAGTATATATGTATTCTATCTGTAGCCTGGTTCCTATAGTAGATACAAGCTATGTTTAATTTGGGGCCAAATAGCGCTGTGTGAATTGCCCATCAATATTATTATTAACTAGCTGTGCCCGCGACTTCGTTCGCGTGGAATAGTGACTTTTCGGGCAGCATATTTTGAATTAAAAATGTTCGCCGTGATTCTTTAAATTGACATAACTTTTTTATTTATGAACCGATTGACATGAAATAAACACTAAATGTTAAGTGAAGCTTACTACAATATATTAGTGAAAACCGTATCTTAATATAATAAGCCGTTTCTGATATTAGCGTGCACAAACACACAGACAAACAGACAAAAAAAAATTTATTACAATTTCGGGTTCGGCATCGATATAATAACAACCCCTGCTACTATTTTTTTATATATTTCCATTGTACAGACACCACTTTTCTACAATTTTATTATATGTATAGATAAAGAGGTTATTATGATAGACAAAAACATATAGACGTACTTGAGTTTCGTAGGCACAGCTGATCAGTGAATACGCTCGACCCACTACCCTCGCGTCCTTTACATGGTACTCCACATCTGCAATCAATTTATTAATTATTATTAATTATTATTATTATTATTATTTTTCATCTTAAAAAAAAAAAAAATAAGAATAAATACAATTTTTACTACTCCTTGGAGATTCTACAGTATGGTATTGTCAAAGAGTCATTTTTTTAACGTGTAACAAAACCACTTGTTCCTAGGGACAGTCACGCCACATACAAAACGGTATAAGGAAAACCTCATGAGGAAACATCAAGTCGAGACAGGCCTCACAAGTCAGTTGGTAGTAACCCTGCCTTCTGCACTGTAGGTCATGGGTTAAATTCCCACCCAGGACAAACATTTTGTGTGGCGAACATCGATGTTTGTTCTGTGTCTGGGTGTTAATATGTATTATAATATGTATTTAAAAAAAAGTATATATGTATTATATCAGCTATCTGGTTCCCATGATACAAGCTATGCTTAGCTTACTTTGGGGCTAGATGGCGCTGTGTGAAATGTCCACCAATATTATTATTATTATTATAGATATGTCATAAAGAGAAACTTTTTTTATTTTACGTTATCTACTCATAAAAATAAAGTGCTCCCCTTACCATTATCTTCAACACCCAAGATATTGTTGATGCAAGCCTGTAATCAGAAAAGAAATACTTCCCTTGAGATTTCCTAAAACCTCTGAATATCACGCAGATTAAAATTTAATAAAAGAAAAATAACTTACCGCAAACAAAAATACACAATAAATTTCACGTGTTGCCATGTTTCAAAATTAAAACTAATTACAATTTATTAATGACAACATATCGCGTCTACCAGCCGAGAAAGTTTGGGGGGCACAGTTAGCGTGCAGCGGTTAAATACCGCGGAAAATGACAATGAATATTAATGTAATTTATTAGCAAGCGTTATTACTGCAGTATTTACAAACATTATGCATTTAAAACACAGACTATATGAATAATAATAGACCTCTTTGCCGTAAATTGGCGCTAAGCTATCTTAATCTTCTCAACGAAGGGTCGGATACGATTCATTACGTAAGTACTGCCTAAGCGTACTAATTGTCATCTTCAAGAGATTTCTATAATAAAATGAAAGGGTTTTCAGTTCCATTAATAACTGCAGCTTGATACGGCGCTTAAATTAAATTGCTGGTTGGAGCTATATGCTAGCTAGTAACTTAAGTTCAACTTCTAAAGACGATATCAAGAAATATAAAAGTGAGGAACGATTACCTACGTTCGTATTTTCAAATCATCCCTTTTGACTGGCCTCACAGTTCGATTGGTAGTAACTCTGCCTTCTGCGGTCGTGGGTTTGATTCCCACCAGAACATAAACTGTAAGACGCACATATATTGATTGTCTGTGTATTAATATAATTATATTTGTGATTTTCAAATAGTAAGTATTCCATCGGTTGTCTGGTTCTCATAGTACAAGCTATGCTTAGTTTGGAACTACTTGGCGCTATGTCAAATGTCCGCCAATATTTATTTATATATTAGGTAAAGTGTTCTTTTCATAGATATGTATAGTATAGTCATAGTTAGATTTAAATCATTGTCGAAATGTACTGGGACTGTGGACGATGTTTCGTGCCATTTATGGCACTTTGCATATGGAAGTAACTTATTGAAAAAAATCCTGTTTGTGAACTTTATCTGTAATTTTTCAATTAAAAGTACCATCGAGACCGTAGAAAGCTGTTGGAAAACATTTTTCTCTACAAAAAAGGCAATAGTTTAATTGAAAATATTTATCTGCTTCTCCATTCCTAAAAAACTACCTTAATTTCAAAGTTCAAGTCGATCGGTCTGCCAAAATAAAATATAAAAAATTTTATAATAAATAAAATAAAAACCATATAATAATGTGTAAATGTAAATATGTAATAATATAATATATATAATAATAACAATATAATTAATGTTACTTGCAACACTTTTGTCGCCGCTATTAATAGTAGGCTTGCTTAAAATAAGTGGCTTCACTTTTGTGTACATGAAAAAAAAAAAGACTCCTTTGTAGTATTTTAAAATTATCTTGATTTATTTTAAAGAAAAATGTATAATGTAGTTGCAAAACATAATTGTAAAATATTCATAAACATATCACAACAGGACGGATCAAAATTTAACTTATATATTACTGTCACAAATAGATATAATGGCAACCCTAATAATTATTCTATGTGTACCTTATACAAATTAATAAACAATTATTGACAAATACAATCTAATCAATTACCTTTACAAAGTCTTATCGATATTTTTTCGAGTCTTCACATTTCACGACTTTTTTAACTAATAACTTACTAAGTAACAAAATTAAGATACCAGGCCCGCCACAGGTTTTGAGTGGTATCCTCTGCCTTAATAAAATATAGCAATAAGACTGGGGTCTGACCCAACTTAGAAACAAAGTGCCAAGTCGCATCGTATGCGCCCGTAGCTAGACGTGAAGGTGGAATGTCTCAATTGACTGTAATATCACCGGCAATCACACCTTGCACATCACATTACTGCTTGGCGGCAGAAATGGATATAGCAGTACTTCCCCGGACTAACTGGCACAAGTTACTACCTACTAAGTTACTAGCCTGTAAAAACAAAAACATCTTTGTAATATCAGACCATATCCATTCCCGGCCAAGCAGTGATGCATTCGCGTTACTGTGTTCCGGTTTCAAAGATATGGTTGCCGGTGAAATTACACTTGAGACATTCCACCTTCCATCCCAAAGTTACGGGCGCATATGATGCGACTTGGGTATTGTTTTACCTAAGTAAGGGAGATCCCAAATCATATCGCTGTTATGGGCTGAGGTTACCACTTACCACCAGGAGGGCCGTCTGCTCGTTCAATAACTTTACCACATTAAATAATAGTATAGACAAACATAGTTGCAGAATCTCTATCGAGATCCTGCAACGTTTAAATGAAACTATTCATCCGTATATTATAGAAACCCCACCATAATAAAAACCCGCACATTTGCCGAAAAATAAGATAAAAAAAAAACGAACATCTTACAACATTTCATAGCAGCTTTTACAAATTAGTCTCCTGTGTCTTCAAACAGTTCAGTTTCGCCTCCAGAAAGTGTAAGTCCGATATTCTCTCCAGTGTATTCTCTATGGACGGATGCGTTACATTCGATGCGTTATCTGTTAAATCGTCTATGGCCAGTTCTACAGTACCGGTTACTGGAATGTTCCAAATATTTTTGCACATTGTGTTCCGGTTGTTAATACTTATTGTGAGTAAGTTTTCCCTCCCATCGTTATGTGGAATAGGACTGCGCGTGTTTTCCTTGATTGTCTTGCGATACGTCGTGTTAGCCAGGACGTTGGTTATATCATTGATCTCGTTGAGAACCTCTGCGTTGAAGAAGATGAATATTAGATTTACAATAAATGCCAACTAAAGAGGCTATAAACGCCACGCCAACGCCAGTGTTTTGGGACCATTCCATCTGTTAGTAAATTGGAACAGCTATCTATAGATGGTTGGGAACATCTTTAGATAGCTTAATTGATTTCACTGTATTCTGTAAATATATGAATAAGAATGCTTCCACATATATTTCTATGACTAAATGAGTTTGTACTTGTTTTACAGTAAAATTACAGGCACATTCATGAAGGTTTAGTTGGTAGTGACGTCAGCTTACGATCTATGGGTCGTGGGTTCTAATCTGTACAGGGGTCGAGCAAATGGCCGGGTCGCTAGCTACCACCCTCAAGTAGATAATCTACCGCCAAGCACGTAACGGTGTGTTCCAGTAGTTTTATTTGGGAGTTCCCAATCTAATGTATAGTCAGTTATCATCGTGTGTATCAAACAAAACCCAGTGAGTAGGAAAAAATCGTGTCAGCATCATGTTTTAAGTTTAAGTTAAGGCCACAATCCAGTGTTATTTTAAGATGTTACTTGGAAAATCCCTGTTATAATACTCACAAAAAGCTATTCTCATCAAAGAAGTTGGCTCATTAACATATTTTAACCGATTTCAGAAAAAGGAGGTTCTCAATTCTTTTTTTTATATTATTTATGTTCCAATTTGGATTTAAATTTAATTTTACATGATATATTTTAAAATTGATCCCATATAAATTACATCAAAATCGATTTAGTAAGTAATTTGGTTATCAAAATAAAATAACTGAAAAAAAAATGTCACCCAAATACGAGATAATTATGAATCATTATCGTTCACGGGCGATAAAGTCGATTTTTTCGTGTTGCTGCGCAAAGTAATTATATAAGATTTACCTGTAAGTTGCAAGCTTTCATTCTCGTTAAATAAACTCTCCCTCGCTGAAAGTCCCATATCCCCATCATCTTTATCAGCACCCTTGAGATGGCTGCTCAATACCGCCTTTCTCAAACACGATCTGTTCTTAATCGGCGAGAAACAGTACAAAACGGACGGCTCTCTCACTTTATCCAACGCCTTATTTGTAAAGGAACCGGCGTCATTAGACGTATTGAATAGTTCGTCGAGTTGCAGCGAAAAGTTGAACGCGTTGCATTTCACACGTTGATGTTTTGTCAGTTTGGATAATGGAACGTTTCTCGTAGATGATCTGACTTCGGTCCTAGCGAACATGCTTCTTGAGATGTTTCGCGGATGCACATATGTCACACCGTACTTGACGATCGTGTGTGTAACGTTTTTGGGTTCGTCTTCCTCGTTTTCGAACATTTCCTCGTCTTTCGGCTGCAGTAGAGTGTTGATTCTACTGACGAGTGTGTGCAGTAGCTTCAGCCGCTTGTTAAGTTGGTCCAGAGTGGCGGTTTTGTTTCGTGGCATTTGTATGTCGTAGGTGAAGTCTGTGGGCTTGCTCAGGAGGTTGGAGACTACCTTGCATTCCGATTCAACTGAAAATAGAGGAAGAAAATAGAGAAAATATATATTTGCCGTGTGAAAAAAAGCAGTAGTAAAATAAGTGGCCCTTGTATAAAAGAAGCCAGTTTTTTGTGTTTCAGTTACAGTCTAAAACTTAATTTCTATAGAATTTGTAAATAAATAGCTTGGAAACGTCAATCATATTCAAAATATAAGATCACGCGTACTTATCGCTAAGTTTGACGCCTGTTCAAACCCTATCCGAACCTCCAAGAGAAAGAACAGACAAGAGACCCCTAAAAGAGAGCTTCCTTTTTTTCGCGAGCACATCCTTGTAACAGTTTGAGTACTTACAGAACAAGTAAGACATATTTAGCGGTCCTCCCTTACCTAAGTATGCGAAAACCGAGTCACATTATATTGCGCCTGTAACTTTGAGTCATAAAGATGGAATGTCTCATATGCCTGTGCCCTCCTAATCACGGATGCGGCCATTAGTATATACATGCCACTTAAGTTCACCCATCCAAGTCATAACCGCCGCAAAAGTTGCTTAACCTATTCGATTGCCAGTATTTATTTACGTGTAATAATATATGTATAGCTTTAATAAATAAATAAAATAAAAACCTTTTTCTAAATCCGCCAACAAGGGCAACAACTCGTCCGTATTAGTCAATGCGTCTGGTTCTATCTGGATGTAAACGTTGAAGAAATCACGGACCACACAACCGATGGTTATCACCGCACAGACGATCTCGTTATTGTAAGCTTCCTGCTTCAGCGCTTCTACAAGTCTCTGGTGCAACATCTGCTTGGATTTCTGAAAAACCATATATACTTATTGGTGAACAATTGATTTTTGAGAATGAGAGCGTGGTGGTCTAGCGGTACTGACCCCCGAGTTTCAATCCGGAGGTCGCCGGTTCAAATCCCGACGTGCACCTATGAGTTTTTCGATTGAAAGATTTATGTGCGCAATACCACGTTCTCAAAACGGTGAAGGAAAACATCATGAGGAAACCGACATGTCCTAGAACTAAAAATTCGAAGCCATGTGTCGAGTGCAGGAAAGGAGCCTCTTTGAGGCGCACTTACAATCCTTTCACCACACTGGTTCGACAGAACCGGTGACTCGAAGAAGAAGAAGAAGGTGAACAATTCACACAGCGCCATCTAGCCCCGAACTAAGCATAGCTTGTACTATGGGAACCAGACAACTGATAGAATACGTACATACTGTTTTTTGTAAATACATATTAACATCCAGGCACAGAACAAACATATATTCGTCACACAAATGTGTTTATCCTGAGTGCGAACTACCTACAGCGCAGAAGGCAGAGTTACTACCGACTGAAATGTGAGGCCTGCCTCATAATAAAACACTAGTATATTGTATACTAGCTGTGCCCGCGGCTTCGCCCGCGTTGAATTCAATTTTTGACTAAATGAGAAGCTACACGGTTATGTAATTAAACTTAGTAAAAGTAGCCTAAGTTACTCCTTAAGCTATTTGCCAGTGAAAGTCCCGTCAAATTGGTCCAGCCGTTTCGGAGATTAGTTGGAACAGACAGACAGACAAACATTGTTAATTTTGTTTTATCCCGTATATACTTTCTTATGCATTAGTAAACTACTGTTATTTTGACATTACAAACAGACATTTAAATTTTATTTAGTTGTATGTATGTATAGATTATTAAAGGTTTAAGAGCAGTAGAACTCACGCCAAGTTCGTCCGGGGAAACACTGCCACCATGCCCTTTTGTGTGGTTGCCGGTGAAATTACAGGCACACGAGACATTCAACCTACACGTCTCAGAATTACGGGCGCATACGATACGACTTGGATCGTGACGTATCTAGTAGGGGATGACTCAAGTCACATCGGTTGCTACGGGCCGAGATTACAACTTAACACCAGATGGGCCGTCGGCTCGTTCCGTAATTTAATCACATAAAATGTTTCTTGTACAGTAGGCACCAAAGATATAAATGAAAAATATGAACATCAGCGAAGGCAGCGGGATCGACGATCAGGAACACATTGTCCCTGATGTGGTTTCGCTCTCGCCGCCAGGAGGTGAGGAGCAGCGCGCAGTGGCGCCCCCCCGGTGACGTCACCAGCGCCGGCACCAGGTGGGGCTCCAGCGCCTCCAGGCTGGCGAGCCCGCTGCGGACCCACAGGATCCCTACACATGACACGGTCAATACACATGATTTTCAAAGTCAAAGTCAAAGTCAAAAACTTTATTTCCATAGAATTCATAAAGAAATGGCTTGGAAACGTCAATATTCAAAACATAAGGTCACGCGTACTTATCGATAAGTTTGACGCCTGTTCAAACCCTATCCGACCCTCCATGGGGAATGCATGGATTGCAATCCATGGATGCAACTTTCTATATAAATACAATTTATTAGTGTTTAGTCCTTCTCTTTTGTGTCATATAAAGGAGAAGGACTAAACACAGTCATGTCAGTGTCACTTTGACACTGACATTTCGGTTCGATTTTATTATTCGTAATTGGTAGATACGTGGTAGACGTGCTAGAACCAAACATTCGAATCTAACAAAACTCAAGACCGATAATCACCTTTAAACGATAAAGGTAATGAAAAGAATCAACCATTCACACTGTTTTGGTAAAAACACTTAGAAGAAATGTTGGTTTTTAATAAGGAAATTTATTAAAACCTACTATTTTGATCAGAAGAGCAAGAAACTGCAAAGGAGCCGATCTGCATCAGTCTCTCGTTATACAAATCGAACTCTTTCACGAACGTGCAGTTTTCTGGTACATCCTCGCTGTTCGCAACGCAGAAACACCCTTTACCTGGAAAATACACAAAACAATGTTACCATCCAGAGAAATACATGGACGGAACAAACCACTGACGACATATTTCACAATGTAACGGCTTAGATACATCAAGAAGTAATTTTCGAAATATAAGGTCACTGCTCAGTTTGACACCTGTTCAAACCCTAACCCTTCATGGGGAAGAACAGTCACGAAACTCCTAAAGACGTGACCCCTTTCCATTCGCGAGCATGGTCCTTGTATCAAATTCAAGTACTTTATGTTACATTTAGTTTATTAAGTTACTTTGACAACATAATATTGGAATGCTTAAGTAGTACAAGATACTTTGTGTGTGCAGAGCGTGGAGCAGAGCGACATCAGTAGAGCTTTTATTGACAGTTAACAGCTCAACAGTGGTTTATTCATATGCTACGCCTCTTTTCTAACGCACCCCTGTTGCCCGTTTACTTCAAGTTAGACCCAATTTTCACTTACTGCCTTTTCGATATCATCCGGCTTTATAAATCTCTACATTAAACTGTCTACGGACCAGGGTCCTCCCCTACAAGGTACAACAAGACCCAAGTCACATCGTATACGCCCTTAACTCTGTGCAGGTGGAATGTCTCATACAACCTGTAATTTCACCGCCAGACCCTTCATACCCTAACACAGTAACTCGATGGCATTACTGCTTGGCAGCAAAGGAGATGGTGTCGGCACTTCCCCGGAAGAAATCATACGTTCTACTGCAAGTAAAGTGCTACTATACAATGCATACTCACTGAGATGTCCTCTCAAAACATCAGCTGGCGAGGTAGTGGTGGCGAAACAATGGATCAGCAAGCCCAGTAATGCGGTGTTTGTGTTCGTCTCTAACACGTACAGCACGTCCTTTAGGACGTCAATGGTGACGTTCACGTTCGACGGCATCACGGGCAGCTTCAAGGAGTCGGCGGTGACCTCTATCGTGGAACTGACGTCACCCTGAACAAGCTCACTGAGCAGAGCTTTAGTTTCACGGAGTACCTGAGAAATAGTCGCTTTATTTTTATAATAATTAATTTGCGCAACAACCAACTTCATGCCCAATGAACAACAATGATTTCTCATTGTCTCGTATTTGGATGACATATTTTTTCCAGTTATTTTGAGTTGAGAACCAAACTACTGAAGCATTTTGATGTTTATTTTTTTTATGTATTACAGTTACAGAACGAGCTGGTGTTAAGTGGTAACCTCAGCCCATAACAAGCGATGCGGCTTGGGTCCTCCCCTACTAGGTACGGCAAGACCCAAGTCGCAACGTATGCGCCCGTAACTCTGAGACGTGTAGGTGGAATGTCTCGTGTGCCTGTAATTTCACCGGCAACCACACCTTTCAAACCGGAACACAGTAACGCGAAAGCGTTAGCGTTTCTTTGGGACTAATCTTAAAGAATATTCCAAATCGGTTTATAAAGGGAGATCTGAGGTAACAAACGTGAAAAACCAACCGAATTGAGAATATTCTCCTTTTTTCTTAAGTCAGTTCATAATAGATGCAAAAAACAGTCAACCCTCATAAATATCGTATTCATCGAAAGGGTGGAATAAAACTGGGCCACCATATACTCTAAACGTAATCTCTGGTGTAATAGGCCTATGAGTAAATAAAATTACCCAAAGCCAACTCATGACAAATGGATAGAGTGAGTGTAAAAATATTCAAAGTATAAAAATTACTGACCACTTGGCATCTGGCCTTAATAACATGCTGGTCGCCATCCAGACAGTACTTGCACAGCGTCATGGCACACAGCAGCAGCTCGTCTATAGATATGTGCAGACTGCTGATACATTCTACCATCTGTAAATATCATAAAAAATACAAACTTGTTGAAGCTCAAGCCTCTGGTTTTTTTTTCGTGAAATTGGTTACAGGAGTCAGTGACATAATCAGTCTTACATAGCCCACAAAAAATAATAAGAATACATTTATTACATTATTATTAATGTCACTGCTCATTATCTTGTAAAATTCATTAAAAAAAACTATCTTTGAAGATGGCTATCTATTGTTGGATGTGTCAAGATATCTTACATAAAGAATGAAGGGCATTTTGGGAATTTTACATACACATGGAATCATAAGCATGGGGTCAGGAGTATGTCTCTTTTAGATGTTCTTACACTTTTCTGTACAAAGCATGACTCAGGACTTAGGAGACACAATGCATTGCCTCATACTGCGCCTTTAACTCTGAAACATGAAGGTGAAATGTCTCAAGTGCCTGTAATTTCATCAGCAAACCACACCTTTCAGATCAGAAAACAGTCATACAAACACATTAAGGCTAGGTGGTTGTACTTCCCCAGATGAACTTGGCACAAGTTCTACTGTAAAGGTGTGAATAAAATTCACTTATTAACTTTCCAAAGTAACACTACATAGTCTCAACTTACCTCACTCTTCCATAACTGATACAAATTTTCATTATCCTTATAATCAGTCTTGTATACAATACTGGACAGCTTGTTGAGATTCTCAAAAGCATGGTCTATCCAGTTTACAAAGTACATAGTGGTCATATTTAAAGAATCGTTTGCACTGTCATCTTGTTCGTGGCCATTTTGGAGACTTTTGTCCAGGTATTTATCAATTGTATGGAGTCTGTTAATGCACCATGATAGCCTTTCCAGAATACATTGACGGCTTTCCTGAATGATACAATATGTTCAACTATAGATGCATAGACAATTATTTATTGCATAACACATCTACAACAGAAGACACTAATTAATTTTCTTGCAGCTTACCTTTGACCACTATAAATAAATAAGTAAATAGTTCATAGTTCATAGTTTTTTTATTAATAATGATAATTACAGGTCAATATAAATGGCAACATATTATCACAGTCATATTCAAAATCTATTCGTCATTTATACAATTATAACTATGTTAACAATTAGTCAAAATTAAAACAAATCATAAAATTATAACAAAACAAAATTAAAAGATACGTAAATAAATGTAGGTAAAAATTACTCTCTAGTCTTTTTTAAGTTTAGACTCAATCCATTCATCATAAACCATCGAGCCAAATGAGACGCCGTGCGGTTGAGTTTCTCCTCGAGAATGTCCGCCGAACTTGCTGTGACAACTGCAGCTACGTCATCAGCATACATTAAGATGTCTGCAATGGTCACCGCATCGGGGAGGTCATTCAGGAGGAGTGAGAACAGCAGGTTCAAGACCGAGGAACCTTGAGCGACTCCCATCATTGGCGACAGTGGATCCGATCTCTCGGCCCCACTGTCCACCACCTGAGATAGATTGCACATCAAGTCTGTCAGGACAGAATGTGCTGCGCCGTCGATCCCGTAGTATTTAAGCTTGGCAGCGAGTACAGCGTGATCAGCGACATCAAACGCCTTGGAGAGGTCGCAGCACAGAACGGCGACATGCAGCTTACGTTCGCGAGCGTCCATGATCCGGCTCACCACCTCTCGTGCTAGGGATGTAGTCGATCGGCCTTCGCGGTAGGCGTATTGACGATCAGAGAGTGAATTAGTCGCTGTGAGGAAATCAACGAGACGAGAACTCAAGCCATTTTCGAAAACTTTTGCAGTCGCTGGAATGATCGATATGGGTCTGTAACCGTCGATGTCTTCACGTTTTCCCTTGCCTTTAAAAATAGGTGTAATTTTGCTTTTCTTATTATTTCTATTTTAATAAATAATGGTGGACATTTCACACAGCGCCATCTAGCCCCAAAGTAAGCTAAGCATAGCTTGTATCATGGGAACCAGACAACTAATATAATACTTATATACTTTTCTTTTGTAAATACATACATATTAACACCCAGACACAGAACAAACATCAATAAATGTCACATAAATGTTTGTCCTGAGTGGGGATCGACCCCACGACCTACAGCGCAGAAGGTAGGGTTACTAACCAACTGAGCTATGAGGCCAGTCAAAAATTATATAAAAGCCTCATATTAAAGGCCTTCCCAATTAGTAGAGTGATTGACTAACCTGGAGAACAGCGCCGCGGCTATATTCCAGCCTGAAGATTTCGAACAGACTCAGAAAACATTTTGTTATTTGGCTCAAACATAGTGAGTAAACTTCATTGAGTTTTGAACAATCCTGGTCGTTCCCAATAACAGCTTGGATTTTTGTGCGTATTACACTAATAGTGGGATGTATTTCAGTCAGTAACTTGTCCTGAAAGAAAGAAAGAAATTGGTATGCAATATGGTTTTGTTTAACCTGAATGGAAACTTTAGAGAAATTAATCCATTGCCTACCAAGAGATGTTTAGTTGCGGTTTGAGGATCCTCTGGTACAGTTAAATTGACACATATATCATCCATTTCACTAAAATCATTAAATTGTACCTAATAATAAATCACGGTTTCACAAACACGGTTTGTTTTTAAATTCAAATGACAATGACAAGTTGTCAATTGGGTCCAATAGCAAAAGGGGCTAGTTAATAAAAATAAAGTTTTTTTTTTTATGTGATTGAGATACGGAACGAGCCGACATAATCATAACGAGTTTGACATATTCGCATAAAAATAATAATAATAATAATAATATTTTTATTTATTTCTCTCACAGTACAGGCAGAACTTAGGTTAACAACATAGTAATACCAGAATAAGATCGTTGACTAACATTGTGAGAGACTGGTGCCTGGAGTAAGTTCATGCGAACTTGAATTACAGGTCACCAGGCCCCACTTTGAAAGTACATTGTGTGTGTGTGTGTGTGTGTGTGTGTGTGTGTGGTGTGTGCGTGCAAGCGTTCTATTTTTTCCTAACTAATCTTTCATATGGGCATCAAGAGAAGGAATACAAGAACAATATCAACTGATAGGTTTTAAAAGATTTTCAGTTTCCTGGTAATTGAGCGTTTTAAGATAAGTAGTAACAGCCTTCTTGCAATTCGGCCTGCACATTGAATAGATGTTAAGAGCACTATTTATCTTGTTGTAAAGGTAATCACCCAAGAAACAATAAAAGTTCTGCGCAAGGCTGGAGCGGAAAGCGGTTATTGAGCACACTGTGCCCTTCCGTCTATTGTTCTTTTTCAAAAGTGGGTCATACTTCAGTTCAGAATGTTTTCTAAGGACTGTGCGGAGTATGTAAATTTGTCTCACTGTTAGTACATCCCACTTTAAGAAAAGATTGTGTGTAGGAAATCGGAAGGGCAAACTTGCACCAACTTTCAAAATTGCTCGCTGAGCTCTCTCAACTTCAAGAGTGTGTGTTTTACCTGTACCACCCCAGGAAGGGATGCAGTAGTCTATCAATGATTGACACACCGCAAAATACACCGTTTTGATGACCCGAAGATCGGCTACATGTCTTAATTTCCTAAAAATGTAAATGAGTTTACGGAGTCTGGGAACTAAAACCTCAATGTGGGGTTTGAAACTTAGGCATTGGTCAATAATAACACCAAGGTATTTGAGCGAATGAACTCTTTGTAGTGGAGGACAGGAACATAAAGGATTCGTTGTGGTGCAATTATGTGCAGTGATGGTGTAAGCTGGTGAGGGCAGGTGATTTGTCTTGAAAGCAAATGTAACTAAATTACTTTTTGTGATGTTTAACGTAAGAATATTTTTTTGCAACCATTCGCTAACTTTATTAAACCCTATTTGAGCCAGTTCAAATACATTTTCCCAGCTACTACCACTAAAGAAGATCGCAGTGTCGTCAGCATAAGTATATATACTGCCGCCCTTGATCTGAAGTTCACAGAGGTCGTTGATATAAATAAGGAACAATGTTGGGCCAAGAATACTCCCTTGTGGGACTCCAAAGGTGACAAGTTCCTCCTTGCTTAACCAGTGATCTATCTTGACCTGCTGTTTCCTGCCTTTAAGATAACTAGCGAACAATTTTAACGGTATGCCTATAAAAACTATATTACTGTTTATGGTTGCATGCGATCGGCTTTCTCATTTGTAATGTTATTAATGCAGATCTTTTAATTTCGTCACTAAGTCGGTTAAAACTGTCTCAGCCATATTTTAAGTTGGACTACTTCATTGTGAAGACATGGTGTACCTATGTATGCATTTGTTCGCCATGGAATGGAACGAAAGCCCCTTATTTTAAGGGTTACCCTGTTTTGTAGGTAATAACAATGAAGCAGCAGCAAGGTACGATAATTTAAATTAAATACCAGGTGAAGGTGAACTAGATTTGTTCGCCTAAATATAGTATGTTAACTCAGCAAAAGCTATTTTTTTTTTTTTTTATAATGGTGGACATTTCACACAGCGCCATCTAGCCTCAAAGTAAGCTAAGCATAGCTTGTATCATGGGAACCAGACAACTGATATACATACTTATTACTTTTTGTCAATACATACACATAATACATATTAACACCCAGACACAGAACAAACATCAATGTTACAAATGTCACAAATGTTTGTCCTGAGTGGGGATCGAACCCACGACCTACAGCGCAGAAGGTAAGGTTACTAACCAACTGAGCTATGAGGCCAGTATAAACAAAGAAATGAAAGAAACTTTTATAAACGCACAATTAAATACGATAAAATGTTTTTTTCAACTATTAGTACGTAATTCTATGTCTATGACATTTTCTAGAGTAGTATGAAAACCCTTCATGAACTCGCCGCGCCGTGGTGTGCGTATTGATTGATATAAGGTGATATACGGTTCTTCAGAACCTGCCAAAAATGGTATGTCGAGCGTGAAATTTGTATAAATACTTGAATAACTTTAAACATATCTTTCAATAATTTCAACGTAAATTAAGGCTAAACAGATAAGAACTGCAAACTTCAAAATGTTCTAAATTAATCGATAGTAAACAAGTGCGCTTAATTTGTCCATCTCTATTATTGACAAAGATAAACGTCATGTTGTCAAAAAAATCAAGCTAAAGTCAGTGAAACGGAACGCCATTCGTTTATTGTCGGATCCCGATTAATTTATTTCTGAAATATTTGAGGATAATACGCAAAGTACTTATTCAAAGATGAGCGAAGAGAAAGAACTAGTGTGGGGAATCAAAAACGGCGACATCGACCAGGTGAAAGACATCATTGAAACACAAGTAAGTTTGTTTCTGCAGATGATTATGAGTTTATGGAAATTTCTCAGCGGTAATAAAGAGAGCGGTCCTTTCGATTTCTATAATTACTGCCCTGAAACATTTTATGTTTTTACTCACCTTTTTGGATCACATACATCTCACATTTGCAATACAATATTGCGAAAAACGTTACCCTGCTTTATTTACTAACTTCTCTTTTCTTGTCCGTACATCCCAGTGTTTTGTGTAATTGTTGTTCTCTGTCAACGTTTCAGAAAACTGATGTTAATGCTCCAATTGATGGTAGAGTACTACTGCACTATGCAGCAGATTATGGCCAAACCGCTGTATTAAATTATTTGCTGGACAAAGGGGCTGATCCTAATGTAAGTTGTTCTGAATTGGTTGATATACATATGTTGATGTATTTACCTATTTCTGCCGCCAAAGAGTAATTGCACTTTCAGTACTTTGATTTGAAAGAGTGGGTGCTGTGAGATATTGTCTTCTGTTCAAATCTCAGTTACAGGTACAATATAAGTTAGTTCTTTCTTTACCTAAGTAGGGTAGGACTCCAAGTTCTTAAAACTTGTAGGTCAAGAATTGTACAAATTTTTGCCTGATAAATATTAATTTTAAACTAACTAACTTAAGTATGCTTTGTTGTGGCACATTTTTATTACAATTCACTTGGAAATTCTTGTTCCTGTGGGACCATAAGGTATAAAGTATACAAATTTTAACACAATTCTTCAACTACTTTCGAGTATGTGGACACAGAAATATAGGAGCAGAATTATTATATAAGAGCTGCACCCTATGGTGAATAATTCATCCCATGAAACACTGCATTATTCCAGGATAAAAACTAGCCTCTGTGCTATTCCAGACTATAATCTATCTCTATGCCAAATTTCATTCAGATCAGTTCACTTGTTCTGGCTTCATTGAGTACCAAACTTCCATTTATAACAGTAGTAAGATAATAAAAGATTTCAAATTTTTTATTTTGGTTTTAATAATTTTCCAAAATTTAATAAATCCTGATAATTCCATGTAGTGAGAGAGAAGATTAACTATTCTAATGGGCAGATGATACCACTTAACATCGGTTGGGCCATCTACTTATTCCTTAGTTATATAAAAAAGCAATGTGATCATTGTCTGCTCTTTCACCACTTTTATTTTTTATTTTTAAATTAAGGTATTCTGGAAGAGATCGTCTACCACGATAAGACCGCCTTTTGGATCCACTGCAAATGTACCTTAGTATTAAGTACCAATAGTAGTTTCCAATAAAGATATATTATTATTATTATTATTACTTCTACACAACATAATGGAGTGTGGTTTAAGTTTGGAATCCTACTGTGTTACTGGATACCTTTTTATTATTTCAGATGGTGGACAAACATGGCATATCAATTCTTCTAGCTGCTATTTGGGAGGGCCACACAGATTGTGTGAAATCATTATTGAAAAATGTGAGTTGTCTTCAAAACCCGGTTCTAATCAACTCAATATCTCCCCTTTAAAACTAAACCTGTGTTACCTATTTAGAAAAATAATCTTTCTCAAGAATGTAAAAACAAATATAAGTAATTAATTTTAGATTTGTAAATTATGTATTTAAAAGTTTCTGGTAGCGAAGTTAATTAAGAATTGTATGGATAAAATATTATTATTATTATTAAAAATATGCCATGATTTTGTATATTTTACATAGTAAGTGAAGTGCGACAAACCACTTTCTACTTGTTCTAAATAAAACTATAATTCCTACTTATGTAAACATGAAAACAAAAAATATTCTGACTGCTATTTGTGAGAGCTTAGATACACAGATGATATGAAAAATGCCAAGTTGTACTCAAAATCCATTTTAGTCTAACTCTATGATTAAATTTACTAACAGTGGAACTTATGAAGTACTAACACAAAAGTTGTCTTACCTAAATAGGGGAGGACCTAGGTCCTATCGCTCGTTATGGGCAGAGATTACCACTTAACACCGGGTAGACCCATCTGCTTGTACCATAACATTATCAAATAGAAAAAATTTAAGCCAAGCAATGTTTTGTTCCAGGGAGCTTCTAAAAATGGAAAAACACCAGATGGCACTCCTTACATCGAAGCTGCTGAAAAAGATGAGATCAAAGAACTTCTCACATAGATATTACTTGTACTCTTTCATAGTCATTTGAATTCGCTCATATTTATTTTCTAATGCTGAGATCACTTAGAAATATTTTTCAAATTCCATGAAATCTATTTTTACATGCATTTATTTATATCGTAATGAATTATTTTTTATATTTTCATCTTTTTGAATTAATGAATTTATATTTTGATTGTGCATCTATAGTTTAGTGGCATATATCAAAAGCCTGGGCTATTTCATAAGACTAGAACTCTCATGCTTTATAAGTGGAAGCCCCATTCTCTACATTTAGCATATAAATTATTTTATATATTTATAAGGTATAATTCCATGTAAGATGTAATTTTTATCACTAAAATAAAAGTATATAATATGAAATATATTTATTTCTACATGCATAAAAACTCACTCCAATAGCTTAAAATTACATAACAATTAATTAAAACTAATGACTAATGAGTTACTTGATCATCATGCACATACATTTACATAGATGATAGATGTATGAGATAAGACACAGGGAAAATTCAAATTCACAATAAACTTCCGCAAAGTACCAGTGAAAATATCTTAATCAAGGCAAAAGTTTATAAGTAATCAAATTTTTTTTTAAATCACAAGTCTCCATCTCCAGGGTATTTCTTGTATTTACTGTTTTTAGCTGGAGGGCAGTAACAAGCCTTTTTCTGTGCATCTAAATAAGATTTGCAACCCAGAGTGAGCGTACCAGTGAAAAGTAGTTTTGCCGCTCCTTTACAACCTGGAAATATGATAGAATATTAGAAAAATCACAACAGTTATTTTATGCTTATAGCTGTAATAATATAAATCTATATTCATTTGTGAGGATGTGATTAGAAACCAGTTTGGTTTAAAATCATGCTGTGTTGTTTCATACTAGAGATGACATACAGATCTCAACGGCTGCAGTCACTGGAGCCCCTAACAAAAGATTAACACTGCCAACGTAAATCGCTGTATTTTCCCATAATTAATACAAATAATGTGTACATTCTCACAATGACTGCGAAGGTAAAAAGTGGCCTATTGAGGCTCTGCCTATCCATTTGGGGAAGACGTAAATCTATTTATGTATGTAAAAACATACTTTTTGCAATAGTTTCCCCAGCAATATTCACAGACTTGTAGGATTCACAGTAATTGTATAGACATCTTTTAAAGTCCATGTCGCAGACTTCCTTCTCACTGTTACATGTATCATAACAAATATCATGGGAATCACAGCATCTCGTCATTTCTTCCAGAGGCAAGTATTCAGATGCTATGTCGAACCCAACGGAACCGCAGCCATTGGATGTGGCCACATGGTTTATATTACGTACTGGTCGTTGTCCTGCAATACATGTATAATTAGTATTATTCATCTTTATGACTGGCCTTATAGCTCAGTTGGTTAGTAACCCTACCTTCTGCGCTGTAGGTCGTGGGTTCGATCCCCACTCAGAACAAACATTTGTTACATTTGTAACATTGATGTTTGTTCTGTGTCTGGGTGTTAATATGTATTATATGTATGTATTTACAAAAGAAAAGGTTATAAGTATGTATATCAGTTGTCTGGTTCCCATGATACAAGCTATGCTTAGCTTACTTTGGGGCTAGATGGCGCTGTGTGAAATGTCCACCAATATTTATTTATTTATAATACTATTCTGGTACCAAGACCACAACTAAATTTGAGTAGGAAGTTATTAACGTGATCATGACAAAATGTTTATCCTCATAAGAAGTTTATAATATACCGCCCGGACAGGTGAATATGCATTCCTCTTCAACCGCGGCATCAAAAACTTCATGTAACGACTTGAATTTTTCAGCAACTGTTATGGCATTCCTGAACCAGTCTCCGAAGACAGACTCTGCTGATAAAACAGCATCCTTCAGATTTTTGAGCATAGTAGACCCTATGCCAGTGTAAGCATACGCCGCAAAGGTTAAGATATATATGAATATTTTTCTGTATGGTATCTCCATTTTGCAAGTTATTTTGGCTAGTTTTCACACAAAAGTAACATCATTTCTCAGCAAATTATTTATCACTCGGACAGAAACACGTAAGATTTGTTTTATTTGCTATTTTGGGATCATGGACCATAGACACAGACACTAATGACAAATGACGGAAACAGCTGTTTAGCCGATAATCGATTAGCAATGTTAAAGGACGAAACATAACTAGTTACTAAAGGCACTCGATAATCATTCGATTACTGTTTTAAGTCTGGCAACTTATTATTAATTTCCGGTTGCCATATTGTTTTAAAAAGTAGTCCTTTTCCGTTTCGTTGTCGTGAAAAATGACGGGCTTTAGCAATAAGGTGAGAAGAAAAATAAGAAAACTATGCAAAATCCTTCAATCAAGCTGTTTATTTGAAATTTGGAGTGTAAAAAGAGACTATAAAATATCTAAGTTCAGTTTGCGTGAGATAAACCGTACACAAGGTGCATCGACTCACACGTGCATGCTTCGTGTTGGGGACTTGTTTCTTTATAATTTCTGTAGGTTGTGCTCAAAAACTAGAGGAAAACGTGCAATATTCACCACCTAAAGTATCTTAGCGATATCAAACCTTGGTTATATCAAAGTGTTGTTAGAAAGTTTGAGGTTAGGCGGCAAGTGATGTGTGGTGATTCTGAGTAACCTAGTGCTTGGTGTGTTTCAGGCCATAGTTATCGATGGCCGTGGCCATCTGCTCGGCCGTCTGGCCGCAGTCATCGCTAAGGTCCTGCTGGAGGGCAACAAAGTTACTGTTGTCCGTTGTGAACAACTTAACATTTCCGGCAATTTCTTCAGGTAAGATATTGAACTACATTAGTTGAGTACTTTTGTACTAAATGGGAATTTATGAGTAAATTTAAGTTTAATTGTAAATAATTACAATTCTTATTTTTCATAAAGTTACCCGAGAAAGGTTACCAGAAATAGAAAAACATGTTTTGTGGTATTTACTCGATAAAGTGATTTAGAAATTCACGATTAATGTTATTGCGTATTGAATATTCTTCCAAATGATGTTTATTTTTGGGTAATTTGCGACTGAATGTCTACATGTTGTTACTCTATTATGTCTGATGTTGCATTACCTCTTCAATATTAGCTCATCACATGAAACCTTCCTAATATATTATTAATTCTTTTTAGGAACAAATTGAAGTTCATGTCGTTCCTGCGTAAGAGATGTAATGTGAACCCTGCTCGTGGACCATTCCACTTCAGAGCACCCTCTAAAATCCTCTGGAAAACTGTTAGAGGTAAGCATAACAGAAATATATATTTATGTGTAATATGATGATGAAGAAAATAGGTTCACTAAACAATGTGTTTAGAAGAACAAGCTTATTGACTCGTGAGTGTAATCTTTCGACTGACTTTTTGACCAGTTCTTGCCAACTTATTTTCCAGACATAGGTTTGAGTGTAAATATAATTTTTTATAACTCTTGGTTTGAAAATAAATCACCCTTCTTAAATTTTAACAGCACAAGTCAGACAGCCTAACCTAGTGAAGTTAATTTAATGTTACTTAGTAATGTATGGAGCGGTTGGCACTCGTGGTGATAAGTGATGTCTGCTGTCCATAACAACAGAATATCCAGGGTTCTTCCATGATTGAAGACTTGAGTAAAGCATGCATGATATTTGACGATTTTATGTGGCTGTAATCTTACCAATTTCCTATAAAGACATTAGACTAGTCTCAACATAATATTAAGTATAAGTATATATTTAATTTGCACATGATTATTTATAACCATTTACCTACATTATTTGATGTGTTATGATAAAAGTACCATTATGAAGCACCATTATGGGAAACATGGTGTATCAGTGTTCAGAATGTCTCCTCGCTCACTATTGCATATCATGTAGGAATGATCCCGCACAAGACTGAGCGTGGGAAGGCTGCGCTCAGGAAACTGCGCGCGTACGACGGATGCCCGCCTCCCTTCGACACGCGCCGCCGCGTGGTCGTGCCCGCTGCACTCAGAGTGTTCTGTTTGAAGCCTGGCCGCAAGGTAACTATGAATTTTGGTTTACTTGCATCCTCACTATGCAGAGATGATGCGGCAAAACCCCTCATGTCACTTAATCTCGAAGCCCACATAGGATGTGGGCGTTTGGTAGAAAATAATTTTATGCACATGTATACTATATAATTTTTATTTCATATTTTGTTTTACTAATCAAATTTTTTTATAGTATACTTTTTTTATGAAGAATGATAATAGTCAATAATCATCAACACTTGATTTGCATCCTGACTGGCCTCACAGCTTGGTGGATAATAACTCTGCCTTCTGGTTCTGGATTCGATTTCCACCCAGGGCAAACATTTGTGTGATGGACATAGATAATTTTATTCTGAGTGTTAATATGTATGTATTTACAAAAAGTATATTTTATACATATTCTATAGTTGTCTGGTTCTCATAGTACTAGCTGTGCTTAGTTTGGGGCTAGATGGTGCTGTGTTAAATATATCTTATCTTTTTTTAATTATCATGAATCCATTATGAATCGTAATAAAAATCCTACTAAGCAATTGGTTTGGGTTAGCTAGTGCTTATCCAATTTCTAATTGATAAAAGCTAAAATATATCCACTACTATGTGAGAAATGATGTTTCACTTGGGTAATTTGCGACTGAATCTGCTCACAGCACGAATATGTTGCATAACTAATATAATATCTGATATCCTTCAATAATATTGTCCTGTTGCTTGTGCCTGAATGTATTGTGATGTCGTGATTTGTTTGTGATTCCAGTACTGCCATGTCGGACGACTCTCCCACGAGGTCGGATGGAAGTACCGCGATGTCGTTCGCAAGTTGGAGGACAAGAGAAAGGTCAAGGTCATCAAGAGGGTGGCTTTCGAGAGGAAACTCCAGGTTTGTTAATAATATAGACGCCTAGATCATAGTAATAGTCCGTCTTGTCTATGGAGTAGAGTGCTTGCAAACAGAGTTAAGGACTTATGTCATAAATGTTTAAATGGATGGTGGTTTTCCAAGATGGTCAGTCCTAAATGCAGCTAACATACAACATGCTTCGATTTTGCACAAATTTATTATTTGGGGGTTTTTGGGGTCACTAAGTCGACAAGTCCCTAGTCCTAATTTATGATTTCTAATTATGAAATACATAAACTGATGATTAGCTTGAATTCTCCTTTTAAATATAGTATATAATACTAATATTATGTAAAAATATTACTATCCTTTACTTTTTTGCGAATTGTTAATTTGGTATGTATTTATTAGGTATTACCACTTAAAATCCTTTACTTTTTTGCAAAGTATTTATTAGGTATTCTGCTAGATAATACCATCCACCTATATTTAGATTAAATGCTATGAATAATCACTTCCCAAGATCTGTCACATAACATGATGAATATAATAACTTACCTACATTATTTGATGTTTATGAAAATAACACTTACAACTGATTTTAAATGCAGAGTTATTCTATTTTCATTAACGTATCTGTCATCTGTTATAATAACATGTATTGTTTCAGAAAATCACCAAGGATTCCGGTGAGAAGGTGGCCAAAGCCGTAGCGCCGTTCACATCCGTCATCAAATCCTACGGATACAACTAGGATTAAGATATTTAAAAAAAATAAACCTCTGGTTGCCCAATACTTGGTTTCATTTATATTTTGTAACATTTAAAACCTTTTTTGCTGACCTGCAGTAGAATAAGCCACTCAAGTGCAAGTTGACTAGCGTATCGAGGGTTCCGTACTAAAAATATACCACCAATATACAGTACCAGAGTAATACATGTTTAGTCTTTGAAGCTGGGCTACTGTTAGGTTCGTTTTTGGCTTCAAACTCAATTCAGTTTTAATCTATTGCTAATATTTCATGAATGCTAATGCTCCACAAATAATTAAGCAGATTGTGGATAAGTTGTGACGTAGTGACAAACTTTCCAGAAATAACAAGCAAAGTTAACTTAGAAGGTTAGTTAAGTTTAGGGGAAGGACCCCAAAGAACTTATTGCTGTGTCATAACAGACGGGACAAGTGTTGAGCTCATCTCTGTCACTACTTTCTAATGAGGCTGGAAACTTCAAACAATACATTTATACATTTGTCATCAAATACTACTACCTACCTAAGCAAACTGGGTCCCAGTGAGCAACTTGGAGGCTCACACTAAACCATGCCTGCACTAGGGTTCCTTATGTCACAGGCATGAGCATACACGGGGCATATGTCCTGAGATATGGGAATGGGCGTATATACCACCGATTCGATAATTAATTAACACAACGAAAAATAAAGCAGTTACTGGCTTCAATGTTAAAACTAATGAATGTCGTATCACTTCAACATTTAAAAATTCAGTGATAATGCTAGACATGAGCTACACTTTCATTAACATACCTATTGTCAGCAGGGCGTTTAAAATGAATGATTTCATGACTGCTGACTTAATTGGGCCCTCAACCTAAATTTATTTATACTGTACGCTCATCCGCTGGCGTTCAGAATATGTGGTCCATGTTTGGAACCCATTCTATTTAAGTGTTAAGATTAGAAATTCCAAAATTAATGTACTGGTTCTTTCATTCATTTTTCCATTAACTAGATCTTCTTCTATAAACTAGATAATAACAGTATTTTCCTTAGAAGATAATGCAAATATTCCACCAAAATACTATGGTATTGTCTCACGAGCAAATTATATTACCTATGTGGTGTCTCAGCTATGATGCGAGCAGGAACTTTGCATTTGCACCTGTCGAATAATTTCCCGTTTTTGGTTGATTGTTACAAACGTACCACTGGAATATTCTCAAGGCTTCCCAGCTTTGGGCAACGTTGATAAACCATCATAACTTAACACAACCATTTTCCAACATTGACGTCATACGAAACCAATTTATGTGTTCCCATTTGCTGGTCCAACGGGCTCCATCAGATAATTATTTTACGCGCGTGACAAATCTTCTTGTGCAGCTGCGACCAGAGATAATGTTCTCGAAGTGTTGCGCGAACATTCTCGATACTTTCGTGAAAACCTATAACTGAGATGAAGCTACATCCAGTTTTACACAAATAATAATATTCAGTCCTCACTTTTTGGCATAAGGATTGTTGCTGTCGGACAGGATGACATACCGAAGATAAGTCTTAACCATGTTATTCGTGGGACAACGTTCTCGCGATAGCGTAACCCGAACAAGAAAATATGGCTCATTGAAACTCTAACCATTTGGAAGATAAAGGCGTGTCTTGTATGTATTTTTATTTGTCGAGGCTACACGAAAATTGGTAAACAATGCAATACATAGACAATATTATATTGGTTCGATTTGTGGATGGTTCAAACAAATCTTTCTGGAGCTAAGAAGAGGGTATATGACTATTATTTTACTCAACAAATAGGTAGGAACAGTTTCTATCTTGAATTCGATCACGTTCAGTTCTTCTATCCATAAGTGTGTCTATAAAAATAATATTAAGTACCTACCTATGTATAGGCAATTCCAGATTTGACAATACAATTGGATGAAGCTAGTAAAATGTATGGTGGTACCACAATATAGCTTAACAGACCGAACCGGAGTAGGTAGATACTTAATTGTAATGAAAATGTAGTCGGATGATATTGTTTTTTATTTAGTTATTTTCATGAATACTATACACACCTGGTAATCTGCCGCCAAGCAGTGATGCACTCATATTGCTGTGTTCCGGTGGAAGGGGGTGGGTGCCGGTGAAATTGCAGGCGCATGAGACGTAACATCCCCGTCTCGGAGTGATGGACGCAACGCAATGCGACTTAGGTGATCTCATACTTTGGTGGAGAGGAGTCGTATTGTTGTTGTCTAGGGTTAGCGGTTACCACTTAATATCAGGTGGGCCGTCAGCTCGTTCCGCCACCCGAATCACATAAAAGAAAACAAATTTGTCTTGAATCATATAATTATTTGTAATCTCAACACTGACTAGATAAGTCTGTGTTCCTAGGTAATCATGTTGTTTCATATTATTCCAGACAAGGAGATATCACGATGATTTATAAATGAACGATCTTTGATGCTGGTTCACCGTCATACGTACTATATATTATGTATATTTCAGCATTACTTCAGCTGTTACAACCATCCTATTTTTCTAAAAGTATCAAAACCATCCAATCAAACTGAAAATGTCCTGGTGGCGTAGGATGTGAAAATTGAACGCGTCCTAGCGTCTAATAGCCATTTTCATCTACAGCCGCAGAACTAGTATAAAAGCACGAGTCTCCATTGAAGAAACCAGTTCGGAAGCAGCCTTCGAGTCGAACATACCTTTTACCAGCGACAAAAGAACACACAAGAACTATACAGTGACTATGAATAATTGGCGTTTACTGCTACTTGCGGTAGCGGTGGTTGTTCAGCCTATTAAGTCTTACACTGAGAGCAATCTCTTTGATGGCCCCGAGTGTTGCGAACGTTCTACTGCAGCCAGGCTTGATGGAACGCGCAAAACGGACAACGAACGTCGTCTCAATTCGGTAGATGGGAATCTTGAAAAACGCCGCGTTGAGTCTAGACTAACTTCAGAGAGATCGTCTTTTGAGAGAAGCAAGAGACGCATTTCCCCTGAACTACGACAGGTCACAAACGAAGAACGATTCGCAAAGGATTACGATCATCGTCATCGAGTTTCAACTGAGTTCAGAGAGGCCAGGGAGACCCGGCAAGACCACATCCGCAATCGAGATGTTCTTAGGAGTACCCTGGTCCAAAATGACCGAGATTCCTTTGAATCAAGACAAGAGTCCTTGGATACCTCGCGCAACGGTAAACTTACACGAGGTATCACAGTATATACCGCCATCGAACGTGAATCACGGAACCGCATCTCTCGTATACCAATCCACACCAATAGAGTCAGCGAAGACCAACGAGTTTCACCAAATAGGCAAACTGAGACTGGCTTTAAACGAGAACGTAACGAAATAGCCGGATCTTATTTACGACGTGATCGAAAATTGACCGCATTTGAACAGTCTGAAAATAGAATACAGTTTGATTACAACACAGAACGAGCGTTTGACCGCCGCACAGACAGTAATCGCTTTTCGAGAGACAGATCAATTCCTTCTATTAATGCGGTACGAGGCAACGCTGAGCAGGCGCTAGTATCACGGAGGTCCGCCACTCGCACGGATGCCAGAAAACCTTCAGATGAGCGAATGCAGCAGCGCGAGATTCGCGACGGTACCCAAATGACGCAAGAGTCACTCAGGAGTGTCACACGCAATAATGCTAGAGAATCTTCGGAAGGGCGAAAGCACCAACGCGAGATTCGGGACAACTCTGAAAGAAGGCAAGATTCACGCATAATTGCTTCTCGCATGGATGCCAGGAAATCATCAGTAGAACGAAGACAGCAACGAGAGGCTCGTAATACTGAAAGGATGCAGGAATCAAGCAGAACTGTCGCACGCGTGGGTGCTAGGGAATCCTCGGTGGAACGGAGACAACAACGAGAGGCTCGTGATACTGAAAGGATGCAAGAATCACGCAGAACTGTCGCTCGCATGGATGCCAGGGAATCCTCGGTGGAACGGAGACAGCAAAGAAAGGCTCGAGAAACTGAAAGGATGCAGGAATCACGCAGAACTGCCGCACGCATGGATGCCAGGGAATCTTCAGTGGAACGGAGACAGCAAAGAGAGGCTCGAGAAACTGAAAGGATGCAAGAATCACGCAGAACTGCCGCACGCATGGATGCTAGGGAATCCTCGGTGGAACGGAGACAGCAACGAGAGGCTCGGGAAACTGAAAGGATGCAGGAATCACGCAGAACTGCCGCACGCATGGATGCTAGGGAATCTTCGGTGGAACGGAGACAGCAACGAGAGGCTCGAGAAACTGAAAGGATGCAAGAATCACGCAGTACTGCCGCACGCATGGATGCTAGGGAATCCTCGGTGGAACGGAGACAGCAAGAGGCTCGGCATGCTGAAAGGATGCAAGAGTCACGTAGGTCTGCTATTCGCATGGAAGCTAGAGAATCTTCGGAAGAGCAAAGGCAGCATCGCAAGATTCGGGACAACACCAAAAAGATGCAAGATTCACGCAGAACTGCTACTCGTATGGATGCCAGGCAGCATCCGGCAGAAAGAAGAATGCAAGAATCACGTAGATCTGCCGCTCGCATGAAAGCCAGAGAATCTTCGGAAGAGCGAAGGGACCAACGCCAGATTCGGGATAATACCGAGAGAATGCGAGATAAAATCAGTTTTGTACATAATTCACCAGATGTTAACCACAGCGAAAAAGATCATAAAAGCCCCCAAGATAGGCCAAATTTAAGGCGTCAGGCACTTGAGCGAAGCGTGGAACTGAGAGAACTTTACGATCGTTCGGTCCCTGATTCCAATAGTGCAGAACGAAGACATCACATCCGTAATACTAGACCTGCTCAAACCACTCACCTTGAACGAGTTGTAAGGAACCGTGATGATGTAAGAGAAAATGGACAGCAGATAATGCAACGTGAGGAACGCGACTATGACCGAACATCAAGAATTATTTCAAGTCGTAGAACTTACGAAAGGATGCTTGCTGGACATGGACAGAAAAATCATGAAGCCACTCGGGATTCAACAGAACTGCGACGTGAAGTCAGGTTAGACGAAAGACTGGATTCTCTTCGCCGACGCAATGCCCCGAACCTCTCCAGCAGAACACTCCAAGCTAAACACAGTCAAGAAACCCGCGACATTACTGTGCGTAAAGCAAACCATCAAATCGCTAGTAATTCAAGAGAATTGCGAGCTGATGCCGGGATAGACGCAAGATTAGACTCCCGTCGCCAGCGCATAGATTTCAACCGTTTCAGCAAAAGATCGCTAGCAGAACACAAACTTGAAAACCGAGACTTTACCGGGGCAACAAGAAAAATCCAAGATGCAAGGAACCGAGGTGATATTCGAATGGATGATAAGTTGTATTCCCGCCGTCAAATTATTGCGTCAAATCATGCCAATGAAAGACTAGAGGCTGAGCGCAGACAGGAAAACCGTCAAGGCGCTAGAGGTTCAAGAGATGTTAAAGAAATCAGTATGGACGCCCGACGTCAGCGCGATTCTAGGGAATCTAGAGCTTTCCGTGAAACTCGTGATGCCAATGAACTATTGACTGGAAGGTCACGAAAGACCACAGCTCGATCTGACATGAGAATCAAAAGAGAGAGGAATACTGAACTGCCTGCGGATGACAGGAACTCAAGAACTGACCGTCGAGAGTCTAGACAGACCGACATTCGATCAAACAATGAAAATTTGGAACGTATGAGCAGAGCTAACCCCTTCACAAGGGATGTCCGTTACGTTAACTCAAAACGAGATAGGCGTAGCCACGGGAACATTGACTCTGTAGCCTTCCACGATATTTTTGATTCAGAGAAATCTGGTGAACCGTTCTTCAATAACTGGCAGATAGTGTTTTATACACTGCAATTCATTTATTTATCCAGTCTTCTGACGCAAATGCTGACCGAAACTACATTGGAGACCAAGAAGAGGTGAGACTTTTTAGCGATTATTTTTATTCTATTTTTAGTAGTTTTTGAGGGCATAATTGACGTTAAAGCAGTATGGATGTAGGTGATGTTGTGCGAACCAACGCCAGTATTCAAAATTGTCTTTAGAGTTATCCTAAAAATTAGGTACAGGTTTTATTACTTAGCCAGGCATAATTTATTATATCTCTACCACTATTCTAGTTTCCCTAAGACTTGTTTTGAATTTGAATGATATCTTTTATTATTGTTATTCTTACAACAGTTTTTTTTTTCAGGAGCTTCAATATATGGAATTCTTCCAAGAACCTCATTAAAGCGGACTAAGCAACAAATACATATTTAATCTTACCTATATCTAAGACTAGACACTATATCCTCATGTATTAGCAGGTTTTAGCAAATAAAGTTTAGATGTGTTACGTGAATCGATATTTTTTTTTGGATTCAACTCTAGTAATCGAACTTAACGTATCTTTTAAAGGGGTTATCCGATATTCAGTCTGTCCAGGATTCAGACTACCATTATAAGACAGCACTGCAATTCCATACAAAATTTTAAAAATATTGAATTCCGCTTGCTTATAACTGAATAGCGCGTTAACCCAATGTTTTATAATAGTAATTAATTAATACCAATGTGACTAAAACCAATAGCACACGAAAGGAACCTCTTTAAGGCGCACTCAATCCTTTCACCATACACGCCTCACAGCTCAGTCGGTGGTAACTCCGCCTTCAGCACTGTTGGTCGTGGGTTTAATTCCCACCTAGGACAAACATTTGTTTCTGGGTGTTGTGTAATTACAAAAAAAATACCTATCAGTTGTCTTTTTCACAAATAGTACAAGCTAAGCTGTTTGGGGCTAGATTGCACTGTGTGAATTGTCCACCAATATTATTATTATTATACATAATGGTTCGAGAGAACCAGTGGCTCATATAGTAGTAGACTAGTAGTACTTACTACCAAAATAAACCCTAATCTGTTAAATCCTAAACTAGATTTGCCTTGAGACTGGAAATAAGTGAATGAAAAGACACAAATACAGACATATTTATTTATTTACTTAAACATAAGATTACACTTACACAATAATTGCTTCACTTACATGTCGACATTATTTTTCTTCTTTTGTTGGCCTTCGTACCACGCTTTGGAAATCATTCTCTTCATTTCATCATCACCACTTTCATACCTGAAAAGAGTTCAAGTAAATTTTACACATACCGCTAGTAGGTAGCCTCAATTTTCGATAGGCGAACATAAATACTATAGTCCATTATTAAAGGGTGGAAAGTCAGATATTTATAGTGGTTGCTGAATCTCCTTTCAACATTCGCAGTACGTGCCACAGACAATGAGTCTTGGTTAAATCGCTTAGTAAAGGAAATATTTAGATCTTCTCTATTTCGATATAAAATTTCACAACCCAATATTGAGATACTTATTGCCATGTGGACCATTAAAACTGACATACAGGATTTAGATTTGGTGCCACTGAAAAAATAAACCATACTTTGGAAAACAATTTTATACACACATAAGTCCTTCACACTAGATTACTCAGTAATACAACAGCCAGGGCAAATCCAATATGAAATTACTGACAAGTCAGAGCCAATGATTTTGACTCAGTAGGTTGTTGGTTCGATTCCCACCCAGGACTAAACAGTTTGTTCTGTGTCTGGGTGTTAGTATTTTGAAATGATATATTTGATGAATACTTACATATTCTTCATAAGACTCATGATGGAGTCCTGAGGATCTTTCTTGTCCATATCGGTTTGATCCGTCTTGAATCGGTTAGCTTTCTGATCATCAAATCTTTTCTCAATTTCTGTCATGTGGGACCATTTCACATTGGGGTGGGCTTTGGCAAGGAATATCACGACCATGTCTGAAATTATAGAACATAATAGATGAGCTTACACTTTTTCGTAGTAATAATTCCTAAGTAAATAAACCTAATAACTAGCCTAATTCCTATAACAGAATATTAATTTGATAAAAAATTATGTAATTTTACGAGGATTGTAATGTGTACCTGTTTTCTGTTTCCAATGGCTATCTTCAACATTGATAGGTTCCAACAGTTTGTTGATCACGAGTACATAGTCTTTGTTCTCCAGATCATCAACATGGAGCTCCATGGAGCGCTCGGTTAGCTTGCAGTACACCTGTTCCTTCCGTACATTATGGACATTCTTCAGTGTTACAAACACTTTGATGTACTTTTCGGACTGGTCCCAACCTCAAAAACAGATGTTTAATGCTTTTTATTTTGCACTCACTAATAAAAACAATTTCGGAGAAAACACATTCTGAACAATAAGTTTGATATGATATATGAAGTAAATGATTAACAATTTCTGATCATTTTCTTGCTGTTGTACCTGTACTGTACTTTATGGAATAATAAGGATATTTATCAAAATTTTTGGTTCTACCCACGGAGTTACATGCAAGTTGTTTAGACTTGTTTACTTTCATAGCTACAATAAAAATAAAAAAGTTACCGAATCTTCATTTCTTAATCTTACCATAGCCATTCAACTTAATTTGGTATCGTTTCTGCACAGCTGGGGTCGAAGTTGAGGCAGCAGCAGCGTCAGAAGGCTCGACCACCATCACCGCATCTTTCAATTTAAGCAATTCTGTCTCCACTTTACGGATTTCAAGAGACAACAAATCCTGAGTTCTTCTGCGTTTCGCCTGTTTCAGTAGTTCGTTCAGCTCATCAACGTCGGCTTGAAGCTGGAAGCCGAATGAATATTTACAAAATGCAATGTGCTCTTGATTGCGTGTTGATGTTAGGTCGGTTATTATACATACCTCAGTTATCTTGGTATCTGACATGTTTCAGGTCCTGAGTTGATGTATTTCGTAAAAAACGCAGCAGATAATATCTGCAACCAAAGAATAGCTAGTGAAATCGGAGAAAACGAAAATCTTATACTCACTGCTGGCTGAATGAACCAACATTAGGGCAGCGCGCAAACGAAACGATTCGATATTTTGAAATATCGATATATCGTTTATGAACATAGATGCCGTTACCCCAAAACAATATCGCAACATCGTTTTTCATCAGTAAGTTTCTCAATTTTCAATTCATAGAAAAGATTGGTTTTAGTAATTTGTACTTATTTATGTAGTTAATGTAATAAAACAACACCATGGAAATTGAATAATTTAATCACCAAAGAGTACTCACATTATAGCCTATACAATATAATTCTACTCTGCTTCAGTCCACTTCATAGTTTGTGTTTGACCACTTAACAAAGTGAATTCAGTATTTTTTCATATTTATTTTTCTATGTTCCAGTGTATAAACTGTTCATGAAATACTTACCAGTCGTGGCTAGAAAGATACCGCTTACTTGGATCCAGGTTGTCAAAACTGTCGTTTAAAAGTTCTAAACCTAAAATAAATAATCAATTCTCTTACCGGACTGCCGAAGGCAGGTAATACAATATTCCTTAAATAAATGCAACAAACTGAGTTATACTGTTTTTATTTCTGGTATTATTATTATATTAATTGAGTGAATAAATTTTTCTACATCGATTTATCGTTCACAAACATCGATGTTTCTGAGCGATTTTGCAAACATTGATCTTGATCCGATTTTTGACACGACAAGACATTGACGTTTCTAGAAGACGCTAGACGAATGTAAATAAAATAGCGTTCATACCTTGCGATATTACAAAAACGAAGTTATGTACTAACATTCTAAAAATATTAAAAAAAGTTTGCGAGCACGGCAAAAATAGTCCAGCTTCCAAGAAATGTTAAGAAATTAAGAGATAAAAGCAGTTTTGATCTATTTTCGATTCATAGAACGGAGTGGATTTAGTAATTTGTAGAAATATAAAAAAAATAACAATGAACTATTTTCTACGTACTTATGTAGTCAATATAATAAAATAAAACAACCATGGAAATGGAATAATTTAATCAGTAGAGTACTTACGACTATAGAGCATACAACTTTTAAATAGCCCATACAACATAATAACACACAAATTTGCATATAATGTTGCACATACACAGAACTTCTTTGGAGGCGTGACCTCTGAATGCGAATTCGTCAGCACATCGCGCAAAACTTTATAACGAGTACAGAATCAGCTTGCATACATTTCTACACAAACATAATAACTTAATTACAGGTACATATCGTATTGTATTGTAATAGAGTCAATATAGACATAATAATATTATATATGGAATGGAGTACAACTGAACACGAGTTCTGAACTGTATGCAGTGACTGAATTAGTGTTTATGCCTTCAGCGTTGCTTCTTAAATCAAACTAGAATGTGTTGCCTATGAAGTGAACTGATTTCAGTACGCACTGACTATAGTATGTTTACTTACTGTCCTATTAACTTGATTTCAAGATAGTTATGTTCAATTCTGTATATAGGTCTGTATGCAGGTGTAAATAATAGTTAAATTATTAGTAACACACCCACATATTGTATTTTAATACATTATTGAGGATTACTGTTGAAATACAATACATTGTAATATCATATTTGACATTGCAACACGTAACTCTGTTGTGTGGTAGTGTAGGGTGGGGTAGGGTACTGTAGGGTGGTGTGGGGTAGGGTTAGTTCTTCCTGTGCGCGCGGTTGCGACGCATATTGGTCTGGCACTGCGGACAGTACCACTTGCCCTTCGGCGGCGCGCTGATGCCCACGCACGGATAGTGGAACCATTCGTACGGACACTGCCAACAATACATACACATATACACATACACGTCACTATTATACTTATATTGTGTGATAGCGCACACGCGACATTTCTAATTTCTCTGCATAATCTACGATCTGGTACTTATTCACACAACGCCATCTAGCCCCAAATTAATCATAGCTTGTACTATGGGAACCAGATGACTGAATATACTTTTTTGTAAATACATATAAATACGTATTAACACCCAGACACAAAAACATCAACACAAATGTTTGTACTGAGTGGGAATCGAACCCACAACTTACTGCTCCGCAGGTAGAGTTATTACTTACTGAGCTGTGAGGCCAGTCAACTTTGGTGACATATACTAGTCAAAATCGATGATGGTTGAAGCAACTCCCAAGCAATTCTGTCATTGATCGAGTACTAGAGATCGAGTAGGTTGATTCTGTATTGTAAATGAGACGGTCAATTCTGTATGGTAGGAATTGACCATCGACGTCATCTGACAAACAACGATGCAAAGTAGTATCAGTTGTACCTCAGAGGTTTTTTTCTACCCAAAAGTAGGAAGAACCTTGAGTCATGTTTCTATTTATTACTAGCTGATGCCCGCGACTTCGTCCGCGTGGAATTCGGTTTTATCGCGCACCTCTATTTTACCCCTCGGAAAAGTAGCCTAAGTTACTCCTTGTTACATCAGCTATCTGCCAGTGAAAGTCCCGTCAAAATAGGTCCTTCTATTTTTTTTTTCTTGCCCTTTAAACCTTCCCTAGACCTCCACGAACATTTCAAGACCAAGATAAGATAAATCCGTTCAGCCGTTCTCGAGTTTTAGCGAAACTAACGAACAGCAATTGATTTTCATATACAGAATGTCCGGTAATGAATGGATAACCTTGAAATGGGTCTTAGTAGAACTATTGGGCATACGGAAAAAAAATATCAAATAAAAAAACCAAGTAATATCAAAGATATGTATTTTTTAAATAATATCGATGTTTTGTTTTTTTTTGGTTTTGTTTTTGAAAAAAAAAAAAAATTTTGATATTTTTTTCCGAATGCCCAATAGTTCTACTAAGACCCATATCAAGGTTATCCATTCATTACCGGACACCCTGTATATAGATAGACAGAAAATGTCAGTTGACACGAGGTGTCGCGGGTTCGCTATGGTTGGTCGGGTTGTGGGTTGTGGTATGTAGAGTATGAGAGTGATGAGAGTGTGTGGTTACGTCTTGGTTGTCGCAGGCGACCATGTCCCCGTAGGAGACCTGGTTGCAGATGCAGTAGCGCGGCTCGTTGGGGTCGTACGTCCACTCCTCCTCCATGGGCTCCTCGATACCCACCACCACACCACCACTCGGCACCACGTTCAAACCGCCGCTGACAAACAATATATATGTCAAAGACAAACACTTGATTTGAAGAAAGAAATGGCTTGAAAACGTCAATAATATTCAAAACATATCGTCACGCGTACTTGTCGCTGTTTGACGCCTGTTCAAACCCTATCCGACCCTCTATGGGAAGAACAGAAAAGAAACCCCGCGACCTACAGCGCAGAAGGAAGGGTTACTACCAAGTGAGGTGTCAGGCCAGGCAGACACGATATATATATAAACAGGTGCTATTATTAGTTAGTTGCAACAGTATAAGGTACACATACAGGACAGTAGGCGAGGAGGAGCGGCTGGCTGCGGCGGCGGCGGCTACGTGCGCGTGCGCGTGCGCAGACACGCCCAGCGCACCGCTGTAACTGTTCTTCCTGCGAATAACAATACCGTTACTAAACCTAACAGCGAGGTCGTTATTTTTACAGGCCTGACAGCTCAGTAGTAACTCTGCCTTCTGAGCTGTAGGTCGTGAGTACGATTCCCACCCAGAACAAACATTTGTGTGACGAATATAGATGTTAATATGTATGTATTTACAATATATATATTATATCCTATCAGTCATCAGACCTGGTTCCGATAGTAAATGCTATGGTCTGTTTGGGGCAAGATGGCGACGTGTGAAATGTCTCACCAGTATTTATTTATTTATTATCGATTGCCAAGCATAATATGCCTGGAAGAAATTGCTTTAAGCAATAAGGCAGACCATTGTATGTCACATGTATTTATATAGCTTTTTACCTTGTTTATTTGCATGTATTAGCGTTGTGTGAAATAAAGAGTTTTCTATAGCGTTATTAAGCCTTGTGGTAAGAGATAATGGAGTCATGTAGTAAAGATTGGTTATGGTTGTCAATCTCTAAATAGTAGATATATACAAAGTAGCTTTTTGCGTCTGTCTGTACCTCAGCTTATTTCTTTTGAACCAGGCGACGGATTTTATAACGGTTTCCACTAATAAGAGAGAGCAGTAGAACTCACGCCAAGTTCGTCCGGAGAAGTTCTGCCACCATGCCCATTTCTGCCGCCAAGCAGTAACGCATTGGCGTTATTGTGTACCGGTTTGAAAGGTGTGGTTTCCGGTGAAATTACAGGCACACGAGACACTCGACCTACACGTCTCAAAGTTACGGGCGCATAGGATGCGACTTGGGTCTTGTTGTACCTAGTAGGGGAGGACCCAAGTCGCATCGTATAATATAACATTGTTTTTATTTATTGTATTACACATTATATTATTTGTAATTTTAATTTAGCATAACTTCATTTAATTTAATCTATGGACATTTTAACTAACGTGATTTGTCTGAAATAAATGATTATTATTATTTATAAATTAAACGTCACCGGCGCGCGAAGCCGGGGCGGGTCGCTAGTACTAACTTGTGCTTGTTCCGTTTGGTGTTGGTGTTGGTGGTGGCGGCGGCGGTGTGTCCGTGCGCGATGGTGTGGTGTCCCAGCACGGTGGTGGTCTGGCTGTGGCTCGAAGACGGCAGGCTGCCGTGACCTGACAATATATATGTGTGTATATATAACACCATGTATAAACATTTTATTATCACATTGTGGTAAAGAATAC
Source organism: Chesias legatella (assembly GCA_947359385.1). Taxonomy (NCBI): domain Eukaryota; kingdom Metazoa; phylum Arthropoda; class Insecta; order Lepidoptera; family Geometridae; genus Chesias; species Chesias legatella. The sequence goes on along the minus strand of OX375784.1, from coordinate 389,618 downwards.
CATGTAACATACATTTTTGAAAGGTAAACTCATTGGTGCACGTTTGCATTAGCGACCCGGCGACCTCCGGATTGCAACTCGACGTCTGTACCACTGGGCCACCATTATATATTTATAAACACTAAGATTCCACGTAGGCTGAGGCAAACATACACACGAACATACAAAGTTTTACGCTCACAGCACAAAGTCTGCCCCGACTGGGAATAGAACCCAGGAACCCTCGCTTTGCAGCCAGGATTAACTAACAACTATGCTTCTAAATCGAGACTTAAAACTCGTACTACCGTCAGATACGACCAGCTGATAGTGGTCGTGTCTATCATCGTCACTGTTTACCGGGGTCGTGTATATGTTTAGCGTAGTCGTGTATATGTTTACCGTGGTCGTGTATATGTTTACCGTGGTCGTGTATATGTTTACCTTGGTCGTGTATATGTTTACCGTAGTCGTGTATATGTTTAGCGTAGTCGTGTATATGTTTACCTTGGTCGTGTATATGTTTACCGTCGTGTATATGTTTACCGTGGTCGTGTATATGTTTACCGTAGTCGTGTATATGTTTACCGTGGTCGTGTATATGTTTAGCGTAGTCGTGTATATGTTTACCTTGGTCGTGTATATGTTTACCGTCGTGTATATGTTTACCACGGTCGTGTATATGTTTTCCATAGTCGTGTATATGTTTACCGTGGTCGTGTATATGTTTGGCGTAGTCGTGTATATGTTTACCGTGGTCGTGTATATGTTTACCGTAGTCGTGTATATGTTTACCACGGTCGTGTATATGTTTTCCGTAGTCGTGTATATGTTTACCGTGGTCGTGTATATGTTTACCGTAGTCGTGTATATGTTTACCGTGGTCGTGTATATGTTTACCGTAGTTGTGTATATGTTTACCATGGTCGTGTATATGTTTTCCGTAGTTGTGTATATGTTTACCACGGTCGTGTATATGTTTACCACGGTCGTGTATATGTTTACCACGGTCGTGTATATGTTTTCCGTAGTTGTGTATATGTTTACCACGGTCGTGTATATGTTTACCACGGTCGTGTATATGTTTACCGTAGTTGTGTATATGTTTACCGTAGTTGTGTATATGTTTACCGTAGTTGTGTATATGTTTACCACGGTCGTGTATATGTTTACCGTGGTCGTGGTGCGTGGTGTGGTGCGCCTGCAGCGCTGTGTCCGCGCCCGCTCCCGCGCCCGCGCCCGCTCCCGCGCCCGCCACCGCCTCGTAGGTCGCCTTCAGCGAGGCGGTGCGCCGCCCGTGCTGCATCTACAACGCGACATACAACATATATCAGAAACAACCATTATTAATCCCTTACATTTGCTGTTATTATTGTGTATGTTAGTCACTAAGGTATATATTTATATGGGCCAATGTATTTAATACTAAGTAGCCTAATATAAATAAATTATTATTATGATGAACATCTATTTGAGAACTTAAGATATTTTTAACGTGAATTTTGAGTTGTTGACTACACGTCAGTAATGCTGGCTATCTATAATACGGTTATGGATGCCAACAGTTTTTAATTTCACACAATCCTAAGAGCCTAAGACACTCTACGGCCCAATTTTTCAAAATTCAGCGTTCTCTTCTACTTGTAAATCTTACTAATATTAATAAATGCGCAAGTTTGGATGAATGTATTTTTGTTACTTAATCACGCATTCTCTTTTAGGAGTTTCTTGTCTATTCGAAACAATTTCGAACAAAGATGATGAAAGAATTTAATTCTTTCTTTAGGAGTTTCTCGCATCTCTATTCTCCCATGGAGAGTCGGATAGAGTTTAAACAGGCAACAAACTTAGCGATAAGTACGCGTGATCTTACGTTCTGAATATTAGTCATTGACTTTTCCAAGCTATATCTGTACAAATTGTATGGGAATGAAGAAGATTTTTCTTCTTCCAGTATAAAATAAATTCCTCAATAACTTGTGGGTGTTGCAGAACAAACGTTATCAAGTCCGGGCGATGAGGGCGGATATGTTAAGTAACACGTAGTTAATATATTCGGTGGCGAGTGTGTGTGGTGTGGTGTGTGGTTACCTGCTGCGTGGCCGCTATGGCCTGGCTGGCCGCGGCGGCGATGGCGCTGCCCGCGTGACCGAGCGCGTACGACGGATCGCGCACGATACCCGCCTGCAACATATAACATTACGCCCTTAACGAATGCACGTTTCCCTCACAAACATAGCTTATATAATGCTAGACTAGATATTTCTGCTACATCTATACAAATAAATAAAATTGGTCCGTTTGTAATATTAAAATAACCGCTTTTTACTAAGTGCATATGGATGTATACACGGTACATATACCAAAACAACATTTTTTTCTGTCTATCTGTTAGTTCCGGCTAATCTCTGAAATGGCTGGACCGATTTTGACGGGACTTTCACTGGCAGATAGCTGATGTAACAAAGAGTAACTTAGGCTACTTTTCCGAGGGGTAAAATAGGGGTGCGTGTAAAACTGAATTCCACGCGGAAGAAGTCGCGGGCAACAGCTAGTTTCATATATATAATTTGCAACGACATGTCAACTAGTGATCGCAATGAGTCTTTAACTATTCGTCGTCGACCGGTGATGTCGAAAAGTTTGATATTAGGATGACTTTTTCAACCTGTGATGCAAAACTAAACGCAAAACATGTGTTTACACTGTCGTCAAAAAAAAATTTTTTTTTTTATAGAAAATTTGATCTGTTTGTACCATTCATCTAATATATAAAATTCTCGTGTCACAGTGTTTGTAACAAAACTCCTCCGAAACGGCTTGACCGATTTTTATGTTTTTTTTTGTGTATATTCGGTTGGTCCGAGAATAGGATTTAAACTATTTTTCATACCCCTAAGTGATAAGAGTAGTCAATCCGAATTTATTTTTTATTGTTTGGATAAACATTTTTATTTTAATTTTGTTATGATTCAGATTTAAAAAATACACACAACACTAAATTTTCACCAACCCCTATTTTTTTATTGCTATGAACTTTAATAATTTTCAACCTTCGGTGGTAGATTACTGATAAAATGTTTTTTTTTTTCTTTTTAATGACCACCTTAATGTGGCATTTTAACGCATGAAGGGTACAGCTAGTAAGTATATAATAAGTTATATGTATAGGTAACAAAATAAATAAGAATAGGTATTAAGTTTAAATGACTGATCTTCATCAGAACTCAGATTTTTAATAATGTCTAGATATTGTTCTAAAATTTGTGAGTTATATTAATATGTATAAGTGTGTATTACAAGTGTAAAATCTTCTTTAACATCATATAAATACTAAAAGAGAAAGATCTGGTTTTCATTTATGTCGTTATAATTGTTTTTCGTGATTATAATGCAGGCTTTGCAACCATGACCCCAAAAACACAGGAAATTACAGGCACATGAGACATTCCACCTACACGTCTCAGAGTTACGGGCGCATTCGATGCGACTTGGGTCTTGTCGTACCTTGTAGGGGAGGACCCAAGTCGCATCGGTTGTTATGGGCCGAGGTTACCTCTTAACACCAGGTGGGCCATCGGCTCGTTCCGTTACTATATCACAATAAAAAAAAAAAACACGTGAGGTTAAAGCCCATTTACACTAGCTTGTCGACAGTAGGGCTGCGCGTGCGCAGTGAAATATTATATGGTACGGGGCACCTGAATGGTATCAGTCCTGGTAATGTTGGTGGATGAAGAATGGCCTCGGGATTCGCGCGAAGCCCAGCTGTTTTCGCGGCGTTGCTTCTCCGCCCGGATCTTGTATCGGCTACATGGAAAATTGGATATACATATTAATTTTAAGCATATTTAGATGTAAAAGTATGACTGATAAGAGAATAATTTATTTACCCTAGCCCTAGCTTACTTTGGGGCTAGATGGCGCTGTGTGAAAAGTCCATCAATATTATTTGAAAAAAAATAAAAAATGTATGAGACATTAATAGGTAACGGACAGCCAGACAGAGTAACTTATGCATGTGTAATGTGTGTATGTGTGTATGTATGTATGTATGTGTACCTGTTCTCGTTGTAGTGGTTGTTGTTGGGGGTGGCCGCGTGGTTGGTGTTCACGTCGAGGTCGAGCGACCGCTTCTCCAGCAGCTCCGTGATACCCTTGTTGTCAGCCTCCAGTTCACATGTGTAATGTGTGTATGTGTGTATGTATGTATGTATGTGTACCTGTTCTCGTTGTAGTGGTTGTTGTTGGGGGTGGCCGCGTGGTTGGTGTTCACGTCGAGGTCGAGCGACCGCTTCTCCAGCAGCTCCGTGATACCCTTGTTGTCAGCCTCCAATTCACATGTGTAATGTGTGTATGTGTGTATGTATGTATGTATGTATGTGTACCTGTTCTCGTTGTAGTGGTTGTTGTTGGGGGTGGCCGCGTGGTTGGTGTTCACGTCGAGGTCGAGCGACCGCTTCTCCAGCAGCTCCGTGATACCCTTGTTGTCAGCCTCCAGTTCACATGTGTAATGTGTGTATGTGTGTATGTATGTATGTATGTATATGTACCTGTTCTCGTTGTAGTGGTTGTTGTTGGGGGTGGCCGCGTGGTTGGTGTTCACGTCGAGGTCGAGCGACCGCTTCTCCAGCAGCTCCGTGATACCCTTGTTGTCAGCCTCCAGTTCACATGTGTAATGTGTGTATGTGTGTATGTATGTATGTATGTATATGTACCTGTTCTCGTTGTAGTGGTTGTTGGTGGGGGTGGCCGCGTGGTTGGTGTTCACGTCGAGGTCGAGCGACCGCTTCTCCAGCAGCTCCGTGATACCCTTGTTGTCAGCCTCCAGTTCACATGTGTAATGTGTGTATGTGTGTATGTATGTATGTATGTATATGTACCTGTTCTCGTTGTAGTGGTTGTTGTTGGGGGTGGCCGCGTGGTTGGTGTTCACGTCGAGGTCGAGCGACCGCTTCTCCAGCAGCTCCGTGATACCCTTGTTGTCAGCCTCCAGTTCACATGTGTAATGTGTGTATGTGTGTATGTATGTATGTATGTATATGTACCTGTTCTCGTTGTAGTGGTTGTTGGTGGGGGTGGCCGCGTGGTTGGTGTTCACGTCGAGGTCGAGCGACCGCTTCTCCAGCAGCTCCGTGATACCCTTGTTGTCAGCCTCCAGTTCACATGTGTAATGTGTGTATGTGTGTATGTATGTATGTATGTATGTGTACCTGTTCTCGTTGTAGTGGTTGTTGGTGGGGGTGGCCGCGTGGTTGGTGTTCACGTCGAGGTCGAGCGACCGCTTCTCCAGCAGCTCCGTGATACCCTTGTTGTCAGCCTCCAGTTCACATGTGTAATGTGTGTATGTGTGTATGTATGTATGTATGTATGTGTACCTGTTCTCGTTGTAGTGGTTGTTGGTGGGGGTGGCCGCGTGGTTGGTGTTCACGTCGAGGTCGAGCGACCGCTTCTCCAGCAGCTCCGTGATACCCTTGTTGTCAGCCTCCAGTTCACATGTGTAATGTGTGTATGTGTGTATGTATGTATGTATGTATGTGTACCTGTTCTCGTTGTAGTGGTTGTTGGTGGGGGTGGCCGCGTGGTTGGTGTTCACGTCGAGGTCGAGCGACCGCTTCTCCAGCAGCTCCGTGATACCCTTGTTGTCAGCCTCCAGTTCACATGTGTAATGTGTGTATGTGTGTATGTATGTATGTATGTGTACCTGTTCTCGTTGTAGTGGTTGTTGTTGGGGGTGGCCGCGTGGTTGGTGTTCACGTCGAGGTCGAGCGACCGCTTCTCCAGCAGCTCCGTGATACCCTTGTTGTCAGCCTCCAGTTCACATGTGTAATGTGTGTATGTATGTATGTATGTATGTGTACCTGTTCTCGTTGTAGTGGTTGTTGTTGGGGGTGGCCGCGTGGTTGGTGTTCACGTCGAGGTCGAGCGACCGCTTCTCCAGCAGCTCCGTGATACCCTTGTTGTCAGCCTCCAGTTCACATGTGTAATGTGTGTATGTATGTATGTATGTATGTGTACCTGTTCTCGTTGTAGTGGTTGTTGTTGGGGGTGGCCGCGTGGTTGGTGTTCACGTCGAGGTCGAGCGACCGCTTCTCCAGCAGCTCCGTGATACCCTTGTTGTCAGCCTCCAGTTCACATGTGTAATGTGTGTATGTGTGTATGTATGTATGTATGTGTACCTGTTCTCGTTGTAGTGGTTGTTGTTGGGGGTGGCCGCGTGGTTGGTGTTCACGTCGAGGTCGAGCGACCGCTTCTCCAGCAGCTCCGTGATACCCTTGTTGTCAGCCTCCAGTTCACATGTGTAATGTGTGTATGTATGTATGTATGTATGTGTACCTGTTCTCGTTGTAGTGGTTGTTGTTGGGGGTGGCCGCGTGGTTGGTGTTCACGTCGAGGTCGAGCGACCGCTTCTCCAGCAGCTCCGTGATACCCTTGTTGTCAGCCTCCAGTTCACATGTGTAATGTGTGTATGTATGTATGTATGTATGTGTACCTGTTCTCGTTGTAGTGGTTGTTGTTGGGGGTGGCCGCGTGGTTGGTGTTCACGTCGAGGTCGAGCGACCGCTTCTCCAGCAGCTCCGTGATACCCTTGTTGTCAGCCTCCAGTTCACATGTGTAATGTGTGTATGTGTGTATGTATGTATGTATGTGTACCTGTTCTCGTTGTAGTGGTTGTTGTTGGGGGTGGCCGCGTGGTTGGTGTTCACGTCGAGGTCGAGCGACCGCTTCTCCAGCAGCTCCGTGATACCCTTGTTGTCAGCCTCCAGTTCACATGTGTAATGTGTGTATGTGTGTATGTATGTATGTATGTATGTGTACCTGTTCTCGTTGTAGTGGTTGTTGTTGGGGGTGGCCGCGTGGTTGGTGTTCACGTCGAGGTCGAGCGACCGCTTCTCCAGCAGCTCCGTGATACCCTTGTTGTCAGCCTCCAGTTCACATGTGTAATGTGTGTATGTGTGTATGTATGTATGTATGTGTACCTGTTCTCGTTGTAGTGGTTGTTGTTGGGGGTGGCCGCGTGGTTGGTGTTCACGTCGAGGTCGAGCGACCGCTTCTCCAGCAGCTCCGTGATACCCTTGTTGTCAGCCTCCAGTTCACATGTGTAATGTGTGTATGTGTGTATGTATGTATGTATGTATGTGTACCTGTTCTCGTTGTAGTGGTTGTTGTTGGGGGTGGCCGCGTGGTTGGTGTTCACGTCGAGGTCGAGCGACCGCTTCTCCAGCAGCTCCGTGATACCCTTGTTGTCAGCCTCCAGTTCACATGTGTAATGTGTGTATGTGTGTATGTATGTATGTATGTGTACCTGTTCTCGTTGTAGTGGTTGTTGTTGGGGGTGGCCGCGTGGTTGGTGTTCACGTCGAGGTCGAGCGACCGCTTCTCCAGCAGCTCCGTGATACCCTTGTTGTCAGCCTCCAGTTCACATGTGTAATGTGTGTATGTGTGTATGTATGTATGTATGTATGTGTACCTGTTCTCGTTGTAGTGGTTGTTGTTGGGGGTGGCCGCGTGGTTGGTGTTCACGTCGAGGTCGAGCGACCGCTTCTCCAGCAGCTCCGTGATACCCTTGTTGTCAGCCTCCAGTTCACATGTGTAATGTGTGTATGTGTGTATGTATGTATGTATGTGTACCTGTTCTCGTTGTAGTGGTTGTTGTTGGGGGTGGCCGCGTGGTTGGTGTTCACGTCGAGGTCGAGCGACCGCTTCTCCAGCAGCTCCGTGATACCCTTGTTGTCAGCCTCCAGTTCACATGTGTAATGTGTGTATGTATGTATGTATGTATGTGTACCTGTTCTCGTTGTAGTGGTTGTTGTTGGGGGTGGCCGCGTGGTTGGTGTTCACGTCGAGGTCGAGCGACCGCTTCTCCAGCAGCTCCGTGATACCCTTGTTGTCAGCCTCCAGTTCACATGTGTAATGTGTGTATGTGTGTATGTATGTATGTATGTGTACCTGTTCTCGTTGTAGTGGTTGTTGTTGGGGGTGGCCGCGTGGTTGGTGTTCACGTCGAGGTCGAGCGACCGCTTCTCCAGCAGCTCCGTGATACCCTTGTTGTCAGCCTCCAGTTCACATGTGTAATGTGTGTATGTGTGTATGTATGTATGTATGTGTACCTGTTCTCGTTGTAGTGGTTGTTGTTGGGGGTGGCCGCGTGGTTGGTGTTCACGTCGAGGTCGAGCGACCGCTTCTCCAGCAGCTCCGTGATACCCTTGTTGTCAGCCTCCAGTTCACATGTGTAATGTGTGTATGTGTGTATGTATGTATGTATGTGTACCTGTTCTCGTTGTAGTGGTTGTTGTTGGGGGTGGCCGCGTGGTTGGTGTTCACGTCGAGGTCGAGCGACCGCTTCTCCAGCAGCTCCGTGATACCCTTGTTGTCAGCCTCCAGTTCACATTTGAATTTGTGCAATTCTGTATCTGATGTTACAATATACAATCCATTTACAGCATCACTATTCATTTTAATTACTTAGGTTTTGCTATTTAATGGTAGTTTTATTATCAAAATTTCAAAATTTGTCGATTGTATTTACAATTATGATAATACTATAGGCAAAGCAGCTATCTGTCTGTTAGCATCTAAATAAAATCGGTTTATATTAATGCTGTCTCTTTTACTACTTAACAGAATAAGATTTATCTTATATATTATATAGTAATCTATTAAAATCATCAATTTATTTTAATTTTTTTTTCTGTCTACAACAGAATGACACCATTTTTGACAACCTGTTTGTAAAGAAATCAAAATGTCCCAGGTCCTCCCATACTCTAGTATGAAAAGACCCAAGTCACAATGTATTGCACCTATAACTTTAAGATGTGAAGGTGGAATGTGCCTGTAGTTTCAATGACCAGACCCTTCCAACCGAACACAGTAATGCTTGGCAGAAGCAGGTATATAAGCAGTACAGCCTCGGACATACTTAGCATAAGAACTGCTGCCTGAAAAAACACTTTAATATTGTTACCTAGTCTTCTCAAGTAGCGATCAACCAACTCATACATCTGATTGGCTAATACCACTTTCTCATCAGCCTCTTCAATAGTCTTGTTGTAGCCCCGCTTTATGTCGGAGAACTCCGTGTTGGCTTGATCTGTTTGTATTTCACCTCTACGGCAACCACCAAACAGTGTGCGTACTCTCTTCTCCAGGGTATCCATGTTATCTGGAGCATAATATTATTGTCACATTGTTACATGTTTATTTTGGTGTGTCGTGATATTCTGATAAGACATTTATTTGTTGAAGGATTTTTTGTTTTAAACCTATACCATTCCAGAATTACTATACTGATTATACTCTGTCCAAAATAAGTACGGTGGGTGGGCTTACATATTAGCAAGCTCTAAATGCAGCATGTAGGTAACATTTAAAACTTCAACAGAATAAGAAAATGAGAACTCAAACTAGAAAGCACAAAAACAAGCATTTCAGCATTTATTTGTACACAAATATATGGCATTTGTCAAGATGTATGGATTGAACAAAATCTGAAGCAACATTTTAATATTATAAATAATCTTTTTTGTAGTATTGACACATATTTTGTATAACAATTTGAACCTTATTTAACACAGTAAAGAAATTGGGTTATTGGTATAATTTATCCCATAACAAATCGATTATTCAGAAGAACGAACTGTATCTCTCAATCGGCAAAACTGTTCGATTTTACTCTCACCACATAATGTAAATAATATTTATAATAAAATGTTGCAAAAATAATGATGTACTCACTTTGAACTGATAAATCCATTTCACGCATTTCGGTAAATCTGTCTCTGAGCTCTTGAGGCAGATGCTCAATCACTGCAAATAAAAATTAAATCAAAAACAGATTCAAAACGAAAGTTTTGAAAATTACGCGGGTCTTGCCCACGCTCCAATAGTGCCAACCGTAAGGATTACGTCATCATTTGCAAAACAAAGAAAACTTACTTTCCAAATAATCTTCGAGATACAGCATTTCGGTGAGTTTTAGTAATTAATATGTTAAACTATCACAAGCTTAGAACGAGGTGTAAGAATGTAACAATGTGTTCGCGTTCTGCTTAGCTGTTAAATACAATGAAGAGTAATCTTTTTGCAACACGTCACACCTCACTACAAACGTAAAGTTGTAGTGTTGTGTAGTGCTTTTTTTTGTGATTGACATATCGATAATGCATAATTATGTATGCGCAATAAGCCCTCCTAGAACGCGCATTCAAAAAATTATCGATTGCAGCCAATTGGAAAAGGCGCAGTTATTGCATGAAAGCGTTTTTGAATAAAAAAATTATCTTGCACTCTTATATCCTCCCAGAGCTCTAAATTCAAGTGATCGTCGTCGTTCACTCTAACCTTGTAAAGCTTTGTTACTCTCTAGTTTCTAGAGATTAACAAAGCTACCATATTACTTTAACATCAGAGTATAATGAATACTGTGTTAGGTTATTACTCAGAGATATTGTTGCGACTTCCAGTGATCGGCTAATAATGTTATACCTAATAAATAATATTTATCGACTAGGCTTGGCAAGAATTTCCAAATAGAAATATTTTTAAACCCATTCAATAAAGTTTTATTAAATTTCATTATTTTAATTTTATCGATACTTTTAGTGGCGCAACATTATAATGGATGTTGTCAGTAAAGCCAACGTTGCAAAACCAAATATCGAAGCCAGAAGAAAAAAGGGACTAAGTATACGTTCAAGAAATGTTTACTACGATGCGTTCTGTTACTTTTAATTAAACTAGCTGTACCCGCCTTGATTCAATTCGTAACTAAAAGAGGAGGTACGTAGTTTAGTCATTTGTTAAAATTTATAAATTAACCTTTTAAAAGTAGTTTAGGTTACTCTTTATAACATCAGCTTGCAGCTAGAGAAAGTCCCGTCAAAATCGGTCCATTTCGGAGATTAGCCGGAACACAAAGACAGCCAACAGAATAGTTATAAATTAATATTGTAATTTTTTTTTATTATAATTACCATATATATATTTTCATATGAATTAGTTAAAATCTGTTAATTTGATATTAAAAACAGACCCTATTTTGTTGATTTGAATAGATTTATATTATATTATTATTTGTGTAAACTAAGCGAACGCGTTACTGCTTGGCGGCAGAAATGGGTATGGTGACAGTACTTCCCCGGACTGATCTGGGTCTGCTCTGGTCTCACAGCTCAGTTGGTAGTACTCCTGCCTTCTGCGCTGGAGCTCGTAGGTTTGATTCCCACACAGGACAAACATTTGTGTGACGAACATAGATGTTTGTGTTGTGTCTGGGTGTTGATATGTATGTATTTACAAAATGTATATAAGTATTATATCAGTTGTCTGGTTCCCATGACACAAGCTATGCTTAGCTTCTTTGGGGCTAGATGGCGTTGTGTGAAATGTTCACCAGTATTTATTTATTTATTATTATGACAAGTGAGATGTTTACGGACGCAAATGTTTATCAAACAATCTTATATATATTAGGAAAATTTATCTCATCGTACAGTTAAGTTATACCAAAATCAGATCCATGATTCATTTGAGCATTTTTTATTAAGAGTTACGAAACAAGCAGATAAATCACTTGATGTTAAATGATACCGTCTGCTAAACAAAGGCAAGGTCCCTCCCATGCTTAGATCGTATTGAGCCCTAACACACATTTTACCTTTACATGCGGATTCGATTATCCACACCATGTTGGAAATTTCACCTTTAACCTAAACTGATCATTTTCCTTTCAGCTTCAAGATGATACGAAGACCATTAACCGAGATAACTTTGAAACTGGACGATATACAGGAATATGAAACGTTCCGACGAGAGCAAGCTAATAATTCCAGTGTAGCCGCTGAGATACGCGAGCAAACTCCCAAATTTCTAAGCACCGGACCTAAAGCCGCAGAAGAAATTTACAATCGCATAGGATATGCCCCTAAAAAGAAGCCCAATAATGCTCAAGGTCCGGTTTAATCGTATGAAATAAAACAAATATAAGACTAAAGCTTTTTTATTTTCATATTAATGATATTTTTATAAATTATTAATAATAGGCAATATTCTGAAACAATGAAATTGATAAATTTAAAAGCTTATTTCCCGTAAGCAAAAGTTTAATCGCAAGATTCCTTTTCTTTGGTCAGTTTTGGGCTGCCAATGTCTTCTTGGGCAAATATTTTCTTCGCATTTTTCTTGTTGCTGCGCTTTTGCCAATAGAGGCAGCAAAGTCTGTGAAAAAAAAAGAAAATGATAATATGTGACTGCAATAAATTATAAATAATGCTGTTGATCCTTTGGCTAAAAACTAATTTTAGGTAAGAGGTACCGACTCAGACCACAGACTGAATTTGAATTTTAGAACTGTCAAACATTATGCAATACAAGCGTCATATTTAATACGTGATGTTTCAATAGGGAGAAATGAAATGTGTGAACGTAAAACTTAGTTTTAATCTGCTGCTATCAGAATCACCACACGTAATAAGAATTAAGATTTTTAGATTCAGATGAGCTTTCTATTCTAACTGCTCTAAGAAACCCATACTATTCTTTTTTCTTTGGTCTTTAATTACCTACCAGAGTATACCAATGAGCTGTTTTATCTCGGCACTTCTGTCATTTGAAAGTAGCCATTTACCGCTATGGCCAAAATAAAGTTTCCTCATGTGTCGCAGTCAAAACCTTACACAAGCAATTTTCGCTGCCATCATACGCTACCAGTACTCTTCCAGCTCAGTTGTAAGTAAAGCTGCCTTTTGTGCCGCAGCTCGAGGGTTCGATTCCCACCCAGGACAAACATTTATGAGACGAATGTAAATGTTTGTTGTGTGTATGTATGTTAATATGTTTTTACAAAAAATATATAAGTATTACATATTGTCTGGTTCTCATGATACAAGCTATGCTTAGCTTTTACTTAGGGACTAGAGTGGAGTAATCTACCTCAAAGTGAGGAAGTACAGTATCTCAGCGACGCTCAGGATGGAGAAGCCCATGAATAGACCGAGCAGACCGCCGCAGTTGGCCAGGAAGTCCGTCTGTCCGTACAGCTCCGAGCGGCGAGACGTGATGAACTGCGCCTCCTTGAAGAATATCATGACGCGGGCGTAGCTCAAACTGAAATATATGAAACAGGTCGCATCTGGATACCACGATGTCGATACACTCGATTTCAGTCGATCTGTATGCTTAGTTACCTACTCCGAGCGGATAATAATAAACTAAAAGATTTAGTATCAAAGCTTCGTATGCACAGTAAGTAACTATTAGTTGCTCTTAGAAGTAATGACACAGAACACCCTAAGTTGCTAGTAAGTTACTTGACTTTGAGACTTTGAGCCGGCTAAGTGCATTAGTAACTATAAAAAAAGTTTACAAATTATCCATTTACTTAATAATACACCCCCAAATTTCCGTTTTTACCCCTAAACCGTGCCGAAACGAACTTGAGTGTCTATTGACTTGAAGATTATCAAGCACGTACGGAAATACTTAAAAGGCATTCTTTAGACGTTTCGAAATAAGGGTGACGACATCTCTTTTGAAGATCTCTTCACAATATCCCCAAAATCTGCGAAGTGGATAGACGGAACGACCACGAAAAATCGTATACACAATATAAAAGTACGACTATACATTTTTTAACAAAAGGTGCCTTCAAACAGACTGCGAAGCCCTATTTGAAGCCGCAAGTTTAAGGACAAACAATCTGAAGATGAAATCGCCATTTTTTTTATTTTTTTATTAAATAAACTTGAGTTATGTTTTTGACCGTATAAACGTTATTCTACTGCTTTCTTTGTTTTTCCAATAATAAAACCTTAAGGAAGCGTTGTACTCGAGGTTTATTTTCGTGAGGTCGTTAACTTTGTGACCAGCCATGTGGGGAATGTATAATTATACTTACACGTACCTACTTTATGATATGAACACTAAGCGGATTAAGATCCGTATTTAAATTCTGCTATCTTCTCTATTGACCGAAATGTCTATCAGCTATCGCAATCTCCCTTGTTGCCTCTTCATCGTAATGATTAGTTTAGCCAAATTCGCCTGCCCTTATACAATTTGGTCACCCAAAATAGTCCTGTTATATATTCATATCGTCGCACAGAGGGAGGACTCTTTCCTATTCTCGCACTTGGTGCAATTCGACTGGCCTCATAGCTCAGTTGGTTAGTAACCCTACCTTCTGCGCTGTAGGTCGTGGGTTCGATCCTCACTCAGGACAAACATTTATGTGACATTTGTAACATTGATGTTTGTTCTGTGTCTGGGTGTTAATATGTATTATATGTATGTATTTCCAAAAGAAAAGTATATAAGTATCTATTATATCAGTTGTCTAGTTCCCATGATACAAGCTATGCTTAGCTTTGGGGCTAGATGGTGCTGTGTGAAATGTCCACCATTATTTATTTATTTATTTAATTAGTTACTTAGATGGATCATCACTGGAATGCCATAAAACAACTCACTCGCTCATATCATCGGAAATGTTGAGTCTGTAAGCTCTGAAGATGGCGCGCCAGTCGTAATCTGCCTGCGAAGTCTCCGCCTCGTACTCTATGGAGGTACACGAGGGCAGACATTTGCAACGCGACGACACCTCCCTGGCCTCGTCCAGGGAATCACTCTCGTTCGCGGCCACGTTGCCGTTCATACCGGACTGGATCGCGATTGTCACTAATTCCACTGAAATTGATATAGGTTTGTGACATCAGGACTTAAGTGTTAAGAACTTTAGTTTCAATAATAAGGCCTTGTTATTAAGACTTACTAGACTTAATAAAAGCCTTATTATTAAGACTTAATAGTCAGACAGCATCCAAATTAATAAAGTTACATTAAATGATCAATTAGGCACAGATTATCTTATGTTGTTTGAATATCGTACGTAGAACAAAGGCGGATCTGCAATACAATAACTTTACAGTAGAGCAGTTTAAAGTTTTTTGAATCATATTTGATGTGATATTTTGAAAACGGCTAGTCCTATCATCGTCAAATTTGGATATGTAACACTGTAATAAGATTTTCTATGATATTTAAGGTCGATAATAACATAAAAACAAATTGGAAAAAATCTAAACCGTCTTTGGTCTAAGACTATGACGAAATATGTGATAGGAACCTTTGAAAATGTAGTCAGTTACACAAGAGTCAAAAAAAGACCACAAACCACAGCTATTCAACACGGTTCTCAACAAAACGTCAACGAGACTGGCCTCATAGCTCAGTTGGTTAGTAACCCTACCTTCTGCGCTGTAGGTCGTGGGTTCGATCCCCACTCAGGACAAACATTTATGTGACATTTGTAACATTGATGTTTGTTCTGTGTCTGGGTGTTAATATGTATTATATGTATGTATTTACAAAAGATAATCAATCAATCAATCAATCAAACATTTTATTTGCTTAAAATAAGGGTAACAAAGGTCTTCAGGTCTTACTACTAAAATGGTTCCAACTTATTTTCACCACAGAGGCATGCAAAAATATCCTACAAAATAAAAATAAAAATAATAATAATTACATTCAAACAAAAAAGGTCAAAGAGTTACAATCAATTAATTTATAAGTAAATGTCCTAGAAAATTATACAAGTATATAACAACTTATATAAGTATATAAGTATTGTATCAGTTGTGTGGTTCCCATGATACAAGCTATGCTTAGCTTACTTTGGGGCTAGATGGCGCTGTGTGACAATGTCCACCATTATTTATTATTATTTACCTTTGGCTGTTTGTGCGATGTTCTTTGCCCAAAACCATACAACAATTAATCAAAAATGAAACACAGAAAACATAGTACTCGTCCTGGGCAAAGCAGTCTCAGTAGTCTTATAGTAGCAGTAGAATTTATGCCAAGTACTTCCGAGAAAGTACTGCCACCGAACCCATTTCCGCCAGTCAGTAATGCATTCACTTTACTGTGTTCCAGTTTGAATGATGTGGTAGCCGGTGAAATTACAGGTGAAGTTGCACATGAGAAATTCTACCTTCACGTCACAGAGTACGGGCACATAAGATGAGACTTGGGTCTTGTCTTTACTAAGTGGGGGAAGTCCCGAGTGGTATCGCTTGTTATGGGCAGATGTTAACACATAAAACCAGGTGGGCCATAGGAGATATCATCAAAAAAAAGTTAAAGCCCTAACAGACTATTCAGTATACAGGGTTACAGGAAAAGTCGTGCTAGATCCGTTAAGGGCGTGGAGTACCCATCATTTCTGACTTATTTTACTATGAAACACCCTACCCTAAACTTAACCCTTTTCGAGATATTCGACTTTTAATTTTTTATTGAATAATGCCGATTTTTAGGCTACGAAATTTATTTTTGTTTATTTTGTGTATCTTATTATTATTATTATTGCATTTTTACATGTGTAATAAGATGCTTTAGGACATCAATCATTAAAATAGTGCATAAGTTAATTGAATAGACCGTAGTAGACAAGTGAAAGTAAAAAAATAAAAAATATATTAGCAAGCTTATTTTTCTCTAAGGGATATCTAAAAAAAATATTATGACACTTGTTCGGCAGATATTTTTTAAAATATCTACGTTTCATCAGCTATCTAACGAGGTCTAACAATCTAGGGTTTGTATTACATTTCGTGGAAAAAAGTAGTTGGGACGCTCCAGGTAGCAGTTCTAACGGTCCCGCGCCTATTTTCCTTCAAGTTAAGACGCACCGAGAGAGCGAGACAAGTGACGATTTATGTAGGTGCGAATGAAAGAAAAAGTGTAGAGACCGGTTAGAGCTGGGAATACAACAGGGGGTATTGTTTTGGTTGTCAGTCTGCTTTTGTGCTTCGTACATAGTAGATGTGATATCGTTTTGCTCTTTTTCTCGACTTGGCTGTGATTCTGGACTATTTCTTCTGATTTGTGACTACTGTGCTTGTTAACCGGACTCTGATTTGTACCTGTGATACTGTGATATATGTGTTGAAGATGACGTCCTACACACCTGAGGAATATGCTGATATGCTTATTTGTTACGGATACTGCGATTGTGTGTCTGCGCAAGCTCGTAACGAATACATAACTCGCTACCCCGGTCGTCGAGTGCCGGATGTGGCCTGTTTTGACAGAGTTTATCGAAGACTTAAAGAAACTGGCTCTGTTTTGAGACGAAATACAGACATGGGAAGACCACGAATTGACGACGAAGAACAGGACAATGAGATAGTGCAACGCTTTCGAGCGGATCCGACTACTTCCACTAATATTGTTGCCCGTGATCTGGGACTTTCGCAATGGAGAGTGTGGTTTACAGTGCATACTGCTGGCCTATACCCGTACCATTACACGCCGGTACACGTTATTGAAGAAGGAGACCCCGCGAGAAGATTGGACTTTTGCAGATTTATGCTAAATGCTGACGTAGAAGACCCAGATTTTCTAAGAAATATCTTGTGGACGGATGAGTCCAAATTTGATAAAGATGGCATAACCAACTATCACAACGTCCATTACTGGGCCCCAAAAGAACTAAGGAATCCCAATAAGAAAAGAGTGAAAGGGTCCCAACGAAGATTCAGCGTGAATGTGTGGATGGGCATTATCTCTAATCATTTGATTGGACCTTACTTTCTCCCGGATAATCTAAATGGGGAAAGCTACGAAAATTTCCTGAGAGCAGACTTGAGTGATTTGCTGGATGATCTGCCACTCAACCTGATCAGGGACATGTGGTTCCAACACGATGGCTGCCCTGCCCATTTCAGGAGAAGTGTCAGAGACTGGCTGGACACAAATTATCCAAACAAATGGATAGGACGAGGTGGGCCGTTGCCATGGCCAGCAAGAAGTCCGGACCTAACTCCCATGGATTTTCATGTATGGGGGTGCATGAAAAGTCTTGTGTACAGCGAGCCGAATCCAGTTTTGTCTGTGGAAGACTTAAGAGAAAGGATTGTGGATGCAGCAAATAAAATGAGGACCACGTTGACCACTGGAGTAGTGAAGACTGGTCTCCGTAGAAGGATGCGACAATGTTTCAGAAATAGAGGCGGCCATGTTGAACATGAACTGTAGAATAAGAAAAAGTTGTGTGAAAACCTTTAATAAATGACATTTCATGCATACCTAATGTTTTATTTTACTTTTTAGGGCTAAGTATAAATTTTCTTCTCCACTGTCGCCTATGAAACTAATTTTTTTCCAATGCATTTGAATAAAACCCTAGATTATTATACCTCGTTAGATAGCTGATGAAACGTAGATATTTTAAAAAATATCTGCCGAACAAGTGTCATAATATTTTTTTTAGATATCCCTTAGAGAAAAATAAGCTTGCTAATATATTTTTTATTTTTTTACTTTCACTTGTCTACTACGGTCTATTCAATTAACTTATGCACTATTTTAATGATTGATGTCCTAAAGCATCTTATTACACATGTAAAAATGCAATAATAATAATAATAAGATACACAAAATAAACAAAAATAAATTTCGTAGCCTAAAAATCGGCATTATTCAATAAAAAATTAAAAGTCGAATATCTCGAAAAGGGTTAAGTTTAGGGTAGGGTGTTTCATAGTGAAATAAGTCAGAAATGATGGGTACTCCACGCCCTTAACGGATCTAGCACGACTTTTCCTGTAACCCTGTATAACATGAGGTAGGTATTCAGTCTTCCAGAAAATATTAAACATTATATATTTTTTTTTTATTTATTGGTACAAAATATTTATTTTTTACATTATATTTAGATTTAGCAAGGCCGACAAGGTTATCTTATTACACTACCTATCAGTAGCAGACTGAAATATAATCGCTCGTTTACTATTCGGTAGTAATTAGGTAGTACCTAAAAAGGTCTTTACCCACGCTAGGCCTCTTAAGGTTGACTCATATCATTAATAAAATATGTTCACAGCACATTCATGTCGATACGTAGTTTGAATATGATTTCGTTAGTAAGCCTTGTAATTGTACCGCGTGTTATGACTAAACATTACAATAACGTGTGAATTACTCACTCTGTGATTTTTTTATGCACGCCATACTGCCCGCGTTGCATACGGTCATATTAGGTCCGCCTGTAAACAAACGTGCGTGTACGTATTACACAGCTCAGCTGGTTGTAAATCTGCCTTGGGAGCAAGGGCGGATCCAGGGGGGGTCATGACCCCCCCCCCCCCCCGGGCTGGGTCCAGGACCTATGTGGACCACTAATTAAAATTGTTAAACATAATGTTTTATATATTTTTTGTCTCAATATACATTTTATGTAAGTACCTTCAATATAATTACATATACATTAATAAAATATCTACTTTTTACTTGTATCTATGATTATACAAATTAAATTATAACTTCTTGTGACTTGACCACGACTATGTGACCCCCCCCCCCCCCCCCCCCTGGCACCAAAGCTGGATCCGCCCTTGCTTGGGAGCTGTAGGTCGTAGGTTCGATTCCCATCTTTGCCCTTACCTGACCCCTACGCAAATAAATGGATGAACTCACGCGGCATTCCGAAATGTACGCAGCCACATCTCGTGTACGTGAAGTTGGAGAGACATTCCATCTCGCAGTTGGCTTGAGTGTACACCCTGAAGTATTGCAGGTAGCGCTCACTCGGGAAATAACATTGTCGTCTGCGAAATAGTTCACAAGCTTAGTAGTCATCTTCTTCTTCGAGTCACCGGTTCTGTCGAACCAGTGTGGTGAAAGGATTGTAAGTGCGCCTCAAAGAGGCTCCTTTCGTGCACTCGACACATGTCTTCGAATTTTTAGTTCTAGGACGGTTTCCTCACGATGTTTTCCTTCACCGTTTTGAGAACGTGGTATTGCGCACATAAATCTTTCAATCGAAAAACTCATAGGTGCACGTCGGGATTTGAACCGGTGACCTCCGGATTGAAACTCGGGGGTACCGCTAGACCACCACGCTCTCTGTAGTGACAAGCCGGTTCGCAAATCAGCTATAATTAGATAACTTATTATCTAGACGTATAAATTAAATAATAATTGAATACAGATACTATGCTTGAAACTAATTTATTTAGGAATGATCATAAATTTATGTATTTAGCATCCTCGTTATGTCGTAATAAAATCTTTACAAATAAAAATTCAGCTTCCGTATTCTGTCCGCAAAACTTGAAAGATGTCGATGAATCCACTTTTAACCGTTGCGTTTCTATATAGGGGTGTTTTTATTTATTTTTTATCCAGATTTTCCTAGGGGAACGGTAAATTCCAAGCTAGTTAATATCACAGCGAAGAGGTTAAGCTGATAAGGATCTAGTTACCTTGTGGGGTCATAAGGTCGCAGCCCTTCAGAGGTCGTCATCATTTTGGGCTTGACAGCAACCACGACTTCTTGCGAGAGAGGCGATCGGAAGTACTGTTGTGAAAGCCTTGGGAGCTCCGCGGCATTGTGCAGAAGAATCTAGATATTATGGAACAACACAAAACCAATAGGTACATATTACGGTATGTAAGCTGAAGAAATGACTGACACTGAAACATTTATCATTATATTTGTCAACCACCATGGTACTACGAGTATGTCATAACGTAGACAGAGCTGAAAGACTTGTGAAAGTAATTAATTTTATTTTGTTGAAAAATTCATTTTCACAAGCTTTTACAATTGGACCTATACCTAGGATATCTAGGCTCACAGTACTATTCAAGACAAATCCAACGTTCCTAAACACGAAGTTATTCTGCCATCTTGGGCGTTCCGCCATATTGGATTTAGAGTGACGTCATTAAATAACTAGTCCACTGTCTTTGGCGATCCGCCATATTGAATGTAGATTGACGTCTCGTATCCACTAGCCATGCATTGTCATCCAAATTAACGTGTATGGAAACTTTCAGCTAGGTATCTTAAAATTCAGTTGCAAGATATTGCTGTGCCCTAACAGGGTTTGTTTGTATCCTTTAAATATATTAAGATCTTTTTAAAAACATAGTGCAATACATATTTTGAATTAGAATTAAGACTCATTCTGAAAATTACCCTTAGCTCGATTCATCGCTCACCAAGCGAAAGGAACATTACCTATTTATATCTACTTACCTTGAATCCTTGCACTGGACCTTTGCAAAGATAGTCCAAATCCATTTCGTAAGCTTTCAGCAAAAATGTTAAACCAGATTTGACGCCATATCCCTGAAATAGAATAGAGACTATGAAACAAGAGCGCAACTTCAAACGGTCGGCGACTGAGTCAACTGGATAGCTGACGGGGGCATCGGTTCTTCTTTTAAGACCCTTAATTGAGGTATTTGCTGACTGACTAGCCTCACAGCTCAGTCGGTAGTAACTTTACATAGATAGACAAAGATATATGTTTGTCTATATAAGTACATACACAGTATTTACAAAAAACTGTAGTATGGTTCCCATGATACAAGCTATGCTTAGCTTACTTTGGGGCTAGACTGCGCTGTGTGAAATATCAAGCAATGTATTTAATTATTTAAATAGTTATATAAGTTATTGTAATCTGTTGTGAATATATATATTTTTCTTTCTATCTTTTTTTCTTATTTGCAGTTTGATCAACTTATGCAAAATTTAAATGAATTTGAGTCAAAAATATAGAATACTTACAGAACCTCTGTGTGGATATGTTTCGATAGGGGTCGCGGGTGCGTAGCCCTCTTCCAAGCTCCAAGCTTGAGCTTTGCTGTTTGACTCCAGATACGGATAATCTGTATGGAGACTAAAACAAACAATCATTAGGGTTGCACAGACGATTTATGTTCGTAAATGATTACTTCATTAAAATGTAGTTATTTTACTAATATTACCTGTAACTAGGTATTAAGCACATTAAAACTAGAATGATGATATAACATTATTAATTTCAATATTCAACCTGAACAGATTTACTCATAAAAAATGTTATATATAACTCACTTATCCACTCTGAATAATTCGTCAGCACCCAATGTGTTGAAAGTATAGCAGAGTCCTTCTTCAGTTAAAATGGGAGAAAATAGATCGGAACAATTTTCACTTGGTATGTCTTTCCATTTGCATCCAAAGAAAACATCCGTTAAATTCGGCGAAACCTTGGAAAAATAATTTAAGTTGAAATCTTTTGTGAATCTAAGAGTATAATATAATAGTGTATTATTATTTCAAGTTAATCGATTCATTTGCAGGAGTATACTAAAATATTGTACCTCTTTAATGTTGGAAACAGTGTCGAATCCTGACGAGAATTTGCGACCGTTGATTGGAGCCAGGTGATCGTCGCATACCAATGATATATCTTCAAACAGATATCTCCTAAAAATATAAGATTTTACTCTGAAAAATGTTACTGAGTGGCAAGAATTTGTGACAACAGACAAGTGTGTCAAGAGAAGACAATGGAGTCGTTTTACATATCGCATATAATACTTTTAAACTTAAAAACCCTCTCAAACTTAAACTTAAAGCATTTATTGCAATGTTGTCACATATTTTTCTGCATTTTATATTTTTCAAACTACCTACATATTGAAATGTTTATATTTACCCAGGTTTATTGGTAATAAGGTAAAAACCTCTTAAAGGGGAACTTTTATACATCGTAAATAGAAAAAAAACGACATTAGGAATTGTGAATATTTTTTGAAAATGTAGTTAAGAATTTTTCGAAGTTGAAATGGTTTTTCGAACTCCATTGACCTGTTAGCTTGTTACCGACCCTGCATACGATCTAGTGAAGTGTATATTTTCAGAGAAAGATATAGAATAATTCAGAAACTTTATTATTATATACTTTTCATAGTATTTTCTAATAGCAAATAGGCAGGTAGGTACGAAGTACGATGTAAGTAAATGTTGAATCACCAATTACTATCATCTACTTATGACTTACTTGAGTCTCTTAATATTTATGTAAGTGCCTACCTAGATTTTGTCTTTGAGACATATGTTTAAAACTTTACTTACTCTTCTTCGGTCAAATTGCCGTAAGTTTCATTATTGTTGTACAGATGGAAGTATTCAGTGAAATTGAATTTAGTCTGCATCGCCTTTGTTTCGAAGCAGACAGTCACAGCGGGATACGGTATCTGTAAGTTGAGTTACCACTCTCTGTCAACCCCTCACACCATTGTTCATTGAAACGCTTTGCAATATGAATATGATGAATATGAAATTGAATATGACAAGAACAATTTATTTACCGTTCGTTATAAAACAGGGCGTTCACATAAAATATGTTTCAATATAAACGAATAAACCAAAATATATTTAGTGCTATTTTATAATCGGATTTACAGTGTATTTATTCAACCTTTCTGACATTTATTTTTTATGTGAATATCTTACGTAACAAGCAATGAACCTGATGTTAAGCGGTAACTTGTGTCTGCCCATAACAAAAACAATAGGTACGTGTTACGGCTCTTCACTAGTTAGGTACGGGAAGACCGCGTCGCATTGTGTTGCGCCCGTAACTTTGGGATGTGAAGGAGTCTTCACATCTCACGCGCCTATAATTTCACCGGCAACTTAACCTTTCATACGAACCCACAATAAAGAGTATGCATTACTGCTTGCCGGCAGAATTAGGTGGCAGTACTTCCCCGGATAAAGTTGACTAAAGTACTTCTGCCTCCAAATATTGCCAAGAATTCACAATGTGTAAACATATTATATGTGTCTATTAAAATAGACAGTGTCTTTTCACACAATTCAATAACAAATTAATATAACTACATTATATTGAAAGAGATGGTACCTGCCAAACCGGTGTGGGGTTTTCTGCAAAGCTGACGATGACTGGACTCTCGTTCCATTTTATCCAAACTTTTCTAATCAATCCAGCGCAAAGTACCACGCAGCATATGCACATAAAAAGCCAGAATATTCTGAAATAAGCAAATATGTAAGTAAATAATTTAACGAGAATTTTTATTTTGCACATTTTTCGTTTTTAGGCAGTACACCAAGTTCATCCGGAGAAGTATTTGTAACGTAACCATTTCTGCCGATAAGCAGAAATTGAATACATTTGCATCAACTGTGTTCCGGTTTAAAAGGTGTGGTTACAGGCACATGAGACGTTCCACCTTCACGTCTCAGAGTTACGGGAGCATACGATTCGACTTATTCCGTTGTAGCTGAGTAGGGGAGGACCCAATTAGTGTTTATTTGTTATGGTTAGAGAGGTTCACACTTAGAATCAGGTGGACAATGATGGTTTCGTTTACACGTAATTTATCTTTTTCAATATGATTCTTACTTCTCCACAAATGTGCGCTCCTTTTCCCCAATATATTTTAGGCCGTGGAGATTAGAGTTAGCGGTGTAGTCAATAAGGTATTCCTTCACGATGTTGCGTCTTCTCTCATAGTTAGATTCTCTTCGTGCGAGTTTACCGTGTTTCTCATTCTGATCCAAGTCTTCGGGAACTCGCCCTACACTCTCCGATCTGAAATAATATTTTATATTTATTGTATTTGTAGTAAATAACTATTTTGTTAGCGGTCAAATAAGTACCTCGAGTGTCGCCTCATAGTGCACGGGAATGACTAAAATAAAATTTGGACATACCTGTCATGAGGCTACAAATGTTGGCGGTCTTCCCTTGGGAAAGAGACCTTGATGTCAATTATGAAATTAAATTCTCAAAACAATTCGTTTATACCTGGTAATTTGGGCGAATTATGTTATTGGCTAACAAAAAGATATGGATATAATTGAATAGTTACGTTAATGAAGAACTCTATTTCACATAGGAATAATTAAGTCTCACCTTAAATGGTATGTATCCGTTTCAATGTAAATCGAATATCAAGTGAAATGACATAGGTCGCATGTATCATCTTCTCTTGACTGGCCTCATAGCTCAGTTGGTTAGTAACCCTACCTTCTGCGCTGTAGGTCGTGGGTTCGATCCCCACTCAGGACAAACATTTATGTGACATTTGTAACATTGATGTTTGTTCTGTGTCTGGGTGTTAATATGTATTATATGTATGTATTTACAAAAGAAAAGTATATAAGTATTATATCAGTTGTCTAGTTCCCATGATACAAGCTATGCTTAGCTTTGAGGCTAGATGGCGCTGTGTGAAATGTCCACCATTATTTATTTATTTATTTATTATTTATCTGCGAGCTGCCTATGAGGTACCTACTTTCAGAAAACAGGAAGACATCTCGTTACAAGCTTGCAATGTATGTTTGCTAGGGTCATATTCAGCAACTGAGTTTAAAAGCAGTTATTTTCAACTGATTACACGTTTAGTTTGGATGACAATGCATGGTTAGTGGCTAAAGTAAGTGACGAAATTCTAAATCCATATGGACCGCCCAAGATGGCCGTCTTTGGTTTATTATTACATAATATTATATAAATATTTCTATGAAAATACTACTAATGGATCACATCTCTCTAACCTTATCTATTCGTCAGTCTATTTTCCTACATACATACCTACATCTTTTGAAACTGGTACAACTAATTAAAGTCAATTTGTCTGCTTTCTACGAATAAGTGCTTCAGAAGGTAAATATTTTATCGTTTACATTTCCATTCTTGATGTGAAATCTAGCTCCGTCAACCTGGGGACGATTTGTTTAATTGTCCTGAATTCACTGGTATTTTGCTAGCTTGAGCTTAAGAAATCTATAAAAAGAGAATAAATATTTATTCGACTAACAAAGATCATCAATTAACTCTAAAGTAAATTATCATAATTAACTTAAAATTAAGATTAAAATAACACAATCACCACAAAATGAAATCTATACATATAATAAAATTGTAGAAAAGTGGTGTCTGTACAATGGAAATATATAAAAAAAAAGTAGCAGGGGTTGTTATTATATCGATGCCGAACCCGAAATTGTTTTTTTTTTTTTTGTCTGTTTATGTATTTGTGCATGCTAATATCATAAACGGCTTATTCGATTTAGATACGGTTTTCACTAATATATTGTAGTAAGCTTCACTTAACATTTAGTGTTTATTTCATGTCAATCGGTTCATAAATAAAAAAGTTATGTCAATTTAAAGAATCACGGCGAACATTTTTAATTCAAAATATGCTGCCCGAAAAGTCACTATTCCACGCGAACGAAGTCGCGGGCACAGCTAGTATAAAATAATGTTTCTTTTATGTGATACATTTACGGAACGCGGCGACGCCGACGGCTCACCTAGTGTTGAGTTGTAACCTCTTCCTATAACAACCGAAGCGACTTGGGTCCTCCCTTACTAGGTACGACAAGACCCAAGTCGCATCGTATGCGCCTGTAACTCTGAGATAGGTTTTATGTCTCATGTATCTATAATTTCACCGGCAACCTTTCAAACCGGAACACAGTAACGCGAATGTGTTAGGTACTGCTATGCGGCAGAATGAGCAGGCAGTACTTTCCCGGACGAACTGGATGAACTAAATGGCGTGAATACTACTGCTCTGTAAAGTAAAGTAAAATTTAATCAACTTAGTAAGTCCCTATTTAAAACGGTATCCCTTTTTAGCTGATAAATTTTCTAAAGAATATATATAATTTTCTTTTTCAAACGGTTAAGTTTAGATACTAAAAAAATTTGAAACATTTTCGTTACATCGCGACTAAAGTTTCTAAATACCCTATTTTCATTATAGAGCGGTTAACATACGATACAGTAATTTCTGTTTTATCTTCCGCAAATGTCTCATTGTTCAGTCGATAGTGGATATTATGTTATTTGTTGGTTTTACTGAGAATGTAAAGCCGAAATAGGTAACCGTGGAATGGGTGCGAGGTTGCGAGTTGAATCGTGTCCCCCGCATTCGCGTTTTGATTGCGAGCGAGCGAGTGCGAGGCACTGACTGGCTGAGACGCGGCGCGTCGCGTACATACATAACGCCAGTATTCCAAAGGTTGTACACGCAGACGGCCTCCCGCGACCGGTCGTTCATCTCGCTAAAAAGAATAACATCTTTATAACCTCCCGTTTGGCGCGCAAACTGCAATCGATGGCGGCCACCGACGAACTTAATGGAATTCTGTCCAGGAGGCAACAAATAAACGATAAGCTGGAGGAAGGCGTCGAAATCAAACCCAAATATAAATTCGTCAACGTTTACACGGAGTTTCATGAATTCTCGAGGAAGGAAATCAAGCAGTACGAAGTGACCTTCAACAAGTAAGTCTTATTTTATTTTTGGGATTGCGATCTTTATCCAAATTGTTATTCGGGTAGGCAGCCTACTTGAACTATTTATCGACTCCAAGATAGGTATTGTAACCTTGGCAATACAGATATCATTATTTATAGATGTGTTATTGTAGTTTGTAGTACGTATACCGAATATTTAACGCAATTAATTAAATTATTCACTAAAAAGCTGTAACAATTAGGTAAGTAATTGGAATTCTAAGCTCAAGGGAGATTATATACGACCTACCTACGACGAAAATTAAGTTAAGTACATATGCGTCGTGTTTGGTAGTTTTATTTACGCAAGTGTGAAGGCAGATATGAAAATAACAGCCTACAAACACTCGAGAAAGTTTGTTTGCGAATATCATCAGCTACCTGGAGTCAACTGGGATAGATAACGCTATGTCTTGGTAGGAACTGGTACAAAATCTAATTGATAAAGTTCAACAACTTTATGGTTCATGACGTTTATTTTAATAATATTCATTCACCCTAGGTTAAACGCAGGAACTTTAAAAATATGATATGCAAGGTACTGTCATGTATCGGCTTACGAATGAGTTATGTCCGATAGAAAAGCCCGAATGATATATATTATGATTCACGAAATGTTTAGTAAAAATATGATTATAAATGTCACTTTATGCTTTTGTAATAGCAAGTAGGTAGGTTATAAAATTAAATTTATAAATAGTTGGCAAAATGTTAATTTTTTGACGAAATTTTCTCTTAATTGGCCATTTTATCAACGAAATTACCACAATACTTGACGGTATAAGGTTCAAATTGTACCGCGACATCAAGAAAATTTATTAGGTGGAATGACAGTGTACGGCGGGAGCTGGCGCGGCGTCGTGGGAGACAAATATGAATAGCAGTCACGCTATGTTTACGAGAGTAAAATTATAATTCACTTACATCATCCCGACTTTCAATTTCAACTTCTACATAATTAGAAATCTAAATATCACTTTACCTTCTGTACCTATTATTCCGTATATAAACATGAACGTCTAGAATTTTCTTTTCATTCGAAAATTCAGATTTCTGAAATGAAGGTAGAAGGCATTTGTCAAAAATTATATAACAAAGAGAAACCAATTCAGAACAGTACAATGGAAAATAATTAGGTCCAGTCCTTGATAACCCGCATCCGTTTAGCTATATTTTTATCTGTTTGGTCGGACCCGGAGCGAAATACCATGAGGAATATTTGAGGCCCTTCAAAATGACGGATGAGGTAAATTAGTTATGATCATATGTTGTGTCTTTTTTGTAAATTATACGCTATATATAACTTAGATTGACGTATTAACGAAACGTAAAAACCAGCGAATAAAACTACAGGGCAGTGTTTGAACATGTCAAGTCTAGAATACATTTGACTGGTTTCACATTTCGTTATTAACTCTGCCTTCTGCGATAGTCGTTGGTTCGATTCTCATCCAGGGCGACATTTGTGTGGCGAAGATGTTTATTCCGTGTCTGGATGTTAGTAACTGTTGATGCATTGACAAAAAGTATGAGTATTCTGTCCCTTTAGTAAAAGCTATGCTTAGGTAGGGGCTAGGTGGCGATGTGTGAGATAAAAGATATCTATCTCTAGATTGTACGTAGATAGTTCTTGGCAGAGATAAAAATATAAACAATGCCTCAATCTAAATAAACAATTTAACAATAGTTGTTAGTTTTAGCTGCAACAATGAAAAATAACAAGAGTTCTATTCACAGGATAGTTTTGTACCTATTCATTTCCAATTTGTTATTACTTATCTATAAAGAAATAAAAAATAATTAATATATTTATATAAAATAATCTATACAAATAAATAAAATTGGTGTGTCTGTTTTTAATATTAAAATAACCGCTTTTTACTAAGTGCATTATGGATGTATACACGGTACATATACCAAAACAATATTTTTTTACAATTTTTGTCTGTTTCTTTGTTCCGGCTACTCTCTGAAATGGCTGGACCGATTTTGACGGGATTTTCACTGGCAGATAGCTGATGTAACAATGAGTAACTTAGGCTACTTTTCCGAGGGGTAAAATAGGGGTGCGTGATAAAACCGAATTCCACGCGGACGAAGTCGCGGACAACAGCTAGTAACAAATAAAATTGAGTTCAAATTCAGTTTGTAATGTCAAAATAACAATTTTTACTAAATGCATACGAAAAGAACTTGTGATACGATAAAAAAAATGTCTATCTGCTAGTCTGTCTGTTTGTTCCGGCTAATATGCGAAATGGCTGGACTTATTTTACAGGATTTTCACCGACGGATAGCTGATTTTATAAGGAGTAACTTAGGTTTTAATATCTTTTAGTCACAAACTGAATTCAACGCGGGTGAAGCCGCGCGCACGGCTAGTTACAAATATGAATGGTAAAGGAATCTGGTACAGTAACCTGGAAAGGATATTATTCATGACCAGATGATATTGTAGGAAGTTATGTATGTACGTCATAATGTCAAGTTTAGTCATCACGGTGTTGATTACAAGAAAATGACTCATTTTCTTGTATGACACTCAAAGCGGTTTCTGGTGTCGGACAAAATGTAAACAATTAATCAAGTTTAACAAAAAAAACCCTATTGAATGATAAAGTGAAAATATTTAAATGAATTTTACAAAAACTTAAATCAAAAAGTTAAGGAACAAGCAGATCTACCTGGTGTTAATCGCTAACTCCTCCCAATAACAAAGCAATACGACTTGGGTCGTCCCCTACTCAGTATAGGAAGAACAAGTCGCATCGTATACGCCCTGAGACTTGAAGGTATGTCTCAAGTGCCTGTAATTTCACCGGGAAACCGGAGCACTTTAAAACGCGAATGAATTAATATTACTCTAACTGGCAAGGTTCAGTTTTGAAGGTACAATACACAGGTTCAGTTATGTTTTGTCAAAAGAAAATTAATATTTTTTACTATAATACTTAATGACTGTATGTTATCTGTAACTATAATTCAGTTCAGTTTAACTGAGATAGTTAGCATGCCACCTGATCAGTTTATTATATAAACATTGATAATGTGATCCATCTTACGGGAAATGAAGGCGCCATTATTAGGCTATAAGAGAGCTTTTCAGTTTTATTTTTTTTCTGTCGAACCAGTGTAGTGAAAGGATTGTAAGTGCGCCTCAAAGAGGCTCCTTTCGTGCGCTCGACACATGTCTTCGAATTTTTAGTTCTAGGACATGTCGGTTTCCTCACGATGTTTTCCTTCACCGTTTTGAGAACGTGGTATTGCGCGCATAAATCTTTCAATCGAAAAACTCATTGGTACACGTCGGGATTTGAACCGGCGACCTCCGGATTGAAACTCGGGGGTCAGTACCGCTAGACCATCACGCTCTCAGCTTTTCAGTGTCATGCAGGGTCACTTGGAGTCCATCTGCCATATTTGTGTTAGGGCTCACCAGTTTCTTTAGCGCAGCGAAAATAATGACTGGCATTACAGCTCAGTTGTAGGAACTCTGCCTTTGTGCTGCAGGTGTTGGGTACGATTCCCACTTAGGACAAACATGGCTAACAGTTGTGTGACGAACATAGGTGTTTGTGCTGTGTGTTAATATGTATTGTTTGTATTTAACAAAGGAAAACAGTATTATGTTTTCTGTCTGTCTATTTGCGGGTAGAAGTCGCTGTGTGATAAAACCATACATAAATGCCTATCGCCCTACAAACTAGCATACAGATTGTCCAAGCTTTGTGATAATAATAATAATAATGGTGGACATTTCACACAGCGCCATCTAGCCCCAAAGTAAGCTAAACATAGCTTGTATCATGGGAACCAGACAACTGATATAATACTTATATACTTTTCTTTTGTAAATACATACATATAATACGTATTAACACCCAGACACAGAACAAACATCAATGTTACAAATGTCACATAAATGTTTGTCCTGAGTGGGGATCGAACCCACGACCTGCAGCGCAGAAGGTAGGGTTACTAACCAACTGAGCTATGAGGCCAGTCATTCAATTCAAGATACACTTAATTTCGTTTGGACACTTCCCACACGTAAGTCAACCCCACAATGAGTGATTAAAATGCGAGACACGGGTTCAGAAACACGTTACAAATCGGTCACAATCCACGCGAGAGGAAGTCACTTACACGAGATGTGACGGACGGACGGACGGCCGGTACGCACAATGTTCACATGATTCATTCAATGAATTCGATATCTCTGTCGGGATGATATATTAAATGTCAGTATTATTGAGAGGGCTCTAAAGTTTACTAAACTGTAGTTCTAATACTAACTACGGTAGGCCAGATTTATTTCCTTTTTTTTTTGGGTCTTTCAGTCGCTGAGCTACTCAGCCCCGTTAAGTTACCGAGCTGATAGCCCACTTGGAGTTAGTACTCCCCTACCTAAGTACGACAAGATTCAAGTCGTATCCGCCCATAACTCTGAGACGTGTCGGTGGAATGTCATGTGCCTGTAATTTCACTGGCAACCACACCATGCAAACCGGAACAAAATCGAGCACAATTACTGTTTAAAATTACCTGCTATGTTTATCTTATTCACAAAATCGATTTATGTTATAAAAATTATGTTTTGGTAATCAATCAAGCTACACACAGAAGAGCAGTAGAACTCTCGCCAAGTTCGTCCAGGGAAGTACTGCCACCATGCCCATTTCTGCTGCCAAGCAGTGAAGCATTCACGTTACTGTGTTCCGGTTTGAAAGGTGTGGTTGCCGGTGAAATTACAGGCACAAGAGACATTCCACCTACACGTCTCAGAGTTACGGGCGCATTCGATGCGACTTGGGTCTTGTCGTACCTAGTAAGGGGGGACCCAAGTCGCATCAGTTGTTATGGGCAGAGGTTACCACTTAACACCGGGTGGGCCGTCGGCTCGTTCCGTAACTGTATCACATAAAAAAAACGTACCATACATTGCTGTTGTAATAAAATGTGTGATATATTAGATGTATTCGATATAGTATCCTGTTTCCGGTAGTGATGATATCATATTACAAAAACAATATCTATGTACGTATAATATACGTACCCACATGCGCAATATGTACTTAAAATAATGGAATACGAAAATAAAAACTTCATTAATGAGTTGGTTATTACTATAATGGAATATGAAAATAAAAGCCTCATTAACGAGTTCATAATTAATACAATTTTATGTCTACGGACTCAAGTGATGAGGCCTATTAGTACTCTAGGTTACGTGACCATTATCTCCAAGTTAAGTGAACGCAGCATAAATGTATGAGCAAAAACATAACAAGATGTTTGCTTTTCTCAAGAAACATCAGGTAAAACATATAATATCTATTATATGTATGTATTTACAAAGAAAAAATATATAAGCATTATATCAGTTGTCTGGTTCCCATGATACAAGCTATGCTTAGCTTACTTTTGAGCTAGATGGCGCTGTGTGAAATGTCCACCATTATTTATTTATTTGTCGTAAAATATAAAATTATCAGAATCGATTATATACATACAAAAGTACCAGCATATCTGTACTTAGGTATCAAATAAGCAATAAAATTGGGCGTGTATTCTTAATAAAGTGATTACGATAGCAAACAATTTAACATATTATTACGATTTGTGTGATATACACACTTAAAAATGATAAATGTATTATGATTATGACTCACTGAAGATTTGAGTTATACTTTGCCTAAAGCTTGTCGGAGACCAGCGACTCCGCATGCGAACCGGGTATATAATAGATTAATTAAACAATTAATAATAATTCACCATAAGATGATAAATTAAAGCACAAGCAATCATACCAGTGAAAGCCTGGTTGCCGGTGAAATGACAGGAACATGAGACATTCCACCTACACGTCTCAGAGTTACGGGCGCATGCGTTGCGACTTGGGTTTTTTCGTACCTAGTAGGGGAGGAACCAAGCCGCATCGCTTGTTATGGGCTGAGGTTACCACTTAACACCAGGTGGGCCGTCAGCTCGTTGTGTAACTGTATAACATAAAAAAAAAACAGATTGCACGAATTGTTGACGATTTTCAAATATTACGGTCAAATGTTTACTGATTCTTCTCGTCTTAACATCTTACATTGAACGTGTTTCAACCAGGAAATCAATAATTGATGCATTGCCATCTACACCCTTGCTTACAATTCTTAAGATTACCTACTTAAGATAAGATAAAGATATTTTAAAAAGTGGCTAGTTCTCTAATATCCTGTTACATTTGGCTATGGGCGGCGGTTACCTTATCATGAGGTGGACCGTATGTTAGTTCCGTCACCTAAATAACTTATTACCTGTATATTGGCAAATTTAAAGAGATTTATATAAACAGAGACAGAGATTATTAATTGACAAAAAATACTACTTAGAGATACCTCCATGAGCGTGAGATTCCAGATTAATATGGTTCCCACGTAGGTACGGAACCCTGTGTTTTGTATTAGCAACTGCAGTAAATAGATATTCGTAGTGTTGTACATAATTATTGATATTTCATTGAGAAATGAAGAAAGAATACTGTTTCGTGTCTGTATGATGTTGCAACTGTTCTGCGGTTGCAAAAGGAATATAATAAAAACCCAAGCTTCAACAATTTGTAAGTTTCATAGTCAAATCTTGCTTTTATCTGGTGGATTGTACAAAAGTAAATTTAATAGCATGAGAGCGTGGTGAGCTAAATACCACGTTCTCAATACGGTGAAGGAAAACATCGTGAGGAAACCGACAAATCCTAGAATTAAAAATTCGAAGACATGTGTCGTGTGCACGAAAGGAGCCTCTTTGAGGCGCACTTACAACCCTTTCACCACACTGATTCGACAGAACTGGTGACTCGAAGAAGGAGAATTGCAAGTTCCTAAGCTATGAGCTGTGCAACTGTTCGTCATACCTACCACATATTGGAGGTTTATATAAATGTACAGTTATAATAAAACACATTAAAGCCATCAAACAATAAGTCATAATAAATACAACTGAAAACGAATGTTTTTTATGTGATAAAGTTTCGGGACGCACAGATCGCTGAACAGATGTTAAGTGATAACCTTTGCCCGTAACAAGCAATACAAGTTAGATCCTCCCCTACTTAGATACAACAAGGCCTTTTCGCATTACTAATATACAATATTAACCTTGTAATTTCACCGGCAACCACATTATTCAAACCGGAATTGAAATGCGAAAATGCATTCCCATTACTGCTTGGCGGCAGAAATGGGTATGGTGGCAGCACTGCGTGTCACAACCTCACTACATGAGCCGTATATCGCGACGAATTATTGAACGGTCGAGAAGCAGGATTTGTTACGTTGGTTATTAAAAAAATCATGTTCATTTTGTGTAATGCATATAAATACAGTACCTGGATGGTTTTTTTTTTTGATAAATTGTGTTTTTTAGAAATTATATTTAAGTACGAATTACATACTGATAAAATGATGAAATATGAATAATATTTTTCGATCTTACCGACAGAATAAACGCCACCTTTTTGTTATTTTCTTTAAAAAAAAAATAAGTTTATGTTTAAGTTGATTTTCTGAAAATGAATCCTAGCTAGATCGATCTATCGCCCCCGAAATCCCCTGTATACAAAATTTTATGAAAATCGTTGGAGCCGTTTCCGAGATTTAGATTATATATATATATATATATACAAGAATTGCTCGTTTAAATATAGTAAGAATAATAATAATAATAATAATAATAATAATAATAATATATAATGAAAGCATAACAGCAGTATGTGTAGACAAATAAGTATAGTGATATACATTCTGCATAATTTTGAATATATTAATGTGAGTATGTCATTTATATGCACGTAGCTTTCCTCCGCAGTTGACGGGCCATTAAAACAACCAGTGAATGTGTCGTTACAACTTATGATAATGATTTCCAATGCGCACTTTCATCATATATATATAGTGTATATACACCATGTAAGGTGTGGTTGCCGGTGAAATTACAAGCACATGAGACATTCCACCTACACGTCTCATAGTTACGGGCGCATACGGTGCGACTTGGGTGTTGTCGTACCTAGTAGGGGAGGACCCAAGTCGCATCGGTTGTAATGGGCCGAGGTTACCACTTACCACCAGGTGGACCGTCGGCTCGTTCCGTAACTACATAACATAAAAAAATATGTATCTCCACATCTCCAGCTTTGCTGGAAACATGACGACATTGAAACAAGATCGTAAGCCGTCGCCGACGTCACTACCAACTGAGCCATCAACAAATCCAACATTTCCTCAATAATTTAATTTATTTATTAGACTATAGTATCTGTGTAGCGTGATGTAAATTCCAAACCATGACTAAAATAACATCAGTTTATTTGTACAAGAAGTTACGCAAACTTAGTCCCCCCGCGTGAGGAAAAGGATTTAATGTTTCTCAGCGGGAGCCATCGGCTTCTGTAACGTGCTCAGGGTTTGTGCGTCCGACAACCAAAGCTACCAGCGGATCTATTTTCGATACATTTGAAGCGCTGGCATGGATCGACTGATGAGCTAACACTCGCACTCAGGATACGAAAGGAGAATTCCCCCAACACCGGCCGACAAAACCACTAAGAAGCATTTAGATAATTAATTAATCCGCTATTAATGTACTGTTGCCATTATTGAAATTTTACTGGAATCGTTTTGGTTTCCCCGAACCACATCGGATCGAGAAAGGAGGTTCAAGTTCGAATGTTATTTATATATAGTTGCGAAAAGCGCAACTTGTTCGAGATATTGTTAAAATTTATGTATGCTCGCCTGATCACAAAACGTTTCGATATTGCGTTCAACATCCAAAGTATTAGCAACTTTACAATAACGTTACGAAATTGTATGAATTCCAAACTCGCTTCATGTTAATTATATGCATGTTTCGCTTTTGTGTAAGCTGCATCTATATGCATTCTGAATCTCATTACTATAACTAGTTTTTGAAGCACTAGTAGCTGGATAGTTTTATTAAGTAAATGAAGATAATAAGATTTTATGTGTGATTCGCCTATGTTAATTCTCCATATAGATATATAACGTGTGGATATCGAACTTGACTACAGCCAAAAATTCGAAGATATTTGTCATGTAACAACTCAGAAAATACTTCAGAATATTCACTCTCACTTTTAGAATAGTGAACAGTCTCCCTGAAATGTGTATTTAATAATAATAATAATATAATAATACATTTATTATTTCTCACAAAAATAAAATAAAGTAAGTACAAACATGTTAGTGAAAATCCAGTTTTATGAGTGACTGGTGCTAGAGGTAAGCTAGAAGCCTGTGTCACTAGTCACCAGGCCCCCACTCCACGGAAACACAAACGCCTTAAAAAAGTAAGGTATAGCAGGGATGATCAGCACATAAAATAAAAATAAAATAGAGCACAATTGCTTTGCTACGTTAGATAAAATCAACCAGAATGAAGAATGAAAAATAATAAGGCGGAACAATTTCATCCTCGTCCTGCCACTTTCAACGATATGTTCAAGTTATTTAATTCATCTGCAAAGCCACTTAACCATACTTGACGGTGAGTAAGTAAAAGCTAATCCACGTATTTACTGGAATGCGGCAGTTAACCGCACTACCAATTTTGGATAAAGCTAGCTTACGCAAAGGTTTCACAGAAGCTTAAGTACTTCCTTCTGTTAGTATTTTTTCAACACCGACCTATAGTCACGCCATATTCTATAATTATGCTAGATTGAGCTAAATTAATGTATTGTCCAACGGTCTTATTTTTTACGAGTGTCTTGTCTACATCGGTCTAGTTATTAATGAAATTGCAACCTCTGCCCCCGTTCGTACGCTCAAATATTAGACTTCGGTGGCGAGTGATTCGTCCGACCGACAAGAGCCGCAGTGTTACGCAAGGTTTGCAGTTCGATTCCCGAGTTGATAATGATTTGTGAAATAATATTCCAAGATAAATGCGCACGACATGGAATCTTAGTGGTATAATATGGCTTACAGGCGACTGGCCTCACAGCTCCGTTGGTATTAGTAACCGTACCTTCAGCGCTGTTGGTCGTGGTTTCGATTCCCACCCAGGACATACATTTGTGTAAACGAACGTTGATGTTTATTCTGTATCTGGGTATTTATTAAGTGTTGTATGTATTTAAAAACTATCAGCTATCTAGTTCCCAGTTCCCACAGTACAAGCTATGCTTAGTTTAGGGCTAGATATTGCTGTTAAACATCCATCGATATTTGTAAATTTACCTATATCTAATCTGGTACATGCTAGATTATTACCTATGATTACCAAAAATAATATTGGATT
Source organism: Chesias legatella (assembly GCA_947359385.1). Classification (NCBI taxonomy): domain Eukaryota; kingdom Metazoa; phylum Arthropoda; class Insecta; order Lepidoptera; family Geometridae; genus Chesias; species Chesias legatella. The sequence continues at coordinate 352,194 of OX375784.1, read as the reverse complement.
ATTTATTATACAAGATTACAAATATGTTTCGTTTTCCTTATCCAAGTATCAGAATGTAGACGTAATCGTGATAAACATAATTAGGTATTCATTACTCCCGCTTTAGGCTGTGTTGTTTCTATTGTGGAATTTATAAAACTCCTAATACGTGAGTATTAATTCTAAAAATATTTAATAAAGAAAATGTAATGGTTCAAATCTACCGAAACAGTCAGGTAGATCTGCAATTTAGTGTTTTTTGTTAGTTTGCGAGGATCTTGAATGTAAAATGCAGTTTTTAATCACTTTAGTATGCAACTTTTAATTATATAAATTTAGTATTTCCATTAGCGGATTTTGCCTCAGTTTCTATATGCTGGAACGTGTTGTCGAAATAGTGAATGTGGGGTAGATCTGCAACTCAAGTGTTTTTTATTGTTAGCTTGCGAGGATCCTGAATGTTCTCAAAGATTTAAAACACTTCGGTTTATACATTTTAAAGCCCCTGTTCCATTTTGTCAATCCGAAACAAGTCGCGTCTAACTCAGCGGTAGAAATACATTGTACATAATGTACGCAGCCGCATATATGACTCTCTCTAGCTAACAGGCTTGTGCGATCCTGCCTTGAAACAACACGAAAGACAATGCTATTTGTAATCTACTATGTAGGTACCACATTTACACTACCAGAACACATAATAGTGTGCGACTAAAGTTACCTTACCCATGTTTTTGCCGGTGGATATAATTACATTTCAATTGTTAAACCCAATTGGCCAAGTGCGAGTGGTACTCGCGCTTCGAGCGTTTAAGTACATAGCATTTAAAAATAATCTTCAGATTCTCCTTTTAAAATTTTGTTTTTGGTATTCTGATTCTTTTCCGGTTGTAGCTACGAATCGAATGCATTATTAGTAATATACCCCCCCCCCCCTATTGGACGTTCCGTTGGTATAAGACCAAAATAGATAATTCCAAAAATGAGGCGGGTAAAACATTTCGATAACCATACACATCGGTGTAAATGCTTGTAAAAGTGAGTTCCAGACATCGAAGATGAATATACAACGAATTTCACCATAAGAGCCCTCCTCGTAACCCTCCTCTCGTATCTGAACCCTAAATACGGGTACATTATTGGAATTGTGTCATTTATTATGATACTTTACCAATCACAGGTACAATGTGTAATTGTGTCGTTTCACGTGATTACGATGAAAATCCCGATCGATCGAAAACTCTGTCGATTACATAATACAATTCCACTAGCGTTTCGAAGCTCTAAAGTGTATACCTCCATTATTTTTATTATACACAAACCTAGGGAATTTGAATATGTATTTTTTTTTTTTTTTTTTTTTTATTCTTTATTTTTCCTGGGAGTTTTAGCCAGACATTGACCATGACACCCCCGTAAATTATTTATCCTAGGTACAGCTTACCTACCCGGTATTATCCGAGGAGTACAAATATATATGTAATAGCTTCTTGGCTTCCTCAGAAACGGGGGAAGACAAGAAACTGTTACATAGACCTATGCTATAATTATTAACAAACAATGAGGTACTACGGCGTTGGGCCGCGTTCCGCACACATTCCGTCAGAACGTGATGAACATCATCGACACTATTACATTCAACACAATTTGGCGAACTGGCTAATTTCATTAAAAATTTGAATTTATTTGAAGGAATGTGTCCTGAACGCAGTCTTAGCATGGCAACAATCTTTTTCCTATTAATATAGCTCTTCTCAAACCATGGATAACGAGGCAGCTCGCTCTGTATGGTTTTGTACCAGACCCCTTTGTGTCGTGATCGCTCATCAAAATACTCGTTCCAGTTTTGTCGGCAGATATCCTTGACTTTGTGTAGAACTTCGCTGTGTACCGGTGTACAGGTGTATGGGATACCGTCGACCACCGCTTGTCGCGCCGCACAGTCCGCCACCTCGTTACCCATGATACCCACATGAGAGGGAACCCACTGTATTACAATTGATTTATTGGAATCTCGAATCATTCGGATGGTTTCTAAGATGGTATAGGCTATCGGGAGACCTCGAAAATTCGAGGTTATCCGAGCCAAGTGTAGGAGCGCACTTTTCGAGTCTGACAAAATTACAAAATTACTAAAATCTACAGATAAAGCGTATGACAGTGATTCTGATATAGCAATTAATTCAGAATGCATTACCGATATGTTAACGTTAATTTTAAATTTGACTCGTACATCTAGCTGAGGGTCGAAAAAAGCAGCTCCTGATCCCGATTGGTCTTTGGAACCATCCGAAAATATTTTATAATATGATTCGTCATAAATCTGATTTAATATTAAATTACAATAATTTCCTAATGATAATGAACTTAAAATTTTTTTGGTGACTGTAATTCCTACAATATTAGTCTTTATATCCTTCGAAATGTCAAAACTCGTTATCCATGTATCTAATGAATGGATAGGTAGTTTACAATTTGAGTGAATGTGCAGGCTTCCGAAATGTCTATGAACAGATATAAGCATAGGAATTTTCTTTCTATTCCAATAATTGTTGTTGCACATACTATTTAATTTCTCCATTAATTCAATACTTATGTTTTTCTTAAAAGATTTTGCTTTCAACCAGAATTTGCACGCTAGGTAATATCTACGAATATGTAACGGTGGAAGAAACAACTCATTTTGCATAACATGGATTGGTGTGGTTTTTATAAATCCGCCTATAACGCGCATTGCCTGATTTTGAACTGTATCAAGTTTTTGTAGATGACTTTTAATACTATTGTCGTACAAAAAACTGCCATAGTCCAGTCTACTACGTATTATAGATATATATAGCCGCCTTAGGTGTTTAGGATGAATTCCCCAATTACCACTTGCCAAGACTTTAAAAACATTAATAAATTTAAGCACTTTGTTTTTGATTTCATTAATATGTCGTCCCCATTTTAAACTCCTGTCCACCCACATGCCTAAGTATTTAACGCAGTCTACCTGCTCAATAAAATAATTGCTCCCTACGTTTAAATAAATATTAGAGTTTCTCTTGCCCCTACTGAACACACAAGCTTTAGATTTTCTATGAGAGATACTAAGACCTATTTCCGCAATTAATTTACAGAATATATTTATTGCACTTTGAGTGTCCGCTATTGCCTGAGACAAATTCCTATTAGAGCTATAAATAACAAAGTCGTCTGCATATTGTGAGATAAAAACCTGTTGAATTTCATGGCAAATTTTAACAGTAGCAATGTTGAAAAGAGTCGGAGATAATGGATCCCCTTGAGCTAAGCCTGTACCTGTGGTGCGGTTGAAAACCTCTTGATTAATTCTCACTGACAGGATTCTTTCATGTAAGAACGTCCATAGATAGTTACATAGTGTTGCCCCTACATCAAGACTATCTAAAATGTTTAAAAGACACGTCACGTTTACGTTATTATAGGCTCCGTCTATATCTATAAAACAAGCTATAGTAGGACTCCCTTCAGAAAAACCCATTTGAATGCGTGAAATAATCCTAGTGAGATTATCTAAGCATGAACGTGATCTTCTAAACCCTATAGTCTCGTCCGAAAGAAGATCATTTTTTTCAAGGAACCAGTCTAGTCTGCGAGTCAAGATGGTATGAAAAATTTTACACAGGCACGACAGTAATGAAATAGGTCTTATCCCTGCTGCTTGGCCATTGTCACTGCCAGGTTTCGGTATAGGAACTATAATAATATTTCTCCATTGTCTCGGAACGAAAGCGGATGTAAAAAAACTGTTCAAAAGCGATACTAATGCGAGCTTACCTACACCCGGAAGGTTATATATCATTGAATAGGAAATATTGTCCTCACCCGGGGTAGTGTCAGAACGTTTTATACAATTGTCTAGTTCCTGTACCGAAATAGGAGCAACAAGATGTTGATTATCAGATTTAAAGATGGGTTTATCAGGAGATACATAGTCCGGCGCTAAGCTACGCAACAAGAGTTCTGCTTTGTCCCGAGATACACACGGTCTAATCGTTTTATAGCCTTTAAGCCATTTCATACGAGACCACATTTCACTTGACGAAGTCACATTGTCTATACTGTCACAAAAACCCTGAAACGACTTTCGCCTACCCCGATGTATTGCAGACCGCGCAGCACACACTTTATTTTGTAAGGCACTTAAATTATCGGGAGTTGGGTTTCTTCTAAATTTTGCTAACGCTAGACGCCGTTCCGCCACGAGTTTTGATAGGTCTTGAGACCAGTAAGGTTTAGGTACGAATTTATCAGGTCTTAAAGGGTTACTTGAGATTTTAGTAACAGGGATAAATTCGTCCGCAGCCTGATTCAAAATGTCCATAAAACTATCGTACGCACTTTGATGGTCCGACGGAAACACAGAGACTGATAACTTCTGTTCTATTTTTGTTTTATATTCTGACCAATCAGCTTTCTTGAAGTTTCTTCTAATTTTAATATCCCTAGAGCGTGTATTTTCTATTGATATCTTGATCATAATATGGTCGCTGCCAAGGTTCTCATTCATAACTGACCAGTTGTACTTCAGAGCGGACTCTGCAGAGGCAAATGTGATATCAGGTGCAGTTTTGTGAACTGTGCCGTTTACTAATTTTATGCGAGTCGGGTTTCCATCATTGAGAGAGACGAAGTTATTTTCCAGTGCACAATCAAATATTTGACGCCCTCTTACATCCGTCTTGGTCGACCAATTAGTGTGGTGCCCATTAAAATCTCCGCAGATAAGCGCCTTTGGCCCTATTTGAGAAAATAGTCGATCCCAGTCCGCTGATGAAGTACGAATATTAGGTGGGCAATATATGGAGACTATGTTTTCTAAATGTCCACAATTATGTACCTTAATATACACTGCTTCGATACCTGAGTTCGTATGGTTGAAATCTCGTGTTAGGGCATCGATTGACCAGTGTGTCATAATGAGTACTCCACCATAGCCATCACGGCGGTCCCTTCTAAAGATGTTATACCCACTTATACGAAAGTGGCAGTCTGCATCGAGCCACGTCTCGGCTATGATTGCAATGTGTATCTTTTCTCGATTCAGAAGAGATTCTAACTCAGAACTTTTTGGATGAATACTTTGCGCGTTCCATTGGATTATATTTACAGATTGGTTAGGGCCGTTATTATCCATAATTATTTAAAAATGCAAGATAAGGCGAATCCGAAAAGTATTGGACGGCGAGAGATATGGCACCTTTCCATATAATATTTATACAACTTCTTATCTTTTCTTCCCATGATATGTCTTCCTGAAGTACTTTCTCTTTTAATTTTATAAACAATAGATTCCATGAAAATGTTTCCCTCCGTCCCGTTCCCTTTGACGAGTTTGGTTCTTCTGATTTCTTGCTTTCTCCACACTCACTTTCATCTGAACATGAATCGAGATTATCGTTGTCTGCTGCATTTCTGTGGGTCCTCTTCTTATTTCTCCCTTTACTATTCTTTTTTGGTTGGATCATATCTTGGGCTTCTTTGGTAACCTCTGCATATGACTTACTCTGTTTCTGTGTACTGTCTATTACTGATGCGCCTGTTGTGCATATAGGTGGTACATAATTTTCTTTACCACTCCTAGTGGATAGTACAGGAAAAACTTTTTCCCCATGTGGTGGCGCGGAAGGGGATGGGGGAACGTATAGGGTGAGAGCTTTTTTATATGAACAATTGAAATCGGCCATCAGTACCCGTATCTTTTTTTCCTTTATAAAGATGGGGCATGTTTTGGCTAAAGCCATATGTTTACCGCCACAGTTGCTGCACTTGTACGAGGTTGTTTCGCAATTATTGTGATTATTTCCACATTTGGGACAGACCATTTTGTTAGAAGGACACATTCTTACTGTATGACCATATCTCCAGCAACGAGAACATTGAGTAACCGGATAGACATAAGGGTCTATATTAACTCTGGTATCGAACAAGTTTACATATCGGGGTAACGAGGACCCTTTGAAACATATGCGGATAGATTCGCTATCTTGCCACTGACCATCCAAAGAATTTCTTCGTTTTAGTCTTTTAATCGCCAATATGAGGGTTTCAGAAGACAGACTGCCCATTATTTCTTCATCAGTAAGGTCCAAGTCGATGTCCTTTAAGACTCCGTACGATTGGCCGACTTCCAGTGTTTTCTGGCATTTAAACCCGTTCTCATTGAATATTTTTGACTTCAACAGTGAGTCAGCACCATCTTCACTGCTAAACTGGATCAGGGCCTTAAAAGGATTAATGTATTTAACACCTGTGACATCTCGTATACATTCAGATTGTAACATTTTTGCCAATCTAAACTGCTTAGGTATCTTTTCCGTTCCCGAAAAACACACTTCAATTTTATTCACCGGGACCGTTGTCATTTCGTCAGAGCCCGCTCGAGCGAACAGTTTTCCCTTCCTCCCCACCGTGTTCCACATCTCCTCCTGGTCCATATCCCGACTTCTCTTTGATCCTTTCCTCGACTCCTGTATGTTGGTATCCTCCTCTATTTCCAGCTCCATATTTGTTAAACTTGTACTGCTCCTTCTCATTTCACTGTAACGGTCAGCCGACACGTCTTCCTCGTTCCAATCAATGCATAGCTCGGAGCTATCCATACACGAAGCGCATCGTACGCCTTTCTATCGAACGACGCACTTGCTCGGACCGGTTGAAATGGATACCGAGGATACGCGTCCGACGATAACAAGCGCCCGCGCGCGACTGTTGAATATGTATTAGTTAGAGAAAACAGTATCAAAATCCATACAGTAGTTTCTGAGATAAGCCTATACATGAAGACCGATAGAAAAGGCGGGGGACTTCCCTAATTTATAATAAGTAGTTTGAGTACCTTATTATAATAAGTAGTAATAAGTAGTTTGAGTACATTATATTTTCTACAATGTTAAATGATAGAATGATAAAACAATTTAGCATTTCCTGCGTCGCTCGTATCACAACCGTCTGATAATGAAATAGGGGACAGGAGGCGACCTTCACGGCACCGCACCTCGGTCACGAGCGCGACCGTTCTATAAGTCGGAAATGATCGATTTATTCAAATCAATTTCAAAATCACTACAATTGAATGCTAAAAATAATATTTATTGAAACCAGGAACTATATTCAAACCACGGATATAAGGTTAGCGGTAGGCTAAACAAAAGAGGATGGATTGTGTAAAGATATGAGTAAGAAAGGAGGTAGCACTGAGATGACGTATGACAGAGGGAAATTGGAAAAGTTTAAGTTGACCCAACTTAATGTGAAATAAGGGTAGGTTAATATATATGGTAATAAGTCAACAGTGAAATATTTATCTACGTCGATTTGAATGATCGATAGTTGTATGTGGTAATACCCTTAATCAAATGGTTACCTATATTAAACTCACTTAGGTACTACTTGCAAAATGAATTCGACTGATGTAATTTCAACTGCTTGCAAATGAAAATTCCAAATGCAGTAAATAATCGTTAATTTCCAAAAAGTTAGACAGCTATTCAATATATATTCCATACCCAAGAATACTTGAATTAGATTGCAAGGCAAAAATAAAGAAAATTAACAAAGGTTTTATTACTTCGGAATACTGCCTCATCGTTTACCAATGAATGTTTTAAATTCAACGCTAAAACGAATACGTTGCCAAGTTCAGATTGTAATGGGCTCTGTCTGCCAAAGTTTTCACGAATGGAAATTCCAGCAGCAGGAATAAGGCCACGTTGGAAACATAGGTACATAACCGGCATTTTATTTTATGAAAGGTGCAATCTTCGCTGCATCCAGATGCACAATTTGATCGGCGGCAACCTTCATTGATTTCCAAATATATGCATAAAGGAGCTTACTGTAAGGCAGATTTATTAGCTGAAAGAAAGAAAGAAAGAAGACATTTATTCACACACACACTGTACACAACAACGGCTAACATCACAAAAACACAAAAAGAACACTAACAAAACATAAAATAAAACAAAAAATAATAATGTGGAACGCTGTCGCGTACAGCATTGTGTGAAAAGCCTTGAGCTCAGCACGTGCTGCAACAGGTTACAGCGCTGATTTTCCGCTCAAGGCTTTGGTGGCGTACGAATAAAAGAAGGTACAAGAAAAAAACCAGCTGGTTACTAGAGGTTCTCTAAAATAATGTTTTAAAATTACCTTGTGAAGTGCGCAGACGCTATTTACTTACATATACTCTATGTAAACTGGTGAAGAATTTCAGGGTTATGAGTAATGGCGAGTTTCGTAATTTTCAAGGCATGTTGCTGTTATTTTTTTAATAAAATTCCTTGATCGTCGGATTCGTAGTTGTGTTATTAGATAATGTAGGTAATGCGTGGATTAAAATATTTATAAATATAATTTTAATATGCAAAAGTCGTGACTTCAACCTACACTATCAGGTAGACAACACCGCACCGGGGCCATTTGGATCGTTAACAACGCAGCGTCGATTATACGGTATCTTGCAATATATCTTATTAGTGAACTAGTTGTATATATGTATTTTGAAATTTGATAATGTTACGGATGAAGCGGATGGCCCACCTGGTGTAAAGTGGTAACCTCTGCCCTTACGTAACAAGTAATACAACTTGGGTCTTTCCTACTAAGGTACAAGACCTCAGTCGCATTGTATGCGCCCCGTAACTCAAGAGACTTGAAGCTGGAATATCACAAAAATGAAAAATGAAAAAAAACTGGGCTGCTTTTTTGTGTTCTCGTTTAAGAAAAATATGTAAAAGCCATTATAGAGGTTTTAGCAAAACGAAGGTTTAGTCCCTCTTCACTCTGTAGTTTTTTTAATTTTGACTTCTACCAGATTTTTCAGTTTGCTTCGGCCTCACTCATTCGGGATTTCTATAACTTATTTTATAATTGTTTCTTCTTTATGGAGATATTTCTTTTTTATTTGTGTATTTATAACGACTTGTGAAACGTACTAACCCATGTGGCCCACTGACGTGACTCACATGTAAACTATTTAAAGGTAGACAGTTGCCTAATACATACACATACATACACACGCAGTACCTACCCACTGTGCTTCTTTAGAAGCCGGTTGCAATGCAATGCCACTACCAAATATGTAATGCGCTCTAAATAGCTCAACTGTTTGCTACGTAATAATATCGTAAACACTAGTACACTCAAATGCACCTGCTTCGGAAAAAACCTTTCAACTTGGATTTGCCACCCTTTTCCACAGAGTAGCGTATTTTTATTATTTCAGACCCTTCACCCAATGGATTTGCCCCCCTTTTCCACAGAGTAGCATATTTTTATAATTTCAGAATCGAAACTACCAGGTATACACATGTACAATACATAAAGTAAGATATTATGTTGGGAAAGTGTCGAACATACTTTAAAATTACATAGATAGATAGAAAATGCTTTATTGCACAAGGTAAAACAAGTCATGGACGAACTTAATGCTAAATAGCATTTTCTTCCAGCTAACCTTTGTGTAGTGTGGAGTGGATGTGGTAGTGCATTTGATTAAAGTTACATCTGCCTTGCAATATAAAAAACTTGTACTCAAATGGATTCCCTTTTCCACAGGGTAAAACTAAACGGGATGTATCTTTATCATGTTCATAATAGTAACTACCAGGTATACATACATGATAAAACACTTATACTAGCCCCAAACTAAGCATAGCTTGTGTCCTATTGGAACCAGACCACTGATAGAATACTTTTTTTTTTTGTAAATACATATAATACACACCCAGACACAGAACAACAATCTGTATTCCTCACGCAAATGTTTGTCCTGGTGGGAGTCGAACCCACGACAGCGCAGAAAGCAGAGTTACTACCAACTGAGCTGTGTGACCTGTCAGTAAGACATTATGTTGCACAAAAGGTGCGAAAGTGTCGGAACATTTAAATGCTTTAAAATTAGCATTCGTCATACAAGACAACGCGATAACGTAACGGACATTTGTTCCATTATCGGCTATGCCATTTGTATGTAACGCAGACACTTTAAATTTAGACAAGTCTTTCTTTAAGCTAATGATGGTAGAAACTGTTGTTCTGTGCCAGAGAATATGCCATTGAAAAAACTTCTGTGTTCATGCAAAAACTACATTACCTCATCAAGATTTTTCCTAATTTCAGGTTCGATGAAGGCCGCGACGGATTCCTCGACTTAACAGAAGTGAAACGCATGATGGAAAGACTTGGAGCGCCGCAGACGCATCTCGGTCTGAAGGCTATGATCTCAGAAGTTGATGAAGACGGTGATAACAAAATCAGCTTCAGAGAGTTCCTACTTATTTACAGGTAAACTAAAACATGGATACGTTCTTAAAAAAGTTTATTTAGAATAGATTACATTCAAAGTCAAGAAAATTCAAGATCGTGAACAAAAAGCATTGTTTGTAAAGACAAATGAATAAACTCCAGGGGCGCGTCGTAACTGAGACGCAATTATTTTATGATAAGTTTCTATTAACAGCCCAGCAAGATAATTTAATGACAGACAAACTGTGCATGTTACTAAGAACTGTACTGTAATGATGTCCGTTCAAAGGTCACGAAGGAAATTCAGGTTATTTCATTTATTTATAAGCTAAACAGTTAAACTTGGTAAGTTCTCCTTCCACACGAAAACTTCCTTTACTTCTAGTTAAAGCCAAGGTTTCTTTCCAGTATAGGTCCATTATTTGAAGTAAAAATCTATTTCACGAAAAATGACGTAGGTCGGTAATGTTATTTTGTATTTTGACAGGAAAGCTCGCGCAGGAGAACTAGAAATGGATTCCGGGTTAGAAGCACTCGCCAGACTGACGGTAGTTGACGTAGACCAAGTAGGTGTAAATGGTGCCAAGAACTTCTTCGAAGCCAAGATTGAAGAACTCTCGAAGACAAATAAATTCCACGATGAAATTATCCAAGAACAAGAAGAGAAGAGGCGTGAAGCAGAAGAAAAGGCTCTTCGAAGACAAATGTTCAAAGAAAAAGCTGCTCTATTTCAACACTAATATAGCATATTATAGGATATCTAATTATGTAAGCTGTTACCATGACTATCGTTGATCAGTGAAGTTTCTAATTAGATTGCTGTTTTTATGCAGTTATCTTACAAACACATGACTAGGCCTTAATTAGCTTATCTAAAAACCGTGTCATTGAATGAATCATTAAGTTTAATGGTAGAATTTATTGAATCAATGTATCTAATAAATGGCATAACTTTGTGATGAAGTCGAACTAGACACATGCATAACCTTATTAGGATTTTCTTTATAGTTACTGAGAATTATGCATTAAGTTTATAATAAATATTAATCTTAAGTTGTATGTGATGTTAATTGTGTAAAATAATATAAGTCAAGTTAAAAATAAAATAATGTTTTAATCAAAACTGTTTTTATTATTCAAATACATGTCATCATAATGCTGTAGAAGAGAAATTTGAAACATGGCAATCTTCTCTCTCTCTCTCTCCCCGAGCAAAGTTAAGCTTAATCCTTAAATTTATAGTAGCCACTGTACGAGGACATGGCAGTGTTTCACCAGGATCAAATCATTTAAGTATAAAATTTCATAACAGATATTGCTTCCAATGTATATATCTCTTGGAGGATAAAAGCTCGTTTTTAAAGGTTAAAGGTAAGTGTAGCAAGTTTAAATATGATCAGGAAGTTTTGTTCCAACTTCCATTATGTGGACAGCCAAAGAATCATACATTTCCTGAAATCCTCCTGAATCTGTGGAGTATATATGAGTGAACAGATACTTATAGGCAAGCATACTGTATCATACACTACACTATGTCTTTAAATCAGTTTAGCGTGGATAAATCTTATTTAGAAAATGTGATGCAATGCGACGAGAATTAGTAGTCTGCAATTTAATAAATTTAAAGAGGTGAACTAAAATATTTTTGTCAATGCGTGTCATCCATATCAGTTTCTCTAAATGTATTGTGTTCATCATTGGATTTCTTTTGGTTCTCCTGTGTATTCATATCACTAGTTTTCCTCACGAATGGTGGTATGTTCTCAAGGTTAATATGGTAATTACTGGCTAGTGTAGACATTAGACTTGCATTCTGAAACAAGAAATACTTTCAAGTGGCACATTCTCTGATTGGTAATATTCTAGCAGTTGAACTAAATGAATCTATAAATACAGGCTCATAATTGGCCAGAGCCTCAATGCAGTACTACTTGTATTAATTGTAGTCTTCTTCTTCTTCGAGTCACCAATTCTGTCGAACCAGTGTGGTGAATGGATTGCAAGTGCACCTCAAAGAGGCTCCTTTCGTGCACTCGACACATGTCTTCGAATTTTTAGTTCTAGGGCATGTCGGTTTCCTCACTATGTTTTTCTTCACCGTTTTGAGAACGTGGTATTGCGCACATAAATCTTTCAATCGAAAACTGGTGCACGTCGGGTTTGAACCGGCGACCTCCAGATTGAAACTCGGGGGTCAGTACCGCTAGACCACCACGCTCTTGTATTAATTGTAGTAAGTATTGTAGAAACACAGATGAAGTCAAATTGTTGTTACAGGTAAGGAAGTCATTTAATATCAGATGTGCCATCTACTTGTTGCTAAACTTCAATGATTTAATAAAACAATCATGTTTCCCTGTCCTGATAGCGGACAAGCTCAAAGGTACTATTGAGTCGCACACTAACTCACCTGTTTGATGTTAGTTTCAAATTCACCGCCAGAGTTTGTGAAGTTTTTTATCAAATTTAGCTCAATTGCACTGGAAAAAAAAAACAACATCAAGCTGTGTCATACATATAAAATATACCTATAGGTAGGTACCATTTATTATTATACTGACAGGTTTAGATTCTATTCTATCTTAACACAAACAATTTTTATCTAGCATTTTACGTCTGTTTGTCGCGTCTGTTTCCCAGAGCGGTAGGCAGAGATCGGTGGTCCACTACGACACGCATTATGCTCAGTCAATAATCATGTTAGAATTTTATAAAAATGTGAAACGATATAACAGGACATTGCAAGTACCTGGATCTGATCGTGGGATAGGCTGTGGCTATATTACGTACTATTTCAAATTCTGAACGTTTAGAAATTGACTGGATGGATAATGATTGTGATGAATACAAAAAATGAACTCACATGAGCCTTGCCAGTTGGTTGGCAGTGTTCAACTCGTATTGAATACATTGTTGAAGCTGTTGTGTTTGTCCGGCTGTAAATGACATAATTTTGACTCTGATAGACTCCAAGAATTTAGTGAAATCTAGGAAGTATACTATCATAACAATTTCAAAATTTAAAGTTATCGGTCGCCGACGCGTATTAATCACCATAAACTATAGTATAGAAGAGGGATTGCCTACCTCTATATTCTCTTTGGATAGGTACTTCCTACAATTTTAGATAGAATATTATAGAGTAATAAACCATAATATAGTACGTAGTAGTACGTACTTTGCGACACAAACGTCACACGATTATTTCCATAAATACAATTAAAATCACACGAATCGGCTAGTGGTAAATATAATAAAAAAAGTTAGTTCGAGATTTTTTCTTTTTTATTTTGATACCTTTGACTTTACCACCAACAACGTTTTCAGTTTTTAGCAAGATTTCAGCTAATAAGACGATGGAATTTATAGTAAAAAATAATGGCCAGTTTGGAAAGAGGAGGATCCTCATATTGTCCCATTATAATCTCAAAATGATTTTTCTGCCTTTTCCATAAAAAAAAAAAATAGAACAAGGACAAAACATTTCAGCACAGACAAGTTCGAGAGAGATAGAGATGGAGCCAATAGTTCTAGTAATGTCACTATCAATGTCTTTATTATTGCTACCATTGTCACTGTCATTGTCACGTTACTTTTTTTATCAACTTTTTATTTTAATGTACATGTCGGAATTTAATAATATTTTCCTTTCATTAGCAATCATTCTTATCAATATCCTCTCTTGATTTTTTTATCCTCATTCTACAATATTTATTCGCGTTTTCCTAATATTTAACCTAAACTCCACGAAAAGTAAAGAAACACGAAAATGGCGAATGCAGAAGAGCGAAGCCAGAAATAAGAAAAAAAAGAAATAAGTGTATGTACCAAAATTTTTGCAAAGTAAACAAGATATAATGGAAGAAGCAGTTTCAGTTAAACAAGAAGGAAAAAATATGGATATAAAACAGGAGAAACACGATAACATCGACAGTTATAAATATGAATTCGATTCAGGCAGCCAGGACAGCAGTAAAAGTGATAGCGGAGGCTATCAACGTTGGGCGCCCAATTTGAATGGCGTTCGTAAAAGTGCATTCACGCCATACAAATCTGTGCAATGTACTGCGCTAACCAATCTTCAAAGGGGTAAGTGTCTATTGGTGTAGCTATTTTTGTAGTTATCCTTAGCTGTATCGATCGTTCAGTGGGTGGATGGGGACGTCTGTGCGAGCGTAAGTAGGTAACCTCAAGGTCGATTCGGCAGGTAATACGCAGGCGCGAGTCCCCGACTTGTCTCAGCCCGACAGTAGCTTCCACGCTAAGGCTGGCCGCGGCGAAATAACTCGAGAAGACGTGAAACTGGAGCAGTATGTTGACATCACTGACGAGCACGGCCTCACTGCCCTCCATTGGGCAGCCAGCTACGGCCAACTGACGACCTGCCAGGATCTAGTGTGGTGAGAGTTACCTTTGTTACGTTTCTTTGTTCTTTGTCACAATGAAGTTCTACTAAGGTATTACACCAGATCCTGTAAGTTACATTGAAAACCTTTTATATAGGGAACCTAATTTCATTGAAAGATTTCCCTCTGGTAGATTCTATTCTTGGACAAAGGTGTTTTTGTTTATTCTACCATAACTATTTTGATTGGTTGTCAGTGTAGAGCTTTTATAAAATCAAATGTTTCAAGGCATTTAATAGACATGTTTTGAAGGTGCGGTGCCAATGTGAACATGCGTGGTCCGGAAGGGGAGACAGCTCTCCACCTGGCGGCTGCGGGCGGGCACCATGAGGTTGTTAAGTTTCTGTTGAATGAAGGAGCCGATGCAGATATACAAGATGATGTAAGTATTATTTTATCCAGCAATTTACTTATGATCTACATTTTAAATTTACTTATGATCTACATACTTAGATTTATATACTCCTTAAATGTGATACATTGCTGGGGAGAATCACGTTCCAGTTTCCGTTGATACCCACACTAGATATATATCTGTATCGTGGGTATCCGTGAGATTAAATAAGGAATTTAGACGCCTCGTAATAACTGACTTCACCTAAAGTTCAACATAATTAATAATGTGACAAAGTACATTCACTTTAATACACAGATCAGAGACTCAAGAAAGTCTGTATATGGAATTGCAGTATGGTAATGTATTATGCTACTTAAAACGTGGCTGATGTAAAAAAAATATCATATTAATTTTTATTTTGGTATAAAAACCCCTATCATGAGTATTGTCAGTTATGTTGGTTTTGATTAGACAAGATTCAAAGTGACTGCTGCTATAAAATAAAGTGTAACTAGCATCTGTCTGCGCCTTTACCCATTCGGTACTAGTTGTCTAAATCTATAATATTCCAGCAGATTCAGTAAAAAAACCAAATTACTGTAATTTTTTGTAAACAATATACTGTTGCATTTTCAGTCTGGCAGCACAGCACTGATGTATGCTGCGTCTGCAGACTTCCCTTACACCTGCAACGAGCTCCTTGTTCGTGGAGCTGACCTCACTCTCACCAATGACTATGATCAAGATGCTTACACCTTGACAACAACTAATAACTGCAAACTTGGTAAGGATACATGATCATGGTGTGGTTGCCGGTGAAACTACAGGCACATGGGCATTCCACCTTCACGTCTCAAGAGTTACGGGCGCATACGATGCGACTTGGGTCTTGTCGTACCTAGTAGGGGAGGACCGAAGTCGCATCAGTTGTTATGGGCCGAGGTTACCACTTAACACCAGGTGGGCCGTCGGCTCGTTCCGTAACTGTATTACATAAAAAAAATACATGATCTTATTAATTTGCAACTCAATTCTTTTACTTTTGTCTAACATACCCTGGCTTCTGAAAGGCAGTCAATTCTTGTGTCATCCATTCAAACAGCCTCACGGAATCTGGGCTTGCTTGGTGCTCCATGTAAGGAATTCTAAGCAAATCATTATTATCCATACTGGCACTGCCCGTTAGCTAACTGTTGTTTTCTTCCAATAGAAGTTTTAAAGTAATGGAATAGTATTTGCTATTCCATTATGGGCTCATGAGGTTACCCACTAATGAAAAAATTATGGAAGTCAAATTTTTTAAGCAATATGGGATTACCCTTGTCTAAATATTATATGATGTACGTTAGGTCTGTGTTGGCGCATTCATCAAAGTCAATACACAGTGGGCCAATAAAAAAGTTGTATCAGTGTGTCTCAATTGTGCGCCATTACAGCGCTGAGGAAACATCACTCTTTATTGATCAATTACCTTTGATTGTAGCGTACACTGTGCGGCTAGATGAGTGCCAATTGAGTTACTTGCTGTCTTTGAGAATATAGTTTTGTCTCTATTTAACCAGTCTCGTCCTCACATCCAAAACAGTGATGGAAAACATTGTTAGGAAAATGCTTGTTCTAGAACCTGAAATGTTTTGTGTTTAGTGCATGAATAGAACTCCTCTTTGAGGCACATTAATCCTTTCATCACACTGGTTTGAGAGCCAGTGACGAAGTACTAGTTGTACACTTGTGGTGTCCTGTTGGTAATAAATACTTAAGACCGATGCCAGAACAGCTATCTACCATATTAAGTGTTCCAGTATTTATATGAATCTCTAATAGTAATAGTTGTGTTCTGGTAATTGACAATCGTCACATATATGGTTTTTGTTTCAGCGCAAACCGCCATAGAAAACTTTTTGATTGGATGCCTGAACAAGATGTGAACTTTGAACAATACCCACTTGTTATGTTTCGGCCAACCAATTGCAGACTCATTTGCCTCAAAGGATTAAATGATATTACAGGGATTTAGTTTGTAATGTAAATGTATTGATATATATTTTTAAGTTCATTATACAACAACACAAGACCATATTAAATACAGACAATATCAAATTCAATTACTTTTTTCATTCCATTTATTCTTTGAGCAATATACATATAATAATAATAGCTTACACCTAATTAACAAGCACCATTTAATAACTCTAAAGTTATATTACATTATAAATCACTTTGTAAAAAAAAATAAGGAATTAAAAATACCACGATTTATTGCATAGTTTAAGCTCAAATGTATCTACCCCCTTTAAATTCCACCATTCCCATAATTTAGCTAATTACACCAAGAATTATTTGAGATAAACGAATATTGATGGAATGAAATAGCTAGACAGAACAAACATATTATATGTGTTCATCACATAAATGTTTGTCCTGCGCGTGAATCGAACTCACGACCTTTAAACGCAGAGTGCAGAGTTACTAAGAGCTGGAGGTCAGACATCAAAACATAAGCAATCAACGTTAATTGTGCGTGTAGGTTCCGCGCGACTGGAGTTATTAAAAACGTCTAACAATCGAATTTTCTTTGAAACTAATTCTTAAAGAGTGAAATCCACAAATGTAACATACATTTAGGTACTCAAAATGTTACAAGGACCGTGCGTTTGTCTATTATTCCCCATAAAAGGGTCGGACAGGGTCTAAACAGGCGTCAAATTTAGCGACGAGTACGCGTGACTTTATGTTTTGAACATGATTGTAGTTTCCAAGCTTTTATGAATTCTATTGACTGAAAAAATAATGCATGTATATTCTAAAGTGTCTCTCTTATGTTGACAATGGTATGTAAGAAGTGACGGAGAGTTAGTACAGTGGTTACAACTTGGACTCTGTTAGCCAGTTGAAGGTCTGCGGTTTCCTGTTGGATGAGGGGTCGATGAGCACGTTTATGATGGAGGGGCGGTCGGTGCGCGCGAGCGCGTCGCGCAGCGCCGCCGCCACCTGCGACACAGTGCGGCACAGGTGGCCCCTCTCACCGAACAGCTCCATCATCTTCTCGTAGCGGACCTCGACGCCGAGCGCGGTGGGCGGAGTGCTGCGCGCAACACACAACATTTATATATTTAAGAGCAGTAGAACTCTCGCCAAGTTCCTCCGGGGAAGTACTGCCACCGTGCCCATTTCTGCCGCCAAGCTGTAACGCTTTCGCGTTACTGTGTTCCGATTTGAAAGGTGTGGTTGCCGGTGAAATTACAGGCACACGAGACATTCCACCTACACGTCTCAGAGTTACGGGCGTATTCGTTGCGACTTGGATCTTGTCGTACCTAGTAGGGGAGGACCCAAGCCGCATCGCTTGTTATGGGCTGAGGTTACCACTTAACACCAGGTGGGCCGTCAGCTCGTTCTGTAACTGTATTATATAAAAAAAAATGTATAGTTTGATGTACACGGCCAGTATTAGTAGTTATCCGGATATATACTGACCATCCAAAGGTTGTCTGGAAGTGATCGCTTTTAGCGATAAGCCCGCCCATTGTACCTGTCTACAGCAGTATTTTTTTTGCTTGTTTTCTACGTATTGTACAATAAAGATATTCTATTCTATTGACAAAGGAACGTATCATACTGAGTAGGCTTAAAATTATTTAAATTTGTACTTAGGTTATTAATAACAATGGTGGAAAACTGGGCGGCCCTATCGTTATAGGCAATCTATGGATGGACAAGATTTAAAAGCAGGAAAAAAGGGGAGGCGACATAAAGAGTTATGAATAATTTAGCTACTTCACAAATTACTGAATGTCACTTAGCAAAGAGACAATCCAGTGGCACAAATCATTATTTGTCTTGGATCAAATCTTACTACTAGTACGTTTAGTAGTGACCCGCGGATTTACTTACTATATACAATGTATTTAATATTGTGTTCGCCCGATCTATATCTGCATTTTAAGATTTAGTTAGGTTACAAATATACCTACATTTTTCATTTTGTTTGAGATTTACTATAAATTATGATTTATAGGTTAACCATGACCAAGGATGAAGCTAAAGAGGTACGTAGCAGGTTGGCAACCGTGCTTTCTGGCTACCCCTACGGGTAAACAGGCGTGTATTGTTGTATATATATGAAATAAACCGTTACCACTGAGCTATATCTCCACCAGACTGTATATCCTCCATGACTTCCTTGTTGAATCCGCTGTAGATTCCGTTATTGTTCACGATGACAATGATGACGGGCAGCTTGTAACGCATCATGGTTTCTATTTCCATGCCTGGAATGTTAATCATTAAATAAACCAAGGGATTAGCTTACATGATGCACACATGATAAAGGCATGATCTAGGATGGAGGACATTCATTATACCAATTTTATAATTATTTCACAACATTATTGATTGATTGATTGATTTACAAATTAATATTCATATTGCCCGAGCATTATTTATAATGTAGCTAAACTGTTTAATTAATACATTTTATTGTTATATCTTTTTTATTTTAAGTTATTTATAAAAACTTAGATAATCATGTATTGGTAATGTCACCGAAACGTGTGCAATATGACAGCTTACAAGACATACTAATAGGTGATATTATATTACTAAGTATTATATAATAGCAAATCAGCATTATGCGTTGTAGGTCGTGGGTTCGATACCCACTCAGGACAAACATTTGTGTGACGAATATAGATGTTTGTTATGTGTCTGGGTCTTCTTCTTCTTCGAGTCACCGGTTCTGTCGAACCAGTGTGGTGAAAGGATTGTAAGTGCGCCTCAAAGAGGCTCAAGAGTGTCAAAGAGTGTCTGGGTGTTAATATGTATTATATGTATTTACAAAAATATATCTATCAGTTGTCTGGTTGCCATGCTACACGCTATGCTTAGTTTGGGGCTGTGTGAATTGATTGGGCTGTGTGAATTATCCACCAATATTATTATGAAGTGTAGGGGCGGACTCTCTTTGAGGTGCACTTTAATATTTTCACCCGGTGGTGAGAGAGAGAGGCAGTGAAACGAGTGGCAGTAGTGGTACCAGAGAATCCAAAGGCGGAGTCCCCTTCGACACAGATGACTCGCTTGCCGGGCGCGTGGTCGCGGCACCACATCGCCGCGGCGACCGCGAACCCGGGACCCACCTACACAACAACAACAAACATTATGGGACAAATCAACAATTATTATATCATTTTATTAATAACACGAGTGTTCTTATAAAAATGGATGACATAAAATCTCCATGCGTGTTCTTATATGGCATTTAGAAAACAAGCTGTTACATTTACATTGCACTGCATTTTCATATGCTTAAAACCCATGAACTACCATTTTTAAAAATTAAAATTTTATGCATAAGTGTGGCTGCTGCTTCGTTCGCTTTGAAATGCGTTCGTATGTGGTTTAGTCATCTTATCAATTTGTAAATTGACCTTATTAAAAGCATTCTATGTTAAACCTTAAACCTTACAACAACATTGTTCCGGCTAATCTCTGAAATGGCAAGACCGATTTTAACGGGACTTTCACTGGCAGACAGCTGATGTGACAAGGGTAACTTAGCCTACTTTTCCGAGGGGTAAAATAGGAGTGCGTGATAAAACTGAGTTCACGCGAAGTCGCGGGCAACAGCTAGTTGGTAAATAAAATATACAACTCACGCCCATAGTTCCGAAGGTGCCTGCGTCGAGCCTGTGCCTCGGTTTGTTGTTGATGAGCATCCCCCGTCCGATGTCCATAGTGTTGGCACCCTCGCTCACTATGATGGAATCCCTCGGTATGTTGTCTTGTACCGCTTTGAAGACCGCGTAGTAGTTCAGCGGCTCGGATGTATCGCTAGCTTGCGCCTGAAACGAGAGCCGTGAGTTGCCCTACTGGTACTCCCCGCGAATTTCAATCCCTATATTTTTAATTTTATTTTATAATGGTGGACATTGTCACACAGCGCCATCTAGCTCCAAAGTAAGCTAATCATAGCTTGTGTCATGGGAACCAGACAACTGATATACTTTTCTTTTGTAAATACATACATATAATACATATTAACACCCAGACACAGAACAAACATCAATGTTACAAAATGTCACATAAATGTTTGTCCTGAGTGGAGATCGAACCCACGACCTACAGCGCAGAAGGTAGGGTTACTAACCAACTGAGCTATGAGGCCAGTCAGATCGCTGGTTCCACTAAACTAAACAGACTCCAACAAACATGTATCTTACTGCAACAAACTCTGTATTGGCTTTCTGTTTCTGCTTCAAAATCGTCCACCAGCTATTGGTGTCCGGTTGCAGAGAATACTTGCTCTCAGCGAGTTTCCTGGTGAGCGCCTCTGTGAATGGCTTCAGATCCGAGTGGATCGCCAGTTCAGATTTGACGCTGTTGTGGAATTCTTCAGGATTTATGTCCACCTGGAAATAGAAAAAGAATAGAAAATTCGCATGTGAAACCACGTTCACGGAATGTTACTTTGTTGTTTCAAATAACTCAGCCGACACAAATGTCTAAGAAAAATGCGAACATAGATACATACCAATGTGAATTATGCTTCTAATGTAAAACAGTGATTTTGTCTTTCGGTAAAGAATCTGATAGCACATTCCCACAAGACTTACTTTTCTGTCGCTAGTCAAGTACAGTACACCAGAACTACAGTTCAGTCGGTAGTAACCCTGCCTTCTGCGCTGTAGGTCGTAGGTTCGATTCCCACCCAGGACAAACATTTGTGTGACGAACATAGGTGTTTGTTCTGTGTCTGAGTGGTGATATGTATTATATGTATGTATTTACAAAAAAGTATATAAGGATTACATCAGTAGGTCTGGTTCCCATGATACAAGCTAAGTTTAGCTTACTGTGGGGCTAGATGGCGTTGTGTGATATGTCTACCATTATTTATTACTATTTAGTGTCTGGCACATTTGTCCATGTGAGTTAACAAGGGTCGAATGCAGGAGGCAGTAGTACCTGAGAGCGTGGTGGTCTAGCGGTACTGACCCCGGAGTTTCAATCCGCAGGTCACCTGTTCAAATCCCGACGTGCACCTATGAGTTTTTCTATTGAAAAAATTATGTGCGCAATACCACGTTCTCAAAACGGTGAAGGTAAACATCGTGGGGAAATCGACATGTCCTAGAACTAAAATTTGGAAGACATGTGTCGAGTGCACGAAAGGAGCCGCTTTGAGGCGCACTTACAATCCTTTCCACACTGGTTCGAGAGAACCGTTGACTGGAAGAAGAAGCAGTACCTGTATGAATTTGACGGCGGGCGAGTAACGTGGCGGCTGGCCGAAGTGCAGCATCCAGTTGAGTCGCGCGCCCAGCACCAGCACTACATCCGCGTGCAAAAGCGCCTGCGTGCGCGCACTCGACACGCACCACGCGGACTCATCCGACACTACGCCTTTACCTGCACCAACAAACTAACACTTAGTCAGTGCCAACAATTAACTAGCTTCCACCCGCGGCTCTGTACACGCGTCTTTAGTCCTTGCACGGCGCCCACTACAACCAGTATACCCGCAGCCTTATACAAAAAACATACAATTATAGATAAGTATTTAAGAGCAGTAGAACTCTCGCCAAGTTCGTCCAGGTAAGTACTGCCACCATGCCCATTTCAGCCGCCAAGCAGTGAAGCATTCGCGTTACTGTGTTTCGGTTTAAAAGGTGTGGTTAAGGGTGCATACCATGCAAATAGGGTATTGTCGGGGTACGACCCAAGTAGCATCAGTTGTTATTGGCCGAAGTTACCACTAACACTAGGTGGGCCGTCGGCTCGTTCCGTAACTGTGTCACATAAAAATACAAACATCTCACTCACCCATAGGAGTAGGCAGGAAGGGCAATTTAGTGTCGTTAATGAGTTTGCAGATAGCTTCCTCCGCCCTCGCGTGCGCGGCGCCCTTGCCCACTATGACCAGGGGACGCTCGGCTTTGGCCAGCAAATCGGCTGCTCGGTCCACTAGCGCCGGGTCGGGGTGAGCCAGCCCCACCGGCTCTGCCCTGTAGTAGTCCATAGGTACCTTGTCCTCTTCTACTTCCGCCTTTAAAATAAAATTCATAAAGTTGTTTTCTCTGAATACCAGATGCTACGCTACTGGCATGTCGACTTACAAATATTGCCTCCTTTAAGGATGACTAGAAAATTCAGCTTTCTATTCTGTCCAAATCAGGTGGAGCGTGAAAGTGTGCGGTGACGAGTCCGCCGGCGCCGGTGAGGACTTCATTAGTCGCCCACCCGGTGACAACATTTGAATAATTCAACACCCACATGGAGAAAATATTTTTTTTTCCCTTGTTTAAGTCGCGGCCAAATGAGCTAATTTTATTAGTAGTGGTTAAATTGGTGAACTGAGGACTGCTTTTTGGATTTTTGTGGTTGTGGTATACATACCGCGAGCAGAGTGCCGGGCATGTCTAGATAGGAGACGCCGGGGCGGCCGGCCGCGGCCAGCCTCACCGCCTTCTCGACGTGAAGCGGGATGAGGCGCGGGGAGGGCGGCCGCGCTGCGTACTTACAGTACAGCCGGCTACACTCCACCTACGATACAATACTGCCAATGTACAAGAAAATAATGTTTGTGGACGTACACAGCGCCATCTAGCCCCAAACTAAGCAAACCTTGTAGTATAGTAACCAGCCTCTAGACAGAATATTTATGATATATTTGTTTGAAATACATGCAAAATTTTAAGACACAGTAAAACATCTGTGTTCGTTGTTCTAGGTGGGAATCGAACCCGCGCAGCGCAGAAGACAGATTTACTACCGACATGAGAGGCCAGTCACAATGTATATAAAAATATACATGTTTGTTTGGTCACGGGTTTCAACTTCCCTTCCGAGCTGATGAGGTGTTCAGGCTCTTAGCGAGTAACGGTTGGTTGACTTATCCATTCGGAATCGTAGTTAGCATTTAGATAAACACAATCATACTTTGCCAGATTCTGTTATATTTTTTGTGTATTTGTGATTCTTAAATACTGAAAATATGAATACACATAGAGATACATTTCTGTATCTATTCGGTAGTTTATTTCCAGAGACCCTATCCATCAATCAAAAATATATCGATTGTGAAAAAATTACTTTTTTAATATGTGGATATGTGAGATACTTGTTTTTTCGTGCATAAATCATGTAGATATTTGAATGATTCAACTTCAAGGAAGAATATGCATTTGAATGATTGCACATATTAGATTTGTACCATATATAAAAATCTGCTTCATAATTTTAGCTAGCATACACAAGTCTAATTTAAAGTACTTAGAAACAAAATTAACTATCTTAATCCATTAAAACAGAATATCTCGGATTGTCTTCAAATAAATCAGTACCAATCTAATCTTATCTCAAGATTTGAGAAACTTTGAGACTTTAGCCTTGTCAATACAAGTTTGGTGAGAAATATTCATATAATTGTATCATGAAGTCAGTACAGTAGTAGGTAGGTTAATTATTATTTTATGTAAATCGGGTAATTGTATTAATGAACAATAGCCGTGAGGGCTGTGACGGTGGTAACTGATGTTAATGTTTCATAAATGACTGGACGTGAATAATATTTAGTCATACAAAACAGTTTTTTTTTCATGTGATACAGTTACGGAACGAGCCGACGGCCCACCTGGTGTTAAGTGGTAACCTCTGCCCATAACAACCGATGCGACTTGGGTCCTCCCTTACTAGGTACGACAAGACCCACGTCGCATCGTATGCGCCCGTAACTCTGAGACGTGTAGGTGGAATGTCTCTTGTGCCTGTAATTTCACCGGCAACCACACCTTTCAAACCGGAACACAGCAGGCAGTGAAGCTTGGCTGCAGAAATGGGCATGGTGGCAGTACTTCCCCGGACGAACTTGGCGAGAGTTCTACTGCTCTTAAATAGACACTGTTCCCTATATCTAAGATATACTTTACAGCATTCAGTTTGATTCGAGACACATTATGTGGTTTTGTCCCTATGTCTCATCTAAGTAAAATGTATCAACATAAATCTTTTCTCTATAAATAATGTATGAATATGCCCAAGCCAAAATGGTTTCACTGAAGTATCTATCTATATAACGGTGCCCAACATTGGAGAATTTTAAACTTGTCCATCTTTCTTTCTTTCTTTCATACAGCAGCTGACCAACATACATTTCAAAACAGTCGTTTTATTCGACTTTCAATATCCTATTATAACTTTCCCTTTTGTAGTGTCCCTAGTCCCTTTGTAGCGACAAATGGTTTTTATGAATTACCTGAGGCCATTCTTGAAAACCGCCGATGCCCTCGTGGTCCTCGGGACAGGAGCCGGCTATCACCACCAGCGGCCAGCAGTTGACCTGCGCATTAGCCATCCCTCCCACGCAATGGAGAAGCCCTGGCCCGGACACTGCTAAGCACACTCCAGGTTTACCTGAGTGGAAATACAAGTAATGAAAATTTGTTATAGTCCCATCTGCTCAAATAGCGACCCTGTTGTGAACCGCTAATAATTGTTATTTCTCCATCAGATTTCTCCGTTTCCTGTCATCTTTTACCTAATAAAGTACCTATGTAATACATATAACTCCAGAGAAAGCAGAGCAGAGAGCCAGTAAGCAAATACTTACAGGTAGTTTTCTTCATATTCTAACTGAACTCTTTCAAATGAAATGTTTATTGCACATACACATTAAAAGCAGGTGGAAATATAATTCATAAAAGCATTTTCTACAAGCAAACTTTCTTACATCTGATATATCTAAGCCGGTCTGTATGCACATTAATTTAGAAATCTATTGGATGACTGAGTTTTTTTCATTTAGGTATAGTATTTATGTAATAACTACAGCGGAGGGAGTTTCACTAACAACAGCCAAAGACAGTGAAACGTGGAAGGGGATGGGGATGCCTACGAGACACATACAGACAGAGTGTACATGAGAATTAATACCTAATATATATAGATATATATTGTACTTTATTACTGTAAAATGTGTCTGAAATATAAGCATTTATTATTTATTATATGATTAAATTCCTACAGGTACTGTACAGGAGGAGCGCCCATAAATTATTTAACATAATTCCAAGCCATGCAGTTTCACAAAGGCCCCTGTGGTTGATTATCTAATAAATTACATAATAATATAATTGATATGTTGTAACTGACTGTGATAAGTTTGATATAACTCTGTTTTGATAACAATTGTAATAATACCCATACATTATCTTTGTAAAAAAACAAAATTGCACTGCTCCTGTAAAATTACCTTATATTATGATCATATGATTCAGCCGACAATGTGTCATCAAAAAAATATTACCTGTCAAGTATCCAACAGCCTGTGCAGCATAGCACGCTGCCTGCTCATTGCGCATGCCAACATACTTGAGGCCTGCCATTTGGAAGGCGAGTGCCGTTTCAATAACAGGAATCCCAACAATACCAAACACATATTCCACACCCTGAAATGAAGGATTTTGTATCACTGGACATTTTGTTGAGTGAGTGAGTACATTAGGCGCTGAGTAATCCAGCATGTCCAGCAGTAAGGCAATGTTTAGCTTGGTTTGCCATCTCTATAAGTTTGTAGTTTAATTGTCATCTCACTGAGTACAAAGCAGAAGTATAGGTAGTATGCAAATGCACTTTGGAATGATTTCCTTCAGAAATAAAATAACCAGGATTTATCCGCAATTAAGCGACGGAAATATATATACATTTTAAAATAAGCTAAAAATTGTATGATTAGGTACAGTAATAAACATTTGTAAAATAAATATTTAAACTAAATGATTACAGTCATGTTATGTGGAACACTTACAAGCCTGCTAAGAGTATTAAATGTGGAGATTGTATTAGTAATCAGTACTGATACACCAAACCATAGTAGCAATTAGCAAGAGTAGGTATGTAGTCTGGAGATGCGAGTTACATTCACATACCATACAAAAATAATTTTCAGAAACAGTACATCTTCACAGGACCAAGCAGTATTTTGTATAATATTCACTCCTTAGCCATTTTAAGTTAGAAACATTCTGACAAAAATGGTTGCAACTTGTGAAAGAAATCTTAATAGCGGCAAGCCAGATGTTAAATAATTAAAGAGGACTCACCTGTTTCTTCAAACTCTGAGCAAGAATAGTATTCCCGTCGATACCCATTGCTTGGTTTAGTTTTGGCGATATGTGTATTGATCTCCTAAAAACTAGCTGACTTATGCGTCCTAACAACATTATAATAATATTACTTGGTGATCAGATGATTTTATAAAAAAAAACAGATTTACGATATGAGATGGTGGTATGAACCGCAAACACGGTTGGTTTACTAATAATAAAACTGTGTAAACCAGTTTAGATAACTTACCGCGATAGCGGCTGTCTTTTATTAGTGATATTATCACAAAACTTTTTGTAGAATTATTTACTGGCTTTGATATGTCCACTAGAAATTGTAGCGTATGTATCTCTACTTAAAGCCTGAGATTGGCGGGGCGAAATAATGAACTTTGGAATTTGTTTTATTCATATAGATTTTCATTATCTTCAGAAAGAAGATATGTTATCGGAAAGTACTAAACAAAAACACTCACTACCTACTTAAATTACCACCACAGCCCACAGCCAGTCATGAGCCAGTCAGCGTAGTTTGCAGGGTTGCCAACTGTAGAACTTTTTCCTCATACATGAACAGCAAAAAAATCTCGAACTTTGGCTTTCAAACCTCGTCGTACATTCGTTGAATATTTAAAATGTTATAAAACCAAAAATAACCAAAAATCGGGGTTTTTTTCGTGGTGTCCAGTCTAATTAATCTGTATAGTAGACTGTTTTTCATGAAACTGAAAATAACAGACTTCACATGTTGCGTTTTGAATTAAATAGTTTATGAAGTTTTTTAGTGAAATTCACACGGAAAAACATTAGAAAACTTAAAATTAACATATTTTAAGAGTTTTTCTTTTGCATTATGACGGATTGTAAAAAGAAGTTTAAAAATCATTTAAGTCTGCTATTTACATTCAATTGTAACAACAATAAGAAAAAAAAAACTGCAAGTATTTATTATATTAACAGTTTTCAAATTGCTGAGTTTTTAATGTTCTGTTGCGCTTATATACAGTAATATAAACATATAGTTACTTTAATACTTATTTAAGTATATATAAAAAATACAGCAGAAATATTTACTAAGTCACTATATGCAATAATAACAATGAAACCCGCTCCAACTATATGTTATATGCTTTCAGTATATATATTTTTTTGGGAGTTTTGAAAAACTTATAAATCTCCAAAAAAGAATTTAAATATTGTATATTTATGTATTATCTGTATTTATTAAGTGGCTATGCGAACCTGACAATCACCGCTGATACTGACTGTCAAAGTCATTGTCAAAATGGGCATCACGGAGTCGACCATAAAATTATTTCAACTCATTCGTCGGCGCGCGGCAATCTAGCTTTTTTTAAGAGTAGGAGACCGGTAAAATTTTATTTAAAAACTTCACTTGCGGTCACATAACTTAGCATGATTTAATGGCTTCATGTGAATATTAAGAATTTTTTTTTCTAAATAATTATAGAGATTTTCTAAAGTAGGTATCCTTATTTGTGAATCTCCTATTGCTTATTTCTTTGTCCTTTGTAATAATAAAAAAAAGGGATCTTCAAATTCACGTGGTGAATCTGAGTGCTCTATTATTTTCTAAGTAACTGAATGTCTAGGAATCATGTATCTAAAGATGAAAATGTTAGGTTTACGGATAGATCACCTATTTTCTGCAATACAGTACCCAGATTTAAAAAGAAAATCAGAAACTGCTCTGATATTTCCTGTAAGCTGATTTTGAGATGACTTTGTTGAGTTTGTTTTTTGGTAATCAAATTAGAGATCATTTAATAATAAGACTGTCCATTAATATGTTAAAAGAGAGATAAATAAATCAATAAAAATGACCGTTACCTACTACTCTATATCTTCTTTCTTAAACATCCGGCTACATCGACATCGTAAAGGAGCAATCGGGGTTACACATCATCAAAATGTCTACAGGTCTTAAGTAACCTTTCTTTTCGATGCTTTTTTATCGAAAGACCAAATACCACTAAATAAATTAATAAATAATGGCGCACATTTCACACAACGCAATTTAGCCCAAAATTAAGCATAACTTGTACTTTGGGATGATAGGGTTTGATCAAGCGTGAAACTTAGCGATAAGTACCTAGGCGTGACCTTATGTTATGAATATTATTGAGTTGCCAAGCTATTTCTTTATGAATTCCATGGAAATAAACTTTTCGATTTTGGGAACCAGATGACTAATATACTTTTTATTTTGTAAATATATACCTACATATAAAAATCCAGGCACAGAATCTATGTTATATATGCTAATATTATGTGTGCTAACATGGGTAAATGTTTGTTTTGGGTGGGAATCGAACCCACGACCTACAGCACGGAAGGCAGAGTTGCTACCAACGGAGCTGTGAGGCCAGTCAAATAATAACAATAACAATAAAGGAAGGAAGTATATTTAGAGGAAGAATTATTAGGAAGAATACTTCGGTAGGCGATATAGTAGTATTTGGTAGATCACATTTCACCAGCGATCTAATCGACATACAGAAAGAAAGAAATTAAAAAGACATTTATTCACAACCATTAAACAGATCAAGTTCTTGTTCTATAACCTTCGCAATATGGAGTTTTTCCTTTTTTCTTTCCTTGTTTTACTTATTTTCTAGGTATCAAGTAGGTACTCCTAAATCACAGTCCTAAGTAGTACCTACTCCATCTGTCAAACACATTGATTTGGAGCAATGTATCAATATTTTCTGAAATACCTGTAAATGGACGTGATTTAATAACTCAATACATTCTCACGTACAACAACAAGGCGTAGAGGACTGAAAATGAAAACAACGTATCGTTGTAAGATGTTGGTAGTGACGGGCGCGGGCGGCGGAAGTTATAGTAACACGAAACATTTTCGCATAGCGCAAACGTACCGCACCGCACTAAACATCGCAACGGCCATTCTGCGGCTCAGCAACTCCGCGGGAGGACCATGTCCGATTTCAATACAGTTACAAATAAAATATAACGTGATTCGTGATTTGACTGAAGTTATACAAATACCTATATGTTAAAATGGCTGTGATCGCTTTAAAGATTTTCGGTGAGTTTTTTATTATTCTACGTATCTACCCACAGTTATCCTAGCAAAATTTGTGTAAAATTTAAAAAGAAATTTAGAATATATGAAGCAAAATCTAGGTTACAACGTTTGCTCAGCTGAAATATGTTAATTCAATTAATCTGTTAATTTTAATTCGTCTGTTTCACAGCTGTTTTTAAATCACCTACATTGTTTTTCTTATCTAAGGGTTGTTCAACCTAAATTCTTTATATACTAGAAATGTGAGATGGAAATTAGATGAACAAAATAATATTCATTATAATTACACATTACAAATGTTTTTATATTTTGAAATATCCACCAATAATTAGTTATTTATTTTTTAGTCTTGTAGTTTTTGTATTTTGGATGTATATAATGGAAAATAGACATTGTTAATTAGTTTCCGTATTTTCCGTAACTAATAGGCAATTTAGATACTGTGGTTGATCTTTGTACACAAGGGTGGTGAAAAATAATGACAGGGTTAACTATATCGCACATTTTAAGAATAAAATTATAATGATCTCAGCTGATTAGCGAATTTGTTGTCAAATTTCCAGACTACTCAGTATTCCGACATGGACGACATGACACGACCATGGTATAAATCACGGCTTGTTACATACAAACACATATTCAAGACTGAAAGTTAGCAATGAAAATGTGTGTTCACAAATGTTGAATCTTTCAGAAAAGTATTCGTAACCTAACATTTTATTATTATTCTGAAAAGTGCTTCCTGTTCGAATCTCAATAATATGCTAGCGAAATTTTTTCGAGCCAAAATCCGTATACTAACCATTACGTATTATTACAGTATTAGTATTATTACAAATACTATATCTAAAATAAAATAATAATAATAGAATCTAAAATAGTTTTGTACGTGCACATTAAAACAAAATAATAATGGTTTTAAAACAGGACTGGATAGGTCACGCTCTGTTAGCACTAAAAGTTTTATTCTATATTTTGACTTATTCTGATATTATTAATTACACATATCTAACGATAGGTACAGGTATTTCCAGTTTCGTAGACTACCTACTTCGCTTGGAGGCTCGCTCTAGCTGCAAGATATAAAGTATAAATAGGTGGTACCTGTTACGTCGCTGTATGCTACAAGAATGGATTAAAAAAGTTATTTTATTTTTTAGTTAGATGCTCTTTGTGGTTTGTTTGTGATATCATACAACAGTTAATACTTTAAGTGGTACAAGTCAAGTATTGACTTAAATAATGCATTACAATAATTTTATAGAAATTATGACTTACTAGTATGACATTTGCGGGGCCCTTATCTAACGAAACGGGAACGGGTTTCAGCGTATAACGAGAGTAGCTTATAATTTTTAGTAATTTTTAGTAATTTGTACTCGATATAACATCATAAATCTGGCAGTGAGTCCCGTCAAAATCGGTCCAGCCGTTTCGGAGATTAGAAACTACCTTGTGAGAGCTTCCTAGCAAAGAATACTAACTTATTTACTAGTTCAAGCCACTTAAGTGGGTGTAATGGCCGAAGTTACATTACACAATTTCAGTATTTCTTCAGACGTAGAGATAAACAGAGATCGTGATGGCCGAGCGGTAGGTAGATAAGATATGGACCCCGAGTTGCATTCTGAAGGACATTAAAATCCAGAACGCAACAATGATTCTGTTGAAAAACTTACGGCCGCTATTCCACAACATACGTCCTCTCCACCGTTAAAAATCGAGAGTAAACCAACGTAGAACCAAAAATTCTGACATGTGCCAAGTGTACGAGAGGAGCCTCTTTGAGGCGCAGTAATTACACTCTACCTTAAAGAGGTTACCACAATGGTTTCGAAAGATCTAAAATACACGATTAGAAAGAAAGAAAGAAGAAGAAGAAGAAAGAAAATATTTTATTTGTAACTCAATTGATAAACACATACATGATTTAAATTACAATTAAAAGTTTCCGTCAATTTGAGTCACAAAACGGTCTCTGTCTCAGCATGAGCTAGTTGTAAACACTTAGATTAGTTCTAGTAACTACCGGGAGGAAGAAATAAAAAGGAATCGAAAACATTTCATATTATCTACCGTACTAAATTTGGACTCCCGAGGTAGATTAGACCCCAGTTACTGGGCGAGAGTAGACGTCTATCATTCCATTGGGGAAATTAGTCGTTACGATACAGATAAATATATTATGGATAGAATAGAATAATCATTTACTAAAAAAGAAGAATACAAAAATTAAACTTAATACAATTTAGGTCAATTTATAAAAAATTTGTTTGTTTTTTCTCCTTCTTGTCATGGTTTACAATATTAAAAACAATTATTTCATTTAAAACATATTGATAAAGTATAATATGGGAATTATCACGTACCATAATAAGCAGCGTGTCTATCAACGGAATCAGTCAGTCAGTAGTGAGCGCCAGCATTCCTTTGAATCTCTGATCCCTGATGAAGGCTTTCATATAAAGCGTAAGAATTTTCAGTGCGATGTGCGATATCCTGCCATATTCGCGTACGAGACTTTAAACTGTTTGCAACTAGCGTAGCGACCCACCGAGGCTACGCACGGGTGCAGTAAATTTACAAATTCTATACATAAACCTTCCTCGTTTATCATGCTTTCTATTTGTGAAAATCGTATTAAAATCCGTTGCGTGGTTCCGAAGAAGCGGAGAAATAGACAAGAGGCAGATAGCGAATTTGTTTTATGCTATTTGGAGATAAAATTTTGAATACTTATAAATTTTAAAGTAGGTAAAACCTAGATTTAAAATTACCTCATAACTTTTTGCTAGTCGTGTGAACCTGACGACAGGAAAACAAAGCTCAGTTAACGGAAGGAGCTACCTTAGGTAATTTACTAAAGAAAAAGTAAAGTATGTGTAGGTTCGAAGCAGGAAAATGATGCAAGAGGAGGTGTGGCAGGCGCCACACAACATTTAAGTACGCAACGGTAAAAAAGTTCACGCACTCGCTAAAAAACGTCCACAACGAAGCAATAAAGCATAACCGACATATCTACAGACAGGATGAAAAGGATACAAAACATTGGAAAGAGCGATGACTGGGTCACATTACTATGAAGATAAATTAGGTACATTTTGCAGTGATGCGAGCGTGTGAGCTGTGCCTTTACCTACTCGTAGGTTGCGGACGCAACATTTAACCCCAAAGGACTTTTAATATGTTCTATAATCAGAAAATCAATAAGAGCAGTAGAACTCTCGCCAAGTTCGTTCGGGGAAGTACTGCCACCATGCCCTTTTCTGCCGCCAAGCAGTAACGCATTCGCGTTATTGTGTTCCGGTTTGAAAGGTGTGACATTCCACCTTCACGTCTCACATTTACGGGCGCATACGATACGACTTGGGTCTTGTCGTACCTAGTATGGGAGGACCCAAGTCGCATCGGCTGTTATGGGCCGAGGTTACCACTTAACACTAGGTGGGCCGTCGGCTCGTTCCGTAAATGTATTAAATAAAAAAAATAAAAAAAATATCGATAATAAGTCAAACTAAGCTAATCTCAAAAAGCCTAAACGGGAGTTATAGTCTGTATGTGTAGTTAACGACCAATTAGGTAGTACTCACCTTATGACTCAATAGAGAATGACTTATGGCAGTAGCAATAACTTTATTGCTTAGTTAAGTAACTTTTCAATATACTCTATAAATATACAATCTTATCTTTGTAAGATATGTATGTATGTATGTACCTCACAAATACATACACTGACGACGGCCAGTCACACCGAAATCACAATTAGTGCTCGGTGTATTATTGCAAATTTATTTTTTGTAACTGTTATTTATTTTGGTTGACAGTGAAGGATACAGTAGTACATAAAACAAAACACATGATGCGAATGAACCTTCTAAGTAGGTTAAGTAACTAGGTACTTATAACAAATATATGTAAAGATCTCACCGTATGTACAATACTTAAGTCTTAATAGGCAATAAGTTACAACTCTTGGATAAAGTTATGTTATTATAGTCCCCTTTCGATATGTATTTTGATACTTTTTGATGAGAACCCTTTATAAAAAAAAGGTGAAAAGCCTTCCACTTTCTTAAGTCACCATTAAAAACTTCAATTCAGTCGGCTTCCCTGGTCCCTTTATACATATATACTTTTTCCATAGGTATCGAAAATCTTAATTTTAATTAATTTTCCCCATGGAGGGTCGGATAGGGTTTGAACAGGCGTCAAACTTATCGATAAGTACGCTTGACCTTATGTTTTGAATATTGACGTTTCCAAGCCATTTCTTTATGAATTCTATGGAAATAAAGTTTTTGACTTTGACTTTGACGCTCATATTAGAATCTTAAATAAAATTCTTTATTGCACACAAACATATAAATATAAACAATGTAATATATATAACTATTATATGATATTTCTTTTTTCTCTTATCTCTTTCTGACCAGACTTTCTATCAATATTAAATATTAATATTGAACGTGAGATTCCACAGATTTAGTTTTTGTCTTCTTAGCGTTTCTGCTAGATACTGATAATATAATAACCCACGTTTATATCTATCAATAAGTATATTTAGTTGTTTCCGAAATAATTCACAACAATATACTCTTGTAATTTTCATATTTTCTCTTCCCTGTGGGAAAGAATAAATCGATACTTATTATTTCTCCGTACCTACTCTGGTCTCCGTTGGAATGACTTGAGACTGAACACAGGACCCCATTCTGAGGCCCTTTAACTGATAGAAAAATAAAATCGTGCTGGATGACTTACCTGCTTAAAACCCTCAAACAAATCATGTTTTTTTTCACATTTCTGTAGGTGTGTTTAGGCCGGAATAGCAAACTAAGTACGTAATGTGTGCTGTCTGAAAATTGGCAAAGTACTTATTTGAGCCTTTTGAAAAAGCTAGCGAGTGACGTCAGTGAAAGTGTTAATGATGTGACAAGACTCCATGCAATAGGTAGTAGATAACATTTGATAACACCATTGTGTTATACAACAAAACATAACCCACATCGGCAACGCAACGCAACGCAACATCATAACAACCCATATAGAGTTCTAGAAATATTAAAATATTCTAGAACTGTACTCGTGGAACGACCGCAATGGCTTTCGCAACTTTCACTTTGAGCAGAATTTTCCAGAAATTAAGACACATTGACACAGACTGTTGACCGGGCAACGAGTCAAACGACATTCTAGAAAAATCATATCAATAAATAACTTCCTACTTACTTTCCTGTTAGGTGGGGTACTTCCATCGATGTCTGTCGATGCGAATGTAAGGATTGAAGACTATCAGCGGTCTTAGATAAAGCTATAGATAGCCAACAGTCTAAACCAGTACCTACATTCCACATATTTTTTTCTAAATGACCGCTACCTTGAAAATATACTAAACAGGCAGTTTTGTTTTTAGACGAATACTACTAATAATAATATATTCATTTCCGACGTTGAACGAAACATTATTAATTCGTGTAATTGCTGTCATAATAACTAGAATTTAATATGAATGTACCCGAATCAAATCGAACAGTTTTATTTCTTTTTTGAGCTTTAGTTCTAGACTCTTTTATCTGGTACAATTACATCGTACTGGTTGTTATGGACAGAGGTCACCGGGTGGGTCATCTGCTTGTTCCCTAACTAAATTGCATAAAGACATACAGTTTTACTGCTACTGAATTATTGCACCAATTTAACTGAATTAACGCCGACCGTCAACTTCTTTGAAAAACAAGGATTTTAAAAAACTGGAAACCACAAATATATACAATTATTTTGTTGATATTATGTGGATCGTTCTGGTCTAACACAAATTGAATTAACAATACAATGTCAAGTACTCGTGCAGTGGGCAACACTGACCTCACAACAAACCTTATACCCTTCACACAAACGTTTTCACGGTGATCGAACACTCTACCCTTAGATTGGAAGTCAGTGTTACTACATTCAGCTACGGAGGGCTCTGTCCCGCCGACGATCCACTAAGAAAAGGATTTCCTAAACCAGGCATGCTTTAGGAAATCCACGATTACTTTAAGAATGGAGGGTCGGATGGGGTTTGAACAGGCATCAACCTTATCGTTAAGCACGCGTGACCTTATGTTTTGAATATTGACGTTTCCAAGCCATTTCTCTATGAATCCTATGGAAATAAAGATTTTTGACTTTGACTTTGAATGATCGTTTTGCCAAACCATCATTCTTAAAGTAATCGTGGAAAAACACGGAGTCAATTTGAAATGCAAACAGCCGGTCAGCCGCGAATGTGTCAATATTTGGAATGATTAGGATCCGTGCACGGCTTGTTATCCAAACCCATTGTTGAAGTGTCAACATTCGTAACAATGTCTCACCAGTTGGCGGGAACACGGGCGCGGCAGACCGAGGCAAATCGGCCTCGTGTAAGTTTTCAAAGCGCCCTCGCGGCGGAAGGTCTCCGATATGTGACAAATTTTAATGATTAAGAATAAATTTATTTAACCAAAGCAGTAGGTGTGAACAAAAGTAAAATCTTAATTAAGTTTTATACTAATTTACTATTTTCTTATGTTAATTGGTGAATCTAAAGCTAAACTTGTGCTAAGCTTGGGTTTTGAGATTCGGAGTGCGAATTTAAAGTCACGAGTTTTTATTATTATACAGATGTCAAAAACATTCGTCTTATTGCAAAGTATCTACTATGATTTTATATATAATATTTTTTTTAATAGTTATTTTTTTAACAAAAATATACACTTGGCGTCGTTTTGAATTCCACTTTCAATTACTACGCACTATCGGACCTAATCTTTTATAGGATTTTTATCGTGGTACGCCCGCAACTGCATATACGTACTGAGCTTGACAAACTGACAAATCCATGTTAGTTTTTTTATTAGGTTGTTTCTAAACTACCATTATTACTGAGGCAGGGAATCGTAGATCATCAGTTATCAATCCAAAGATTCATCTTCGAATTAACTGCAGTTATGCCATTTACTTGAACGTTTGTTTATTTATTTACAATGTTTGGAAAACATCACAAATAAAGCAGATTCGGCATCATCAATCATTTTGTCGGGGAGGGCTAACAAACTTGTCTTATGGTTTTTTTTTTTTTTTCATTTTTTATTTCATGTATGTATTCATTATTTTTCTATTCTCATTATTCTATGGCATTCCTATTACTATGATGACTATTCTATTTTCATTATTTTTAATTTGATATTAAGAACCTCTATATGTTTTTATTATTGTATGTTAATTTTAATAATGTTGCTGTAGTTTTAGCATCTGGGCGCTTTGGTATATACTGCAAGCCCTTATGTGTGTGATGTAAATAAATAAATAAAATAAATAAATGTCCTCTAAGAGTGACAACACATCGTTGAGATCAGAGATTGGATATCATTATATGGAATCGAATCTATTCTATCATTGGATGGAAGATAACTCCTGTCTCACATTATTCGATTGCACTTGCATTTACTGCAAAACTAGAGCACCTTTTATAAAAATTAAGTTGGACTAATAGTAATAATATAGTGGTGGGTTCGATTTCCACCCAGGACAAACGTTTGTGTGACGAACACAGATGTTTACTGTGTCTAGGTGTCAATTTTGTATTAAAACCTAGACTATGTAATTACAAAAAAAGTATCTAAGTATTCCGTAGTTTGTCTGGTTTGGTTCCCATAGCTACAAGCTATGCTTAGTTGGGGGCTGAGAATGGCGCTGTGTAAAAATAAGATTAAAAGTTTCTCTGTGTTTTACGATGTTCGTAATGTAAGCTCATCGTTGTGTTGATTACCAAATGAATGAATCGTTGTGAGATTGACCCTGGAATAGGGCACCACCTGGTTAGGTAACCGATCGTATGGAAATGCAACTATCTACAGATTTCTTAGCCTCTTGTGTATATTATTAACAGAAAGATACCTTTTCTAATATCAGGACCTCAGTGGAGCTCAGCGCTACGAGTATTTTTATTTTTATGTATTTATTATTTTAAATACGATAGAGTTCTGACGCGTAGGCAGATTAAGCGGAACAGGTCACATCCACAGAATATATGTATAATATTATATATATGTATAGACGAATAGGAAGTTTTGTTAAATGTACCGGCTTTGACAATGTGTATTGTGCCATTATGACCGTAGATAATGGTTTGAAGCCGTAGGTACGCGTGATCGAGGCCGTTCTGCAAATCGCCATGACATTGAACTTCGTCATTAGTTAGCACATGACTTTGGATGTCTGACGGTGATTACCTGAAAATCATTTTTTTTTATTTTATTTTTTTAGTAATGGTGGACATTTCACACTGCGTCATCTAGCCCCAAAGTAAGCCAAGCATAGCTTGTATCATGGGAATCAGACAACTTATATAATACTTATATACTTTTCTTTTGTAAATACATACATATAATACATATTAACACCCAGACACAGAACAAACATCAATGTTACAAATGTCACATAAATGTTTGTCCTGAGTGGGGAACCCACGACCTACAGCGCAGAAGGTAGGGTTACTACCAACTGAGCTGTGAGGCCAGTCAAGAGAAGATTGTTTGTGGTTTCCCAGAGTGGTGCATTGCACTGAACATTCAAAAAATATAAAAATACATTGTCACATTTCATTGGTTACCGACATTCTGGTCAATACTGCTTCTGGAGTTGCAGCGGTTAATTATACAAGTATTGTGAATTTGAAAGTTTGTTTGAACGTCCAAAACAATAAAAATATAAATATTAATAATATAATAAATACACTACAATAAAATTTACTACTATTCATGTCACTCATTCTTCTTCAAACTCTCTCGAACCAATGTGGTGAAAAAATTCAGGTGCGCACCAAAGAACCTTCTTATATGCCTGACACAAGGCTTAAATTTTTTGGATCTAGGACATGCCACGATGTTTTTCATCACCATTTTGAGAACGTGGTATTGCGCACATACTTTTTTAAAGTGAAAAATTTGATTTGGGTTAGCGACCTCTGGATTGCTAATCGTGGTCTGTACCACTGGGCCACGTCGCTATCATATGGAATAACCGACTACTTTTTATGTCGGTACACCGAAGCTAGTATGCCATTAAGATACATAGTAAAAAACGCTTCTAGATATGTGGCAAATACAAATTACACCATAAACAATTTTTTGCTTACAACATTGTAATCAAACAAAAAAATGGTTGTCTGTAAAGTCGGTTTACTGACGATAGTTGAACGTGTCAACGTCTTAAGAAAATACTGATGGAATGGTAGCATTTTTCAAAAGAAAATTTTAATTTCATTTGTTTAATAGATTTTTATGTATATATGCACTTGATACTCGATCAAAACATGTAAATGTAAGTATTAGCAGCTGTCCACGCAGACGCATCGCTCACTCAAGTAGGAGAGAGACGGATGTCGAACGCTGCCGAACGCAAAGGCCGATTGTGCTTCTTTGTCGCTCGTTCCGCGCTCTCGCTTGCACTTGCACAAGCCTTACATGGAACGCCTCAGAGCGAGGTAACGCCGCATGAGTCATGTTTTTTCGTGCGTGCAGCCGGCTCTATCGAATTATAAGACGTTGACACGTCAAAAACATATTTTCCTTATCTTCATTAGCTTTGAATTAAAATAAAACGGACAAGTGCGAGTGAGAATCACGGCTTGAGGGTTCCGTACTCATTAAATCTCAGTAAATATCATAAATTCAGTTCATTCAGTATCGCATCGGTAGCATGTAGTATTTTCAATTGAACTATAAGCTCACATACCATATGTTAGCTGGTCCTAATAATGTGAGAAAGTCTTCATAAACATACAGATGGTCCACAAAGTGATCCTACAAGGTTTCCGTTTTTAACATTTGAACAAAGAACCCTAAAAATAACAGGAAAAGCAAAAGAAAATATTTGTGCAAAAGTTGGAAATGCTTTGGTTCTACAGTGTTTGTGTGAGAATTAAAGGCGACCACTGTGAATGCAATTCCTAAGGAAAGATATTTTTAAACAAACTTGTTTATCTAACTACATTTACCGCTAAAACCATACTATAGTCTTGGCTGTACTACATTATATAGCTAGTATTATCTACTCCTGAGTAGTAGTAGTGGTCTAGTACATCTCAGGACGTTCAACCCCTTAGCGCTTAGCGCTCCTTGAGCAGTCCAGCAAAAAAAAATTACAATGGATACTCTTTGGGAGAAATAAATCATAGATTAGTATAGTAAAAACCTACTTATATTAAAATACTAGCTGTTGCCCGCGCCTTCGTCCGAGTGGAATTTGGTTTTATCACGCGCCCCTATTTTACCCCTCGGAAAAGTAGCCTAAGTTACTCCTTGTTACATCAGCTATCTGCCAGTGAAAGTCCCGTCAAAATCGGTCCAGCTATTTCAGAGATTAGCCGGAACAAACAGACAGACAGAAAATAATTGAAAAAAATGTTGTTTTGGTATATGTACCGTGTATACATCCATATGCACTTAGTAAAAAGCGGTTATTTTAATATTACAAATAGACACTCCAATTTTATTTATTTGTATAGATGTTTATTATTCAAAGTATGTTTTGCTGCAGGGATATATGTAGTCTTCCATACATATATGTATATCTTTTTAATAGAGTTATGGTGCAATAAAACTTATTGACCAGCCACTGGACTCCAGAAAAATTTCAAGGAAAAAGAGTTTAGTGTTTAGATACCTTTGTTAGTCCACATTGAAGCAAGTTCAATTATTTCAAGCATTTGACTGGTACCCACCATATGTATGGTCTAATGAACAGAATAAACGTTTTATAATGTCGACAAGTCAAATGGAATTTTATGGAATGCTGAGTTCTGATAAATAGGCAAGGTCTGAGTTGGTTTATGCATATACAAAGGAATATTACCCAGTTTTGTGTTTTTTTCGCCCGAGAAAAAGGCTCGCGTAAGTTGCGAATTAGGTAACTTTGTATCTTTTCTGTTTTGATTTCGCTGATAGACTGAGAAAACTTGCTGCTTTGTGAGATTACACATTTTTTTTTTTATGTGATACAGTTACGGAACGAGCCGACGGCCCACCTGGTGTTAAGTGGTAACCAACCTCTGCCCATAACAACCGATGCGACTTGTCTCCTCCCTTACTAGGTACGACAAGATCCAAGTCGCATGGTATGCGCCCGTAACTCTGAGATGTAATTTCACCGGCAACCACACCTTTCAAACCGGAACACAGTAACGCGAACGCGTTACTGCTTGGCAGCAGAAATGGGCATGGTGGCAGTACTTCCCCGGACGAACTTGGCGAGAGTTCTACTGCTCTTGAGACATGGCTGCGCATGGGCACAAGTCCTTCGTTAGAGACTTGTTGATGGATCTGGCGACAGCACTCGCTTTGACCTTCCAATTTTTACTTATCCTGTATCACTGCCGTTTACCTGAATGTTTGATAATTTAAAAACTCTTTGGTCTCAAACTTGACACTCTATGGACTCTGACAGTCTATGGGTGTATTTACAAACATTAGTACTCAAAATTTATATTTTCGTCAAGATACATATTGTAAAGTAAAATTAAACTCTAAATAAAAATATGCCTCAAACAGAAGTCAAAAGGGGTCTTGAAAGTGCACCAAGTTTGTATATGAAAATTTCTATAAATTAATTAACAACGCACCAAGTAGAGATAGTAAAGTACAGGGGTTTTTTGTTGTAGGGTTTTTACTATGAGTAGTTATTATTAGGTACCTATTTATAATTTGTTATGTATAGTTTCCGCAGCAGGTAATACCTACCTATAATAGGATGGTTTAAAGGTTGGTGAGACGACGAACCGACCTTGAATATAGGCTAGAGTTTGTAATTACAGTAACTACATAATACTGTTACGTACCTAGCATGTGGTTGCAGGGTGGTAGAGTATCCCATTAACGTAAAAGAAGTGAAATTAAACAGAATATGGAGGGTCTCGTCACTCCTTAATATAAATTCATTAAAAACTACCTTTACGTAAATAATTTCCTACCTAATTCAATAAAAATAATATTACCTAATATCCGTGAATAATCTGATCATGACCTCCACAAAACATCAATAAATAAAAAAAAGCAAATTATATTTGTAACATCCGGTCTACAAGTGTTCAAAATACATTTTTATTGTCACTTTAAGTAATATCCGTTTTTCACCGGGAAAAAATATAGTAGCAAAGGGGCCTGCTCTCTTCTTTGGCTGACCTAGCATTATTTTTTTCATTTAACAATATTTGGACACAACATGGGGATTGATCGAGTTTTGGTCAACATTTTCCTCATCTCATCATAAT
This sequence comes from Chesias legatella, assembly GCA_947359385.1. Taxonomy (NCBI): domain Eukaryota; kingdom Metazoa; phylum Arthropoda; class Insecta; order Lepidoptera; family Geometridae; genus Chesias; species Chesias legatella. Next base: position 309,728 of record OX375784.1, on the reverse strand, counting down.
TAGCCAACAGCGCGACCTGTCGAGGTAACTCTACACGTTTCAACGTGTGTAATTAAGCAAATTGGACTCTAGAATATCTCTATGTACGTAGATCCCTCAAAAGTCAAATTATTGATGTACCCAAGGTTTACACTTGTATGTATTCAAAAAAGTAAACAAATATTCTATCAGTTATCCATTACAAGCTATGCTGAATTTGGGGGCTAAAAAGTACTTTTATTATAGGACCATCTGATGTATCTGTTGTGTTTTCGTTTGCAGATTCAGTCCCGGTGAGGTTCAACCTGTGGATTATGATCCTGATGAGCTGCTGGGTTGCTTACATGTTGCGGGTCAACATGAGTCTCAATCTCATAGCTATGGTTCCGCGGACGGAGAACAATAGCTCGTCAGTACTCAAATCAACATTATTGACTCGCCTTACAGCACATTTTTTTTTTTAATGTTATTTAGTTACGCAACGAGCCAACCTTCAGTGGCAACCTCGGCCCATAACAATCGATGCGACTTGGGTCCTCCCCTACTTGGTATGACAAGACTAAAGTCGCATCGTATGCGCCCGTAACTCTGAGACGTGTAGGTGGAATGTCTCATGTGCCTGTAATTTTTTTATTTTTTTTTATTTGGTAAAGACCGTGCCTTCTGCGTAGGTCTGCAGTAGGTCGTGGGTTCGATTCTCACCCAGGCCAAAAATTTGTGTGACGGAAATTTTTATTGTGTCTGGGTGTTCATATGTATTATAAATCTATGTATTTGAAAAACATATTACACACAGTATTATATCAGTTGTGTGGTTCCCATGACGCATGCAATACTTAGCTTACTTTGGGGCTAATTGGCGCTGTGTGAAATGTCAATGTGTGATGATATTTGTTATTATATTATTATAATTATTTTTCTATTCTCTTATGTGTTGCTTCTGGGAATAACAACATCAATTCTCCTTCATCCCTCTTAAGTTTTAAATGTTCAAAGATGAATCGGTTAAATTCTATAAACATTTGCGTGTCTTAGACTAGAAAGAAAAAGAAAGAAAGAAGAGTTTCTTTGTTTTTGATGTGAAACATCTATAGCCGCACGTAAAACCGATTTCTGGCTTGGCGACGCGTCGCCACGGCATGAGCGCTGATTGGTCCATTCAAGGTTACGACAAATCATAAACATTATTAGTGATGGGGTACTTAGTTTCTTCCAAAATAATGTCGATGTTTCACATCTGCCAGGCGGGCGTCCCGTGACGGCTCACATTTTTTTTTCCTTCTTTCTTTCTATCTTAGACTAAGTGGTTTTAAGCATCAGTTTCATCCTTTTCGCTATCCAACCTATCTTAATGGTAACATCAATAAAGGACATCTTGTATCAACCTTACACGGAGGTTCCTGCTTTGTTGAAAGCCCTTTATGGAACTTCATTATCACGTCGTCTCTATAAGAATGTGAACGCGGTTTTAACTGTATTTTTTATTTGATAAAGCTGACGGAACAACAAGATTGATCGCCTAATATTCAGAAGTAACATCAACATATAAAAACAGAATAAGACATGTATGGCTACAACTGAGTGGAATCAAAGTCATCGCACCAGGTATTATTACCAGGTCAGCCTGGTAATAATATGAGAAGACGCCTGCTATTAAACATAAAATAACATATCTATTTGAATAACTCTTGTATAGTTACGATATTTTATTATCTTAGTATCCTGCTTCACATTCACTTTAAAATCATTCGCACTCACAATCACCTTTTACAGAGATGTCTATTCTATTCTATTCGAGTCAGTGGTTCACTCGAACCAGTGTGGTGAAAGGATTTTAAGTGCGCCTCAAAGAGGCTCCTTTCGTGCACTTGACACATCTCTTCGAATTTTTATATGTCGGTTTCCTCACGATGTTTTCCCTCGCCGTTTTGAGAACGTGAAATTGCGCACATAAATCTTTCAATCGAAAAACTCGTGCACGTCGGGATTTGAACCGGCGACGTCCGGATTGAAACTCGGGGTCAGTACCACTAGACCACCACACCACTAGAGATGACATATTTAATAGAGATGTTTTCGCCAGATTACAATCAGAATGCACCCCAAAGGATGACATTGTAAGAAATGAGACTTTGCGGCATGTGGACATTACAGATGTTAGACAAGCGCCTAGACACCCACAGGTACTTGAAGATACATATATATAATATTTTATTTCCTGGTGTCGCTTTGAGAGGCAAATACTTAGCCGAAATCTATTTCAATGACATCGTGACCATATTTTAAAATCACATTTTTTTTGTAGTGCATGCATAATTATTGCTGATTAAACTACCTGAGTGACCTAACAAAATATATCACATCTATACAAATAAATAAAATTGGAGTGTCCGTTTGTATATTAAAATAACAGCTTTTTACTAAGTGCATATGGATGTATACACGGTACATATAACAAAACAACATTTTTTTTTATTTTTGTCTGTCTATCTGTTTGTTCCGGCTAATCTCTGAAATGGCTGGACCGATTTTGACGGGACTTTCACTGGCAGATAGCTGATGTAACAAGGAGTAACTTAGGCTACTTTTCCAAGGGGTAGGGGTGCGTGATAAAACCGAATTCCACGCGGACGGATAATAAAAACGTGCGTTATATATTTATGATTTCATACGGATGCTTTATTTCTTTGATTGATCTCTTATTTGTTTCAAGGATACAAGTGGTCAATTTGATTGGTCAGCTTCAAAGCAGGCGTTAATACTGGGTTCCTATTTTTGGCTGTACCCTGTGACGTCACTGTTTGGTGGGACGGCAGCCGAACGATGGGGTCCCAGATACGTGGTGTTCTATAGTTCACTGGGCAGCGCAATTTTAACTATTTTAACTCCTATAGCAGCTACTTGGAGCTACATAGCATTGGTTGTTATCAGACTTTTGCTTGGATTTGCTGGGGTAAGTTTATTTTGGATTTTCATCCATATTGATGATTATTGTAACCTCCTCTTATAAATGCCGCCTATTTTTAGGGTTTTGTGTATCCTGCTCTGCACTCCCTCGTCGCAAGATGGGCTCCACCGGATGAGAAAGGAAAGTTCATGAGTGCCATGATGGGTGGTATATTGGGCACAGTAGTCACTTGGTCGCTAACCGGACCATTAATGGAAAGATTTGGATGGGAATCTGCTTTTTACGTACCAGCTGTGATGACATTAATCTGGTGTGGCCTTTGGTGGTACCTAGTCCATGATACTCCGTCCGAACACCCGAGAATTACAGAAACGGAGAGGAAATATATCTTAGACGCTTTGGGTGGCAAGGTCAACAAATCAAAGGTGAGATAATATTTGCCGCGTCAAGGTTTCGATATGGTCATCTCTGCAATGAAGTGTGACATTTTCTTATATATGCTAAATATGTGAGACTTATTTGATTTATCTTTTTTGGCGGGGCAGACTTTTACGTACGACTTGCTAATCGTTGGGGATACTTTTACCATAAATACGTACTAACGAGTTGATTTGAGTAATTAACGAGTTTAAAGTCTGTTTTTATAAAAACACCTATACTTATTTCAGTAACTAAGTCTCGACTTGATGTAACTACGAGTTTTGTGATACAGTACAACGCAATACAATTTCAAGATTTGCTCACCACTGAGGCATATAAGTTGTCAAAATTGTTCTCAAGTTTATTAAAGATGTTTCCACCATTATTTACAGAGTCTACCACCATTCAAGAGAATTATGGTATCACTACCATTCCTGGCCATGACCATTCTTCACTTCGGGAACATGTGGGGGTTATACTTTATAATGACAGTTGGACCAAAATTCGTTTCCACTGTCCTCGGCTTTGAGCTATCTAGTGCTGGAGCCATATCAGCACTGCCTTATCTATTAAGATTGTCCTTTGCCGCAATATTTGGAATTATCGGCGACTTTATTATGACGAAAAAAGCTATGACCACAACTTTTATTAGAAAGTTTTTCACTGTGTTCTCACATATAATACCAGGAGTCCTTCTGGTGTTATTAGTATATACGGGGTGTTCGACGGCCCTCTCTGTTGCCTTGATCACAATGTCCATGGGATTCAATGGGGCCGCAACATTGACGAATTTACAAAATCACCAAGATTTGGCACCGAACTATGCCGGAACTCTATATGGAATAGCGAACTGTATTGGCAGCACCGCTGGATTCTTCACGCCGATGATAACGGCATACTTCACGAGGAATGGGGTAAGAATAGTTCAAAGTCAAAGTCAAAGTCACAATCTTTATTTCCATAGAATTCATAAAGAAATGGCTTGGAAACGTCAATATTCAAAACTTAACTTATTAAGGTCACGCGTACTTATCGATAAGTTTGATGCCTGTTCAAACCCTATCCGACCCTCCATGGGGAAGAACAGACAAGTCAGTTCATAAATGTTTTCTTTGTCAACCATTGATGTCAAACAAAGTTGATTAACACAAGTTTTTTTTAAATTACAGAATACTTTTGAGCAGTGGCGCCCAGTTTTCTACATAGGAGCTTCAGTCTACATTATTTCAGCCTTATTCTTCATATGCTTCGGAACTGGTCATACTCAAGCCTGGAATTATCCAGAAAACAAGGAAACCAAAGATGGTGACTTAAAAGAAATGAATGGAATAAATGCTCAGAAAGTTGATGTCAAAGACACGAAAGAAACACCGTTAAGTGTAGTTACTTGAAGCAAAATTTTGTAAAGGAATAAATTAAAATTAATTATTGTCTAATCGGATGTCAAAATGTAATCAGGCTAAAAGATACTGTTAATTAGTTTAGTAAATCGCATGACTCTTGGGAGTTCACATACTGGATATAAAAACTACTAAACTAAATTTTAAAGCTGGTCTACCGGTATTTCACATAAGTTCATAATAGTAGCCTTCGTTTTTAGTAATAGGTTATCTGATGCGATTTGGGAATTTGATGATTAACTTTAATTTTTATTCATTTGGCACGAATAATTTAAATTTTAGTAGTTTTAAGAACATGTATGCAAATATTTAAAATTTATATCAGGAAATGTGGGTTTATAGCTTTGTTTGCAAAGGAAATCACGTTTGAGAAATATTTACAAAAACGTTATTAACACAAATCTTCGTATCAGAGAAATAGTTATGTAATAAGTATATCAGGGATTTGTTTATTGTGATATTATTTTTGGATATTATGTATATTAAATAGTGATTACGTCTACTTATATTTTCTGTACTTGACCTGATCTTGTGGCATAGTCTGAATAGTTATTAAACGGTACATTTCTAAAAAAAAATGGTTTAGTTTTGAAGAGTGCCGGCATTTCGCTCATATAATTGAGACTGGTCCGAGTCAGTTTCTTTAAAACAATGTCATCTTCTCACCTAGTGCCTTAAATTGTTTTTAGCATAAATATAAATATGTTCCCATATGTGAGGCTTTGAATATGCCTCCTCTCTCCTCTTATTTTATATTGCTCTTCGGAACCTTTAGAATGCATACGGTGACAATAATGTCTGATTCGCTACTATTCTCTACCATTCCTATGATTGCATTTCAAATGTATTTAATGTGGGCCTTATGGCCTTAGAAATATTACTCAGCTATTGCTCATCTAAGTACCTAGTGATACGATTCTTCGACTGAATTTAAAACTACTTGTCGCAAAGAATAACAATACTGACTAGGTAATCACTGAGTGACGTTTTTTAGTTAAGGCCTATGACTGTAATTTTAACTATTTATGACAAAAATTTACTAAGTATTTAGATGTAAGGTTCGAATTAGATTGCTCGATTCGTAATATAATTAAATTAGATAGTGCGATTTTAACTTTTTCATGTCTAATTTTATGTTGACTGTAATTAATTATTTTACCACAAACGTTGTGACGACTGTGAAATAAATGTTCAAATTAACTGTTCATCAAAGCGCAATTTCATTTTCAATGTCATCTTCCTTATCACGCTCTCATGTAGAGAACATAAGAAAACTATAGAATATAAGTAACCCTTTATTACCATCTATATTATTTATGGTGTCGTTTGATTTCAATTCACCTTGGCCACGACTAGTTTACATAATTTATTGTGTTTTTATCATTGGTCATGTTCAAAATCAGGGTGCGAGCAATAGTGAGTTAATTTCTTCCTGTTTTGCGACCAAAATGGCAAATGTCTGTCTATGTTCGTATGCCTTGCAGATAGGAGTGATGATCTTCCTCGGGTATTTCCTAATTTACTTGGTTAGATATAACCTAAGCGTTCACATAGTGGGAATGGCGCAGATTGCAAACAGAGAACATAGCTCAACATATTTTGTATCCAGTACTGAAATGGTTGCTGCTCGTAGCCGTAATGTTGTTCGGGCTGGGGTACGTTACACTGTTTTAAGATCAGTAGAACTCTCGCCAAGTTTGTCCGGGGTAGTACTGCCACGATGCCCATTTCTGCCGCCAAGCAGTGAAGCATTCGCATTACTGTGTTCCGGTTTGAAAGGTGTGGTTTCCGGTGAAATAACAGGCACATGAGACATTCCACCTTCACGTCTCAGAGTTACGGGTGCATACGATGCGACTTGAGTTTTGTCGTACCTAGTAGGGGAGGATCGAAGTCGCATCAGTTGTTATGGGCCGAGGTTACCACTTAACACCAGGTGGGCCGTCGGCTCGTTCCGTAACTGTATTACATAAAAAAAAAACACTGGTACCACCTATATCATGTTGTTATATGATTGGTTGGGTTTGGTATTAGTTGGGAGACAATTTTATTAATTTGGTTTGTTATACATAAATAGCTGAATAATAGTTAATGATGTGCTGCCTACCTATAAGGTATATTTTCAGGTAGTCGATATTATCAGTTGGGACGACATGAAGATTGGGAAATTGTTTTCTGCATATCATATTGGATTTTGCGTGTGCTTTCCCATTTTCCATAGTTTTGGGGATAGGTAAAGGATAATTGATTTTTTGTGCCTACTTTTCTGAAATAATATGCTATTACGAAGGAAAATTTTGATGCTAGCATAGACTAGGCTGAGGTTTATCACTGGACAGTGTTTGGCGCAATGAAAAACTCAATACCATTCGCGTTTGCATTAGAACTTGACAGAAGTTTAGCATCAGTTAAGCGGCTTGGCGGGAAGCTGTCCAAACCCATCGTATTTGGGGGCTTTTTGCTAAATGTTTGTATGCTACGACGTAGCCAGGATGTGGTAGACATGTAGAATTGCATTATAATGTTAGAGGTTGAATTCAATGTTAACATCTGATACGACTTCTATTTATTAATACATGTACCGTCTCAGAGTTGGACCAACGTGGGCCGTAGCTATAACAGGCTTATTATCTGGAATTCTCAGTTGCCTCACTCCAGCCGCTGCTTATATTAACTTTTGGGCCTTGTTCACTTTGCGGATTATAGTAGGTTTTTGCGCTGTAAGTATACTTACATACCTTAATATTATGTATTCGCTACAGTTCCGTAGACAAATAGTTTATTCCTGTTAATTGCCTTTCTCCTTGCTGACTGTGAGATACACTTTATACAAATGCTACGGTTTTAGTTGTATAGTTAGACGGCAATGTTTTGATTCTATTATTGATTGGAATATCCTTCCATTATAAGCACTGGAAAAATACCCAATTGAATGTCCCACAGGGTGCAATGCAACCAAGTATGGTCCAAGTATTGAGGTACTGGGTTCCTCCAACGGAGAGAAATTATTTCATGTGGGCGTACTGCGGTAAGAAAAAAGAATCCATTTTCATGATGAGTTTTTGTATCATGATTGCAAGATTGCAATATTGGTCCTGGATGTAACCTAATGATGAGCGACTGGATGCAGTTGACGGCACAGAATTAGTAGTACCTCAATAAGTAGTTCAGCAACCAGATGACTCTTAACTTGAGGATGGTAGCTAAACAGGCCTTGTTACCACCCTATGGTTTCCTTACGACGTTTTTCTTCACCGAAGCTCAAGTATCTGAGCATCTTAGAAACATCAAATTGTCTTTATATTATATGAGTAAGTTATGGAAGTACACCCAACTGCAGCAATCGGGTGATGGCAGTACTTCCCCGGACAAGTACTACTGCCTAAAAATCTGCATGTTCCTTCTTCAGGTATAACAATGGGCACATGCTGTACGTTTCTGCTTTGTGCTGCAGTCCATTACTATTCTCGTTGGCCCGTCGGTTTCTACATATCTGGAGGGCTTCAGATGGCGTGGTCTATCCTGTGGATTCTGGTAGTGACAGACTCACCCCGAGGACACCCCTGCATCTCTCAATACGAAGTGGAGTACCTGACAAATGCTATTGGCAACGTTTTCACAATTAAGGTGCGTTAATTAGCAAAACGCGTTTCCTATTTCATAATGGAAATATAGGATTACAAATAATCACTTGATATGATACTTCGCAACGGATGGATTGAGTTGTCCTCATTAACGTGTAGTAATGCTTAGCCTTTCTTGAAACTAATCGTGTTGTTGACGACCTTCATGGAGACATTCATTTAAACTGATGATGACAACGAGGAACTGAAGCTCCTGAGGCCACGTCTTGATTCACAGTGTATCTATCCTCTATTTTCATTCAGTAACACAGCACAGGTCGGCAAGTTCATAATTCTATCTGATATATTTAATATCTAGTCTACAGGGAAATCACTAATCATATAAGTAAGTGCTTAAGGAAAACAGGAGTCTTTAGTAACCACATATCGTTAACATCTGCCCATTTTCATTTGACTGGCGTCGCAGCTCAGTTGGTTAGTGACTCTGCCTTCTGAGCTTCAGGTCGTGGGTTCGATACCACCCAGGACAAACATTTGTAACAAGCATTGATGTTTGTTCTGTGTCTGGGTGTTAATATGTATTTATATGTAGGTATGTATTTACAAAAAGGTAATGTATTCTGTATGTCATCTGGTTAGCATAGTAAATACCAGCTATGCTTGGTTTGGGGCAAGATGGCGATGTGTGAAATGTCCTCCGATATTTATTATTATTATTTATTTTAAATACTCCTTTTAATAGCGTTTCTTCTTCCCCATGGAGGGTCGGATAGGGTTTGAACAGGCATCAAACTTATCGATAAGTACTCGTGACCTTATGTTTTGAATATTGACGTTTCCAAGCCATTTCTTTATGAATTCTATGGAAATAAAGTTTTTGACTTTGACTTTGACTTTTTTAAATCAATCAGTGAGTTGTGCCACATAATTAATTCATTGAGTACCTAGGTACCTATATCCCTTCACGAGATTTTCAGTGATTTCACCTTCCCCAAGTAGCTCTACATTTTCAATCAACATGTCACAAAGCTTGGTTTTCATTTTCAGCTGACAAATTCTCAAGCGCCGTGGAAAATGATCCTCAAATCTATACCATTTTGGGCGCTGTGCATATTGAATTTCGGATACGCTTGGATGATAATCGCTCTCTCTACACACGGACCATTGTACTATTCGAGAATAGCTGGGTACAACATTTACAACGTTAGTTATGTATTGATCTCAATTTGACTTGTCAATGTCATCTCTCGCCATCAGGACCAAACGCCGCGCCGCCGTCTACCAGCCAAGTAGTCTGCGACCTATTTTATACTGTGATTAGACTTTCCATACTGCAACGACACACAATATATATTTTAATATCTTAAGCATTCCATTTATTATGTTGTCAAAGTAAGAAACTAAATGTAAAATACATTTAAGTACTTGATTGCTTTAAGGATCATGTTCGCGAAAAGAAACGAATCCCTCTAGGGGCTTCTTGTCCTTAGATAGATATATGGATAATACTTTATTGATCATCATACATGGAAATGACAAAACAACGGACGGCCTTATCGCTAATAGTGATTTCTTCAAGGCAACCTTCGCATCCTTACTTCCACATGGCGGATCGGTTAGGGTTTGAACAGGCGTCAAACTTAGATATAACGACGCGTGATATATTTTTATATTACTTATTGACATTTGTAAGTAGGTATAGGAGAGCGTGGTGGTCTAGCGGTACTGACCCCCGAGTTTCAAACCGGAGGACGCCGGTTCAAATCCCGACGTGCACCTATGAGTTTTTCGATTGAAAGATTTATGTGCGCAATACCATGTTCTCAAAAGTGAAGGAAAACATCGTGAGGAAACCGACATGTCCTAGAACTAAAAATTCGAAGATATTTGTCGAGTGCACGAAAGGAGACTCTTTGAGGCGCACTTACAATCCTTTCACCACACTGGTTCGACAGAACCGGTGACTCGAAGAAGAAGTAGGTATATGATTTCTATGGAAATAGTTTTTGACTTTCATCCTTCGCACAGCGAAGTATATTGCTGGATATTTGATCTAGAAAATGTGGAAAATGCAAAACTAATATTGTTGATTACTCGCTTATCACCGATATCCGCCTTTGCTACGCCAGTTAGCATTCCGTGGTGCACCGTTACGTTTAGACACGGTTCCGTACCGTATTAGTGTTTGGGAACGTGTTTGGTTGACTTTTGTACTAACGTCGTAGTTTGCAAATCATTAAGCAAAGCGTGAGGAAACCGACATGTCTCAGAACAAAGTTGTGACGGCGAATGCCATTTAACAATCCCGTTTGTGATCCAGTGGTAAAGTTGTTCATACTTGTGACATTGTAATTTAGACAGACCTCGCAGCTCAGTTGGTAGGAACTCTGCCTTCTGCGCTGTATGTCGCGGGTTCGATTCCCACCCGGACAAACATTTGTGTGACAAATATAAATGTTTGTTCTGTGTCTGGGTGTTAATATGTATGTGTTTACAAAAAAAAATGTGTACTCTATCAGTTGTCTGGTGCCCTAATACAAGCTATGCTTAGTTTGGAGCTAGAAGACGTTGTGTGTATTGTACACCAATATTTTTATTATTATAATCACAAAAAACAAAACAAAACATATTTCAGTTTTCCTTGATCGTGACGATTTTTCTTAATTGCAGGCGTCAGCACTCACGGCACTGCCGTTTCTCCTGCGATTAGTTTTGGGAACGGTCACCATACAAACGTTTCATTGGTACCAGCACAATGCAAGCTTGAAAAGGATAAAGAACATTAGAAAATATATGATCGTTCTTTGTGAGTTAATTAGTTGATTAGTTTTACACTGAATAAATATTTGTGGTCGTTTTACACAGCGTCCAAACTAAACATAGCTGGTACCTACTGTGGGAACCAGACATTGTATGTACGTACATACAAAACGTATTAATACCCAGACTCAGTACAAATATCTACGTTCGTCACACTAATGTTTGCCCGGAGTGGAATCGACCCCACAACCTTCCGTACAGAAGGCAGAGTTAAAATAGGTTCCAGTGAAATTCATAAGCTCCACCCTCACTACTTAGTGTGGCACAAGTCGCGTGGTGACGACTAGCGCATTATGTTGTACATATTTAAGACATCGAGCGCAGTTAACGCATGCTAATAAAAGCCCGTGTAAACGCTGTCAAGGCCATCTGCGGCTAAAAGCATAAAGTCCAATCTTAAAAAAAAAACGCATGCTAATCCGTCAGCGCCGCGCGGCGGTAGAGTCAACTGCAACCTCCATGCATTCCAGACGAAGGCGCATAAAAACATCCTTTATCCGTCATTCCACAAATTATGCAGTAGACGCAACTTCAATTAAAAATAGGAATGACAATGATAGAACACAAGTCAGCCAGTAGAACTTTTGCTTCCCAGGCACTTACGCTTGTTTGGGAATCTATGGCGCTGTGAAATAGCCACCAATATTTATGAATTAGCTTATGAATAGAAACATGTGCTTATAGGAATCGATTGATTATATTTTATCTTTCTGTTAGCTCACGTGGTCCCCGGTATATCAGTGGCTCTTTCATGGTTCGTGAATGTAGTTCCTGGACCCATCTTGCTTACTGCAGCCGTGGCCCTTACCGCTGCTGGCATGGAACTTACACTGGATTTGTGTTACGTAAGTCCGTGGACCAGACTGAGATGGTTACGTAAATAACAAATCTAATATCAAAATGAAATGTGGACAACTCATTTGTAGTGACCTCGGATTTAGTCTGTGTCGTGGGGAGACAAGAGCTTAAACCTACAGCTTGCTTGGAAACCACAGTATGATGGTATGGTATACGGCTGGCTAGTTGCCACCCTCAAGTTGAAATCTACTGCCAGGCACCTGTGTGATGCCTCACTTGAGAGTTCCCAATCTAGGCGTCAAGTTTCGCCAGTTTCGGATAACTTAACAGAGATATTATGTAGTCAAACACCTTTGTATTTGACTAGTAAAAAACTAGTAGTAGCATAATTGTTTGAAAGGGAACGTAAACGCATATTCTGGAACGTCCCAAATAATGATGCTTAAGAACTAGGTAATCTGTAGTCTGAAAGGCTAATTGGGTGAAAGGCAATATCGTATTGGGTGTACCTATGCATGAGCATTATTTATATAAAAATGTGAGCCGTCACGGGACGCCTGGCAGATGTGAAATTGTGAATTGACACATTGAAACATCGACATTATTTTGTAAAAGTAATATGCAACGCATGCCGTGGCGACGCGTCGCCACGCCAGAAATCGGTTTTACGTGCGGCTATAGATGTTTCACATCAATAATTAACATAATACCTACAATTATTGTGACATAATATCTACCAATCTTCTGCCAATAGACAAGTCAGTTACAAATGCAAGAAGTAAAGATTTTTTCATAAATTGATAATGTTTACAGGAACTTACTCCAAATTTTGTGAATTCTGTAAATACAGTTATTAAAATTATTGGAAACATATCTGGCATCATCGTATCATTGGGTGTTGGATACGTAACACAACAGTTCAATGTAAGTAGGAACAACCTCGGCGTAATAGTATTCGTCGACCTAGGTAATTGTAAGGCTTTTAAATATACGGGTGTTGAAAATCACATGACAGAAATGTATGAATCATATCTCTAAATGACTGGGCTTGGTGTACTGATAGTTATAGTGGTAGGTAATTGTTGTACAGTTAGAGGTAAAATCTTTAATCACTGTTTAGTAGACCTCGATGCAGGCTGCGTCGTCGATCAGTAAAATTTGCACTAAACTGTATTTGAAAACTAATATAAGTAAATGATTTATGGGGGCACTAATTTATATGAGTATTATATACTACAGGTAATGCTAGCAGCATCAGGACTTATTATTTACTTGCTACTAGTACTAAATGTATTTGTATGTTATTTATTTGGATCTATTAAGTGATATTCATAAGTATAATTAGTGACAGCTTAAAACAGCTTGGTGAAATTACAAGCACCTGAGACATTCCACCTACACGACTCAGTTAGGGGCGCAATCGATGCGACTTGGGTTTTGTCGTACCTAGTAGGGGAGGACCCGAGTCACATCGGTTGTTATGGGCCGAGGTTACCACTTAACACCAGGTGGGCCGTCGGCTCGTTTCGTAACTGTATCGCATAAAATAAAGCTAATGTCTAGTTATCTAATGGTTTTAATGGTTTTAGAACTCTCCTACGATATGGATGCATATATGGTGCTTTCATGCCACAATTCTTTTCCTGAGTGGATTGGTGTTTCTAGTGTGGGGAGAGACCGAAGTACAGCCTTGGAATTTTAGGTCATTCAGGTAAGTGCGTCGCATTTACGCTATAGTGCAACCCTCAATCTCGGGTTAAAATAGGTAGTAAATAATAAATAAATAATAAATATTGGTGGACATTTCACACAGCGCCATCTAGCCCCAAAGTAAGCTAAGCGTAGCTTGTATCATGGGAACCAGACAACTGATATATGTAATACTTATATACTTTTCTTTTATAAATACATACATATAATACATATCTTATTACTATAATTCCAAATGTTTTTCTTCATATAAATGCGTCGCCTCACCGCAGCCCTGTGCTGAAAATCAGCGCTGCAACATGTTGCAGCACACGCTGAGCTCGGGGCTTTTTATACAAGTATATGTACGCGACAACGATCATCATTCATATGTCTATGTGTCTTTTTCTTTTTTATATTGTGTTGTGGTGTACATTTTGTATTTGTATAAATAAATTTTATTCTTTCTTTCTTTCTTTCTTTTACATATTAACACCCAGACACAGAACAAACATCAATGTTACAAATGTCACATAAATGTTTGTCCTGGGTGGGAATCAAATCCACGACCAGAAAGCAGGTTTACTACCAAATGAGCTATGAGGCCAGTCAAATACGTTCAATTACAGGCCATGAGACATTCTACCTTCACATCCCAGAGTTAAGGGCGCATACGATGTGACTTGAAACTTGTCTTACCTAAGTAGGGCGCGACCCAATTCGTATTGCTTGTTATGGGCAGAGGTTACTACTTAACACCATGTGGGCCATCTGCTCGTTCCATAAATATATCACTTAAGAAACCCATTGCCAAAGAAATCTTGTAAGCAGAAAGGAAGCTAGGAGAAAGATCTTCCGTTTTGTGATTTCTTTTTAATTATTGGCATATTTTCAGGTCTCGACGTAGACAAATAGTACCTCCAAAAACTTCGATTATGTCAGATATCACTGAAGTGGAAGAAAATAGTGGCATTCTGCGAATATCACAAATAGTCCCAAAATCGCAACAATTACCTATCTGAATTCGGGCCGGTATATATTATATCCAGCATTCCAGCGCTCTGGTATAAATCTACAGGATTAATGAAAATCGTCTTTATACCTAAGTTTACCTACCTGTTGAAAAGTAAAATGAATTTTCCAATACAAGAATTTGTTTTTATTTCATATCCGAGTTCAATTTCAGAGTAGGTACACAGAATAATTAGTAATACGCTCAAATGTAGTACGTCTAAGTCAATATCTAATAAAAAGACGTGTGGCACTCGGAGACTGCCGTGCCGCGGTAAAGCTATTGCGCGTGATATTTCAAAAAGTCATTAAAAGTTCTGGTATTTATCGATAGATGGAAAAACTAAAAAGTATCACCGCTGTGCCGCTGCCGGTCGGAGTGGGGGGTGTTAGGTTTTTTCGTTACGGAATTTCGGCTCAAGGCCCGCGATAGAAGCTATGCAATAGCTTAAAAATTTCTTCAGACGTCATATCAGATAAAAACGTGGTTGAAATAAATGTAGAAGAGAATGTAGTACCCAAGTAGCCGGCCCATATTAGATTTATCGATTTTTTAAAGGACTTCCGAGAGCTAGGCTAGTTACTTATTATGGCCATATTATAACAAAATATATACCAGTGAAATTGTAGTGTGGTTTGAATCGAGGGAATGCTAGATTTATTTTTACTGAGGTGTCATTCTTTATTATTATACATTTTCGTAGTAAGCAATAAAATGGAATATATACAATATTGCAACCTATTGTTTTATGATAAAAATATATTTTCAGATTCACCATTCGAATTTGATGACGGATTCCATAGAAAACCCCATAATTATGGTCATCTATAGCATTGCCAGCAATTAACGACATTAATAAGTTGTCACTGTCACATTTGTTGTCAACTGTCAGTCAGCTCATGTTATCGCTGTCGCTCTCGCTCATTACTTCCAGACTCCGGACCGGACAGAACGAGAAATTAAATCCTACGTAACGGCGGGTGAGGTTTCTCGTACTATTTGGCACCAAAATATTTCGATTTTCTTATTGGTCTCTTGTAAAATTTTATTTCAAAACAGCGATTATTGTTGTTTAGACTATTAAATAATTTATGTTGAAACATGTTACGCAGCATTGTTGAATACTATGCTGAACATGAGGGTTACAAATGCGGATACTGTGGAAGCCCAAACACCAATTTTAGTCATGGTGAGTTTGGACCAGTTTGTAAACATTCATGAATGGAACTGTGTACATGTGAGACTGTTACTGTTTCAGGGTTATGGGCCCATTCCATGACCGTAGCAGACTATCAGGATTTGATCGATAGGGGATGGCGCAGGTCTGGGCTGTATTGCTACAAGCCCACCATGAATGTCACATGTTGTCCTATGTATACAATAAGGTTTGTTTCAAATACATTGGGTTATTTAACTGTTCAGCGATGCTTTTACTTAATATTTCTAAACAACTCAACTTGGATAGTCATTGAACATGTAACAAACATAAGAAATGAGTTCCATATATTTTGACTTCAGATAGACAGGGTATTGGAGCTGAAAATAAATACTTGAATTTTTCGATATTTTAGATGCCGGGCTTTAGAATTCAAGGCCTCCAAGTCCCAGAAGAAGATTTTGAAATGTTTCAACAGGTTCCTATCTGGTGAAGACATGAGCAAGCCTTACGATAGGAAGATGTCTACAAGCAGTAATTGTTCTGAGGATATGGGCCAGCAAGGAGCGGACCAGTTTGTACACTCTACAATCATTCCTCAGGAAATTGATGTAAATGATGTAATGAATACTGAGTGTCAACTGGAAACTTCTGGAGAGGCTGAATGTAAGGATACATTTTTTGTTTATTCTATAGTGACTTTAGGTCATTATAACAGTTGGCTTTTCGCGTACATATTGGTCAGTGATTTCTTCCACTAGTAAATTTATTCATAAATAAAAAGTCAGAGTACATTAAAACAAATATAATATCATTTTACATTTTTGATATATTTCAGCAAAATCTGAAGTCCAATCGGAATCAGCTATTGAAAACAAGAGGGTTGATCTAAAAACTCCGATAAAAGGTAATTTTCATTCTTATTAATAGTTATATATTGATATTTAATACATGGATAAATAAAAAATTATTTTGCGGTTAACTATTTTCAAAATGGATGGAATGAATGGAAAATGGATAACATGTGCAATGAAGGTTTGTAATGAAACCTATTATATATTTAAAATTAAACTAACATTTGTTGTCTGTAGTACCACTAATGGTGAACACTGCAAAAATCAGGCATGCTAATAATTATTAACATGAAATTTTGATTGTATGACTAGGCGTCTGAAAATGTTTGTCATACATAGTACTAGTAGTCTAGATTCAAATTACTAGAGTCAAATTAATCTACTATTTATTACTAATAATGAAATATTTGAAGACTCAGGTCCCGACCCTAACAAAGGCCCGTGCAAGAAAGCCAAGCAGTTGAGACGAGAGAGAACATTGGAGAAACTGAAACTGAAGGGTATCAATGTTGATGAACTGCCTGCCAATAATAAAAACAAGGAGAAAGAACTTGAAGACTATTTGGACGAATTGCCCATTGAATTTAGAAATAAGTTAGAGGTAAGTTTGATAGAATTTATTATGTGGGTAGAACTATTCTGGGGAAATATTTGTAAAGGTTTGTTCTTGGTTTGGGATGTTAAACAATAAAGAAAAAAAAATATGCTAGAATAGTTATAGAATGCAAACGTTTAGAGAGAAAATAAGGTTGATTTATTAATATTGTTATTAATACATCTTATATATCTCCCTTACGTTTATTGGTTGCTGTAGTTCTAGCCATACCAACCACACCAACAAATAATTCTAAATATATAATGAACCTGAATTACACACACTAAACTATTAAATATTTTTAAAATACTAATATAGGTCACTACCTAATATACCCAGATCAGTTAAATACTTGGCTTAAAGCAAGAATTGATCCTGCCACCTTATTATTGTAAGTAATTAGCTAAACTTGCAATGCTGAGGTTTTACACTTTCAAGTTTCATGTTATGTAATATTTAAAATATTTTGATATTGTGCTACATGTTTTGCTTGTTTCTGATAAGAATTAAAATTTGTTTTAAGACGATAGCTGTCACTGATATTATGTAAGGTCATAGTCTTATATTATATATCAATTGTAATTGTTTTCAAATTAGTACATACCTAGACATTTCAACACAATTTTAAACCAAGATAGTGAAGTGTGTACAGAGTAAATGCCCAAAACATCCTTAACTATAACGTTGTTTCAGGCCGTCGTGGGAGTCTATTTTGGCTGAAGTTTCTACTCAGACCATTGCTTATTTTAATTGCATTTTCAATATAAAATGCAATATGTAGATAATTATTTCATTACCTCATATGCATATGAGATGTTCCACCTTTCATGGTGCTGGGCACGATACGGAGCAACTTGATTCATACAACGTACACCTTACCTAGGTCTTAATTCATATTATAGTTTATTTCATGTACTTTCAGGAAAGATTTAGTTCAACTTATAGATGTTGTTACAGAGGGTAGATATCGCTTCTCACAATATTTTGTATGTTTCAGATAAAACTAGTACGTACCAACCCACCGAGTGCAGAGTACTTAGCCACCGCTGCAGAAACCCATAAAGTATATGTGAAGTATCAAACAACAATACACAATGATAAACCTGAAAAATGCTCTGAACCCAAGTTTCGAGACTTCCTGGTTTCCAGTCCTTTATTGGTATTTGATGTTTTTATTCTTAAATTTGAATAAACTATTAACTATAACTATTTTCCCGACTAGAGCTAAATTGTGTATTCAGACTTGTATATTGGAAACATGGGGTAAGGTGATGAAATCATCGATCGTTTTCTGATCCATAACTCGGCCTACTTCACTCTTGTAAATAATAAAGTTTTTTTAATGTTGTAGATGGGCCCACCTAAAGTGGTAAACTCTGCTCATAACAAGACTTGGGTCCTCCCATACGAATGAGCCCCAAGTCGCATCGTACGCGCTGTAATCTGAGACGTGGAGTGTCTCAAGTGCCTGTAATTTCACTGGCCACCACACTTCCGTAAGCTCTTAAGCTAACTTAGCCGGTTCGTCTTAAAGCACATAGCTTTATCTGCTCCCTCTAATGATGAATATTGTTTGCAGGAGGAGCACAGTGCAGATGGCCCACCGTCGGGCTACGGGTCATTCCACCAGCAGTACTGGGTCGACGGGCGTCTCATAGCTGTGGGCGTCATAGACGTGCTGCCCAAGTGTGTGTCATCCGTGTACTTCTTCTACGACCCGCAGTATATGAAGTTGAGCTTGGGCACATACGGCGCTTTGAGGTAACTAACCACCGCAAACAGAATTGTATCGCCGTTCTGAAGGTCCACCGCTGTAACTCTAACTATGTGGTTAGAGGGTTTCTTGTCTGTTCTTCCCCATGGAGAGTCGGGTTTGAACAGGCATCAAACTTATCGATAAGTACGCGTGACCTTATGTTTTGAATATTGACGTTTCCAAGCCATTTCTTTATGAATTCTATGGAAATAAAGTTTTTGACTTTGACTTTGTGGCGGACTATTGCGGTAGACAATGTAATGGTGCTGTAAGGAGTTGGTTACTCCTTAATACGCGTTCATGATATGATCCGCGAATGAATTTTTCTGTGTTACAGATACGGAACAAGCTGACGGCCCACCTGGTGTTAAGTGGTAACGTCGGCTCATAACAACCGATGCAAATTGGGTCCTGACTTACTAGGTACGCTAGACCCAAGTCGCATCGTATGCGCCCGTAGCTCTGAAACGTATAGGTGGAATATCTCGTGTGCTTGTAATTTCACCGGCAACCACACCGGTACATTGTAAAGCGAATGCGTTATTGTGTACTTGCCATGTTTGTTGTTGGACTATGAATATGGTTTCTTATGGTGTAAATTGCAAAAAACAATGTTTTTCCGAGTCTTTATTACATAAGTTGGTATTTTTTTTACAATCTAATATATTAAATACTAGCTGTTGCCCGCGACTTCGTCCGCGTGGAATTCGGTTTTATCACGCACCCCTACTTTACCCCTCGGAAAAGTAGCCTAAGTTACTCCTTGTTACATCAGTTATCTGTCAGTGAAAGTCCCCGTCAAAATAGGTCCAGCCGTTTCAGAGATTAGCCGGAAAAAACAGCCAAAAAAAAAAAATTGGTATATGTACCGTGTATATGCACTTAGTAAAAAGCGGTTATTTCAATATTGCAAACAGACACTCCAATTTTATTTATTTGTATAGATGGTCGTTAATGTAATAAAAAATAAAGTCGCTATCTGCCTTCTGTAAATACAAAATCCCAAATGTGAATAGATAGCAGATAAAATGATGACTTTTGCAGCCATCATCGCTTTCTGAATATCTTGTTTACACATTATCATCACGTTTTCACACCGGAGTCAGTATCTGATGCCTGAGATATAAACGTGATGATATCTCGAGTAGATAACATATTTTTACAAGCTTGCAATGTTTGTATGTATGTTTGTTTAGGTCAGTTTGCTAATTAATTTTGAGGCCGAATAGGGTGAACTGGTATTCTTACATAAACCTGATGCTTCTGGAATATTATGGTGAGCTGGTGCTGGTGGCAGGGTCACCTGCAGACCACACAACTCCTCAATAGCTAACAGCAGCCATACCCATTAGCCTCCATAGATTTGTCTTCACAAGTACTATAGCCCTCATTGATATCCAGGGACTTATAGTTCAGTTGGTTAGTAACCCTACCTTCTGCGCTGTAGGTCGTGAGTTCGATCCCCACTCAGGACAAACATTTATGTGACATTTGTAACATTGATGTTTGTTCTGTGTCTGGGTGTTAATATGTATTATATGTATGTATTTACAAAAGAAAAGTATATAAGTATTATATCAGTTATCTGGTTTCCATGATACAAGCTATGCTTAGCTTACTTTGGGGCTAGACGGCGCTGTGTGAAATGTCCACCATTATTTATTTATTTTATTTATTTATTTATAGTTTTCTTTTTATGTGATAAGTTACGGAACTAACCGACTGCCAACCTGTTTCACCTTTCACCTATCAATTAAGTGGTAATCTCTGCCCATAACGACCGATGCTACTTGGGTCTCCCCTACTAGGGACGACCAGACCCAAGTCGCCTCTAACTTAACGTGGAATATCTCGTGTGCCTGTAATTTCACCGGCACCTTTCAAACCGGAACACAGTTACTGCTTGGAGGTAGAAGTTGGCGTGGTGGCAGTACATCCCCGGAAGAACTTGGCGTGAGTTCTACTGCTCTGCTGTTTAAATATTTTTGTAAAGGAAACATTATATTTCAGAGAGATAGCATTCACGAGGCAGCTTCACAAAGAGTGTCCCAACCTCCGGTATTACTACATGGGGTACTATATCCACTCGTGCCGTAAGATGAGGTACAAGGGGAACTATTCCCCCTCAGACCTCGTCTGCCCGGAGACATACAAATGGGTCCCTTTGAAGGACACCATACCTAAACTGGAAGCCTGCCCCTACTCCAGACTAGACGACGATATACATAGTATAGACGAGAACTACCCTAAGGAGAGCGACATCAATTACATACCTTGTTGGGTGAGGGGCACTGTCATGCCTTACAAATTGTACAAAAGAAAAATCGGCAAGAAAGTCAACGACAGTGAAGTAATACAATACTCTCAGTTGGTCGGCGCTAAAACTATCAAAAGTATGATTTTGGTCCGGCCCAAGATTAAATAGTTTTTATTTGTTTTTTAATAGATTTTGTATTGTTCCATAGTATAAGGAGAGACAGCTTAATTTTACTTCCGTCCCTTAACTTAATGCTCACTGCTGGAGTCGAGTTATTTTACTAGAAATTAGGGTAATTTCTGAAAATCTCAAATGAAACTTTTCGACTTAATTAATTCGTCTCAATAAAGTTGAAATGCGTATCTTAATTTAGTATTAGACAATCTATGAATGTTATAGATTACTCGGATGTCTGACGTGATTTCTTGATGATGCAACTCTGCCTTGTACGCTGTAGGTGGGTTCGATTCCAGCCCAGGACTAACATTTTTGTGATGAACGTAGATGTTTATTCTGTCTGGTTGTAATAAATAATTATATATGTTTTTTTCGTAAATTTATATGAATTAATTTACGAAAAATATATATCATTATTCTATCAATTGTCTGGTTACATTAGTACAAGCTATGCTTAGGGGTTAGATAGCTTTGTGTGAAAGTCCATACAAGAAAAAGAATTGATATGAATGTAGATTTAGTTATATCATATTTCAATTTTACTGACAATTGCTACATTAAAAGTTATATAATTACTAGATATTGTTTCGTTTGTAATATGTATGTGTAACTATTGTCAATTGGAACTAGGCCAATCAATAACCTTGACTGTTCGATTACTATTTAATCTTGAGCGTTAAATATCTGAGCCCTTGAGCGAGTGCGAATTTTTTAAGAGATATCTCCTTCCTGTTTTTAAGGTGACGTTGATTACAATAGCTATCATTCTCTAAATGCTTATATGCTTGTTTTTTCAACAATTTCTTTGCATGCAAATGTTGTTTACGCTGTCTTTATGTTGTTACCAACGGCTAGATAATGTTCTTGAAATTATCCCATAGTCTCGAATGTATGAAGTATTATGAATCTATATTGATATGTTAGTACTATACTAAATTATAGCTAGCTAATTTTTCAAATCATGTATGTAAATGTTTGTCCCTAATAAGGTATTTTTAATAGTGTGTGTGTAGAGCTAGGGAATGTCCTGTAATTACCGCTGATTCGATTCCTTGGCCGTGCTCTTGTGTCTTCAAATGCAGTTTATTTTGTGATGAAGTGACGGAACGAGCAGGTGGATCACCTGATGTTAAACGGTGTCCCCTGTCCAGCAATATAACTCGAGCCTTGCCTTACTAAAGTATGGGAAGAACCAAGTCCCATTAAAGTACGCCCGTCATTCTAAGTCCTGAATATGGAACGAGTTAAAGTGCCTCTAATTTCATCGGCGACCTGCGACCGGAAGACAGCAGTACGAATACACTACAGCTTGGTGGCAGGAATAGGTAAGGTGGTAGTACTTCCCCGGACGAACACCGCATCTACAGTTGGTTCTACTGCTACAAAAGTGGTCCTTGAAATGTGATATCATGCCATCGCTCTTGTTATTAGATTATTCATGTTTTCAAGATATTCTTAACCAACTAAAGTACTCATAATCACGATTTGTCAATTCTCCTTGACACTATAGTACTCTTCTAGACACTATAGTACTCTCCTAGACACTAGTACTCTCCTAGAAACTATAGTACTCTCCTAGACACTATAGTACTCTCCTAGACACTATAGTACTCTCCTAGACACTAGTACTCTCCTAGAAACTATAGTACTCTCCTAGACACTATAGTACTCTCCTAGACACTATAGTACTCTCCTAGACACGTAATTTAATTTTCCCAATGGTTTCTCTAGAAGTCTGAATGTTTCATTGCGGTAATGAAGTTTTATGATATTGTTAACTAGTCATGTTTAACTAAAGTTGTTTATTGTTTAAGCTTTCTGTAGTAAAGTGTCCCTTTCTCACTAAATAAACTATGTGTTGTTTTCAATCTGTTGTTTTATTTAAACTAACTTTTAAGTATAAAGTTTATGAGCAGGTTGATACGAAGGCGAAAACAGTGGATTCGTCTCGCACAGATCGTGCCCGAGATGTTCTAAATATACTACAAACGATACGAAATAGCATTTTGAGGGCGGCTTGGGTCCTCCCTACTAGGTACGACAAGACCCAAGTCGCATCGTATGCGCCCGTAACTATGAAACGTGGAATGTCTCATATGCCTGTAATTTCACCGGCAACTACATCATCCCCGTCTTAGGGTGATGGACGCAACGCAATGCGAATTGATTCATCTCGTACTTCGGTGGAGAGGACTTGAATCGTATTGCTGTTGTATATGGGTGGCGGTTACCATTTAATATCAGGTGGGCCGTCAGCTCGCTTCGCTAACCGATTAGTAAAAAAAACTACAGAAACTTAAATTTTATGTGAACTGAAATAATACTTACAGGTTACTTTTGTCAGCAATGACACGGGCGGACGCAGCAGCGTGCAAAATATATTACAATCAAAAATTATGAATGCAAAGTCCTCTCATCCGAGATGATGTATTAACGATAAAGCCATAAGAAATCGATACACTGTCCAACGTTCCTGTTATTTATCAAGGTTTATTTATGTAACAGAATACCAACGGGTTCTTGCATCCAGAACAGGTCTTCAGCGTATGAGATGTCATCTAATATTATAGAGTTTAAGTTTGTATGTAGGAGGTAATCTCCCAAACTATAGATCCGAGTCTGAAAATAATGTTACTAATAGGTAGCTACATTATCCTATCCGTGAGTTTTAGTTTCTACTTTTAGGCTATTTTTTTATTCTAGAGTTCCATCTGTAAATACTTAAAGATACCCGTGCGAAGCAGGGACGGGCCGCTAGCGAATTATAAATCAATATAAGATAGGTACGCGCCCGTATAAGAGTAAAAAGTGCTTGGCAACGGGCGGAGAGCAATGCCTTTCATTATAAATCATTAAGACATTGGCTAACTGTGTTTACTGGAACGTGACGATTGCGAGTTCGATTCTCGTACGGGATTATTGTTGTTTTAAAATGTTTGGAACATTTCTCGTTGACGAGTGGCATGGTAACTTTTCGGTAACTTTTTTCTGGCAGACATAAGATTGGGTCGAGTAAATAGATTACTTGTTGTTTGCTCTAAACAAGAGTAGGTCCATAAAGGCAGGTACAAGATATTCAAAACGTCCTAGCAATTTTATATATCTCTAAAATACAAATTAATAAAAAAACGGAAAATTAAGTGGTATCGGATGGGGCCTGTTGAATTAAAAAATAAAGTTTTATATGCGGCATGAACGAACTCGGATTTGACGAAATCTTGGCTAGCTTGTTTGTGCGCGACAAACTACTAACCTAGCTAGTTATCGATACAGTGGTAATTAATCTACATCTCCATTCAAGCTTACATGACAAGGAGTGTGTCTCGAATTCCTACAAGCGAATGGTCGTTGGCCATTAACCATGCAAATACTGAGAAATCGTCAGTCAATGGCGTCTAGCAGCATTTAGATGCCGCAGCGACAAATTACCGCTTGCCTGAGCATAGTACGAAATGAAATAGTGTTTCAGATCGACAAATTAGGATTGTCAAACTTTTATAACGGTACTAAGAACGTACCTACATTCTACCACTATGGTTGAATGTAATCAGCGTTCTGACATCTTAGAGATGAGTAATAAAAAAAAACTGGTTTGACGTCGAGCTTAGTTCTTGTATTTTCGATTAGTGCCTATGTAGATTATATTCACTGTAAGTTAAAGAATATTATGTGCATCAAAACGAAATCACTCCTGATTAACTCATATGGGACCTTCTTCCACTTGCGAGTGTGCTACGAAATTCAGTAGAAGCGTCAGATTTCCGTTGCGAAGCCGTGCTCTCCCACAGCTAATTGAAAAAAAAGGTTTTCCAGAAATGATACATTCTTACTTAATTATCATGTAAAAGTAGACGTTTGTACTCGCTTCATTAAGGTAACCTTCCTACACTTTACAGAAAATTAGTTATCCATCACACAAATACTCTTAATGAGAAAGTTTGTTCGTTTGGATGGATGTTCGGATGTTTGAATGTTTCGCGAAAGTTACTGACGGATTTGGTTGAAATTTGGAACATACGTTGTTGGATACGTTGACCTGGAATAAGTCATGGCATACTTGCCAGTAATTTTGTTGGTTGTTAGTTATAAGATTTGTCCTGGTTGTCGTATAAATTACTGGAATTTGAGCAGTAGAACTCTCGCCAAGTTCGTCCGGGGAAGTACTGCCACCATGCCCTTTTCTGCCGCCAAGCAGTAACGCATCCGCGTTACTGTGTTCCGGTTTGAAAGGTGTGGTTGCCGGTGAAATTACAGGCACATGAGACATTCCACCTACACGTCTCACATTTACGGGCGCATACGATGCGACTTGGGTCTTGTCATACCTAGTATGGGAGGACCCAAGTCGCATCGGCTGTTATGGGCAGGGGTTACCACTTAACACCAGGTGGGCCGTCGGCTCGTTCCGTAAATGTATTACATAAAAAAAAAAAAAAAAAAAAAATGGAAGCAATTGTTCGCTAAGTTATACACGGGGATTTAATGGCAGCGATGTGCTCATCAATGTAACTTTTATCTGCAGGTATAAAGTGCACTCACTCAACTCACTTCACCCCTTCGAGCAGATAGGGAATCGTCTGTAAGAAAATTGCGATGCTAGATTCGTTATACTGTGTGTGTTGTTGGTACCACCGGCTAATGTCTACTGCCGCCAATCGGATATGTAGAAGTGGCGCGGCGGTGGCGACGGCGCGGGCGCAGCGCTCGCGAGCAGTCGCGGAATCTCATGCGCGCGCGCACCACGCTACGCGGCTACGATAAAATTCGCGCGACGTGCGACTGTATCGTGTGAGTGTAGTGGAAACATGAAGCTCCATTTTAAGCTATTCGGTAAGTTATTTCAAGCTATACCTTATAATGTAATGTTCATTTTTGATAAGTTTATAAATTCAGTAACTTTGATACAACGAAACTAATTATTATTAATTTTTATTTTGCGAAGGCTTAATAGCCCAACTTTTGTTATTTTGTGTCAAAAATAGGTTTTCCCAATAAACAAAATTAACGGTTTTTTATATCGTGAAATTATTAGAAACGTACTATATTAGATATATGTGGTAAACATAATGGTTCCCGGATAAAACAGTGCATTAGAAATCATGGTGCCTTACACTAAGATTTTCTATGTATATGTAGAAATCCCTTTCGTAAACATTTAAGGCAACATTTACATTTATGTTTTCTTCATATTATGCCTTGAATCTAACATTTATATACTTCTGATACTTATTTAAGAACGACTTTATCCCATTAACAAAATCACTCGACTCGCCTCACAGCTCAGTTAGTAGTAACCCTGCCATCTGCGGTGTAGGTTGTGGGTTCGATTCCCACCCAGGACAAACATTTGTGTGGCGAATATAGATATTTGTTCTGTCTCTAGGTGTTGATATGTATTTCCAAAAAAGTATGTAAGTATTATATAAGTTGTCTGGTTCCCATGATACAAGCTGTTTAGCTTACTTTGGGGCCAGATGGCGCTGTATGACATGCCCATCAATATTTAATTTAATTTCGCTAAATCACAGCCATCTAAAGCTTCTATTTTAGCCCCACCCGATGTGAGACGAAAATTTTAGTACCTACATTTTCGCCAATCGACAACTTCTTGTCAAAAGGATTAAAATCATGAAAAAAATTACAATCTAGTATAGTTAAGTATATATTTTTAATTTCACATTAATGGTTTCGCTAATGTTTCACATTGCTCTAGAAATATAGTCCTTATCTTCACTATCTAATGCGTATTTAATTGAATACATTAAAGTGTTAACGGCTGCTAGTGACATCGGCTTACAGTCCGTAGGTCGTGGGTTCGAATTAGCCCGAGCCTTGAAGGTAGCGTTGTGGCAATTGCTCAGCTAACTACCACCCTCAAGTTGGAGGTCTGCCGCCAACCACCTTACACTGTTCTGGTCTTCTTCTTCTTCGAGTCACCGTTTTTGTCGAACCAGTGTGGTGAAAGGATTTTAAGTGCGCCTCAAAGAGGCTCCTTTCGTGCACTCGACACATGTTTTCGAATTTTTAGTTCTAGGACATGTCGGTTTCCTCACGATGTTTTCCTTCGCCGTTTTGAGAACGTGGTATTGCGCACATAAATCTTTCAATCGAAATACTCATAGGTGCACGTCGGGATTTGAACCGGCGACCTCCGGATTGAAACTCGGGGGTCAGTACCGCTAGACCACCACGCTCTACTGTTCTGGTAGCCTCACTTGACAGTCGGTTCCCAATACAGGCATAGCGTGACGCCACTGTTGACTAAACAACACAAAATCAGTTGAATTTCTGTTAAAAAACATGAAATTGAACTATGTAAATAATTGACATCTGGTTTAAACATACAGAGAGGATAAAAAAATCATAGTTCTTGTTTACATTTACTTAAAGGCAAATACACTAACATTAATATATCGATTTTATTGAGTGAGAGGAAGTGACCGTCAACTTTTCGCATACAAACATTGCCTAATACGAGGCAGTTTTATGAGTTCGGTTACTAAACAGTCTGTGGATACGCAGGTACAAACTGTTTTACCGAATCGAACCCACGACCTTCAGCAGAAGGCAACTACTACCAACTGAGTTGTCACGCCGAATAAAAAGATCTATTATAATAATAATAAAGGTGGACAATTCACACAACGCCATCTAGCCCCAAACTAAGCATAGCTTGTACTATGGGAACCAGACAGCTGCTAGAATACATTACTTTTAGTTGTAAATACATAAATATAATACATATTGACACCCAGACACAGAACAAACATTCGTGTTTGTCCTGGGTGGAATCGAACCCACGACCTACAGCGCAGAAGGCAGAGTTACTACCAACTGAGCTGTGAGGCCTGTCAGTATCTCACAGTATTTCTATAAAATGGAAGCTATAATCATTAGAACTGTTAGGTGCTGTGTAGAATAGTTAGGTAGGTGCTGTGTAAGTAAATAAGCATGACCTCCATAGTTACGGGTGAGTACTCGGCTGCGGATCGAACGGTCGCCGCACCACACCGAATGTAATTAACTCGGTACATTATTTGAAAAACTCAAAACATGAAGACCAATGTTATTTAAAATATCAAAACATTGTGTATTGCAAATAAACATGTAAGTAATGTATGGAGCGACTAACAGAGCAAAGAACAGTGGAATAGATAATTTCGTCTCATAACAAATAAACTTTATATATGTTTACTTTACTTAAGAACTAAGCCAAACTGACCATAACGTTAACTTTGCATTTCTGGCCCTTAAAATAATTGTTTATGATGACGATGATGGTTTATCTTATATAGGTAAGAGATAAGTGAACTGATTGAAAGGAAGCACTCCTTTAGGGGTTTCCTACAGGCTTTTATTTAACTTGCAATGTATGTAACTATGTTTGTTCGGGCGGAATACTGCAACTGAATTTTGTAAGCAGATATCTTCAACCAATTGAGTTGAAATTTTGCATACACGTTTAATCCATGGTTAGCTGTGTGACGTCATTCTAAATCCAACATGGCGGAATACCCAAGATGGCGGACTTGTAATTTTCAATGCGCTCCCACAATATGAGTATGAAATGAAAGGGCTTGCTGAGAATAATACCAACTTCTAAAAAGCTTGTTTTTAAAAAGTTTTCTATATTATTTTTCTGTTCTTCCCCATGGAAGGTCGGATAGGGTTGAAGGCGTCAAACTTAGCGATAAGTACGCGTGACCTTATGTTTTGAATATTATTGACGTTTCCAAGCCATTTCTTTATGAACTCTAAGGAAATAAAGTATTTGACTTTGACTTGAATTGGGTAACAAAGTGATTGATTGTTTGAACAATAGGACACACTACTCCAGCGTCTCAATCGAGAAAATAACATAGACTTTTCTAATCAGACTTGATTATGAATAAATGGCGTTACAAATAGTTCGATGTGGGTTATCAGTTACCTACTCGAAGATTTAAATTGCTGCGTCTACGTAGCGCCTTAGACATTAAACTTAGCCTCTTTTCTGTACATTATGTTCAACGCTTTATAATATTATTGAAACTTAGAAATAAATAAATATATAATTAAAATTCGGGATCAGCGTTGAACTTAAAAACAAGGTATCCTATTTCGAATAAAGGCTAGAGACCTTCAGGCTTCCGTTTAACTCTATTTCCTGAGACAATCTGTATACCTAATACTTAATTAAATTCATGGTAACATACCAACTTGAAAAGTGAAGGGAAGCTGGTCAGGTGAGAATACTTGACTCGAAGTTCAGGGGCTAACTTTGTGTAATATTATATCGTACCTGCGTAAACTTGTTTACAAACATTGCTAATGTTCATTGTAAGTAATAAATGAAACTGTTGCGGAACGAAAGAAGACGAGGTAAGTCATGAGGACTGAATAAGGTATGCTTAGGTTTGCCATGTAGAGATGAAGAAGATGGACGAAATAAGTGCTTAAGCCAAATGTGAATTGGAACGATGGAAGGGGACCTACTAAGACCTCGGCGTAGGTATTTAGACCAAATATGTGACGTTTTGGAAAAAGGCCAGGTCAAGAGTAACCTAAACTGACGAGCATGCATCAAGAAGGCCATGAAAGTGGATGAGGCTAAGGAGGTATTTCAGGAGGGAAATCAGTTTTGTGTAAGCAAAAGGGTATAAGAATGACAACAGATCTATAAAAGAGTGGATAGGCCACGTTGCTCGCGTCCGTAGGTGATTGCCCTTTGAATCCCTACACGTGTCCCCCGGGTGGTGCGAAAGGAGCAACCGAAGTAGCAGTAGAACTTGTGCTAAGTTCGCCCGGAGAAG
Source organism: Chesias legatella (assembly GCA_947359385.1). Classification (NCBI taxonomy): domain Eukaryota; kingdom Metazoa; phylum Arthropoda; class Insecta; order Lepidoptera; family Geometridae; genus Chesias; species Chesias legatella. Next base: position 279,531 of record OX375784.1, on the reverse strand, counting down.
TACTGCCACCACACCTGGTAATCTGCCGCCAAGCAGTGATGCAAACGTGTTGCTGTGTTCCGGTGGAAGGGAGTGGGTGCCGGTGAAATTGCAGGCGCATGAGACGTAACATCCCCGTCTCGGGGTGATGGACTCAATGCAATGCGACTTGAACCATCTCTTACTTTGGTGGGGAGGACTTGAGTGGTATTGCTGTTGTCTATGGGCGGCGGTTACCACTTACCATCAGGTGGGCCGTCAGCTGATTCCGTTACTTCCGTTACTGTTTTGATGCGAATTTATTTATATTAAAGTTATGTTAAAAGTAGTGTTGCTCATATTATGTCATCATAAACAAGTTATTTATCATGTCATTGTCTGTTTGTCTAGATAAATCTTCTCTAGTATTAAAGTTATCAATAACGGAGCAGAAACTTTATTCGATTGCGCTGTACCTATATCTGAAGCGTTTTGTGTCAATCTTGTTGGCTTCAGATAAGTAACAAAATAACAAAAAAGTATTCATATGACAGTTAAAAGATATCAAAATTGATCTAATCCTCATATCTTGATCGTTATTGTGTCAATCTTGATGATTTTGGTTACGGAACTAAACAACGATCCTGTATTCATAAGACGGTAACATTAAAGCACTTTTTTTTCCTTATTCCGGGCTTTTTACGGCCAGTAGGTAGGTACGGGGGGATTGTGAATATTTGGTCAAAGATAAAAAGTGATGAAAGGAACAGCCTTAATTTCAAAGAAATAATAATGCGTGTGTAAAAAAACCAGGTATATATTGCATATTTTAGCATACAATTATAAACAAAATCATATTAAACAATTACAGGTATCAAAGGGTTAGAAGTAATCTAAATTGGCCTTTGTTTGCTCGTCAGTCATTGTCTTCCAGTATACATAAGGTGCCTAAGTTGGTAGCTAGGGGTAGGATTTTTCTGACTACTGTGAAAAACAACCCAAAAAGTTTATAATCATACGCACTGACTGTAAGTAAAGTCAGCTGACTGGATTACAAAAATATATGTTTGGAGCGCGGCGCGCGCGGGCGCAAGCGGAACATTTAGATAATTTCAATATTGTCTATACACTGTAGCAGTATGAAACCTATGTTTGATACTTATATGATCTTATAATATGGTGCATAACATATTAGATTTTTTTATATCAATATATTTGAAATAACACATTACTAACTTTTGTGAATACCTAAGTATTTTTTAGTTCTTTTTCCTTGACAATGTGTGACAAGAGCTAATGAGAAAGCCACAATTATAAGTATTCATTCAAAATTGTATATTATTAATATGTAGTAGTCAAAACACTTGTACCAATAACAGTTTAGTCATGTAACTTGCATAGAGGCATCCAGACGATAAAAACGACCTATACCCACTACGTACCTTTCTCTGACTGAGATCACTTCAAGGAAAGTTAGAAGGGAACCGATCAATCACTCTCATAAGAATTACGGTTGCAACGACCCTCGTCACTTAGTCAATATCTGGTAAACGGTAAACATACTGAAGACCGGTTCGTGATATTTCCGTGCATTCGTTTGCTGCAAAATGAATCATAAAAATCATAAAGGCTTTTTAGCAAGTAGGCTGCACCGTTACTATGCCAACAAGTGCTTTAATAGCAAAGAGGGCAAATCAATTTACTGATAATATTGGTATTATATAAAGGTTGGGTCACACAGCAGTCAGTGTTTAGCTACAATGCAACTTTGCATTTTATGCAACGAAGCTGGGTGTATTTACAAAAAAAGTATATGTATTGTATCAGTTGTCTGTTCCAATATTACAAGCTATGTTTAGCTTGGGGCTAGATGGCGCTGTGTAAATTGTCCTCCAATATAACAGCATTAATCCCCACTGTAGATTCCTATAGAGCCCTATAGAGAGTCTATACAGACAGACAACAAACCTGTGTGGAACTTTGTAATTACATGGTCACTGAGGTATCCACACGATGTTTTATGAGTATCTAATTATCATTGCGGCTGGCGCCACCACTGCGGTCGGCGCGGCGCCAGCCCTCCACTACATTACAAGTTCTTCCACAGAAATGTAACAACCAGCTAGGATAGTTCGCGAGAGAGGTCTGCATCAAGCGTCAGATGCCACGAACGGCGAATCAAGTACTTACATAGCATAAATAAAACCATTTATATTTTTATGTCTGGAGAGTGGCTAAACGATACTTTCAATCCAAAGTTCATTGTTTCAAATTAATATAAATATTTCCAAACAGTGAAGAAAAATATTGTCAAAATACCGACACATATTAATATAAAAAAATCGAAGCCATTTGTCAATTCAGATTCGGCGCTCTTTATACGACTAGGAAACGAAACTAGGGACATGACAAAATCTTGAAGATACAAAACTAGGGTTATTCTCTACAAATCTGCATCCGATGGTAAGTTTAGTAGCATGTGCTTTTTTAAAACTGCATGCTCCTCAAGATAAATGCACATACGACCAGGTAAATTAAAATTGTGACATTAATGAAGTAGTACACCGTATGAGGCTATATTTAAACTGAAATTATCATTAGTGGCTGGCGCCTGGCAGCGCGGCGCCCGGCCCGGCGCCGGCGCATGCATTCTGCCACTTTCACCGAGGCATGCGGACTCTTCTACAACATAATATAGGTACTAAACGGATACTACATTTTATGTGTATATGTTATCTGGAAAATTTTGAGTGTGATTAGCCTGAAACTGGAGTAATTTAATGAACTACCTGCAAAACATTTCGAACAAGTCGATTTTTTCGTAGTATCCCCAACCCAATGAAGGCTGTGATCTGGTGAGAACTATGCTGCGTTATTTTTTGAAAATCGTAAAGCCTTATCGTCTCTGATGAAAAATATAACTGTTTAGATTACGCTTGTAACTATAGGGGAACAAAAACGTCATTTCTCTAAGTATGATAGAGAGGAAAATATAGCTAGTGTCCGTGTCATGTGCTCTCGAATCTAGTGTGGTTAAGTGACATCCATTTGCTGGTGTGTGTTGCTTGCCGGCAGAAATGAGTATGGTGGCAGTAATTCACCGGAAGTGTACACCGAGTAGCTTTTTCTGTGGCATTACTACGATGCTCTAAAAGTAATGATAAACCGCTATTTATAGTGGTCCAAAAACATTTGAAAACATTATGGTGGCGTGCTCAGCTTAACACTAGTCCAGGTAAAAAAAACGAATAATCAAATTAAAAAAAAATGTACTTTTGCCTGAAATACAAGAGATATGCACGCCAACAAATTCAGATCTCGATAGAGTGGAAATTGGTATATATTTGTGGCTGAGCAATCGTCAGACCAGAGTCATTAAATGATATGGCCATATCATGAATTGCTTTCAAATGCAATGGTCACATAATCATGTGGTTTATTTACGATACACAGGTACAAGATTTCAGTGCTGTAAGTAGTTGAAATATACAATAATGAATGAATAATGAAGTAGATACGAGTACACGTACCTTATTAAGTTACATCAAGGCTCTAGGTATTTCGTATTCTAGGTGTTTTGATTCGAATCTGTACTCTCGAAGACTGACTCGAAGAAGAAGAAGACTTCTTCTTCGAGTCACCGGTTCTGTCGAACCAGTGTGATGAAAGGATTGTAAGTGCGCCTCAAAGAGGCTCCTTTCGTGCACTCGACACATGTCTTCGAATTTTAAGTTCTAGGACATGTCGGTTTCCTCACGATGTTTCCCTTCACCGTTTTGAGAACGTGGTATTGCGCACATAAATCTTTCAATCGAAAAACTCATAGGTGCACGTCGGGATTTGAACCGGCGACCTCCGGATTGAAACTCGGGGGTCAGTACCGCTAGACCACCACGCTCTCAGTACTAATAATGTGACTGTGAATATAGTCGTTGGCCATTATTATTAATAAGATCGCCCCTTGTTTCACTCTGGTGTAAATAATTATAATATTGTTGGTTATTTCACACAGCGCCATCCAGTCCCAAAGTAAGCTAAGCGTAGCTTGTATCATGGGTACCAGACAACTGATATATTACTTATATACTTTATTGTACAAATACCACACCCAGACACAGAACAAACATCTATGTTTGTCACACAAATGTTTGTCCTGGGTGGGAATCGAATCCACGAGCAGAAGGCAGGGTGACCAACTGAGCTGTGAGGCCAGTCAAATAGTTACTGATCAGAAATAGCAATATCTTGATATGGTGAGCAAAAAGTGTAATTTATCTATTTGTATATTTATTAAGTACACATACATTAAACATTTACACAAAAAAGCACAAAAAGACAGTTCTTATATATATATGACAATTAGAAGTGTACATAATCGTTAACATAACACTGGTATATGGTTAGGGTATGACCTATTATTCCGTGTCTAATGTATTCCGTGTATTACCACGAGTTGATGTCAATTGCGAAAGGGAAACCGAGTCATTATTGTAATGAGTTAGTTGGAACCACGTCTTGCTGTGACTAAATATATCTATTTACCTGCCTAATTAAGATTTGTAACCCAGGCAGGGATACCAGAAACTATGTAATAATATGGTTTGAAAGGTTTTTGGCTGAAAACCAGCGTTAAAAATTACTCGGCGTATGCTCAGCGAACCTCTTTTTCGGACTCACAGATACAATCAATCAATCATACATTTTATTTGCTTAAAATAAGGGTAACAAAGGTCTTCACTTACTACTAAAATGGTTCCAGTTTACTTTCACCACAGAGGCATGCAAAAATTTCCAAAATAATAAAGAAAAACATTAAAACAAAAACAATATATGTACATATTGTAATATTTTCTTGTTTGTTTTGTATTAGTTCCCTGCTCCTTTATGTATTTGTGTCCTATGTAATGGAATAAATGTGATCTATCTATACTTATATAATTATAAACACGAGATATTCTCTAAAAGACAATTTTCACTTAAACTATCTTAAATCCTTCAATAATCTCTAAGCATACGTTTAGATTTTCGACAATTATACATAGATTATACCACTTATGAACAAAGATATGGAGAACGAATATTTGTTTTGTTTTAGGAATAATAAATTCTCATTTACCATTATACTATATTTTTTTTACCTTATACATTATATATTACTTAAAAAAATGTAAAGATTTCAATATGGGTAGCACAAATTGGCATCTTATAAGGGAATTGTACTGAACACATACATTAAAACGAGTTAAATATGTAGTCGCCACGGGAGGTAATTCAGTGGAAGGCACGTTGCTGGCAACAATGCAATAATGGATGGTACCGAGTACCGAGTACCGAGTCGCCTGCTCATTACTACCTGCCTGCCTGCTGATAATGCCACTACTGTAGTGGTTTGTGCTAATATGTAATCATGTCGTGATACCTATGTCTGATGGAGGTTACGTTAATAAAGTACGGGATTATAAGCACTTGTAAAATCGTTGGTATTTGTCCTGGCTGTTCAAAATTAATAATATTGGTCTATAACTCAGTACTTTTTTGCAGGGTTACTACCGACTGCCTTCTGCGCTGTAGGTTGCGGGTTCGATTCCACCCAGGACATTTGTGTGACGAATGAAATTTGCTTTGTGTCTGGGTGTAAATATGTATTATGTGTATGTATTTACAAAAATAATTGGTATATATGTATTCTATCAGTTGTCGATTCCCATAGTGCAAGGTATATTACTTTGGGGCTACATGCCGTGAAATGTCCAACAATATTTATTCATTTATACTAGATTGTGGTCACACAATTTTTTTTCCTGGGTGGGAATCGTACCGACGACCTAGAGCGCAGAAAGCGGAGTTACTAACTCGAGTTCCGAGGCCAGTTAAATTTTTATTTACAGGAAGTCCTAGGGGAGTTATTTGTGGGAAAACAATGCGGTCACCACGTATCACGTGTATGATGCCACTATAGAGTAACTCACAGGGAGGAAAAAAAAATTATAAATCAATATTAGTCTCTATCTACAAAAGATATTGACAGTGGAACGTACATTTGACTCGGTATAAGGTGGATTTGAAGTGAATTGCGTCATTTTGTACTGAAATAATTGTTAATTGTGTAATTCTATGAAAGATCCAGAAAGGGTTGCGAATGCACCTTTAGGTAACCTTTCTATTACGTGGGTGAGTAATAGCAGCTAGCAACATGACCTACAGCCTACACCTCAGTCCTTAAATCTTTCGCCAGCATCACTAAAATTGAGGAATTTAATTACACTTGAAACAAAATGTTGCCTACCTCCAGCACATTTGAATAAATTATTATTCATAAAACTCGTACACGGTTATAGCGTGATGTTTTATTTCTAAAATAAGTCTTCACTTCAGCGTTGACCTCTGTCATTACAGTGAAGTCATTCGTTTGTAAAAAAACAACCTATTATGGTTATTAATTATCTCGTGTCTAGCGAAGATCTCTGATCGTATTTGAGGTCAGGGCCCTAGAAATATCATTGGGTATCTTTTGAACAAATAATTTCTGTGGAATAGTTAATAGTGGACTGGTGGAATCGCCCACGACTCTTCGTATTATCGTGGTATTTGGTTATCGCAATCCCCATACCAGTTGTGACAATGAGGTTTTCACATTATTATTTTTCAGTACAGTTACGGAACGAGCCGACGGCCCACCTGGTAACGGTAACCTCTGCCCATTACAAGGATGCGACTCGGGTCCTCCCCTACTAGGTACGACATGATTCAAGTCGCATCATATGCGCCCGTAACTCTTGAGACGTGAGGTGGAATATCGCATCTGCCTGTAATTTCATACTAAATGTGTAAACATGAAATGTAGATAAATTAAAAATATATGAAATCATAATATTTGTTATAGCAAACACTAGTTCGTGTCCTACACGAGCGAGAATCAAATAGAGTCCTATCTTCACTTCATTTGGAAATTAACGTCGAAAACGTTAAAAGGACTTCCAAGTTATATAGCTATTTATATTCTTCTTGTTCGGTATTTTCTTTACTTTCTCGTTAATATTTTGAAATAAACAGAGTTTAATTTACAAGTAGTATATGTAGTATATCGTCCATTGCTATATCATTCGTATAAAGTTATAATGTCGCACGGCATTTGATTAATTTCATTTGCGTCACGACCAGATTATTTCATCTGCAAACTAGTTCGCGCACACAATCGTGTCAAACGATTTCGCTTTCGCCTCGCCTCGATCTAGATTTGTTGTCAAATATTATTTTATGGTTTATTATTATACTATTAGTTTCGCACATTGAACCGGTGCGCGGTGCTAGCCCCGGAGGCAGAGATGACTTTTATACATTTACTCTAGCGTTGCAATCAACATATAATTCGCAGTTATCTCAAGTGCAGCGTGATATATGCTGCTATTAACAACTTTAAGTACCTATATATGATACTAGCTGTTGCCCGCGACTTCGTCCGTGTGGAATTCGGTTTTATCACGCACCCCTATTTTACTTTATTATAGGGGTAAAATAGGGGAGCGTGATAAAACCGAACTCCACGCGGAAGAAGTCGCGGGTAAAAGCTAGTCATTTATAAAAAAAACTGTGTACATTGTGTTTGTGAGCACCGTTTCCTGCGTTTAACACACAGTGTTGCAGAAAAACAGTAGCTTCCCTAATTAACTCACGCAACTCCAAAGAAAGGTTTTGAGAATCGTATTTGGTCGATGTAGAATGGTGATCACTGACTCCTGGGCTACGAAGATGACAAGCCATATCGGTGTCTGTTTAATGTTGACATTGTTTTCGAAAGTTCATTTTCCGCGCATCCAAAGTTGGCTAATTATTTGTTGAAGCAGCAACTTCCTAGAGTAAGATCCCGTCTAAGGTCATGCTTCACCTTCACCCATTTGTTTCAATACATATTATAAAACAAAGTCCGCCGCGTGTCTGTCTGAACGTGATAAACTCAATAACTACTGAATGGATTTTCATAGGGTTTTCACCAATGGACGGAGTGATTCATGAGATGTTTTTGGTGTATAATTAATCAAGGTAACTTGTGTAAATTGGCTAAAATATGACGATGATTTTTGAAGATGTCGGATAAAATCGGGCCCACTGGGAGTTTTACTGACGTGGGTAACTGGGTAAGTCAACATTAATCTCGATTTAAATCTATGCGGCCTATAAGTTGCTCTCGGATATAAATAAATACATATTGGTGGATATTTTTCACAGCGACCAATAAAACAGACTTAATAACAATAGCCTGTACTGTGGGAACCAGATAACTGATAGAATATTTAAATACTTTTTGTAAATACATACATATAAATAAAATACATATACCTAGACACAAAACAAACATCTATGTTCTTCAAACAAATCTTTGTCTTTGATGGGAATCGAACCCACGATCTAAGCGCAGAAGGTAGAGCTGTGAGGCCATCAAAATAGATAGTATATTGTGAAATGTCAGTATGAGAATTTTGGTAAGCGTATAAGGCTGTGTTTCTCTATTTTCTAACTGTTATGTATTTGTACTGCGTTCAAATTCTCGACATGTTTGTTCGGATCAAAACTCGTGTCGATTTCCGCATAACTTAATGGCAGAATGAACTCAGCCGTTCCCAATCCTCTCAAGGCTTCGCAAATATAACATAGTTAATCTATTTACAGCCTGTCGCTAAATTAATATGTTTACGATCAAAATTTGTATTTTATTGCAATCTATCACGCCCTTGTAAAAATTGAGGAATATATTAACGTCACGATCGTGAGTCTTGGAAAATATAATTATACATATGGTAAGAGATAAGCGTAAATTTGTTTTTGAATGCTAATTCTTGCAACATTACCTTTTAATTTTCTTCAAGGGCAGCTAATGCTGATATTTTAGGTCTGTCAAAAAACTATCCAAGGCCATTGATTAAAATTTTGTTTTTAAATTGTAAATAATACTCCTATAGAAATAAAGTGAATACCTTTAAGGAAATAAATTGCAATATAGTAGGTTTTCACATAAATCAGGAGATTTATAATGAGAAATATAGAAATACTTATTTTAGTGCCTTATGTTGAATTACTCTATTTTAACTGTCTCATTTCGTTTTCGTCCCTTATCCTGTGGCATCTGAATCAAAACGTCACATCTTCGATATGAGATTTTAGCGTCGGGTAATTATACTGTGTTTTGAAAGATGGGTTGCCGGTGAATTACAGGCACATGATACATTCCTCCTATACGTCTCAGAGTTAGGGGCGCATACGATGCGACTTGGGTCTTGTCGTTCCTAGTAGAGGAGGACCCAAGTCGCATCGGTTGTTATGGGCCGAGGTTACCACTTAACACCAGGTGGGTTTGTATGGATGTTTGTTACTCTTTCACGCTCAAACGGCTGAATGGATTTGGATGAAATTTGGTATCAAGATAACTTATATCCTGGATTAACACATAGGCTACTTTGATACCGGAATAGTGCAGTGCTTCCGTTAGATTCGCCGCGGGTAACACCGCGGGGCGCAGCTAGTGTATCACAAAAAAAACGGTAGTGATGTATTATCCCCATGGTCTGATGTCGCTCTGCTCAACGACACACAAAACATTCTGTAATATCTTATTTTAGTATATTATGTAGTCATAAATGTAACATAGACCTAAGTACTCAATTATTACAAGGATCGTGCTCGCGAAAAAAAAGGAATCCCTCCATTAGGGGTTTCTTGTCTGTTCGTTCCCATGGAGGGTCGGATAGGGTTTGAACAGGCATCAAACTTATCAATAAGTACACGTGACCTAATGTTTTGAATAATATTGACGTTTCCAAGACATTTGTTTATGAATTCTATGGAATAAAAGTTTTGACTTTGACTTTGACTTTGACTATGAGTGTTTCTGATAGATTTTATAAATTTTTATCATTTTGGTGTCTACAGATGTGATTCCGGCGCGGTTTAACGTGGCGCTGATGATGTTCTTCGCGTGCTGGGTGAATTACATGCTGCGGGTTAACATGAGCGTCAACATCATCGCCATGGTGCCCGATGAGGGGACATCAGCGTCGTGAGTACTCCTATTGTACCAGCCAAGTCAAGTGTGCTTTCATCTGTCTTTGACCGGCCTCGTAGCTCAGTTGGTAGTACGCTGTAGGTCGTGGGGTTCGATTCCCACCCAGGACAAACATTTGTGTGACCAGCATAGATGTTTGTTCTGTTTGGGTGTTAATATGTATAATATGAATGTATTTAGAAAAAAAGTATGTAAGTATTATATCAGTCGTCTGGTTCGCATGATACAAGCTACGCTTAGCTTACTTTGCGGCTAGGTGGCGCTGTGTGAAATGTCCACCAATATAATTATTGTTATTATTATTCATATTAATATTAATCTACCACGGCAGCCCTGTGGCAAGACATACCGGTTTCGGCATGATGTTGTACATCACTTTTTGATAACTGGTAATTACTGCGCAAATATATGTATTATTTTATTGTAGTTTATCTGGATTTGAACAAGAGACATTCGTAATGAAAGGGGTAAAACACGCTCCACGCCCCAACATAATATCACCTTAGATAAATGCGAAAGTTTTTTATGTAGTAGTTTTATGTAGTGATGGGGCTTAAATCAACTGTCATAAATCTGATGCGTAGCGAATCATCAGCTCATTGAGCAGTGAGCGTGGTGGTCTAGTGGTACTGACCCCCGAGTTTCAATCCGGAGGTCGCCGGTTCAAATTCCGACGTGCACCTATGAGTTTTTGGATTGAAAGATTTATGTGCGCAATACCACGTTCTCATAAACGGTGAAGGAAAACATCGTGAGGAAACCGACATGTCCTAGAACTAAAAACTCGAAGACATGTGTCGAGTGCACGAAAGGAGCCTCTTTGAGGCGCACTTACAGACCTTTCACCACACTGGTTCGACAGAACCGGTGACTCGAAGAAGCTCATTGAGCTGAGTGGGTTATAAACAGAATGCTTCGATGAAACACGGTTACTTTTTAATGTTTTATCATCTCTGCTACTGTTTCGACAGACCTTGATTCGAACCATTCTCTCGTAATACAGTTTCAGTCGTTTCAAATCAATTTGTTACAATGGATGTAATGGAAACGTGTGTTTGTTCACAGGGTGAAAAGCGAATGCATGGCCATCGTCGCCAATGACACATTGTATAACACGACGGTCACTAGACGGGAACTGCGGCAGGTAATAAACATATTAACTTTTACTTTTACTAACTACACAGTGGGTACATCAGTGTTGATCGCAACTATATTGCAAAGCCGTTTTCGAAGACTATGTCAAGATAGAGCAAAGGAAAGAAATATAAAAATTTCTTCCATGCCAGTTTCTATATATATGTGTCAATTGAATCATTGTTTCAAATAATAAAATCCAGGAAATAAGAGAGAGTTATACCTTCGCTTTTTGGAAATATTAATCGCTGTCTGGATTTCCGTGCGCTAACTGTCGCTTCAGTGAAACCAGTCCGTACAAGTCCAATACGTAGTTTTATAAACTAACCAACAAACCCTGAAAATTATGCTTGAAAGCCGAGGCTGACTGACTGACCGATCTTTGAACGAGCAATCAAATTAGGTCAACAAAATAATCAATCAAGGCAAGAAAGAGTCTTTGAGTCAATCAAAGAACATAAGCAAAAAGCGCGAAAATTGATGCCTTCTGAAGTATTTACTGCTCGCGAGCGAACTGAGCTGTTGTGTTGATTTAAGTTGAAAACACACGTCTGGCCTCGGTCCAGCCTCACATGGCCCAAAAAATTCTTTTTTTTTTTTTTCAAATACTTTTTTTTTTTTTTATTGTTATTGGCTCACATTTGACCGCAATCTCACCTGATGTTAAGTGACGATGCGGTCTACGAAAACCACATTCCATTACCAAACACATTCAGTCCAAAAGCAAACACATTCACATCAACGAAATATAATTCATCGTCACAAGTGTTAATCGCGATTTTCATTCAACAGAATAATATCGCGAAGACGGTTGACGTAATACAAAATATTTTGCGTTGTAATATTCTATTCCCGTAAAATATCCTATCCTTATCTTTTTTAAGCTATTTCGCAAATTTAAGCAGCATTTTTCTTAGAAAAAAACAAACTTTATAAATAATATAATCGACAGCATATGCATAGTTCAGATTGGTCATACGTGCATTTTTCAATAGGAGCCTGAATATGGTTGCTTGCCAAGGGGCTGCATCTTAATATTTATACAGGTGTTCTGTGTTGCTGTTTACATATTGTTTGCAAGACTATCTGTTCACGGATACGTAGGACAATTGTTCGATATAGTTACACGCTTACTGTTGGTACACTACTGGCTTCATTCATTTGCATTTAAATAACAAGTTCATTAAAGGTTTTCAATTGGAAAAAGTTGACTCTGCTTGTATTACAAAAGGACGGAGAGATCTATGTACATATAAGTATTTCATCATCAATAAAAAAAACTTCTGCATAATTGCTTTGTTTAGGTTTAACTATGTTTTGCAAATATAAGTATTAGGTTATTTTTCTGCAAGTACGTAAATAAAATAGTTAATAATAATAAAAAAACTATTAACAGATTACACTATCTACTATATTACTTTGTTCTAGTTTTAAAGATGCCAGTAAATTTAGAAGAGCATCCAACTTTCTTTCCTATGTCTCGAGTATTAGGTACGTTCTTAGGATTTGATCCGCCCTTAAGATTTCCTGCTCTTTTTTATTTTTAAACACAACATAAATAATGGATTGACTGTTTTAAACAAATCAAATAGTGATGTTTTGCAGTTTTCCGCTAACAGAGAACAACTTTTGTACTTATAGTTATTATTAGATACTTAAAGCGCTTTACATATTTTTTATTTCACACGAATTAATATTATTTTGCAAAAATGTATGAAACGTGCGATTTCACATTTGGCTGATGATAACTCGGAAATCGGTGGATGCAGGTGGCTCAAGACCGTTCAAAATGGAAATCTTTGGGGGAGGCCTATGTTCAGCAGTGGACTTTTACCCGCTGATATGATGATGATGATAATAACACTCCTGTACTTTAAAAAAAAAATGTGAGCCGTCACGGGACGCCTGGCAGATGTGAAACATCGACATTATTTTGTAAGAAACTAAGTACCCCATCACTAATAATGTTTATGATTTGTCGTAACCTTGAACGGACCAATCAGCGCTCATGCCGTGGCGACGCGTCGCCAAGCCAGAAATCGGTTTTACGTGCGGCTATAGATGTTTCACATCAAAAGTCAAGTGCTTAGACCAAGTAACATCAAGAGTGATTAATTGATTTACAATGTTTTATTAGCCAGAAGGTGTGGCGACGTTCAGATGGACGGCACAGCAGCAGGCGTACGTGGTGTCCGGCTACTTCTGGGGGTACGCGATCACCTGCCTGGTGGGGGGCACCGCGGCCGAGCTCTGGGGGCCGAGGCGGCTCGTCTTCGCCACCATGATCATCAGCGCGCTCCTCACCATCCTCAGCCCGCACGCAGCGCGACAACACTACATGCTGCTCGTGGCGCTACGATTTGTCATTGGACTCGCTTCCGTTTGTTCATTTATTTTATATTTATAGTTAGATATATAAGACGTTTATTTGTTTCCACAATCATACACGTACATTTAGTTGATATAAAGACTACAATTTATTTTGTAGATTTTTAATGTGAACGCATTTTTCTTTTTTGATAAAAACGTTTACTATCATGTTAAAAATAAATGGTTAAAGCTAAATAATATTGAAAGAAAGAAATATAATAGACCAGTTTAATTTTTTTAAGCTATTGCATAGCTTCTATCGCGGGCCTTGAGCGTGGAGACCGAATCCAGAAATTCCGTAACGAAAAAACCTAACACCCCCCACTCCGACCGGCACAGCGGTGATACTTTTTAGTTCCATCTATCGATAAATACCAGAACTTTTAATGACTTTTTGAAATATCACGCGCAATAGCTTTACCGTGGCAGTCTCCGAGTGCCACACGTCTTTTTTTAATCATATTTTGATCTTTTTTTATGTAGGATAAATCAATGTATGTGTATATAAATGTAGCTAAAGATAATTCAAAGTAAAGCTTCCAGATTTTGACTGGACTGTTATTACAAGTTAAATTGTGTTCTATCTACTTTAACTAATAGCAGGTATTCAATCGTGTGCGATAAAGAAGCGAACGTGTAACCTTAGACTAGGTTTGAATTTATAACTCTACAAGTCTTTTGTGGTCAAGAAATTAGTACTATAAGTAGAATGTATCGTAAATATAAGTAACAAGTATACAATCAAAGTTATTTTACATTGAAACGATGCTATTCAATTCTGAATGGTGTCAGTGAAGTACAAGGACAAAAAGACAACAATGAAAAAGTAGCTAGGTGTTAATTTTGTTGTAGAATATTTCTCCGTAATATATAGATATTTGTATCTGTAACAAATAATGATATTAGCTTAAAAAACGGCAATTTCCGGTAAAAAAAGTTTAAGGTGGTGTAAAATATGTCGTATTTATATAGTATTTTTTACGTCGACTTAGGTCAAAAGGTGCCTGGTAACTTATATATGTTATACTTAAAAGTTCAGTCTGTAATCTAAAGTATGATTAAAACTAAACTTAATTCGCTTCTTTAAACCCATAAAAAATTGTGGAACTCTTCTGATCTGAAACCGTACTTGCGCACTGGTACTCTAAACTTTGTCTCATAAAGATTTTGTCCTGCATATATTTTATCGTGTGCGCCCATTAGTTTTATGAATAGACTTTAAATGCTATCAACATTCAGACATCGATTCTCGGAAACGTGAATTGTATTTTGTTGTGGTTGGGTGATGGCTAGTGGCCGGCGCCGCGCCGACGCGACGGAACGACTCATTTTATAAGACCACTTCTTTTTTGTGAGTACTACGGATTTTTTTATAACTAGTCATTGTTTGAAAACCTGATTGCTCTTTGATCGACTTTCTATCCCAAGAGTGCTAGTTCAAACTGTTTATTTATAAACATTTAGAATAACTTTTTAATAACTTATACCTAATTGAATCATCAGTTATACGTGTGTAATGGTAGTTAACAATAACATGTTATCAGATTGCAATTCCTTCCGTTTCAATCTGAGTAATCATTCACATAATTGAAAGGATATCTTTAGGTTAATTAGTGCTAGCTATTGCTACAGCGCAATGAGAGGTTTATTTTCATTTCAGTGTATAGAGTAATAAAATATAGTGTATTTTGAGTTTATAGGAATATTTTATCGATGGTTCATTCTAACAAAATGCTAAAAATAACGAATACGACTTAAGAATACCTTTGCCGTGATCGATTTAGAAACAATGACTATGTAATTCAGTATATAAAACCATATTTTTATTTATATGGTTCCCATAAAAAATATTCGTCTGATGAGTAATCAAACCAGTTTTATTAAGCCCATTGGGTTATACATTTTAGTATAGTTTTTTTGCAATACTATTTTTATTTCATTATTGCATCATTGTTGTCCTGTTCTATGATGAGATATTCCACCTTCATGTATTACAGTTACGGGCGCATACGACACGAGTTGGGTCTTGTCTTGTCTAAGTAGGGGAGGACTCAATTACTATTGCTTGTTATGGGCAGAGGTAACAAACCCAATTAAATATTGGTGTACAAATATTAGTGTACAATTACACAAGTACACAGCGCCATCTAGCCCTAAACTAAGCATAGCTTGTACTATGGGAACCAGACGACTGATACAGTACATCTTTTTTTGTTAATACATACATATAATACATATTAACACTCAGACACAGAACAAACAAAATTCGTCGACAGTTTGTCCTGGTTGGGAATCGAACCCGCGACATAAAGCGCAGAAGGCAGAGTTACTACCAACTGAGATGTGAGGCCTGTCAACTACCTGAACATTGGAATAAAAAAAACTTTTTTGTCCCAGGGTTTCCTATTCCCAGCCTTACACGCACTAGTGGCACACTGGGCACCTCCAGACGAGAAGGGGAAATTCGTGAGCGCGCTGCTCGGAGGAGCCATCGGCACAGTGGTCACATGGTCGCTTACTGGGCCGCTCATTGAAAACTTCGGATGGGATTATGCCTTCTATGTCCCCGGTTCGTATTTATTTATGAGAGCAAAGTTTGAAATTAGTTTGAAAATTTTGCACAGCCTGCCACTAACAGCATATACAGGGTGTCCGGTAATGAATGTATAACCTTGAAATGGGTCTTAGTAGAACTATTGGGCATTCGAAAAAAATATCAAATAAAAAAAAACCCAGTAGTATAAAAAAAAAACAAAACAAAACATTGATATTATTTAAAAAATACATATCTTTGATACTACTTGGTATTTTTTTATTTGATATTTTTTTTCCGAATGCCCAATAGTTCTACTAAGACCTATTTCAAGGTTATCCATTCATTACCGGACATTCTGTATAAGTTCTTCTACTGAGGGAAGACTCAATTCTAATCGTATATGCCCGTAACTCGGAGACGAATGTCTGAAATGGCGTCAGAAATGGGTATGACGGCAATGTTAGTAACCTACCCTAAAGCATCCTTGCATCCTTGATCTCGGATGTTTGTGTCGATATCTGGGCGTGTTTATGCCACTTGTGACACAGCGAATCATAGTGCAGAAGAATGAATGTGTTTGGACGCTTTAGTATTAAGGGTTAACATTTATTATTAATATTAAAGGTTGTCGTAATCGACAACCCCTAACAGTAAAGTGATATTGCTTGTAGGTTATAGGCAGCGGTTACCGCTTAGCACTTAGGTGAGAGCGTGGTGGTCTAGCAGTACTGACCCCGAGTTTCAATCCGGAGGTCGCCGGTTCAAATCCCGACGTGCACCTATGAGTTTTTCGATTAAAAGATTTATGTGCGCAATACCACGTTCTCAAAACGGTGAAGGGAAACATCGTGAGGAAACCGACATGTCCTAGAACTAAAAATTCGAAGACATGTGTCGAGTGCACGAAAGGAGCCTCTTTAGGCGCACTCAAAAATCCTTTCACCACACCGGTTCGAGAGAACCAGTGACTCGAATAGATAGATAGCACCAGGTGGCGCCCCGCTCGTTCCGTAACATTGAAAAACTCATGAGGTGGTTACGTTTATGTTACAGGTGTGATAGCAGTAGTGTGGTGCGCGTTCTGGTGGTTCCTAGTATATGACTCGCCCACCCAACATCCTCGCATATCCGACGATGAGAAACATTACATTCTCGAAGCTATCGGTGATAAGGTTCAACAGAGTTCTAAGGAAAATAAGGTGAGATAACATGTTAAATATCACAAAACTTACAAAAATATCAATTAATTACTTTTTTTTTATTTAATTCTTTACGAATTAAACAGTTAATAAGCAAGAAAATATAGTAGATTCAAGCAATTGAAAAGCACACAGTAAGAAGCGACAAATTAGCCATAATAGCCATAATATTCATGTTTGTTTTTTATTAACTTTTTGTCGTATATCTTACCAACTAAGGCTATCGAACGCCTTAAGATTAAGATATTTCATAAATAAAGATTGACAACCAGGTCATACACGTTACCTGCGCTAGATAGAAATCTAGACTCATTATTTTAGTAACTACCTACCTAGCTTTAAGTGAAAAGTCGTGACTGATAAAAGACGATATCGTTGATTTTCTCATAAACCTTGCATGCGAATGAAACGGCTTGGAACTACTGACTAGGTTTAATGATGATAATTCTGAGGCAAACATAATGATAGCAGAGTCACTATTAGATATACCTACGTGTTTGCAGTTGTGAGAATTTAGGAAAATATTTTACAGTCGTATAAGACAAGGAAATTATCTGCACTGACTTTCAGATCGGTTGTTATTAGCTTAGGTTATTGGAATTCCCATTATATGGACGTTTTCTCTATGATCTGGGGAAATCTATTTAAATTTCCTTTTAAACAAAAAAATACTCTTTGCCTGCGGACAGAACTAACGCCCGGGTGATACACGGTATGTTTCGGTAGCCTCATTTGAGAGCCATTTCCAAATCCAGCCGTTGCATAGCAATACATACCAAAGTCAAAGTCAAAAACTTTATTCCCATAGAATTCATAGAGAAATGACAAACAATCTGAGTACTTAGATCTATATTACATGTATGACTACACAAAATACTGAAATAAGATATATAGAAGTTTCCACTGTGCAGTGCACGAAAGGAGCTTCTTTGAGGCGCAAATCTTTGCACCACACTGGTTAGATAGAGTCAGTGACTCGAATAGAATAGAACTGTCAGTGACCTTTGACTGGCCTTATAGCTCAGTTGGTTAGTAACCCTACCTTCTGCGCTGTAGGCCGTGGGTGCGATCCCCACTCAGGACAAACATTTATGTGACATTTGTAACATTGATATTTGTTCTGTGTCTGGGTGTTAATATGTATTATATGTATGTATTTACAAAAGAAAAATATATAAGTATTATATCAGTTGTCTGGTTCCCATGATACAAGCTATGCTTAGCTTACTTTGGGGCTAGATGGCGCTGTGTGAAATGTCCACCAATATTTATTTATTATTATTATTTATTTGTACACGAATTGTTTATAATCACCAGGATAGTTGCATGAGTAACCTGAAATGAGTTCCAGACATTGTTCGTTCCAGAATGTGCCACCGTTTAAGAAAATATTCACCTCGTTCCCATTCCTGGCGATGGTAGTGTTGCATTACGGCAGCAATTGGGGTCTCTACTTCATGATGACTGCCGCTCCCAAGTTCGTCTCCAGCGCTCTAGGGTTCAACCTCACCTCTACTGGAACACTGTCATCGTTGCCTTATCTGGCTAGAATGATCTTCTCTGTCATATTCGGAGCTGTTGGCGACAGGTAACTAATTAGCTTTATACACTGCAGAATTTGCTGTGTTCAAGTGTCTGTAATAATAGTAATTCATTTATTAAATTAGACTACTTTAGGTCCAAAATTCTCATTCTATACCTCTTAATATAGTCAATACTCTTTATGGTATTCTCTCTTTGCTGTAATCTAACACTGAATACCAATTTACTAGATGAGGCGTGTCTTCGTCGCATTGGTTCCAGTTCATTCTAGTTTCCTTACTATGATTTTAGAGACATCAAAATATCCATCAAAAAAGAAATTATATATAGAAAAATATACTTGTGCGCGCCTGTTTGGATTTGAACCGAAACTTTTCTGATTAAAATTTGGAGATACTGGACCACTGTACTGTGGATGAATAGTTTAATTATGAGAATTATGGTACCTGCTGTTTGCAGGCTTCTGAGGATTCAGTGACAAAGCCACATTACAAACAAACATAAAGTTTATCTATAATAATCTTGAAGTGACAGAGATTTGTTAAATGATACTCACATTGTTATATAGTGTGATGCACCTAGACCCAGTTAGATTAAAACAACGTATTCATATTTATTTTCATTGACACTAAAAATGATTAACCATTTTCTTTTCAGGATAATCAAACAAAACTCAGTATCATTGACCTTCATGAGGAAATTCTTCTGCCTGTTCTCTCACGTGCTGCCGGGACTTCTGCTGATCGGTTTGGGCTACACGGGATGCGCACCCATCCTTTCCATAGCCCTGATTTCCTTCTCTATGGGGTCCAACGGGGCTGCGACCCTCACCAACCTGGTGAACCATCAGGACCTCGCGCCCAACTATGCGGGAACCTTGTACGGCATCGCCAACGGAATCGGAAACACTGCCGGTTTCGTCACCCCGCTGGTTACTGCTCACTTTACTAAGAATGGGGTGAGTTACATAAATAAATTTAACACGAGAATACAATTTTATTTAAATTCAAATTCAAATTATTTATTGCATTATGTTGTTATAAAAATCTTATAATTATAGGATACAAACATAAACTAGATAGTTAGTTCTAACTAGTTCTATCTATCTATCTATCGTGTGTACGCTGATCGTCGCCATTATTTTCCCTTAAATAACTCTGCTAACACACACACTCCTCGAAAAAACTGTTCCTTCATATCAGACAGCTGACACAAATCTAATACTAATGACAGACATAAACCAGCAGTCTTCAAGTATGTTCAGCATGTAGTGTAGGCTTGTCAAATTTTGACAGTATTTAATGAAAGTCCAGGAACATGGTAAATGCTAGCAGCAAATTATTGGCATATAGGTACTATAAGTAGTAAAATTCTTAGCTTCTCTTACTGTTTTGTAATAAGAAGTAAACATTACTTAAGTCAGCACGCTCTCACAGTATAAATAAGAATAAATAAACAAATAACTTAAATTAATTCGGTGAAACTATAGATAATTACGTACTTTGGCACGCAACCGCAAGGTCTGTGTGCTAAAAATGAATTTAATTTTGAATAGGCGGCGTTAATTCAATGGATTATCATGCTGATTTGTGGGAATTCATTTTGTAGTTCGAATTAGCCGGCAAATCAATTTTTGGATAACAGTACCAATATGCAGTTTGCATATTGTAACTATTGATTGTTTCGATGTATGAACAGGTCGGCATTAGAGTAGGTACCTAATAGACGGGTTACTTACGAGCCTAAATATACTATTCTTTCGTATTCAAAGAATTGACGTAAATTTCTTTCATTTCAGAACGGTTTTGCTGAATGGCGTCCCGTTTTCTTGACGGGAGCATCGCTCTACATTGCTTCAGCCGGTTATTTCATTCTGTTCGGAACAGCGGAGACGCAAGACTGGAACTATGCCCCCCCGGTGGAAGACGGAGAGGACAAGGGGCCGTCGATCTCCAGCAATACCAGTGCCACGGACACCGCTGTAACTATTCCAGCCAAGACATAGATTTTATTGTACAAGTTTGGATTACGATGCAGTTTCGTTATATTCGAGCCCAGGAGCAAATCAGTTTGCGGTTCTTGTCATGTTTATTGGAAAACGAATTTGAGATCGACAAAGTGCTCGTCATATCGAAATTCAATTAATTCTTGGGTATTACAAATGAATTGTTAGAGATTTAGTAACTGACTCATTTTTGGTCTTTCTCGGGGATTCATATCTAATCTCTGTGGGGAACTGGATAGTTAACTTACACTCAATACTTATTATTGCTAAACTAAAATTCACCAATCCGGCACAGGATAACTTATATAATACTAAAAACATATATTTCGCTGAGAAATCTATATAGGTATACTACTTTGTTTATAGAATTGCTTATTATGTGATCTAATAACATATTAAAGATTCAATAATTTGCAATAAAATATCCAGTCTTCGCCTCATGGTATACAATGTATGTATGTATGTATGAACAATGTACGTTCTGTGAGGGATAAATAATATCTTCTCATGGGCTCGACTACCGACTACAATTAACTAGATAGATTATGCCTGTAGCTGTAACATTAAGTGATGTTTTGTTGTGTCGTGAACAAGTTGCTTCCGGTGATACAAACGCAGTTTCCTCGAAGCCTCTCAAGACATATTTATATAAATAACCTATTGTTATTTTAGGATTAACTTGAAGTAAGTGATTTAGTTAAAGTAATTAAGTTGTTTATTGTTAATAATGAAGATGCAAAAACGCGGTATACTAATCTTGCGTCAAGAGACCAACTGAAAGACAATTATATAGTTTGGTCCATGATTGTTCTATTTCAAAAAAGACGCATATTTTGTATCTCATTAAATTTTAATTACGAATTCGATATCGACGCTACATATAAAATTGCTACTAGACATAATATTGAAAATGTCTATTACATTTTTATGTTTGACTGGAAAAAAACACAAATATATTTTAAAAAGTTACTAGACAAAGCGGTTATTTTAAACATTCCATTTCGTTTAATCTAGGAATTAGGCTAAACTATGTTTCCTTAAAAATGACGTATGCTTCAAAAACGGATATTACTAACTATTGTGTTATTCACAAGATATGTGACGTGTTTTTAAATAATTAATGTAAAATAAGCTGCCGTTAAGAATACAATTACGTTTTGAACATTATGTAAATTGGGGGAAATAATGTTCTCTGATTGCTAAAAGATCATTGTTCGTATTGCTCTTTATAAAATTGTAAAACAGGTAAAATGATATCCGAAGACACTGTTATGAAAGTGTAGTGTACTTATAAGATTTTGATGTACTTATTTATAATATTTATGACTGTGATGATGAATAATAAAATTCTAATAACTTACAGTTTTATTTTATAGTAACAGCTAAATAATATGCCTCAGTATATTATATTTAATTGAGCCTATTCTATTGATAAGGATTGTACTTACTGCACTCTCACTCTTACATAAATTTTAGTGAAAAACAAAATAAGGGGTCCTACAAGACCTCAAACATCATAGTTAAGTCAAATTTATCGGAGATGTGACAAAAAATGATGTGATGTGATGAAAAAGTGATGTTTGCGGTCGTATAAGACCCCTATGCAATACGCACGGAGAATCACTAATCCTGTCCCCGGGATAATCGCGTCGAAAGGCACAAATCTAAGCATGATAGTTATCGAATTTTATATTAAATTAGTAATCGAAGTCATTTACAAAGGGACACATGTTTATTTCCACCAAACCTTAAGAGCTAATCCAGCTGAACTACAGAACCGAAGTGGCTGAATTTTTAAACAGATGATCTGGGATCTTGGCCTGTTTTTATTACGGTTCCTAGCGAGAGAAGTTATTGGAAAAACTGGACTGTCATATTTTTCTTTAAAGTTTAACGGGTGAATAAAAAATAAAATAATTTAGTATAAACTCAAGTCATCATTTAATTCATTTTAGGTAGTTAATATACAATATTTTATGTACAGACAGGCAAAGATAGAATCTATTTATACCTATCAACTAATATATGGGACATATTTATGACACAAAAAGTCATAGATTAAATAATATTATAGTATTGACAAAACTGTTATGCTTAAACAATCCAAAATATTCCCATGAAAATATCTACTCCCCTCTTTTCAAGAAAATAGTTGAGACATCTTTACATTAAAGTAATCGCAATAAACTACCACAAAATATATATACGTACACATAAAAAGATCTAATCTGTAGATTCTTACGTCTACATAAATAACTAATTTTCAATTCAATAAATTCTCAGAAAAATCTTTATATCGATAATTAATCATTAAAATTGAATAACTGTATTGTGTTCTCTATAAAATTTATTACAAATACGAATAAGTTTGAAATTATCTTTACGTCTTTGGAATCACATCACCAAAACAACTGAAGTTATGGTCACAAAAATACAATTTTCAGGCGGGATATAAAAAAGACGTCATAGCTACGATGGCATATTTTATAATAGTACCCGGAGTACCCACGTAATATCAACGTATCGTCTAAAATGAAACATAAATTATTATAGGCTTCAGTAGCTGGAGTCAAGATCCTTCCAATGCGGTCCAAATGTTTAAACGTATGATTCGGATTCGGTGTCCGACTCGGAGCAGTCCAAGGCCACACCGTTCTGTTTGTTGTCAGCACCGTTCACGTCTCTGTAGCGAGGAACGGATTTGGATCGCGATGCCTTCTCATCCTTGTTCACGTGCACGGGCTGGAACTTCTTCAGCACCCTCTGGTAGACCATTTTCCTGGGCGGCACCGGGGGCGGCACCGGGGGCGGCTTCTTGCCGTTGGGTTCGCCCTCCGAGCCGTGGTACTCCGGCTGGACGGTGGTCGGCGTCGCCTTGTATATATCCGAGTACATGTCCGACGTCTTGGACAGTTTCCACGAGTTGTCCATTAGGTTTCTGTAAAGTGACGTATACAATGGGTCCATGTATTGCGTCGCGTTGTATGTTCTGTAGTTCTCGTATGAGTTGTCGCTCGCCGGCGACTCGGTAGCCCTCTTGCCGGCATTCTGCGGCTGGTAGAGCGTGTCGCTGCTGCTCGAGTCGGTGTGCATCATGATGTTAGCTAGGGACTTCGATTGATTCAACTTATTGTTGTTGTAGTTCCGCAGTCGAGACTTTTTCGTCTCCTCCGTGTCGAGAACTTGGTCGACGTACGAATATGAGTTTTGTAGCGGAGCCATGTTGCGTTTCGCTTGTTCTCTGCTATTCATCATCGGGCTACCGTCGCAGCTTTTGGTGCACATGTGCGCAGGATCGTACTGTCTCTTGCGACAGGTCGCGCCATTTATCATCTCGTAGTTGCCGTTGCGCATTTTGTCGATACCGTTGGAGTGTCCTTCGTTCACTTCTAAGCTCTTCGTTCTTGCTGCTTGACGAGACCAGTCATTTCTTGTAAAAATGGTGGCTGCCGGTGACCCGCTTCCCTCTTTATTTTTGGACGGTGGTTCTCCTTGAAGTTTTCGCATCTGCCCGTATATGTTTTCTGATGTGGTGTTTGTGTTGTAGTTGGAGCTTTTCTTTTCCCACCCGGTGTAAACGCGGGAATAGTTTTGGTTGGTGTTGGATAAAGCTTCTGAGCGGGTCTGGTACTGAGTTTGTCGTTGGATATTTTCCGTGAACATAGCTAGGTCATGAATGTTACTGTATACGATATTTTCTTGACTAGATACCAGATCGCGCTTCTTTTCTAAAGCTTCTGCCTTTTGTTTCGCTTCTAGAAGGTTGTCGGAACTTTTCGCTCTGTTGAAATTTTTATTAGTGGCTGAGTTATCCGACTCTTGCGTCTCTGCGAACATGCTGTATACTTTTGAGGTTCTAGCTGCCTTTGAAACGAGGCTGCGCGGTGGTTTCTGTGGTTCAAACCCTGTGATGTATATTGCCGGACCTTTCCCGTAAACGTCTGCCGTGGAACGCTGCAGCGCTTGTTTGGAGACGTAGTTCCGTTCATCGATTCCACTTGAGATTCCTATGTTAATAGAGTTGTGAACGTATCTTTCTCCGCTGTAAGGTGTATTGTATAGTTCTTCCTTCGCATTGCTGTATATTTCGTTTTTGTTAGAATATATATTGTGTATCTGTGGTGGTCGAGGGAGGCCGTTGACATTGATGTTGTCGGCGTATCGCGGGACTTGTTGTATGTTACAGGTGGGTGTAGAAAGGCTATGGAGTATGTTCCTTGGGGCGGGGCTGTTCCCTCCGTTGCTATTCGAGTCATCTTCCGAAAGAGTCAAACCGGAGTCTCGGCTGAGGGATAGCTTTTCTTTTCTAGGCGTCGCTAATTCCATGGAGTCTAAAGATATTCCAACTGAATGTAGACTATCACTTTCCTCCGCACCTGAATCCAGTAAGGCGTTGGAGGATTCAGGACTACCGTTGCCTAGAAGACCAGTAATTTGCGGTCCAAATAAGGCTTCGGCTTTTACTATTAGAAGTTCCACTACCATTGGCACAGCTTTGGGAGATTTGTCACAGGGCGTGTGCGGCCACAGGAGACTCGGTCCGACGCAGACGCCGAGGTTCGTGGGGCACATCAGGTTGATGTTTGACTTCTTGGCGATGGCTTGGAGGAGGCACACGAAGTACGTCAGTAACACGTAGTGGGCCTTCGGTAGCTGGAGAAGGAGTGACCGAACCGCTGCCACCTTTTCCGTTTGAGGTAATCCTGTAAGACAAACACCAAATATTAGTTTAACTATCATTAGACAGAACATGCATATTGGTTTGATTTTAACAAAATTATGAGTAAACATGAGATATACATAGGTATATATTTGACAGGCCTCACAGCTCAGTTGGTAGTAACTCTGCCTTCTGCGCTGTTGGTCGTGGCTTCGATTCCCACAAAGGACAAAACATTTGTGTGACGAATATAGATGTTTGTTCGGTGTCTGGGTGTAAATATGTATTATATTTAAAAATAAAAAGTATATATTATAGTCTATCATTTTTCTAGTTCCCATAGTATAAAGCTATGCTTAGTTTGGGGCTAGATGGCGCTGTGTGAATTGTACATAAATAAAACAAAACGTACCAAGTACTTGCAGCCAAGAAGGGTAGAGGTCGGCGGAGAGAAGAGGTTGTGGTAGAGCTCGGCAGAACTCTTTCACGAGCGCTGCCAGTAGCAACACCGGCGCACGATCCAGTTCCGCACATTCGCACCACGGACCCAGAGAATCCAACTGAAGAAAAATATTAATATATATTAAATATATTTAGCATCCAAAAGGAAAACACATTATAAAATATTTCGCTGATAAATTAATGAGAGTAATTAAGACGATCATTAAACAAGATCGTGCTGAAGGTGCTTCATATGTTTTATCTTTTTTTTTATATTACAACATAACGGATTTAACATTCTTTCAAACTATGCAGACAATTTGAATCAAACACAATCTTAGATAACATCATCATTTATAAATTAAAAGAGACCATGCCAAGCGGTGTCTATTCCAGACTCGAAAAGGGCAGGGCACCGGTCCAAACCCAAGAAACAATTTGATTACATTGAACTCATAGACGAACAGAGTTTTTCGTCTGAATAATTTACACAGTGGAACCTTTTGAGGAAATGGGCATGTCTTAGAACAAGACACTCCACCGAGACCTGTGACATCTACCAATCCAGACTGCGCTCTTGTTGTAGATCAAGCCTATTCACTGTTGCTTGTTGAGAATAGGACTGTGGGACACAGTAGTACAGTGGGAATATCAGAGGTTGGTACGGATGAATAACACGTGAGTTAAGTTAAGTGGGCTCAACACCGTTCAAAATGGAAATCTTTGGGGGAGGCCTATGTTCAGCAGTGGACTTTTACCCGCTGATATGATGATGATGATGATGAGTTAAGTTACCTTATCCCTCAACAGTCTGAGAGCTTTAGCGTTGGCGCTGCGTCTGAACACGCCGTGAGTGAGGGGCGCCACCGACCTCAGCCTCCGCAGCGCCTGCACCAACGCCGGCGGGGGGGCTCCGTTGCAGAGCCGAGTCAACGCCACGCCGAACAGACGCCCGCCGCGACGGAGCAAACGAAGACCCCTGCCTGGCGGGGTGTTACCACTGCAAACAAATAGGAATATAATTAAGAAAATTGTGTAATGTAGTCACTCACAGTAGGGTCAAGTACCTATGGGTAGTGTACCTGTGGACACCATCAATTCCCAGCAAAGCATCAGAGTCCAAAAATAATTTGAACGCATCTTAATTATTTGAATATCCACCTAGAATCACTATTGCTGTGCCCTAACAGGGTTTATGTTTGTGTCTTATAAATATATTAAGATCTTTGTAACAACATAGTGCAATAAATGCTTTGAATTTGAATATTGGCATTACTGACTAAACGCCACTTTCATTTTTACATTAGTAACCAAATCAAAAATAGTGTAGACAGGTGCAACCTGTGGTCTGTAGGTACAACAGTTGATTCGTGGCAGAGCTACACACAGCTTCTTGCTGCAGAGGTATGCAGGGTTGCTATACTTACTTCTTCAAACTCTGATTGTTCTTCCTCAGCTCGAATAGGAGACCGCAAGGATTGTTTTTGGCATTCACGTGCTCCAAATCGAACCCATCCTCACTGGACAACGTTTGTCGTATCCTTGACATCTGAAATCAAAACCGTAATTAGGCTTTATTTTGCGATGAGCCGTTATTAAGAGCAGCCTATTCTGCTGCATTCTGATAAAACGTATAATTTTAAATACCATTAATTTGGTACCATCGAATAGTACTGATGACGCAGAGGTACAATCCGGAGTTTGCTGATCCGAATCCTGAGGGGCGCAAAAAATATTGTTTTTTTTTGCGCCAAGTGCACAAAGGAGCTGTTTTGAGGCGCACTTTAATCGTTTCATCACACTGATTGAGAACTTGTGACATGATTAATAGTACGTAGTAGCAATTGCGCTTGTTAGCTTGACTGGCCTCGCAGCTCAATTGGTTAGTAACTCTGCCTTCTGAGCTGTCTAGTTACCTGAATAGCATGAGGCCTTTCAATCCCCCGCAGAGGCAGGGGCGGGGAGTCGCGCGCCGCCCTCACGCACAGGGTCAACTCGCTGATGGCCCCCCATCTTCCGTCGGCGTCGCCTTCACGCTCGTTGTCTCCATCATTGCCGTCACCGTCGGGGACATTTTGAAGGATTCGCAGCGCGTGCCGTATCACGCACCGGGTGCTCATTTCTGGATTCACGAACACAGTCTTGCACTGAAAGTACACAAAAGATCGAGTTAATAAGAGTTAAGTTTATTGTATTGCCCTCTGGCATAGGCCTCCCCTAATGCTTGCCATAATTTTCTTTGTTGTGTCCCTGTTTTCAAATTGTTGGTCAATTAAATATTAATGTTAATTATTTTAACTAACATAAGATATAAAACGAAGTGAATAAAGGTTATTTTATTGTTAATACAGGGGTTTTTTTACAGTTTTAAATTATTGGTAATCCGTGAACTTTTCACGAAGCGCCATCTCGCAATCTATAGGGCACGAGGCAGTGCTCTGAATAACTGAGCTGTGAGGCCCGTCTAGTGTGGACACAGCATAATTACTGGACAGTTTTACGACTATTTACATTATTTCAGTAGTTTGTAACAGATGGTGAGAAAAAGTTAAATGTATATGTCATTATGCGTAGAGAACTCGCGTGTTTAGATGCGCATGAGTTGTTGGGCATGTTATGGTCTGATGAGCGGGATTTGACCCACGCGCGGTGACGTCACCATGTTATGGTAATATCAATACAGTTTAACAATGACATGAGATCGATTTAATATTGTTACGCCAGGAGACATTATATTCTAAAACTTACGATTTCAATTGAACTTGCGGGGTCCTTGTAAAATATCTGGATATTCGTTGATTTTGGTTCCGTCGCTAGTTGCGATGTTAGCGCGTTTTGTATTTTTCTGAAAAGGTAATCTTTATTAGATTTATTTTCCTATTAGTTAAATTGGTAAAAGTACCGAAAGTCCACAAGATTTATAAAACAATATATATAAACATTAACAATATATAAAAAAAAAACAGATTTAGCTGGGAAAATGTGCTTCTTTACGCAGTAACTCTATGAATACTACATAATTATTATGTGAGCAAAAACATACTATTTGAAATACTTTCGTACTGGAAGTGCACTTACCGGTACCAAGTGTCTCTAGCAGCCTGGGTGGGATAGGTGGCGAGGTAATTCACGACACCGGTAATGGTCGGCCACCCGATGAGGAATCCCGTGTCCTCCCCCTGTTGCATCGACAGCCACAGCTCCGCCAGCCTCACGCTCTCCTTCAGCTTGAAGCAGTTGGTTCCTCGCGACTTCCCGATCAGCATCAGGTCACTGAACAGGAACAGGTGCCGGTCCAGCGGCGGGGACGTGCCGCCCAGTGGAGACAGCTGAACCGGCGCTTCCATGATGAAGGTCCGGGGGGAAAGGTTGGATGTGCTGGCACTCATTGCCGCGCCTATATCCAGGCTCGGACGTTTGCGAAGGCTCTTTTGCTTCTGAAATCAGAAAGTTACAAGGTAAGACACTGAAAATGGCGATTGATCAGTTAAGTTCAACATAAGGAGCGTGGTGGCCTAGTGGTGCTGACCCCGAGTTACGATCCGGAGGTCGCTCGTTCAAATCCCAAAGTGCACCCATGAGTTTTCCGGTTGAAAGATTTATGTATTTCATATTTATTTATTCACACAACAGACAAATATGGTTGATTACTGGTGGATTTATGTGCGCAATACCATGTTCTCAAAACGCTGAAGGAAAACACACACAGAGAGAGAGCCTATAATAATATTAGGAGGTGGTGTGTGGATGAGTGGTGACAGTGTTGACAATGTGACACCTGCGCGTGGTGGGACAGCAGCGCGGCGGGCGCGTCGGCGTCGTGCAGCGCGAGGTGGTCGTGCGGGAACAGACAGTGAGAGAGGCTGTGGTGTGTGTGGATGAGTGGTGACAGTGTTGACAATGTGACACCTGCGCGTGGTGGGACAGCAGCGCGGCGGGCGCGTCGGCGTCGTGCAGCGCGAGGTGGTCGTGCGGGAACAGACAGTGAGAGAGGCTGTGGTGTGTGTGGATGAGTGGTGACAGTGTTGACAATGTGACACCTGCGCGTGGTGGGACAGCAGCGCGGCGGGCGCGTCGGCGTCGTGCAGCGCGAGGTGGTCGTGCGGGAACAGACAGTGAGAGAGGCTGTGGTGTGTGTGGATGAGTGGTGACAGTGTTGACAATGTGACACCTGCGCGTGGTGGGACAGCAGCGCGGCGGGCGCGTCGGCGTCGTGCAGCGCGAGGTGGTCGTGCGGGAACAGGTCCTGCACGCGCTCCAGGTCGGAGAGCCGCGCCGCGCGCCGCCGCCCGCACCCGCCGCCCACCAGGCGCTCGTACTGACCGAGACGCTCGATCTGAAAACACACGTACACACATTATTTTCATATGTATTTAAAATTACATTATGTAGTGTGTATCACTTGTCGCACGCACAGGTGCCACAGAAAACCAGCGCTGAGCAGCCACACCGCTGATACAGCACATGCTGAGTGGTAGCCTTTTTTGCTGTTACAAGCCTCATTTTCTTTTATTTGTACCCAATTTTATTTCTAATGTAACACAAAATAAATATTTTTCTTTCTTTCTTTCAAACAAATTGAAATTAGCTTGATTTGTTGCCACTTTAATATATAAGTATTTTAAAAATAAGAACCTTATATCTTATATATTTAAACGAGCAATTCTTGTATATATATATATAATCTGAATCTCGGAAACGGCTCCAACGATTTTCATAAAATTTAGTATACAGGGGATTTCGGGGGCGATAAATCGATCTAGCTAGGATTCATTTTCAGAAAATGTTGTTTTATTCGTGTTTTCAATAATCAACTTTATCGATAAAGAACTTAAAATAACGACTGCAACGTCATCTCTTGTCAAGTAGCATAACTGCTTGAACGTAAACTCTATAGTCGTATTTTTAAATAGACGAGGCCAACTGACAGTAGCTAATGTCACTTTGTAAAATAATGTTGCCATATTTAAAGTAATAGTGATGCGTTCAGTTCTCGTTCAATCAGATGAATGAACAATGAGTGTGAATACGAGTAGTTAATCATTTCAAGCTATAAAAGAATATTATTTCTATTTTACAATAAAATTGAATAAAAGTGCTCTGATATAAATATACAAACAGGAACAATGCGATAAGTATGTTGTAGACGAGATGGCAGCGCAGCATGGGATAATTGTTTTACGTCTGCCCCATACCACTGTGAGCTCAATCCCATTGAGTTGGTATGGGCGCAGGCTAAAGGATATGTTGCAAGAAATAACAAAACCTTAAAAACGCCCTAAAAAAACCTTAAAAACCTTAACCTTAAACCTTTTATACCTAAAAACGCGTGAATTCTGGAAATTTCGCGGCTTACAGTCTCACTACTGAACGCTAGATGGCTCTTTCTTAAAATGAGATTCTAAACCTTTGGCTATTCATTAGATACATTTTTTCATGCATCATTTCAATATCTTACCTTTAATATAATATGTTTCACCTTCCAAATACAAAATTTTGAGTACGATGATTGTTTCACACCTTGTATCTTATATATTTAAACGAGCAATTCTTGTATATGTATATATAATATAATCTGAATCTCGGAAACAGCTCTAACGATTTTTATAAAATTTAGTATACAGGGGATTTCGGGGGCGATAAATCGATCTAGCTAGGATTCATTTTCAGAAAATCAACTTAAACATAAACTTATTTTTTTTTATTGAAAGAAAATAACAAAAAGGTGGCGTGTTTCTTCTGTCGGTAAGATCGAAAAATATTATTCATATTTCATCATTTTATCAGTATGTACTTCGTACTTAAATATAATTTCTACAAAACACAATTTATCAAAAAAAAAAAACCGAGCAAAGCTTCCAGGTTCCAGGCTTCCAGCCATCCAGGTACTGATGATTTTAATTGACACAATGGTCGACGCTTTCAATACAAATTGATATATTTAGTTAGTAATTCAATATTTTTATTAAACTTTTATTGGAATACAATAACTGCATAGTGGTATGGGGGGTTTCCTATGACACCACATGAGTCACGAAAACATGTCGACAAAACTAGATTTTTGTTCCAAGATTATGTTGCAATCAATTCTTTTTTGTTGAGACTACCATGGTGTAAAAATGACCACATGGTATGAGAATCGCTTGTACAATTTTGGAATATTTCTCATCTACACTAATTTAGGTTTCTCAATAGTTTACTTTATTTATTATACTATATAAGACAGCACTATGTGTTACTAAGGTACTTAATAGTAAATGCCAAGACTATGAAGTCAGCAGACCCAACGTTTCCTAGTAAATTTTAAAGTAATGGAAGTACTTATATTATATTCTGGGCGGTATAAAGACAGAGTCGAGTACCCGAGGCGGAGCCTACCGGATTCTTACCATAAAGGTAGTCCTTCGTCCATTTTAATTCAAATATCGTTTACAAACAGGAAACTATTATCGAGAGGAGCATGATTAGGTTGATTAAAATCAGCTATTGAAAGTTAACTTGTAATATTGTCTCCGGTCCGGGCCGGCGCGGCGGCGGGCGGCGGGCGGCGGGCGGCGGGCACTCGACCGCGCCCACAACAATGATACCATGTTAAAAGGACAAAGGGATGCGTGAGAGAGTCTACAAGACGTTGTTTGTAATCGTACATCAATTGCCACTGCACAATAACATAACGTATCAACGGCTTCTCACTGCAATCTGCGGAGTTAACCTCGCTACATTACCCTTCATAAGCCCCGGTACAAAAAATGGATGATCACAAAATAAGATGAACGTACATCCCAATCTATACAATACAAATAAATAAAATTGAAGTCTGTTTGTAATATTAAAATAACCGCTTTTTACTAAGTGCATATGGATGTATACACGGTATATATACCAAAACAACATTTTTTTTTATTTTTGTCTGTCTGTCTGTTTGTTCCGGCTAATCTCTGAAATGGCTGGACCGATTTTGACGGGACTTTCACTGGCAGATAGCTGATGTAACAAGGAGTAGCTTAGGCTACTTTTCCGAGGAGTAAAATAGGGGTGCGCGATAAAACCGAATTCCACGCGGACGATGTCGCGGGCAACAGCCAGTTATACATATGATACTGACTCATGATTCTCAAAATATGAAACTAATGAAACCTTTGTTAACTCATCGATCTAGCTTTTTGGAAACTTATAATCACAGCTATAATTAAATATTACATTATGTAATGGTTCCGTAATTGTGTAAGGAATCTGTGTTACAAAAATATAAGGTTTCAAGTAGTGGTTGGTAGTGGGCAGTGGTCATTCAGGCATAAAATGACGCGTTTGACTCGCGACGCGACGTGGCCGACTCAGCCCAAGGTGTTACACACAGCACGGTGCTCTACATTCATAGAAATCATAGCAAAACATGGCTTATTAGTGCAATATCCTGTCTTTCATGGATGGTCGGGTTTCACGATTATCTGAACATAATATTTGCGAAAGCTCTTGCTTCAACATAGGATTCGTTATATCGTTATTTTTGACTACAGTTTGACGGTCCTGTCATAACGGATGCCGAGGCAAAAACGTGAATATTATTAATAGCACCATTAGAGATATTTAGTGATAGTGTGTGCTTTGAATGGGCACACTGACCCGTTACTCCATCAGTGATCACATGATGACCATATCATGTGCCACATCGTAATTATAAATGTTTTGAAGGATACCAAATCACCGCACCAGCCACACAATGCGTGCAATCTCAACGCTAGGATCTCGGCATACTCTCGACAGGTGATAGTGAAAGGGTACTGACGGTACTGACCCCTGAGTTTCAATCCGGAGGTCGCCGGTGCAAATCCCGACGTGCACCTATGAGTTTTTCGATTGAAAGATTTATGTGCGCAATACCACGTTCTGAAAACGGTGAAGATAAACATCGTGAGGAAACCGACATGTCCTAGAACTAAAAATTCGAAGACATGTGTCGAGCGCACAAAAGGAGCCTCTTTGAGGCGCACTTACAATCCTTTCACAACACTGGTTCGACAGAACTGGTGACTCGAAGAAGAAGTGAAAGGGCTTTTAATTTACCTTCTGTTCACGGTATGATTTGTTGGTTCTAAGACGTGCCGGTTTACTTGAGATGGTTTCATTTGTCGTTTTGAGAACATGGTATTGGTAATTCTGTTGCAGCAAAAGATGTATTAAATCTGAACCAACGACCTCTGGATTGAAAGTTAGTATGTGCACCGGTATGCTAGGTTCTCGTGGTGTTGGAGTGGCCAGGGCGTCCACGCGACTTCTACTAAACCATTACTTTTTTCGACATTCCAAATAACTTCTGAGGAGATTATACGAGTTTTTTGTTCAGATAAGAAGGGGCCATCCATAAAAACTGATCAGTTCAGATTTAAAAGCTTAGTTTGTTATTGTTTGCGGCTTGCTTACCCCACCTTACCTAGAATTTGGAGCATCAAATAGGTAAACGTTGCGTGTACACGGAACTACACTTTCTACTTTAAATATTTACTCCGGAGTAAAGTCACCCACTTTAGATAACGTAAACTGTCCTAATGCTGATAGGGCAGGGCTATGCGCGTGCTCACAGTTATGGACGCGCCTGCGCTTTTTACAAATTATCTCTACCTATCTGTTCTTTACTTTGTTGAGTGGACGACCTTACACGTTGACTTTACAATGCATTAAACAACACTCAAACAGGCCACGGATTGGAACTTCTCTGTTACAATTATTTAGATTTCATTAAATTAATGAGTAAACTAATATATATACTGTTGTTTAGCTAAGTTATTTTCATTCGAACTCAACTGAGATGAGTATGAGTATGATCAATGAGAGTAAACGTAAACAGAAGAACTAGGTAGCTATATTTTATACATATACACGTAAATTGTAGAAAAGTGGTGTCTGTACAATGGAAATATATAAAAAAAAGTAGCAGGGGTTGTTATTATATCGATGCCGAACCCGAAATTGTAATACATTTTTTTTTGTCTGTTTGTCTGTGTGTTTGTGCACGCTAATATCAGAAACGGCTTATTCGATTTAGATACGGTTTTCACTAATATATTGTAGTAAGCTTCACTTAACATTTAGTGTTTATTTCATGTCAATCGGTTCATAAATAAAAAAGTTATGTCAATTTATTCAAAATATGCTGCCTGAAAAGTCACTATTCCACGCGAACGAAGTCGCGGGCACAGCTAGTTTTATACATATACACGTAAACAAATACTTATATTACTTATACTAGTATTTTCACGGTGAGTAGTACAAGTTTCCAAGTAATTATGTTTACCTGTTTGACAGTTTAATACAAAGTAAATATTTCACATCGGCGTGGTTCGACTTTACATAATAGTATTCGCTGAATTGCGTATTGTGGAAAGTGGTCACACATTTACATTTAAAATTATGTAATAGAAGATTAGTAAATTAATGATTTTACGGTTTTTGCCTTTTCTATTATGAGGTAAGTATGTGTAGCGTGTTTATTTGATGGATATAAGCCCAACAAAGTGGTTGAGAGGTAGAGAGTATCCTCCGAAAGGGATGGTTCTGGACGATCACCGAGAGGAAAACATTGTTCGACCTGAAAATATTTGTGCAAAAACATGCATATTTGTATATCTACGCTAAGTAATAATCCTGACCATCTCTACAATTCCAGAACAAAACTGGTTCCGGCATGGCTTTTTGGGTGATTTCAGTATTCAGTGAGAAACAAGACATCAGTGTTTCATCATCATTTAACTGGTATGTCTTCCCAATTTATATAAGTTGATACGAGCCCGGAATCCGAAGTACGTTAATAACTAATCTCAAGTCGAGACCCACTTAACAAATGAGCCCTTTTCACTTGTAATACATTCAAGGTGCCATAATTACAACAATTTATTGCTTGACATTGGTTTAAAAGCAAATTTACTGCGTTAAAGGTTATTAACGGTATGTGGTATGTCAGTTCCCAGAACGCAATCAAGGTATGATTCATCAATGGACCCCAGAGATTGAAAGGAGAATGTTTGCGCTACGCAGACGATAATACATATAATTGTGCATCAACTGTGTAAATGAAGGCTTTCAAAGTGGGAATGTTAGCGGAATACTGACTCGTAACTCAACGATTTATAAATTAATATAATCCTATAAAAAGTTTGTTTATAATAACTGACTTTTCCTTATTGAAACATCTGTTTTATTCCAGAAGCCATTAACTTAATAATAAAATTCTCGAAACCGCTCGCTGGCGTTACTTGCGATATCCAACACTTTATCATCAAACCTGTTATATTTTCATTGGCCATTGTGATTACTCACTCAAATCTTAAATGTATAATAATTATACAAATATAATAATTTATATAACCATTATTACATTCTTATGATATAAATGGGAAGTGTTTGTGATTCTTTCACGCAGAGTAGCAATACACGAGTAAAGATAAAGGATTGACTTTGTTTTAGATATAATTTACAGACCTTTGTTTTATCTTTAAAAAAAAACAGTTACCGTGTACGATGCACGGGAGCAAAATTACTAGTATAAATAAGATTTCTGATAAATTGTTGTTTGTCATAACTCTCCAGATACTTAGGTTTAAGAAAAAACTAAAATTCATCATGAAAATAACAGCTACGACAAACTTAATCCAAGAAGTATACATAAGCCTCTTATCATAATGCATGTGCGAGCTAATCTTACATATTGAATTACAGTCTCGCTATTCGGTAGTTTATATTTGAGAAGACAAACGTTTATGTTACCTGAGCCCAACACGGCATGCCGACCCAGCTATCTGTATTAGTACTAGGAAATACGATTCAAATATCCCGCATAGCTTTGTAGTTTATCAGAACTGAGGCACACTATTTAAAAGCTTCCAAAAGCTTACAAATAAAAGTTGAGATAACATTGACTACAAAATATACGAGTAGTCAAACCGTACTCGGATAAAGTAGAGCTTCGAACCGGAACCAAGAGTGAGCTGAGTATCATGGTGAAAATATTTGTGTTACCACAGTGACATGTCGGTGGGTCGGGCGCTGTCCGCGTGCCCACCATGAGGTCAACACTTGGACAAATGGTATATGCACTGCAATTTCTCCACTTTAAAATCTCTGTATTAAAGTTGGTTGGCATTCTTCACGCTGAATTCTTAGTAGTAGTTTTTAGCTTAATTAGAGTTTTATTCAAACGGTGAAAGGTTGCGCACCATTTTAGTATAAAACTCATTTGCTTATGACACTAATCACTTGTCGTGAAATGTTAATACACATAAATAATGCTTTTTATGGCTGTTCCAGCAACCGTGTTAAGTTTAAGCAAACTGGAAGCGAGTTGATCATTAACTTGGACTATTCAAAGTGGTCCCATGTGGGCCGAACTAAGGCAGTTCAAAATTCAAACTTCAGCAAAAAGCATATTTCTTGAAGGTAATAAAAATATTTAGTTTAAAGTACTAATGATATAGCCCCACCAGGCTGTATTGCAAATGTTCTAATTCCAAGAATCAGTGTCAGTTCCCATCCCATTGATACTCTCCGACTTTGAACTGTTTTTAATCCGATTCATTGTTACCGGCCAATACTGTCGAATCACTGTCGGTGAAAACAATCCAAGCCATCTTCAATTCATTTCACTTTTGAGCAGAATGTAAAGTGATACGTATCAAAGGTCAGCAATAGAAACTAAAGCGAATTTTCTCTTCATTTGGCATAACATTGACATTAAGAGCTATAGTATAGCGCGATAGTGTTTCAAGATCTTTTAGTTGCATAGGTCACATGTTTTAAACCCCTCGTACTGAACTTCTTCTTCTTCGAGTCACCGGTTCTGTCGAACCAGTGTGGTGAAAGGATTGTAAGTGCGCCTCAAAGAGGCTCCATTCGTGTACTCGACACATGTCTTCCAATTTTTTGTTCTAGGACATGTCGGTTTCCTCACGATGTTTTTCTTCACCGTTTTAAGAACGTGGTATTGCGCACATAAATCTTTCAATCGAAAAACTCATAGGTGCACGTCGGGATTTGAACCGGCGACCTCTGGATTGAAACTCGGGGGTCAGTACCGCTAGACCACCACGTTCTCAAACTGAGTCGTACTGAACTGAGAGGATGGGATAAAATGCGCATGAATCTGTCTGGTTCCTTTAAAATAACTGTGGTCAATAAATATTCCAACCGTTAACGCGTACAGAACAGCTAACAATCAACAGAATTAACAGAATACGAACAAATTTAGATCAAATTGCATCAATTTTAGCGTTTTACGCCACAGAAGTGTATGTAAGCACTTAGAACACGTTTCTTTGTTTGGTAACTGTGTTAATTACCTTCATTGAATCATCAACGTACAAGCATATATACACATTATGGTTGAAGCTACGGGACATAATACCTACGAGGTACCAAGTTATCTTGTTTTTTGTACAAAAGACATCAACGCGGTCATTCTTGATAATAATTACGGGTGATTTGGTTGATTTTATTGTGTTCCAGATTTGTAACACACAATTTGAAGAATTTGGTAGTTAAGGTAGGTCCCAATTAAAAGTTAATTTGAGGGCCTACCAAACAACTGATGCACAAATACGTAAAGACCTGATTATAGTGAGAAAATAAAGGTATAATGTAAAAAAAAATGCGAATAATATTGATTTTTCCATTTTCTGTAACTACGTATATCCATCTCCCTATGTAGAATAAAGAAACTATCCCCTAAGTACAGCTTGTACTTAGCCCTTGTTGTGCCTTTCAAAATGATTAAAAGTCAATATTAGCTACGAGTGAAATGCTAATTAAGGTGGCAGACTCAACACATTTACGAGTTTTGGAATTTCCAACATTACTATCTACTGATATGAACCTAGCATACAAAGACCAAAAATAGTTTCCCTATTTTTTACATAAGCTTAATTTTCTTTTTTTCAAAGGCAAAACACCAAAGGGTTACAAATTTATCAGTTCAACTCTGATATGAGTTCGCAAACAATAACTGAATAGAACAGGTCATACAGCGTTACAACTGAACACGAAATAATGTCGGCAATTGCAAGCCGACGCCGACGCGGTTCGTAAATCATAAAGAAAGCAAGCGAAGAAGACATCACGGAATGCCCGATTGGAAATGATGCAGGGCGGTGATTTCCAATAACGCATTCTGGGCCGAAACGCGGTCGACGCCCTCAATGCAACAAGGACGAGAGATATCTCAATGTTCGTTGGTTTGAGGATAGGGGTTTTGATGCTATATATACTACCGGAGCTATTGTATATAATTTAACATCCCTACTAAGATTATTATTTTGACTGGCCTCATAGCTCACTTGGTTAGTAACCCTACCTTCTGCGCTGTAGGTCGTGGGTTCGATCCCCACTCAGGACAAACATTTATGTGACATTTGTAATATTGATGTTTGTTCTGTGTCTGGGTGTTAATATGTATTATATGTATGTATTTACAAAAGAAAAGAATATAAGTATTATATCAGTTGTCTAGTTCCCATGATACAAGCTGTGCTTAGCTTACTTTGGGGCTAGATGGCGCTGTGTGAAATGTCCACCATTATTATTATATTATTATTTACTAAATTTATTTCCTTCTTTCACCCAGCGACTGAATAACAGATCGACGTGATCTTTCTAAATAGTTTATAACCCGAAAATTGTGACATAGGCTTGTCATCCCGTAAAATGCACGATTCCTGTGTGGGATACATCTAAAGAAAAGTTTGGGGACGAAGGCACGTATTGTTGTTGGTAGAGATGGCTTGACGTTAAAAATATACTCGCAAAATACACTTCAAGATTGCGGCATATGCTAAAGTAGAATTTGAGAAACTATTATTCTTACTAAACTTAAAAAAGCTTATTACACAAATCACTAAAGAATTTGATTTCTGGGACTTTGATTGACTTTTATTTATGAAATTTAAAGTATCTATACTACCTACCTCTATATAGGGTCTCCATCTTTCTCTCTCTCTATAAACTGAAATAGTAATGAGGTTATGAAAAACAAGAATCAGGTTTATTTAGTGTCTGTTTGTTTGAATATCCGAGAAACTCCCAAAATCAATTGCTATAAATAATTTAGATATTAAGTAGCTAGTAGTAAAAGTAGAATAAAGTTCGATTAAGTTAAAAAACACAAGGGAAAATAACTGTGTTGATAATTTTATCGAAGATAGTTTTCCTATTTGAAAACAGATATATTGTAGGACTGAAATTTGTAGTAGAACTGAATCCAATAGCGCAGAAGAGTAGTACTTGCAAACCCGTAGCCCCAGGAACAGGCTGCTTAGAGGCAACAGCACAGCAGCCGGCAGGTCGGCCAATATCGTACAGTCCCTCGCCCCCAAAATGGATGGGAACCTAAGGTGTTCCCCACGAGAAAAAACAAAAAGGATCGAATCAAATATATTGTATCGTAAACGGGTACATATAGCAGCTACATTTTGATTGATCCATTGATTGAATTTGTATAGAATTCAGAGTCAAGAGCCTCTCCTCACGAGCGACATGAGGCCGTAATAGATTGGCCAATTTCAAAATTGCCTTTTTCAATTCATACTGACGCTATCAATGCGTATAACTAGGCTCACATATTTAGCAACACATAGGTTAAACGGACATATCTATTGCTTAACAATTAAATGGCAACTACGATGAATACGCATCATTACACATTAACAAAACATACTATTCTGAGTGACGGCCACGTCTAATTGGGTTGCCTAACATTTTTATTCAACAATAGATCGGCGTCAATCATTGGAGACTTTTAAATAAGTCCACGGGAGAAAGTATATCGCTCCGGGCCGGCACGTAACGTGTGCATTGCATCTTGCACTCGACCAACCCATCATAATGTAACCATTACACGTATAATACTAAGAAGCGAATCTCTTTCGAGCACTCAATATATAATATGTAATCACGCAGGCACTTATTTAAAACATACAATAATTTGAAATAGGGGAAAATTTAATTTCGCACCAGATCGTTTCCATGATTAACATCCAGCACTCGAATTGGACGCACACTGATATTATTATTATGAAATCATGAGGTTTTTTTTACAATGTTAATTCGGGAACAATCCTTGATATAATGAATGAATTCCGATAACACTACAAATTATATTTTGTTTGTGCAAAACATACATATACACGACACGCGACCACGTTGCCAGAATATTGATGCGCTTCAAAATCTCATTTGTATTTCGAGAAGGTAACATGTAAGTATCTCTTCTATATAAAACTAGTATGGTGGTGATGTAGAGGCCGGTTAATTGAGGCGAGCAGACCGGCCGCGCCCTCCCGGTCAATCTCACTGACCTTTGGGTGCAAATGGAATATGTAATACAGGCTTCAGGCGCCGACCCGACCACGCAACACCACGATTGGGCTGATATGTGACATTTACGCGGTC
Source organism: Chesias legatella (assembly GCA_947359385.1). Lineage (NCBI taxonomy): Eukaryota > Metazoa > Arthropoda > Insecta > Lepidoptera > Geometridae > Chesias > Chesias legatella. The sequence goes on along the minus strand of OX375784.1, from coordinate 238,197 downwards.
AGTTACGAAGCCCCACAAAAAGTCGACTCCGTAGTTTCACAAACAGATTTTCCAAGCAATGTTCGCATGATACCGCGCGATATTTCACGGGTCATGTTTGGGTTACAACTTTTTTGTAATGGTACAATTTTAAAGATATTAAATATTGCAACTGAAACACCGAATTTGTAGAAATAAATGAAACATTATCTTTGAGATCTTTTTACTTCTAATACGAACAGAATAGCGAACGATGTTTGTGCATTAGGAATGCAGCTTTGAAGTACAACGGCATCTTAACCAAGAAGTACCGATAGATCGAGAATAAGAGATATTTTTACGTAATAATTGCATTAGACACATTATTTCAAAAGCGTTTCAAATTGGAGTACCGTTAAATGTTTGATTGGATTTGCGTTCGACGGGTTCAATTGTATATATGGGTTTGGTTGGATATATATATATATGTATATCAATCGGCAATCAGTAAATCGCCTTATTACGTTGAGCGACACAGTGACAAGAAATCAAATAAATAAACAAATATTCATAGACAAAAAAGCGATCTAACCCCAAAGTAAGTCAAGCATGCTTGTATCATGGAAACCAGACAACTGATGCAATATTTATTTACTTATTTTTTTGGTAAAATTATACATTAATATGTAATGTATGTAATGCACTCAGACACAGAATTAATCAGTGTTTGTCACAAAACATGTTTGTACTTGCTGGATATCGAACCCACGACCTAAAGATTACTACCAAACGAGCTGTGAGGACAGCAAATGTTGTGAGGGCAGCAATTTGGATGTCTCTTGGAGCCACGACTTTTGAAATTGTATTCTAATGTTGTCGCGTTGCTTGCAACGTTAAGAATCTATTTCCAAAGAGGAAAGAATGTAATATTTCATTGACAATAGAACGAGTGGGCAGCAGCCTGGAAATATATCGATACCTGGCTGTGGTTCGCTTTCACATTGCGTAACCAGCGGCGTTGTTTATCTATTTACATCATCGATTATACACATCACCGTTCGATTCACGAGTATCGATTCGATGGTCGATTGAGGCATCGAGTCTAACTAGTCACTAGACAGTAGTCGACTAGTCGGTCGGGTAACTTACTCATGACACACTTTTGCGTAACTCGACAAATCATTATTTGACGGGTGGACCTGATCTCTTATTGAATTGATAGTATCTCTATAGTATTATGTTCGGCAATGTTCATTTGTATTATGCGAGCTTACAGCTAATGATGGCTTATATTTGCCACGAAATTATTAGTGGTGATTGGAGTGTTGATGCAATGTTGCAGATGTATTGTGATGTAGTCTATGACTAATGGAAAAACATGATTTTTAAGTATGTGGAAATATTCACAAAATTTTAAAAATCGTAAAATATTGTCATATACCCTTAATTTATTTTAACAATGTGCAAATTAACATAAAAAGTTGGTTTGCTTCTGTCCTTCTCAAAAAGGTGCGTTACGTAAATATACCTCAGTGTATGTGTAACAGTATAAGTGTATGTAGATATATTCTAAGTTTTGATTCTGCATTACAATGGAAATAGCAACAGTAATCTTTTTCGAAAATCTATACAAATAAATAAAATTGGAGTGTCTGTTTGTAATATAAAAATAACCGCTTTCTGCTAAGTGCATATGGATGTATACACGGTACATATACCAATACAACATTTTTTTTAAATTTTGTCTGTCTGTCTGTCTGTTTGTTCCGACTAATCTCTGAAATGGCTGGACCGATTTTGACGGGACTTTCACTGGCAGATAGCATGATGTAACAAGGAGTAACTTAGGCTACTTTTCCGATGGGTAAAATAGGGGTGCGTGATAAAACCGAATTCCACGCGGACGAAGACGCGGGCAACAACCTAGTCATTAATAAAAATAACATGCTTTCAGTTTTAATATTACAAACAGACACTCCAATTTTATTTATTTGTATAGACTAAGTGTAGTAATAAATAAAATATTATGTTATTCGAATAATGATGGCGATTATTCGTATGTTCGCTACGATGAATGCCAAGTAATTGCTATTCGAATATTTGCGGCATCTCTAGTAGTGACTGAACTAATCAACCGAAGCGGGGGTCAAGGGTTCAGTTCCACGATTTTGTTATTTACTCTTCAAAATTATGAAAGATAATGAATTGAAGTATTGCTGAGGTTTCTAAAACTTATGCAAAGTTTCAACTCTTAAACTCTCTCGAAATAATTCATTATAAATTGTCAAAATTGAATAATCAAAATTTGCAAATCAAATTTCCGGACTTGGTACAGATTACTTTAGCTATTACTTTTTGTAAGACAATAATATAACACATGGCTATATAATTATCTGCAAAGGACACGGCCACCTTGAGCTTATAACACCAATTATTATGTGCAGGTACAAAGAACGATTACATACATCATTATTTAAATGATTCGTATTCAAAGAAGAATATAGAATATCAGAGTAACATTTGTCATTTGTATTTTCTGACACAAGACATTCTACAATACCTACCAAATATTTTACATTTATTTACTTAAACTCACAAAAAATATCGTATTAAACTCTTTTTGCCATAGATTCATATGCATTATTTAGGTGGTCCTTTTTATTACACAGAACTCCTTGTTTTCCGTGTAATTTATACAGAGTAATTACAAAAAATGCAGGTAGCAGGTAACAGAAACAAACTGTACACAATGATTACTAGCAACTACAATTTTAAACGAGTTTTAATATGTATTTGGAAGGGGTCGCGCCCGGGGGAGCGCTTAAGCGACGCGCCATCTCCAGTTTCCCGGAATGTCATTCCACACACGCCACGCCACGCTGTGGCGTCAACCTTACAATTAGTCAGTGAAAAAAGGTAGCGGCCACTACCTTTTTTTTACACATTTCCCACATTTCGTGCTTCCAGTGGAAAATATAACTTCAAGTTTAGTGTAAGTGGTCGCAAGCTCGACTCCAATGACTGTGTGGGGTTAACTTTCCGTAATACAAATACGCTGTTATCGTAAATCTTTGTTTGGGGTTAGAAAATGAAATCATTACGTATCATCTTCAAGATAATTGTGTCAGAAAAACCAAATCATGAAAGGCTTTATAATGTCATGACATGAATTCAAGATTGTTGATTTGTTTATCGACGATACAGACCCTCACATATACGAGTATAACATCTTTCCTTAATTTTACATTATTTTCTAAACAACTGGTCATTTTACAGGTCCTTTCATAAGACTGACAGAAACGTCACGATTCTGGGTTACAAATTTAGTTTAAGATGAATGCTAAAGTTAACCCTGAATTTAAATGGAATCTATTCATTCAGTCACGTCCGCTCACAGGCAGTCTTTGCAGGTCCAAACGTGGAAGTCATTTATTAGCAACTGCCTGATTTGTTTGTAATATTTTCATGTCCAACTTCGTGGGAATACGCTTTTTACCTCTAGCATTGTTTAAAAGAGTCAAAGGCGCGTTCTATAGATCAAAATGTTTGTGAAAGAATATCTCTGCAGGATGCCATTATTATATTCGATCCTTTCGGTCAGTCATCTCTCGGTTTGCTATTTGGAGTTAAATATAGCTAGATTTATTTTCGTAGGTTCAGTGTTCCTGGACTGAAGGGGATATACCCCTTTGTGCCGCGTCACTCGACTATTACGTTCACACGTGACTTCTTCTGTAGTCACTAATAGCTGGTACATGGAGCGGCTTCAAAGTATTTAGTGTGGTTACGTTTTGAGTGGCGCAGTGGGAACTAGACGCGTACTAATTAAAATACACTTATCCATTACAAAAGAACATATAGAAATGAATTTTTATTTTGTAATATGTATGAATTGTAAGTTCAAAATTTATCTTACTGCCAATGGTATGATTTAATTCAATCAAATTTATTATGAAATCACGAATTCTACATTCTTCTCTAAATCTTCTGTGACGGATTGTCGTATCTTCATAATACTGCTGTCAAAAATTGTAACTAAAGACTATATAATGCAATAACTGAATAATTGTCCCCATAAAATATTTCATACATCATAGCCCCCATAGTTATGATGAGGCTGATGGAAAAATATATATTATTAATTTTTTTATTTTATTTAACATTTACTGGCGTGTCCTAATAGTTTCACTTCTAGGTGTAATGTTACACCGTATTGGCCGCTCAGCACACCAGCAGCCCGCCGTTCTGGGAACTCAGAACAATAGTGGGTAATTTAGTAATACCTTCTTATTACCATACGTGGCGCAACGTAGGTAACTCGTATACCATGCCATAGTCAACGGTTATTATTCATACAATGCCATTAGGTTATTTCAAATTTAATTCTGTACGTTGCATACATTTCAAAATGCAGATGTGTATGTCGGCTATTTTACTGGCTAATTTCAATATGTACATTACACAAAACATTTATCAGTCAAGTAATTCAAAACTCAAAGTCAAAACGTTTCCATTTAATTAAAAAAAAATGGCTTAGACACGTCATTAAGTAGGTAATATTCAAAATTAAAAGTCCGCGTACTCGCTAAGTTTGATGCTTTTTTGAACCTTATCCGACCGGAATAGACGCCTGAATAAGTGAAGCGGCTTGAATGGTAGGAAATACGGATATTGCTTTGTCCTGTATGTGTTCCTGTAATATTCATGCAACTTTTTAACTGTAATGAAACTAAATTTAGTTCGAGTCACGTCTGCGTACGTTTATGACTTTGGTAATGTCACAAAAACTTCTCCGTTGCATGGCGTTGCATTGCAACGCCAACATAAAACATTCGCCACCTTGTATCATTCCATAAATACCAGCTTCTACTAAGTCAAAGTCAAAAACTTTATTTCCATAGAATTCATAAAGAAATGGCTTGGAAACGTCAATATTCAAAACATAAGGTCACGCGTACTTATCGATTAGTTTGATGCCTGTTCAAACCCAATCCGACCCTCCATGGGGAGAACAGACAAGATACTCCTAATGGAGTGATTTCTTCTTTTGCTGTCGAGATAAAAAGAGGCTGATGTTATATCTAAGTCATCACCTACCTATTATAGTTCATAATTTCACACAAATCGGTTAAGCAGTTTTAGCATGAAAACAAACTTTTGCGTTTATCATATTAGTATGTTTTCCATATAGGTAGGAAACATTTTTGACAAGTAATATATTATAAGAAAATAAACCATGGTAGGCTTTTCCAGTGAACATTATACAAAATGTAATTTCCTACCTTCGCGCTAAACAACTTGTGTAAAGGGCTGGTCTGCCTTGAAAGGCCTTGACTCAAAGCTGCTACCCGCTGACATTATTGGTGCGCAGATGTTAGATCCTTATACACACATAATTACGTTCCATTTGTTTTTACAGCACGCGACGAATCGTGCCTACTTTTTAACATAAAACCCATAAACTCATCTTGAAATGACTCTCAAGGTTTTCTGGTTATTTTTAAAGTAATTATAAATAACCAGCTGAATGCAGGTCGGATCAAAAGTTGCAAGATGCTTGTCAAAATGCCGAATAGCCAGTTTTTGTAACTGATGGCAGTCTTCGAGTTTTTGCAGACGCTTATTGTAACTGGACTCTATAATTTTGTTAGATAGCTATTTTTATTTATTGCCAATGGAATCGAGGTCAATTGAAAATGTGTTCGCAGCGACCACAATCATTATTTTAGAAATGGTTAATTGTTTTTGGTATAATAAATAATTTAAACAATTACAAATACAATCATTAATCAAGAAAATAAATTAGATTCTTGTTTATAAACATTCATTTCATTGGGCTTCCAGTTCAAATAGTTAACTTAACTTAGAATAGCTATTAAAATTAATCAAAGGATCTGTTAATTTCAATTCCTCGGGGCATTTACCTTAATAGCTCCTTGTTATTCTATATTACGGTATAGAATGATCTATGCTATGCTGTGGTGCGCTCGTGGTAAGTATCTGTGTAGCCATAAACATAATTTAAATACAGTCCTTAATTTGTAACTGAGGTAGATTGCGATTAGATGCGCTTTCATCTTGGGATTAAAGATGTAACTACCATAGTTAAGATTATATGAATATATACAGGGTGTGGCGTAATGAGTGGATAATAGGGTACCTGCGGGTAGGGGCCATTGTGGCGGTTCAGAAAAATATTTGTTATGCTCAGTAAAAGTGCCTCGGTTTTCGAGATATTCGACATTTTCGAAGCAAGTAAGCAAGTAAAATTTTAGTGAAATCTTATTTTAAAAACATAACTGTGCTTGTGTTATAAAAATAATAGTTTCCATTCGATAGCACATCTATCCAAGAATACTATCCAAAAAACAGATAGAAAAAAAAAATCATTTGCAGTCTGGGCGCCAAAAATAGTGACGAAGGGTGAAATATTTCTTAAATTTCGAAAATGTCGAATATCTCGAAAACCGAGGCACTTTTACTGAGCATAACAAATATTTTTCTGAACCGCCACAATGGCCCCTACCCGCAGGTACCCTATTATCCACTCATTACGCCACACCCTGTATATGTATAGATTACTGCGCGCTGCGCGCTGCGCGTCACTGGCTTCGTCTTTCTTATAGGAAAAAGATAATTTTAATCTCAGATAACAACTGCCTTTTGTTTAGTACTTTTTAATTTTCATTATTTATTTATTTAGCTTCCATATAACATAAAGGAAATTTTATTTCTACAATAATATATTACCTAACCGTGTAGAAAGTTTAACACAAATACATATTATTATAGTTGACTCTGACTGCCTCATAGCTTAGTTGGTAGTAACCTGCCTTCTGCGCTGCAGGTCGTGGGTTCGATTCCCACCCAGGAGAAACATGTAAAAACAAACATCATTACACAAATGCACACAAAATCCAAACGCCTTCTGTGATTATCCGACAACTGATCGTTTGCGCTCGTAACCGCATCTTACATAAGACAAAGTAAATGGAAAACTTTCGATACGATAGATTTAATCGTATTTCATAATGATCGTAATAACAACCCGAACAGTGGACCACATTTATGGACGAGTCACACAAAATTCAATATAAATTAACACTTGAGTGCGATTAACACAACTTCAATAAGTTCAATTCAATTCATTACAATTTATGAATTTATATATTAATCGATCGCTTGAGAGTTGAGTTCGATTCCCGCACACGCTCATATAATAATTGATATAATGTTTTAATGATAATGAGACATAGGGAAATCAGTGCGGGATCGGTTGTGTGAAATGTATTTTTATCTATGAATACACTAATGGGTTTTTAGTTGGAAATTCGATTTTACTTAATTGCTTAGGTCTTCTATGAATTTTGAAATGGTCAACGCTTCTGATAATCAAAAACCCCACCGCAAATTAATAAATAACAAATTACATTATACACTTTAGCTGCTGTAAAACTGAGCTTACCAACCTTCTTTTAATCTACATCTCGGTCGCTCATTTCATAGAATTCACTCAATTACTCGTATGATTAATGGAATGAATTCAAAGCAAATTCTCGAATGCCATTACTGCCTTTTTCAAAACTGTGTCAGAACAAATTGTGGCGTACAATTTATCAGCACAATATAAATATATGAATATGTAAAGCTTTTCATTGAATGAAAATGAGTCCAATTTTAATCTCAATAATTTTGAGAGCGCCAGATGGATGTAATGATTTTGCCTCATGCATTTATTATTATGAAACAATATTGGTATCGTAATATTGTCAATTCATTTCAATTTATATCGATATATATTGAGATATTTTAAACAGCAGTTGGATACTTAAATGAAGTAAAATAATATCACAGATATATCAAAATAGTAAACTTTTACTAGGAATTTTATCTCACTCTTTTCTGATACGCCTACTTAGACATATCAATACTTTAGACATATCCTACATAGACATATCAATGTTTGAAAAAAATTCTCTAACTTATATCAATTGTTATAAAATCCGTCTTGTTTAATTGTTATTAAAGCGCAGCGTGTGAAACAATATTGTTAACTATAATCAAACGTTAGCATTTATATTTTGCAACTGTCATCCGCACAATATCAATCATATACAAACAAACACGTCCACGATACGAGGTATATATAAAATGTTTGTAAGGTACGGATGTAACGGTTACATATATGTATTATGTTTAATAACTAATTGTGGTGCGCACACGCACAAACTACAGGAAATTGGGCTAGTTCTGGCCGAAGGCGGGCTCGGGCCTATTCATTAGGTCATTATGAACATTTTTCTCGCTCAGGTAACAATAAGCCCATTATTACGAGTTCTAGTAACGTCCATGGAACGAGGAACGCTTTGTTTGTTTCCCAAGTGTTTGTTGGCCACATGTTTTAAGAGAATCCTTACCCTATTTTTAGTTGATTGTAAATTCCAATGGTCATAGTTTTTAACATGACTTTTGCACTTAAACTTTGTAAATTTTCTTCAAATACGCAGATTTATGTTAAACTATAACTCTTTTTGTGTTATTTTTCCAGCACTCAATTTAAAACATGTATTATGAAAACCATAAAAATAAGTAACGAGTCACAAAACATCGTAAAGAACGTACGCCGAGCAACATATTTACCATTAACCAAGTACTGTGCGAATATTTGAAAGAAATATATATCGTTAATTTTGAATTTACATCTACATTTGTATTGGAATGGGAGTAAAGCATTTGTCATTGTTGGCCACGCAAATTTTCATGGCGATTTATAACTAGTATAATTTTATCTGATTGATTTATAATCATAGCCGAGGCTCATGTGAATTAAAGGGTATTGTTGTGGAGAATACATGGCACGATAATCATCGGGTACACCATCGCGACACAATTTTTATTCTCGCATTACATTGAGCTCGCACCACCATTACAACAAGCTGGATGTTTTATAAACAGGCATTGTATTCGCAAATTGTATGCAGTCGTGTTGTCGGCGTAGATCATGCTAAGGTGTGGCATAACTTAAGTAAAAGGAGTTTTTTTTATAATCAGAAACGTCGGCGAATCGAGATGCCATAAAAGTAACATTTGTCAACCTACCGTTTAAATGGTACCACGAGTGATAAAAACTAAATGTGCATAAGCATTAAGATTGAGATGAAACAAGGGGAACAAACTATGAAAAACCACCATACACGCATAATGGCTAATATTAGGGGCCAACTCCCATTAGGGGTCGTCATTACGTGGACAGGATGTTTTGTGATATGGTATTTTTGTAAATGGATCATAATAATCAGGTCCAATTTTAATTAAACCAATTTCAAGTAATTTTTTGTTGTATTCCTTTTCTCTGTTTCGTCATTATTTATAGTGCCAGCATAATAAATAGCAAGCTTATGTTGTACCTACTTTTATAAGCAAACAACTTAATATGATGCAAAATATACTAAAACTTAAAACACTTAAGATTCTGATTGGATGAGAGATTTTAATAAAATCTAAGACATATCAATTTTTTTATAATACTTTAAAGGAATTTCACGAACATACGGCGTATTTACAAGACTATCCTGCGAAAAATAAATTTAATAACCTCGGAAACTAGAAATACTAAGTCACACTCACATGCATCATTCAATCGAGTCCTGCTAATCTGCTGCAGCAGTGTTCACTGACACGGTCACATCACTGTCCTCACGACCGGAGGATGTTACCACCGCACCGGGGCCGGGGGGCTTACTACCGCTCAACCGTAACAAGCACCGGGCTAGCGAGAAAATAACACCGGCGGAGCACCCTTCGGTACGACTGTCGGGTGTTGGGCTGGTGATGCAAAGCGCGGCGCGATCCGTGCGCGTAGGTTCGTTGCGCGCGGAGGACTGCGCCCGCGCATGCGACGCGCCCGACTCAGTGACGCGCACGTCGGACGCCCTACGGTGTACCGAGTACGCGCAACCGTCCAGCTTATATATAGCTAACTATAGAATAGACTTATAGAAAAACATATTACCTGATGTGACCCCGGCGACCTCTGCTCATAACAAAAGCAATAAGTCAAAGTCAAAAACTTGTTTTTTCCACAGAATTCAAGAAATTGTTGGAAACTTCAATAAGTAATATTCAAAACAATTCAAAATATAAGGTCACTCGTATTTAACGTTAAGTTTGACGCCTGTTCAAACCCTTTCCGACCTTTCATAGGGTGAACAGCAAAAACCCTAAAGAGGATTCTTTTTTATCGCGACCACGATTCATGTTACAATTTAATTACTAAATCTATGTAACATTTAGTTTAGTACCTTGAGTACCGCATAATAATGGAATGCTTAAGATAGTATTAACAATTCGTCTTACGTCCTCCCCGAATAGGTATGGATTATCTTTACATACATTATAGATTATCTTATATATATATATTATATACATATAAGCACGTTATAGGAGGTACTCAACATCATACATGTTTAGTGCATTTACGTTACGTCTGCAAGTCAACAGTTAACACAAATAAATATTGTATTATCCAAAGCATGGAAATAAAATCGTCTTCCTCCATTTTGGTTTTATGGGTCAAGCTTAAGAGGTCATAAAAATGAAATAGGTCATAGAAATTGCTTTATTAAGGATAAAAGTAAAAGTGAAGAAATAAAATACATCAAAGTTTTATATTACAACATTAAAATATGAGTTGTTATCGAGATGTAACTATACAATAGAATCAGTAGGTCAAACTTATGAATGACGGACAGTGCATAAATCATCCGTGTAACATATCAATACAATAATATATGTATGCGGTTATAAAAGTCTCGTGTATACATGCGCCCGCGCCGATACGCGGCCGGAGGCGATGGGAAGTGGAGTATGTCGCGCTGCTTATCAATCATAACCACTATAAGATCATTCTGGATATTCTGCTATTGCACTGCAGCCTTAACACCGGTCATGCAAAAGCCTTAACACAACTTCAAAGAAAAGATCAAAAACTATATTTCCATAGAAATCATAATAAAATGGCTTGGAACTTTACTACACTTAACTAATATAATTTGTGACATCGTTTCCACCTCGCCGCTTAAACGTTTAAAATAGTTCCTCGTGAAACAATAATTGGTTACAATAAACGACGAATTAAAGTCCGAAACCAAATTAATGTATGTGGAATTCAGTTGATTGTACAAATTACCTAATAACAAGATATGTTTCTAGATTATCAAATAGTTGACCTACATTATACAATGGTCAGGCAGGAAACTCGCTGGGTAAAACCGGCTTATTAACCAAATTATAACCATATCGCTTTAGTCTGATACTATATAATTCATCTAGTCATAGTCTGCTCAGTTATGTCGTCCGGTGACAGAAATTATATGCAATTCAACTATCTTGACGAAGCCATTTGTGTGCAACAAACACAGAAAAAGTCTAAACATGGAGGAGGTAACGTGACAGTAAAATCACTTTCATTAGGACATCATTCCCGCGTTCACTTCACAGCGGATAATCAAATGAAACGGCCACGTTGCCTCGCCATCTTTGGATATATCTACTGCCATTCTACATAGATGGTGCTGACGTGTAACCTGGTGGGAGTATACCTGAGATGAGTTGTCGAAACCCGCGACTTGTCACAACCTTCCAATATCGATTACTATTCAGTTGTCAACTTATATTTAAATAAACTGTTGAGCAATTTATTATTAATATTAATTTATTATTAATTTATTATTTATTTATTTATTTCATTTAAAACATAAGTGAAGTTATGACACGATATCATTAAATATAAAGAAGGTATCGTGTGGGATGGATGTAAATACTTATTTTTATTTGTATATCACGTTGGATAATTCATTATTTAATACATTTTGTTAATAAAATTTCAGTCTCCTGATTCATAGTGAATATCTTGAATTTTGGAGGAAAAACGTTATTACCTTTTTAGGACTAGCAATCCTAATAATGAAAATTTTAAATGGACTATTCTCCGATCGACCCAAATATAAAACACAGAATTGTTACAACCTAAATTCATTGACCCCGACTGTGTCCGATTGAATTAACCAGTTAAATTGTACCTATCATTGGCCGTCCGTCCGTCAGCCGTTAATTCGATTAACAGCCGACGAGACGCTCGGATGGCCATTTCCTTTACGAGTCCTTTCATTTCATTTTACTTCTTTACTTTAAGTAGGAGGCCTTTCAGACTTAAAAAGTAAGAAATTTAAAGTTTCCTTTATCAGTAAGTACCTACAATTTTTACCATAGACTGTTGGTTACTTTTTAGGCACACTTTACAAACAGCACAAGATTAAAGATTAGAGGTCGAAATACTAAAAATAGTAAGCCGGTAAGTAAGGTAAATACTTCATTTACATGTTGTGATCAAAAGCGTGGCCTTGTAACAAAAATAATCTTATTCTCTTTCATGTAATTATAAGTCGAAAAACTAAGTACAAAAAAAATACACACAGGCATCAAGTAAAATGTTGTGTTGCGCATATTTCTGCCCTCATTAAATATTCCGCCTGCGTCTGTCTCACTCGCACAACTCCTAAAACATGTGTCATATCCAAGTTGGGCCGAAACGCTGAATAAGCAAGCTATTGGCTATTCATGTCAATTAGATGTAAGCATAGTTATGTTACGTGAGTAGGCGAATAAGCGACGCGCAGGTCATCTTTGCTGAGTCCGGTCGCAACTCCTCGGCTCAATGTTACCAAGTTTTAAGAGCAGTAGAACTCTCGCCAAGTTCGTCCGGGGAAGTACTGCCACCATGCCCATTTCTGCCGCCAAGCAGTGAAGCATTCGCATTACTGTGTTCCGGTTTGAAAGGTGTGGTTTCCGGTGAAATTACATGCACATGAGACATTCCACCTTCACGTCTCATAGTTACGGACGCATACGATGCGACTTGGATCTTGTCGTACCTAGTAGGGGAGGACCGAAGTCGCATCAGTTGTTATGGGTAGAGGTTACCACTTAACACCAGGTGGGCCGTCGGCTCGTTCCGTAACTGTATTACATAAAAAAAAAACCAACACGACAGGCAGTTCAAATTAACTGAAGGGTTAGGTTATGGTTAGCGCGGTGCGGTGAGTACTAACTATGCAAGCGTAATTACTGTATATTACCGATATATTATGTTGGTGAAACCCACATGCACTAACACAGCAATAACAAACGTGTCATTTTGATCGGGCCATTTTTATGCACGTTCGCTTATATAATTTAACATCTCTAAATAAATTAGTAAGTTAAGGTATTTAATTTCATTTTCTCTCTGATAAAATCATAGTATATTACGTGATTTAGATAGAGAATTTATGATATTCTGAATATAAATTGAGATATTTTATTGTTTTATAAAGTGAAAGGCGTTTGACACGCAACAAATGCAATGTTTTGCTCATTTCTAATATCGGTATTGCGACAAAACTGCAGTTAAAAACGAAATATCCACAAAATGCGAAATAATTGTCACGACAATTGGGAAACTGCGTTGAATAATATAAATATAATATAATAATAATATAATAATATGGTGTTTGTTGATCTCGAAAAAGCATACGATAGGGTTCCCCGAAAGGTTCTGTGGTGGGCTATGAAAGAAAAAGGAGTGCCTGGGAAGTATGTGCAGCTTGTAAAGGCGATGTACAGCAGAGCGAGTACGAATGTTCGCTCCGAGGTTGGAGTCTCGGACCAGTTCAGTGTGGCTGTAGGTTTGCACCAGGGGTCGGCTTTAAGCCCGTATTTGTTTGTTCTTGTAATGGATGCTTTAACATCTGATTTACAAGAGGAAACACCCTGGTGCATGCTGTTCGCCGATGACATTGTTCTGGTCGGAGAAACAGCCACTGAGGTCCAGACCAGACTGAAAAAATGGCTGGAGAAATTGGAGAATGCCGGTTTAAAAGTCAGCAGAACAAAAACTGAACAGTTGTTCTGCGATTTTGGTGGGTCATCCAATTTTTCCCCTATAGCCTTAGATGGTGTACCCCTATCAGTCTGCCCTGATTTTCGGTACCTCGGTTCTGTGATCCAAAATAATGGAGAAATAGACAGGGATGTGAGAAATAGAGTAAATGCGGGATGGATGAAATGGCGACAGGTCTCAGCAACAGCATGTGACCCGCGGATGCCCCTTAAACTGAAAGGGAAAATATATAAGTCGATTGTCAGACCTGTCGTATTGTATGGATCGGAATGTTGGGCCACCAAAGGAATTGATGAAAGAAGATTGCATGCAGCGGAGATGCGAATGTTGAGATGGATGTGTGGCGTGACCAGAATGGACAAAATTAGGAACGAGTATGTAAGGGGAAGTTTGAAAGTAGCGCCAGTGACGGAGAAGTTGAGGAGCAGTAGGTTAGCGTGGTATGGACATGTTATGCGGAGGGATGAAAGTCATGCTACAAAGAGAGTCCTAGATATGGATGTGGATGGATGTAAGAGTAAAGGTAGGCCAAAGAAAAGATGGATGGATTGCGTGAAAGATGATATGAGTAAGAAAGGAGTGAGTGCTGAGATGACGTCTGACAGAGAGAAATGGAAGGAAAGTACATGTTGTGCCGACCCCACCTAGTTGGGATAAGGGCAAGAAAATGATGATGATGAATTGGGAAACTGCGTTGATGAAAAATGTTGCAGTTTCACTCGGCTCGGCCATTACGATGAAATAATATATAATTTTACGGCGGAGAATGTTCTAGCTACTTCTCACGTATTTGCTTTCATTTCCCATAAGCGCCTTTGAAGTAACCATAAGTGTTTTTTCATCGGAATGTATTATTTTAGTGAGGTTCAAAACCTAACTAGTATTCTAGGTTTAACATGTTGATAATTATGGTGGTTAAAATAGCAAAACAGTATTGAGCTATGTATTTGTGAAACATTATCCAATTTTGTATTCTCCTTAATAGCGCTCCTGCGTGCGCCGGCGCACACGCGATCTCGCTCTACATTATCGACTGGCCTCACAGCTCAGTTGGTAGTAACTCTGCCTTCTGCGCTGTAAGTCGTGGGTTCGATTCCCACTGAGGACAAACATTTGTGTGACGAATATAAATGTTTCATCTGTGTCTGGTTGTTAATATGTATTATGTATTTACAAATATACATGTATTCTATCAGTTGTCTTGTCTTTTTTTTTAGTTCTATAGCTGGCTTGACTTCTGAAAATCTTTTTTTCTATTTTGCTGATTGTACTGCAGTCCACCCAAAACATTGCATCCTAAAATCAAACTAAGACAAGAAGATTATGTAATATCTGTGGCGGCACAGCATATCTCTCTAACCAGAACACAGCAATATAATCCAGAATGTGGCGGCCGAAAAAAAGTATGGTGTATGGTACGTGGATTGTGGGTTTCCTATTGACCGACCACTTGTATCTTATGGTAACCAGCAACAGCAACAGCGCGCATATAACATGGATGTAAAGTATAGAGTCGTTTCAGATACGGTTATATTAAGTCTGTATGTATGTTTGACCACATTTGTGCTACAAATAATCACTACTCATAGTAGGCCCACTACTCTAATAACCTCGTTTCTACTCTTCGATTATGTATTTCTTGTTTTAATAATATCTATATATAATTAATGCCTCTAGGATGTTTTTTATTTCGCAGGCAACAAGTCTTTCAGCACAATCAGTGCCACCTTTGTAAATGTAACTATTGTTCTTTTGTTAGGAAATACCGTTTGAAACGTTTGATCCCGTAACCAAATGTAGGACATTCTTGACTATAATTGAATTTATTATTTTTTAATGAAACAATAGCTTTTACATTGTGGGCGTTGGATTAATAAGACAATTATTGTAGCAAGTAGATCCTGGTGGTTTTTTCAGTGCTACTACTTACACTACTACTACTTACTTACTTAGGTACTTACTTATTACTTACTTACTTAACTTACTTTTTATTGTACTGAAAACATGAAGCAATATATAAATAAAATTAATCTTGGTATTGTAACCAAATAAAACAGTTTATGTGTTTTAAAAATAGTCGTTCTTTTTTGGTTTATCTTTTATTAGGAACACTATATATTGTTTACTTTCCAAAAAAACCCTATCTATATAACAAACGAGGTATATAGAAGTTTCATAGTACTGGACTGGTCAAACGCTCGGTTTATTAGTTTTGGAAATATTTGTCAAGATTAACTCAGAGGTCATAAGATTAGTAACATTACATTAGGTAATTTGGTAGTAATCGGGCATAACATTCAACTTAGTTAATTTTATTCCACGTTCGCTTTCTAAGTTACTTTCTCCAATAAATACGAATTAAATGTAACTAAATAGGAGATATTGAGAGATTACGTTCTTTGAGTCTGTGGTAATTATATTACTAAGGCCCTTATCCACCAATGCATTCACGCTCACTAGTAATGGAAGAACCATAATCCAATGACTATTTATACATCTCATGCAAATAATTATTGTATAAATGCCGACTTTAAATTTAGAGTAACTCATTACACTAATTCAGGGTATTTTATTGTGAGTATTATGACTTTAAATTCATATTTAATTACCACTATTACATATGTACAAGTCGTTATTTATCCTTCCTTTCCTATGACGTTTTTAAACAAAGGAAACATCGAATACAAATAAGGTAATAACTAAATATCTTCACCACATCGAGCCTAAAACTAAGGGCCAACGTCTACTGTAGCCAAGCCCTGTGGTGATAATTGATTTTTTTAAACCTTATGAAGTCTAGAAGGTTTTTTGATTCCTAAAGATTTGTCACTGACCTCTATGTAAATCATCAACAAAAATTATTAATTTTTCATTATTATTTAGTAATTGAAATCAATCCCAAGTGTCTGCATCATAGTTATTTATTTTGTTATTGAGCATTGTGTGCATCGTTGGCACAGCGAGGCACGCTTGCCAGCATGCATGGCCACTAACAGATACATGGATGACCTGGATACATTTTTATTGTTCCTAGGATACCAGCTAATAATCACTACGAATCAAAGTGTTTTTTTTATCTAACCTATACTGTCCCACTGCTGGACAAAGTCTCTTGGCTATTTCTCACAAAATTTCTCTGAAGTGTATACGTGTCATTGTTTTGACACGCCTCACAGCTCAGTAACTCTGCGTTCTGAGCTGTAGGTCGTAGATTCGATTCCATAAAGGAAATAGTGTGACGAACATTGATGTTTATTCTGTATCTGGGTGTTAATATGTATTATATTTATGTGTTTACAAAAAGTATATATGTATTCTATCAATTGTCTGGTTCCCATAGTACTAGCTATGTTTAGTTTGGGGCTAGATAGCGCTGTGTGAATATTATTATTATTTCCCGTATTGTACCGCTATGGTAGGCGATAACCCTAAGTGTGTCTCTCATCGATATGCTTGGTAGCTGCGTATGCGCATTAAGCATGCGCGACGGGTAGTGTGTACCACGGCCGCCCCGCCCCGCCCCGCCGCGTCGCGTCGCGTCGCGTCGGCACTATCGATTGTTTACTGATCCACGCATTTGTACTAGAAGCCGGCTCAGTCCAGAGACATCCTCCTAGATAATCCTTAATTCTGATAAAAACATCTAGAATATTGTTCCTAGTACTTGTTATTATAAGTACTAGGAATGTATTCAATAACGACACTATAGCCAACATAAGACAAAGAAACAAAGTACGAAGCAAACCTGTTATTTTGTTGTGGTGTTAAAAGTTTTTTGCAAGTAACAAGCACAGTTTAAATGTTTTAATCAAAGTCAAAAACTTTATTTCCATTGTATTCGTAAAGATGGCTTGGAAACGTCAATAATATTCTACATAAGGTCTCCCGAACTTATCACTAAGTTTGACGCCCGCCGGTTCAAACCCTATCCGACCCTCCATGGGGAAGAACAGACAGAAACAAGGAGGGCTTCCTTTGTTCTGGTTTAATACTGCTTGCACATTGTA
The DNA here is from genome assembly GCA_947359385.1 of Chesias legatella. Classification (NCBI taxonomy): domain Eukaryota; kingdom Metazoa; phylum Arthropoda; class Insecta; order Lepidoptera; family Geometridae; genus Chesias; species Chesias legatella. Next base: position 220,293 of record OX375784.1, on the reverse strand, counting down.
CAAGCTCGTCCTCCTGGTTGCATCCAATGCGTCTTGAACATGCAATAACTTTGACCCTAATGATGTTTAGCCACCGGCTTCGGTTATCCGCAACATGCACGGAGTTGACATTGATGTTGAGAGTGGGGCATATGGTTTGACCAGCGCGAGTCCAAACAACTCGATTACCCCAATTATTCGAATAATGTTAGGCAGAGCTCCTCAGAATGGGCCAACTAACCATTACCATATTCATCGGAATCTGTCTCTTATTACGTACGCAATAAGGAATATAGTTGCGTGCCTTACCAAATGACCATTTGTGGAGTTTTGTCACGAAGTCAGGCCGGGCCGGGTTAGAAGGGATATCGCCTCGACGGATGGTTATGACGATGGAATAACTTTGAATAGTGTAATTAGCTCATGAATAAAACTACACTGGATTAGGGGCGAATGAAGGGATAAATACCTCATTATAGATAATAAATAAACATTGTAGTGGATATTGTCACACAGCGCCATCTAGCCCCAAAGTAAGCTAAGCATAGCTTGTGTCATGGGAAGACAACTGATATAATACTTATATAGTTTTGTTGTAAATACATATAGACCAAAACTATAAAACAATCGTTTCAAAATACTAAAACAAATCTCTTATCATGTGATACTTTCGGATCTCGAGCTTATTATTTATTTATTTATTTATAAGAAGTATAATAAACAATATAAACATAGATGACGAATGTTTCTTCTATTTCTTCTTACAGTAAAACCTCATTAATAATAATAATAATACTAATAATAATAAATTTATTCAAATATAACATGGTAAATATAAAAAAAAAAACATAAAACTTATTAAGACATAGGTATATATAACACGGGATTTGATATCAGCAAGCGATACAGCCTACAAATGATGGTTCCAACGGAGATGCATTGCGTAGCATCGTGAGATAAGGCAATTTACCGGACGTCAGCATCAAACCACAATAATTCTTACATATCGAATAGATTACTGAGACCAATACCATTATTTATAATCCGAATATTCTAATGCAATTGCGTCAATGGGAGGTAGCTCCAGAAATAATTTGTCGGTCGGATAATTTGTGACGTCATTCGTTCCGACCCATCTCTCAGAATGAATGATCGCTTTAACGAGTCCCATTAATCTCGACCCGTTCAAAGGGATCACTTTCACTTTAATAACGAGATCGGCATTCGTGAAACAACGAGTGGAAATTAATAAACGTGTATATAGTCGTACTATGTCGTACTAACGTGTATATAAGTCCAGTATTTCTTGTCCATCCAAAGGTTGTCTGTAAGAGATCGCTTTATAGCGATAAGACCGCCCATTGTTTCACTTTTTTTTTGTACCTTGTATCTGATTGTTGTTATTTTGATTTTGTGAGCAATAAAGTGTCATCTATCCATCTATCTATCTATATATGAAGTGCGCGTCAGTGATGAAACATGAAACACCATCTTGTTTCATCGAGATGAATCTTGTACGATACTGGAATCTGGGATGGAGCTGGAAGTCTGGTGCCAACAATAGCAGTAGAAACATGTTCATTCGGTGATACTACTGGTGAAACTGCCACCATGCCCATTTCTGCCACCATGCCCATTTCTGCCACCATGCCCATTTCTGCCACCATGCTCATTTCTGCCGCCGAGCACAGTAACACATTCGCATTACTGTGTTCCCGTTTGAAAGGTGTGGTTTCCGTCTCAGAGTTATTGCACATACGATGCGACTTGGGTCTTATCCTACCTAAGTACGGGAGGACCAACGTCACACTGCTTATTATGGGCAGAGGTTACCACTTAACACCAGGTGGGCCATTCGCTCATTCCTGAACTGTATCACATAAAAACCACCAAATGACATGAAACGTAACACAAAGTCAGCAATAACTATTGAAAATCTATTATAAGATAGAGTCCTAGAGATCGAGTACAGCTGTGCATTTAATTCAAAATTCATCATTTGCATTAACTACATTAATTGAAATACCAACAATTTTACGTAATAAGTCCCACCATAATGGAATAATCAGATTAAATCACCAAAATACGAGAAATACTTAATGAACATCGCAAATGATTTATCTCAGTTTATCGAAAGCTAAATTGAAATTACGTAAGAACTTACCAACAGAGATATACTCGTAATATACCTACCTAATAAAAAATATATACTATTAAGTCTTCATCAAAAGATTCGTCGTCCAAAAGCCACTAAGCTAATGTACGGGAAGATTTGAAAGCTTTGTATATGCAGCATGAGGTATGTACAATGGCGGGCGTTACATCACGTCTGTACAGATACGAGTAATGCATAATACTAATGACAAGTGATATTTAAAATATATTAGGTAATAAAATAAATAATAAATAATGGTGGACATTTCACACAGCACCATCTAGCCCCAAAGTAAGCTAAGCATAGCTTGTATCATGGGAACCAGATGACTGATAGAATATATATACTTTTTTGTAAATACATACATATCAATACATATTAACACGCAGACACAGAACAAACATCAATGCTCACCACCAAATGTTTGTCTTGAGTGGGAATCGAGCCCACGACCTACAGCGCTGAAGACAGAGACTGACCAACTGACCTGTGAGGTCAGTCGATATTAATTTTATGAATTGTTAAGGTCAGTACCTTATCCTTACCTTTATATTATCATACAAAACTTATTGAGTTTTCTAGTCAAAAGCTTACTACGAATACGTACGCTACGGCTGCTTACGAGAGGTAAACAAAAGTTAGCGCTTTTTAGTTTTTGTGAACATTACTCCACTCGCAGAGACGGTAGGAAAATAATTCATGTAATTAAAAGCGTGCTTGTGATAGCATTTCGCTTTTTTTTACGACATTACTTGGGTACTGCCACATCGCGCATTCGCTAGGACCATCGCAAAAACGGGGACCCTTCCAATCATTCCGCAGCTCCGTGTATAATTAATTGTCCGGTGTTTATTGTAGGACTTTTAAAATTCACTCCATTTCACTACAGTGTTGCTGAAGCACTTACTACTCTTTATTATGGTTTGTTAATTGGTTTTCGAGAAACCTTTGCTTTAATTACGAGGATTAACTGTTAAGCAGTCGTAAAATCACTCCAGAAGGACATAAATATAAGCTTTCTTCAGCTTTTAAATACGTACAGTTGACGCCGTCCCGAAATGCCTTATGAAATTCCTCCAACTTTCTCTGATAAGTGTGAGAGGGGAAAATCACTACTTCGTCTCTGTAATAACCTCTCTCCGTATCAATAACATCCTGGACTTTCTAACGTAGATAAATTGTGGCATCGGCATGTAATATAAGGGCCACGGATACCGAATGAAAGCGAGCGGAGGGCTTGAAGGGAAATGGGCATTTGAGATAGGACTATAAAGGATAGCCCCCACGTAAGTACCAGGAAAAAGATAATTTAGCATTTACGAAATAGCGAAATAGTATTCGTATTAATATAATAAAGTTGACTTAAGTCAAAATATATATCATCCATGTACGGAATCAGTTTTAGTAAGACACAGGCACTCGTTTCTTCTTTTTTTTAACTAATTACATCTTTTTTTAACTAATTTACAGGCCTCACAGCTCAGTTGGTTAGTAACTCAGCCTTCTGAGCTGTAGGTCGTGGGTTCGATTCCCACCCAGGACAAACATTTATGTTATATTTGTAACATAAATGTTTCTTCTGTGTCTGGGTGTTAATATGTATTATATTTATGTATTTACAAAATTTAATAAAAAATATTTACAAAATTTGCGCTGTGTGAAATGTCCACCAATATTTATTTATTAATTTTATTTAATTAATTTAAGTAATCGGTGTGAAAGGAGCACGTTGTTAGCAAGGCTTTTGGTGTAAGATAGAAGATTCGCATGCATTCGTTCGTTTTCATTCTGTATGTATGTATGTATGGCATGTAATAGGATCGGTGTATGGGTAATGAGGAGATAGGCTCATAGATGGATGAGTGCAGTCACCCTCATTACGATAACCATGTTGACGTTATAAGGGAATTTGTTGTTCCTGATGTATTCAAGAAATAATGAGAAATATTGATCAATCATTTGGTATTGAGCAATGCTTCTCATTCTTCTTGCTTCGGTTTGGAGATATTAAAGTGAAATTTTCAATCAAGTTTTCTTGTGTATAAGCTCAGGGTAAGCTTATTTATATGCGAATGTTTGATTGAATAGATCAGTCATATTAGTATCCGGGCCGCGCAACCCTTCGACAGAACGTAAATGGGTGGTTTATGAAGGTTAAGCTCAAGTTGATAAAACTGGTTTATTTCAGCTGGGTACATAACTTTTACTGCGAATTCAAATCAGTTACACACGAGCAACTCTTTGTGGACGGCAACTGTCGAAGCTTTGACAGCTGTGGTCGACCAAATACAATAAGAAATAACGAGGCACATTCGTGTTTGCTTAGCAATTTAAAAGACTTTATTTCTGCTACAATTGCTCACTTATCTTACCATGTGATTACTGACACTTCAAAGTTGCTTACCTGAAAACAAAAAAAATACAGTCAATAAAATAGGTACTTCTTTCACAACTACAAACAAAATATTGCCAAAAAAATATAAATTATTTAGATTAATAAAAATCCGTAACAAAATATCAGTCAGTCTTTTTTACATAGAATTCATATAGAAATAGCTTGGAAACGTGAATAATATTCAAAACATAAGGTCACGCGTACTTATCGATAAGTTTCGAGAGCGTGGTGGTCTAGTGGTAGTGGTACTGACCCCCGAGTTTCAATCCGGAGGTCGCCGGTTCAAATCCCGGTGTGCACCTATGAGTTTTTTATGTGCGCAAAACCACGTTCTCAAAACGGTGAAGGAAAACATCGTGAGGAAACCGACATGTCCTAGAACTAAAAATTCGAAGACATATGTCGAGTGCACGAAAGGAGCCTCTTTGAGGCGCACTTACAATCCTTTCACAACACTGGTTCGACAGAACCGGTGACTCGAAGAAGAAGAAGAAGTCAAAGTATTTTTTCCATAGAATTCATAAAGAGATGGCTTGGAAACGTTAATAATATTCAAAACATAAGGTCACGCGTACTTATTATCGCTAAGTTTGACGCCTGTTCTAATAAAAGCAGGTACAGGGTATGTTTTTCTAATTTAGTTACCACTAAGCTGTGCGGACAGAAACTCAATCACGTAGCAAAACAGTAAGATACATTTTGAAACTCATCATGTATGCGCAGTTAGGTATACAGTTGTAACTGGTGCCTGCTGGCAATATTATGAAAAGCGCGCGTGCGCTAGCAATGTCGCCACACGCCACACGCCACACGCGGCGGATGTTGTGCAAAGTGAGACCACTTTGTGACCACTGCATGCTTCGATTACTAGCTTTACTAGCTGTACCCGACATACGCTGCATATCCACGTCAATTATACAAAATATAAGAGAACTAAACACTATGATAAATAAAAAATAATATTCTGTTTATCTGTGCTTTAATATAAAATAACTGCAAAAAGTTACATAATTTTTTTTTCACTAAATCTAGAAGTTTCGTAAAAACAAAAAAACATTATATATAGATTTTTTGGGCCGTAAAATAGGGGTGCGTGATAAAACGGAATTCCACACGGACGTTGTCGCGGAAAACAGCTAGTTGTATATAAGTAGCGTGCTTCGATTTTTAGCTCATATATCACTCAGGAAACTATATGTATAGGTATCATGCAAACATAATATGTACTCTTTCTAGATGTTTGCTCAAATCATAAAGCCACCTGGATTGTCTATGGTAATCTCGTATGCCACATGTTTCAGATGAAATCATTTGTAAATTGCCTGCTTATATAATTCGTGCGAGATGTAAATGTTCCATTGCATTTTGGATACGGTTCATTAATTTACGTAAATATCTTGGAGACAACTGTTTACCAAATAAATTATGTAAATAGGTAATCTAACATTATCTTAAGTAACCAAGAGTTGCGTAACTCAAACTAGTTTTTACTTTTGACAGTTTTTTGCACATATTTATATAAAATTATGTAATTAAATTATGTTTGTCATGTATGTTGTCTCTATAAAATGTTAACGCATTAATACATTTTACTCAGAGCGAGTGGGAGAGTTCCAAGATGTACGATTATATGTGTTTTGTTTATCTTTGATTTAGTTTGGACTTTGACGGAGGAACCTTTGTTATATTTTTTATTATTTCTCATGAATGCAGTCTGCAGGTCCAGGATTACGTCACAATTATACTGTAAAACGTCGCAAATTACATCACTCATACTGTTTATGGTATAAATATATTCAATTTGAGTCCACCTCAGTTTCTACTTCTCCATAAAATTGTGACTCACAATTATATTTAATTATTTTCAACATGATATTTTCTTTCTTCACGGAATATATATACTGGTAGTCTATTCTCACTACAGCAAAAGTTCAATAAGTCGTCTGGATATACGTTGTTTGAGCAATTTTGTTAGTTGAGACTGATTCTCTTATGCGGTGAAATTTGTGTTTTGTGTCGGAAAGTAAAGTTTTAGTTAACTATCAGATAGCATAGTTAACTAGACTATTTATTAGTATCAGTGTGCAGTCCATTACCTATATATTTTAAAAACGAGTTCATATATTCTAATGAAACCCCGCTTCAAGTAAGGCTTTATATTGAGTATAACTGAGATTTAAAGTACAGTTATTATAATACTGTAGTAAGTTGCAGTCTACTTTTGAAGGAAACTGTCATTACGGAGTAAAAGTGTACCCACTTACAATCTCGGGCACACGGGATCTTGTTCTGTTTACTTCTCGTCACACTTTAAAGTTATTTCTTTCATCTATTTTTCAACAATTTTCTCAACATTTTGTTATTTCAGCAAACATTACGCACAAGAGCGTGGTGGTCTAGCGGTACTGACCCCCGAATTTTAATCCGGGGGTCGCCGGTTCAAATCCCGACGTGCACCTATGAGTTTTTTCGATTGAATGATTTATGTGCGCAAAACCACGTTGTCAAAACGGTGAAGGAAAACATCGTGAGGAAACCGACATGTCCTAGAACTAAAAATTCGAAGACATGTGTCGAGTGCACGAAAGGAGCCTCTTTGAGGCGCACTTACAATCCTTTCACTACATATAACTTGGAGATAATAATTGTATGATCTATTTTTCTTGGTCCCGTAAGTTTGTGAACACTGTAAGTGCCTCTTTGGAAATATTTATATATATACCTATAGTAGATAATTATCGTTAGATAATTGTCTACAATGGGGATATATTATTATAATTATGCGTCGCTTTAAGCGCTGGGCAGTTAATAGAGTAATCCACCTCGACGGCTCATAAAACACCGAAAATAATATAATAAACGGTAAAGACGTAGAATTAAAATGAAAATATAAATAAAGCCACTCTTCGATGATGAAACCTTATTTTGTTTTTCCAAAACGCTTCATTTGGAGACAGAAATAACTATTGATACAAATATTGCTATAATTTTGCATGTTTGATGACCATAAATACCTTTCCTTCCTTTAGTTAGTGGGAATGGGAAGTAAATTGCACGATAGTTGTTTTATTACTATTTACTATTTTATTATGGTATATATATTAATTAAAATGATGGGACATTATATTTGTTACATAAGGGATGAGCTGTCGTAGGTAATAGAAGGTGTGCGCGCGCGCAGGGCGGTAATTAGTGTAATCGATCTCGGAGTTACGCGCAGTCGCGCACCTACTCCTACTCCTACATATATGGTATGTATGTATGTATGTATGTATGTATGTATGGCAGACTGCGCTGCGGCGCTAATGCGACATAGATGAAACATGACAAATCAGAATGCCTAAAATGCATAATATATTCGGTTGAACATTTTTCACTAAGACGATAACCCATCAAAGATTTCAAATGGAGCGAGTAAATAAGTTATTACAGCTTATAACTCTCTAATCTTAAATTAGATAATAAATGTGGTTCAGCTACGATTTTCGGAATATTGTTCAATGATTTTTTGGAGCAAGTTTTTGACGTGACAACGTCTTATAATTCGATAGAGCCGGCTGCACGCACGAAAAAACATGACTCATGCGGCGTTACCTCGCTCTGAGGCGTTCCATGTAAGGCTTGTGCAAGTGCAAGCGAGAGCGCGGAACGAGCGACAAAGAAGCACAATCGGCCTTTGCGTTCGGCAGCGTTCGACATCCGTCTCTCTCCTACTTGAGTGAGCGATGCGTCTGCGTGGACAGCTGCTAATACTTACATTTACATGTTTTGATCGAGTATCAAGTGCAGTGTAAAACTATTAAATTGTAAAAAAAAAATTGACATAATTGTATTTATGCGTACAAATAAATCTAACTTGATCAATTTCATTGTGATTTCCAATTACCTCCTTCTCTATATACATACAAATCTATTAAACAAATGAATTTAAAATTTTCTTTTGAAAAATGCTACCATTCCATCAGTATTTTCTTAAGACGTTGTCACGTTCAACTATCGTCAGTAAACCGACTTTACAGACAACCATTTTTTTTTTATTATGTCTATATTTTTAGACTTTTGAAGTCTTCTTTTGACCAACCTCAAATATTTCGAAAATACAGTGAAAAAGTCTATGTTGTAAAATTTAAAAGAAACAATGTTAAGTTATATAATCAGATGTACAGTTTTGTTCAAAGTAAACAGAGCAGATAGTTTTGGTTATTGTCCTAATGTGTAAATTTTTTATGTATATTACGCTGACGCAAACGCAAAACTATGATAATAATAGCATTAAGAGGAGTAAATGAAAAGATCCTTCAGGTAAGGCAACGCGGTATTAACATTGATGTATGACTTTATGCATTTACAGCGTATACTTTCTGATAAACTGCATCAGAGTGCGTTCACTTGCACTGGAGAGGACAGACAGACTAATTTCTCTATGTTTAGCGCGGTTACTGACCGAATGGCGCTTCTAAAGAGAAAACTGCATTAGATGCCGCCGCGGCCGCGGCCGGTTAGTGCGCATGCGTCAAATTGCGAGCACGGGAAGTACTTTCAGAACTTTATGCTTTATATGATATTCATGTTTTATGCCCACAGATTACATTACGAAACTAGAAGATGGAATTTATATAAAATACAAGATTACACCGAGTGATTGAGCAGTCTACATTTTACAGCCACGTCTGTAGGAAGTTATTTAAAAGGGAGAGTCGTATTTGAATTATTCTTGATCTACAAGAGCTGGTCCGGCAGCTTGTAGTTACAACTATTATGGTATATTTAATGAGATTAAATTGTATAATCATTTATTACCAAGCTTGCAGTTAAACAAAATATTTATAAATAATAATAAATAAATATTGGTGGGCATTTCACACAGCACCATCTAGCTCCAAACGAAGCATAGCTTTTACTTCTTTTTCGAGTCACCGGTTCTGTCGAACCAGTGTGGTGAAAGGATTGTAAGTGCGCCTCAAAGAGGCTCCTTTCGTGCACTAGCTTTTACTGTGGGAACCAGACATTTTATAGTTTTTTGTAATATCCTATGGTATAATCTACGAGACGACAGCATTGCGAATTATTATGGCTATATTGGACATTCTCGTAACACCCGATGGTTTTGTCTGCGTTGTTTGTGATCGGACAGGGCGCTTCGCGGCGCACTCTCCTCATCGCTGAGATCTAGATCGCGGCCTAGCACTAAGTGTCACCGCAAATAACAGGGTATTTGACTTTCCCGTACTCCAGCAATCCATCAGACGTTGCATGTGAAAGTAAATTGACTGCATGATTATACATGACATGTTATGTACACTTAACGAAATGCATACCCAACCAATTATATTGAGTTGTTACAATTATTCATATGTCTGAATATTGCACGCTTTAATTCTTGTTGGCAAACTGCCGGAGGTTCCAAGTTTAGGTAACTGAAACATGGAAATTTTACATGTCGTGTAGCTATATACTACAATACAATATAACTACTATATGCTAATAAATACTAAAATATACAAAAATAAAATTCATGATATAGGATTTGAAGGCTTGGTACCAACAATGCTCCAAAAAAAAAATCCCGTGAATACTTTTGAAGATTCACCCTATTAGTCTAGTCCTACCTCTATAAAATCGCCTCTCTCTAGCCTCAAAGGTTTGCTGGAAGAGAACTCTTTGTAGGGTTAAGCTCGCCTTTGTACATGTATTACTTATGACTTTTTTGTATATTTTATTTTCTGTGTACAATAAAGAATAAAGAATAGTCTTTGGAAGACAAAATACACAATCACACAATTTATATTAAAAAACTTATTTATCAACTTTAAATATTTTCACTTTTACTACTGATATCGAAATCACCTAAATATTATTGAATAATCGCAATTTAACTTTGTTATACTGTTTCAAAGTGTGCAAAGTGAAACGTTATCTATATACTCATGAATGGCTGTGTAGTTGACTGTACGTCAGTACAGTAAGCTGCTGTCGGCATTTTCAATAGTAACTTGATCGGTTTCCACCGCATTTGCCGCAGATAATACTTTAACTTCAACTGCTTTATGTATTTGGTTAAACGGAATTTCAGTTACGTTGAACCGTTGCCTATAATATTACGACAGATTGCTAATGTTATCTACAGTATGACTGCGAGTGTACTGTTTCATTTCCTAGTCGGTCACTATAATGGGTGAGCGTGGTGGTCTAGTCGCACTGAACCCGAGTTTCAATCTGGAGGTTACCGGTTCAAATCCCGACGTACACCTATGAGTTTTTCGATTGAAAGATTTATGTGCGCAATACCACGTTCTCAAAACGGTGAAGGAAAACATCGTGAGGGAGGCGACATGTCCTAGAATTTAAAATTCGAAGACATGTGTCGAAAGGAGTTTCTTTGAGGCGTACTTACAATCCTTTCACCATTTTGGTTCGTCAGAACCGGTGACTCGAAGAAGAAGAAGACTATAATGGGTAACAATTACAGGATTTTTAGTGTTATCCGCCGACGTAAATCAAAGAATGACAGCACAATGCAACGTTACCAATAATGACGCTACTTTTTTTAATTTTTTTATAAAATATTGGTGAACATTTCAAAACAGCGCCATCTAGCCCCAAATTAAGCTAGGCATAGCTTGTATCATGGGAACCACACAACTGATATGATAATACGTAAACGGTCTCCCGCGTCACAGGCTTGTTCTAGTATAGTATAGTATATAGTAGTCTTCTGTATTATAAAATGTTTTGGTAAATAAAGATATTTGATTTGATTAAATTATATTAGACCATCGTCTTTTTGAGGCGTATAATGTTCTGCTAGCCGTGCGAAGTCCGGGCGGGTAATGCTTCACTTAAGACATGGTTTCTCAATGTTTCCATTCAGGTAAAGCTATATCGCGGCACTGAACTCGTAATAGCTTGTACAGTGGTACCATTGTACCCGGCAAAGGTACTCTACTTCCTTCTTAGAGTTCCCATAATCATAATATAATGATGGATCGTGTCACGACACATGCCACTATCGCGGTAGCTAAATGCGCCCTTTTGTACGGGAGACTATGTGAATAACTTATTCATCAAGTTATTAGATATCCCGCAATACAATAAAGGATATTGAATACACGACAAAGACATCGAAATGCAATGTAAACCGTCAAATAACTGGGAAAATTGGGCAATTCAAATATTTCTATAGAAAAAAGTGCATCAGAATGGAACCTAGTACGTTATTTAATGAGGGCACGCGTTTAGGTCAGGTTGCGACACGCTACGTTACCAGTTTATTTACCTATGCTCGTGAAAAAAGGAATCCCTCTTTTAGGGGTTTCTTGACTGTTCTCCCCATGGAGAGTCGGATAGGTTTGAACAGGCGTCAAACTTAGCGATAGTACGCGTGACCTTGTTTTGAATATTATTGACGTTTCCAAGCGATTTCTTTATGAATACAATGGACATAAAGTTTTGACTGACGTAAAAATACCTGCAGCCTTATTTACTAAGTATAGGTTCTAGTGTGTAAGTAGACACGTAGCCCAAATTAAATAAAAAGAAAATGTAAAAATAAACTATGTTTTTATAAAATTAACTTTATGAGGACCCGACATTAACTGGGGTTGTTACAGAACATTACGTCTGCTCTATCATAGCTGATAAGAGTACGTATAATTTCATTTATAGTTTGATCGCTATCTTTAGCCAGAAATGCGAGTATTTTGCTCAGACGTGTTTTATAAAAGGAAGTAAAAGTGCTTGTGCAACAGTTACGCCAACAACGTAATAACAAATCTAGTTCTAATATTAGAACAGTAACGTTTAGCGTTACAATTTACACTTTGAAAAATCATTATTATGAACTATTAGACAGTCGCTTTGCATATTTATATAATCAATTCGAATGTTTCATGATAATATATTTAAACTACAAGCATTATTTGCATAAAATGATTTTACTTATAAAATATTAGATCTTAATAAGAAATAAATAATAAATATTGGTGGACATTTCACACAAACTTGGCTAAGCATAGCTTGTATGGGAACCAGATGACTAATAGAATACATGTATACTTTTTATAAATACATACATATAAATACATATTAACACTCAGACAGAAAAAACATCAATGTTCGTCACATTTACGTTTGTCCTGGGTGGTAATCGAACCAGGACCTACAGCGCAGAAGGCAGAGTTACTACCAACTGAGCTGTAAGGTGTCTAATCGAGTGAAATTACAAAAAATTTTAATAGAGTCATCACAATAAATATATCCTTTATTTACTTATATCCATATCATAATCATACGAAATTAAATTAGGAGCAAGCTTTATTTTCTTTCTACTGGTTCGCAAGGCGCGGGCGCGGCCGGCAAGGAGACAACTTATTCAAACCAATTTGCGTGTGATCATTTTCATCGTGCTACTGCAAAAAGGTTGGAAGCACTAAAAAGGTTACAACCTCCATTGTGATGCAGAAGCGGCAGAAAAAGCGGACGTTATAATTTTCTCCGCTTCCCGTTAGCACCGCGAGAGGGCGGCGCGGCGGGAGAGACAATTCACGTCTCAGATTATTATAAAGATGGTGTAAGCAGCACCTCGGTATCTCATAACGACGGTTCAGTAAATTAAAGGGCGGAAATCAGGGTTGCCAGAGGGAAACGGTAGATAAATAGTTTAAATATTTTAATAAGCCTTTTGTATCAGACATGTTTTGAGTGCTCTCAATTAGGCTGTTAAATGATAGAAAAACTCCGTTAAAAATAATTCGTTAAATACATATATTATATTATATATATATATATATTATATTTATATATATATATTTATTATATATTTAAGTACATATATTCAATATGTATGTACTTACCTATACACGTATACCAAACCTAACCTAAAGTGATAATAGGATGCAATTTTTTTATTATTGTTTACTATTATTTTATTACTACGATGGTATCACACTAATGCATTTTATATTGGGCTCTTTGGAAATTCAAATAACCAAGGGGCTCCCTAATCATTCTGACGTAATAAAACATTGCAATAGCAATATTATTCCAATTCCAAGCGCTATGAGACGTGCTGAAATACATAATATCCAATTTTTTTTCTACATAATTTTTAAAGACATTTCAAGTCAATTTACAAGCATATTCTGTTTTAAATAAAGATCAATACGAAGGTTAATTTAGTATGAGCATCCCTATTATAAATATTACCACAGTACATAAGACAGTTGATAAGCAGTACTCATAATCACAGTTTAGCAAATGAAAGAACTTCCACAGCGGCTATAGGCAATCGCTTCTCTGTAATGAGAGACCGGGCAGGCGCAGGCGCAGGCGCAGGCGCATGCGCAGGCGGGCACGAACTATGAATACTGTTACCAGGAAGACATCTCATCGCTGCGAGATAATAAGCGGGTCCGATGATGGTGTAAACGAACCATATCTATATTTCACGTAACATATTACCTGTTTGTGGTTAATTATATGACCTTATTATAAACACATTTCTCCGTGTGGCAGAGAAGCTTAAATATGTTGGAAAATATTATTTTTAATATAATTTGGAGTAAAGTTTCCTCCTTAAGCTCCTTATAGGTTCTTGAATCCATCTTCTTGGTGGCCACCTTCCACATGTTGTCGCCCCACCTGACCGGAACACTAGATAGAGTCGTGTGCCTGTCGCATCACTGCGTGCGAATACAGATTCAAAAAAGTCAATCAAAAGCTGGTGACTGCGACAGCTAGTAACTGATAATAGTATAGCAATTCGCGCGCCATCGCTAAACCATCTGAACGAACCCTTATTCTCTTTCTGAAACTCTAGTCTAGACAACGAGTGCTAAGGCTTTATTTTCAAATATAAACACTTTATTCCGTTCCTAATTCACGGCACTATTCAATAATTTGCATAATGAATGTAGATGTCACCAAATGTTTGAGATAATTTCCTTTTCTCATTAACCCAGATACAAGAAGGATGTTTTGAAATATTGATCGCTGATGCAAAGTGTGATTTGCATGTCATTGCGTTCTCGGCAGAGATACATTACAGCACCTAATGCTTGGCTGTTTAGAATAGCTGGCTCTCAAAGATGTTTTTTTTTTTGTATAGACGTTCATGTGCATTTAGATAAAAGATGTATTTCGGCATTAAATAGATACATAAAACATTTGTTACAACATTAAAAACAGGCTCAAGATCATACTTAGAAACTATTACAAAACAAGAAAACGCACTGTCTAAGTAAGTAAGTCTAATCTTCCTATGTATAATAAACAGACATTTCAATTTTAATTATTTGTCAGATTTTGACTGTACATGTAGTTATTCAAAAAAAATGTGAGCCGTCACGGGACGCCTGGCAGGTGTGAAACATCGACATTATTTTGTAAAAGTAATATGCAACGCATATTATTTAGATTATTATGATTGATGATGATTATTATGATTTCTGCCGTGGCGACGCGTCGCCACGGCAGAAATCGGTTTTACGTGCGGCTATAGATGTTTCACATCAAAAATATGTGAGCCGTCACGGGACGCCTGGCAGATGTGAAACATCGACATTATTTTGTAAGAAACTAAGTACCTCACTAATAATGTTTATGATTTGTCGTAACCTTGAACGGACCAATCAGCGCTCATGCCGTGGCGACGCGTCGCCAAGCCAGAAATCGGTTTTACGTGCGGCTATAGATGTTTCACATCAAAAACCTACATAAGTATAAGTTAGATTTTGGTATCAAAAAGAATTATTGCTATTTGATATGATTTAAATAAAAATAATAATTAAGAATTTTGATGAGCATGAGTAAAAATAAACCAGTTATTTAATAAGTAGCTGTGACATATAACGATGATGAGTAAACTATTTGATTTACTCCAAACCTTCAAAACATGTCATAAATCATATTGAGACCCAAACTAGGTTGCTTAAAGAATTTACAAAATCCTTCAAACGGTACTTTAATGGATATTTGGGTTTTATGTGATATAACTATAACCTACATTTGTTTATGACCATTAAGATTAGAAGTGGTTAGACTAGTCCATACATAGGAGTGGGTATGCTTGTCCATGGTCAAAACGTCATTTATGGTCAGTTTTGTAGAATAACCAACAGCTTTAATTGTATATGAGTTACATTTAATTTATTGACATATACGTTCTTGTGAGATTTGAGTAGAAAGAATTAATTAAATGATAATGGTCAAATAGTAAAAAAAAATGCAAGAAAGTTTTTTCGTCGGTTTCTGGATCGTTCCAGGCGTAAAACTTACCTAACATAAATACTATATATCCATTGCAAATTGAACTAAATGAAGTTTTCCATTTTCCAATTTAGATTAATAAAGAATATATATTTTTAATCTTTTATATCCTTACAGTGAATTCTGTCACATCCCGTCAGCGTAATTTATTTGTATGGCATTTTTGCTATGTGTACAGAATTGGTGCCGGCTATAAAGTACAATCTGCGCCTGCGCAGCGTCCAGACCCACTCGTACTTATTCTCAGTGGAACTCCATGTACTTCACTAACGAATAGGTTGCCTCGTCAATAACTCAAATGATATGCGGACATTCAAACAAAACGTATTATATATACACTTTGTTCTTTTACGGAACTGTTTAGGTGTTTATTTTTGCCATTAAAATTGAAGCGATGTTTGGTTAGGAATTACTAGCGTAATTTATACAAATTTTAAATTAAAAATCGTAGCTTTAAATATTAACTCAAATTCATATTAAACAATGATAATAAATGCGAAATTATATTATTGGGGTGTGATTTGTCGTGGGTCGTGACGTCACTGAAGCATTCAGCAATTGTAGTGCGGCTATAATATACTGAAAGTTGAATTAAATTAAAATATAATAAAAGTGTTCTTCAAAAGATTTCAAAGGGGTGGTTGCCGGTGAAATTACAGGCACATGAGACATTCCGCCTACACGTCTCAGAATTACGGCCGCATAAGATGCTACTTGGGTCTTGTGGTACCTTGTTGGGGACCAAGTCGCATCGGTTGTTATGGGCTGAGGTTACCACTTAACACCAGGTGGGCCGTCGGCTCGTTCCGTAACTGTATTACATAAATAAAGCTGGTGTTACATATGAATTCATCAGTATTAAACTGCAGTAATCGCTTCATGATAGTCTTCAATAATAAAGGTCTTTGTTTGATATCCATAAGAAACCCATGAGTGAGGGCTTGCAATGTAAACGACATTAAAACTATTCTAAGACATCTGTATATTGCTCGAAAGTTTTTTTTTTATGTGATACAGTTACGGAACGAGCCGACGGCCCACCTGGTGTTAAGTGGTAACCTCTGCCCATAACAACCGATGCGACTTGGGTCCTCCCTTACAAGGTACGACAAGACCCAAGTCGCATCGTATGCGCCCGTAACCCTGAGACGTGTAGGTGGAATGTCTCATGTGCCTGTAATTTCACCGGCAACCACACCTTTCAAACCGGAACACAGTAACGCGAACGCGTTACTGCTTGACGGCAGAAAAGGGCATGGTGGCAGTACTTCCCCGGACGAACTTGGCGTGAGTTCTACTGCTCTTGGAAGGTGAACTTAATCCTTCCAGTGTATGTGTAGAACAGTGTTCCGGCAGATTTTCCCAAGCGATTGCACAGCATAGGGCAGGTGCATAACCGAAGATGCACCTTTCACTGCGCGCATTGAAAGTGACGCAAACGACCTACGACCCGCGACTTTACCAGCTGATTTACCACTTCAGAGTTGAACTGGTTGACGCAACTGCCCCGTGATCGATGAGTTTTTAAATTAAAGGCTTCGCTGGAAAACTTATTCCGACTTGATGTTAATTTGTAGGTATAAAATATCTGAGCTATTTGTGGAAAAACAGATGGCAGAAATGATATCCAACTTACGACATTGCCTTCCAACGATAGATAGAGTAATCAACAAACAATGGAACGTACCGGAAAATGGCGTAAATATTTATAAATGCGTACTATGTAAAAATGCAATTGCAACATTTAGATTCACTAATGGGTAATCGATAATTTTTTTATTGATTATTATATATATGATTATTATATATATGATATATATATGATTATATGAAAACATTATGTATTTCATTTCAAAAATGACACTAACATTGCAACTGGTTGAGCGACATTATTTAGCAAATGTTTAGAAATAAACTATAAAGCTTTTATGTTTCAAAGCATTCTCACAGATTGGGAGATAACTAAGCGTCTGTCAGAATGGATAAATCGATGCTAAAATACTTGGTGGAATCTGCATCGGTATTAATCGTTGGTCAGTTCAGAGAACTACCTATATAAAAACAGGAGACGAATTTACATATGGCTCCTAAAAAGCGAAAAAAGTTTAAGATTCCTATGATAAAGCTCTGTCCCTTTACAGACAGACAGAGGTTAAAAGATCATAATAATATAATTAAGCAGAGTTCCTTAGAATAAATTGAAATTATAGCAGCAACATTCCCCAATAAATAAATATTGGTGGACATTTCACACAGTGCCATCTATCCCCAAATTAAGCAAAGATGGTATCATGGCAACTAGATAACGGATATACATATTAATACCCAAACACAGAACAAACATCTACGTTCGTCACACAAATGTTCTTCCTGGGTGAGAATCGAACCTACGATATCCTGCGCAAAATGCAGTTTCTACCACCTGTGCTGTGAGGCCATCCATTAGCCAAATGATAAGTTATGGTAACTTCCAAAATTGATTGCATTATCTGGAAAGGAATTCTCCGCAGTTTTCCAATGTTTTATGGATTATCTTCGCTATTGCTGTTACAAGCTGAGACGAGCTTAAACAACTGTCAAACTACACCATTCCCCGGACAAATCGCATCGGACCACCCCCGCTGAGCGAGTCATAAACCAAATTCATAAGTTACGCCAAGCCTTATAAGTTTAATAGTATTTTTATTGGAACATTGGCTGTTTCAAAGGTACCATGTAGCTTTAAATATCTGTATACAAACCAATAAATCCAATAAAAATGAAAGAGATATACATGATCTCTTTTTCAATTTAATGGGACCACTTATATTATTTCAGAATTGTAGTTTTTATTTACCCCGTAAAGTAAATTATGTTGCCAAAGTCAAGGCTGTTACTTTTTCATTACCGTGCTGTACAGACTCTCAGACAACCATACCAAAAAGTAAAATAAGAGGTAAAAATAGAGGTGAATAAAAATAGGATCAAAATGTAAGCTAATCTTATTAATTACATAGATGCGCGCCTTTACCCCGAAGAGGTAGGCAGAGCCTCAGGGGACCACCCGAGGGAATATAGACGTGACGAGGAGTGAAGTCGTTACCGCCATTGTTTTCTCACAAATAACTAACACTTTCTTCCAGTAACTCATTGTTAATATCCGGCAGCCCAAGGCAGGACAAATCCTAAACCAACTTTATTGACATTACACGCTTTAGATGAAGAAAGACGTGGTCGTATCGTCTTCGTCCTAAACATCAACTAAGCTAGATACAGTCAAAAATATACGAAGAATCATTATTATTAAATAATTTAGTGAAAATAATTATTACTTAATTTGTCTACGCGGGCAAATCCGCGCTGAAAGCCGGTAGTCTACATAATATATATAAGATGTCGTATATGTACCGATACATACATTATGTATCGTAGCCGATAATAGCCAAAACTTGTTGACCGATCACCGTGAAAATAAGTTTTGCTACCAATTTTACTATACCTCGTCATACATATAAATTCTAACACCCACTCAATCATCCAGAAAATTATACATGTCATGAAGGAAATTGACACAAGTTTTTATGCTAACCATGCTCCTATAACTGGCCACTAGATGGCGGAGCGCATCAACTCGTATGCTATTCAACCGATCGCCATGAAAATTAGCATTAACATACAACAATATTTGAATACGAGTAATAAAATACAGTACGGCAGAACATATGCCTGTTATTTTAGCTTGTAAAATATAAAGTTTATAATTACTGCGTCGTAGTTCGTGACCTTAATGCGGCGGTGACTGCCTAGATATTTCACTAGCCACTGGACTAGTACGGATTACTACCTATCTCCTGGTAGATATAAAATGTGCAAATCTAACGCGGCGTGCATAAAGGAATGTGAATTCCGTTGTTAAAGTCACATCGCATCTTGGCCGTTTCCTGCTCAATCACCGCGGCTCGGTACTTAGCGCGCAGAACGCAGATAGTCGCTACGGCGAAACCACAGTCTACTAACTACAGTCACTACTATGCTGACATACACAGAATAAGTGGTAGCTACTATCGTAGATAGTCGCTACGGCGACACCACAGAGTGAACTACAGTCACTACTATGCTGACATACACAGAATAAGTGGTAGCTACTATAGTAGATAGTCGCTACGGCGACACCACAGAGTAAACTACAGTCACTCTATGCTAGCATACACAGAATAAATGGTAGCTACTATCGTAGATAGTCGCTATGACGAAACCACAGAGTAAACTACAGTCACTCTATGCTAGCATACACAGAATAAATGGTAGCTACTATGTGAATCACAGAATGTATAATAGTAATTAGGGTAGTTCCTTGATATTGGATAACCGATTGGGTACTAATACGAGCAGTTAAACTAGGAATGCTTAGGACTCAGCACTATTAATGTTTTATTGCAAATTGAATGGTCGCTGAAAATTCTAGCCTCTAGCATAATTCCTTACTTTACATATTGAGCTCTTTCGTATTTATTGGGCATTTAAAACATGTGATTCCATAGCCGTATATGTGTTATTTTTTATTATTTTTTTGTTATTATACAAGATTATTACAATGTTACCATACCAAAGTTGTTTAGAAGTGAACTTTTTTGACGAATCGACCTTGCGTTTTTGATCTAGCATGAAAAACGAATGTTTTCTTTGCTAATATTACAGGAAACCCAGCATAGAACGCTATTGTTAAAACCGTAAATTAGTTCGTTCATATGTCACAGCCCACTTACTTTTTTATGAGCTCTTAAACAGTATCGGCGTGTGACAGTTTCAAGTGACCCTGAAACCGGAATTTGTTGAATAAATATTTGTAAACCTTGAGCGTCGACTTCAAGATAATCATCCAGTGAAATGAGTGCAAATATCACAATATTTTAAGAGCAGTAGAACTCTCGCCAAGTTCGTCCGGGGAAGTACTGCCACCATGCCCATTTCTGCCGCCAAGCAGTAACGCTTTCGCGTTACTGTGTTCCGATTTGAAAGGTGTGGTTGCCGGTGAAATTACAGACACACGAGACATTCCACCTACATTTACACCCATAACTCTGAGACATACGTCTCAGAGTTATGGGCGCATACGATGCGACGTGGGTCTTGTCGTAGGTACCTAGTAAGGGAGGACCCAAGTCACATCGGTTGTTATGGGCCGAGGTTACCACTTACCACCAGGTGGGCCGTCGGCTCGTTCGGTAACTACATAACATAAAAAAAAAACATAGTATGAGATTGTGGTAGGCGGCTGAGTAAGTTGTGACTTGGTCGCCTTATTACTCCACCAATTACGCAGTGAAAGTGTTTTACGAAGTTTATCTCACGTCCATCTGTATTATACGTTCTTTAAGATATGCCCAATTAAATACAGACAACTGACGAGGAAGCTTTTTTAAAAATCTGTTACAGTAAGTCTGGTTATTGCATTGGATAAATAAATATTGGTGGACATTTTCACACAGCGCCATCTAGCCCCAAAGTAAGCTGAGCAGCTTGTATCATGGGAACTTGACAACTGATATATTATATACTTCATTTTGTAAATACATACATATAATACATATCAACACCCACACACAAAACAAACATCTATGTTCATCACCGATGTTTGTCCTGAGGATATACAGGATAATCTTCACGGTAAAAAAAAATTGGTTCATGCTATTTAGAGTAAGTAGTTTCCTATCCAGTAAAACTAAATAAACCACAATTTTGTGTCTTTTTTTTTCTTATAATTTCAAACGTTTCAACGTCAAAATTTCACGCTCTATAAGCACCCCAATATGCCTTTGATTTTTGATTTCAAAAAGTTCCTCTTGTTTTATTTTATTTTAAGGATCTACATTTGATAAAATATAAAATAAATTGTTTTCCTGAGTATTTAGCAAACCTGTATATTGGTCGGTATGCGAGTGAATTCTCACACGCCGGTTGCGAATTTGAACCAATGATTTAAAGTTGTTAATATTATATTCCACACGCTTTGATCACTTACAATAGTTTTATGAGGCGCATCAAAGATGGCGCAGCAACATCCTGAAGAATTGTATTCTTTCTCATGAAACTTATTTATAATATGAAAGGCGCACGCGCATGTTACTAAATTATTTAGTACGTGTTACCATAACCAGTTATAAATCAAGTACAGTTGAATGGCGACTACTTGTTAACAAATTAAACCATACAATAGTAAGTACTCAGTTATAACGGCGTTCTATTGACACGCAAATTGAACGGAAGAACAGATAGAAAGCTTTGGTTATGTAAGATAAATATTACTTTATGATGGCTATGATTAATGTTACTGTATGAGGCAATATAGTTCATTCATTAAAGAGTTATATTGGCAAAGGCTTGCGGGCACTGTCCACGCGTTTTTATGGCTATGGTGTGAGGAACGAGCCGAAAGGTCATCATATTTTATACGCTCTTTAAGCTACCCTAAGAAATATTATCTAGTTTGATGGCGCGACAATAGGCACCGCAAGCTTTAAAATACTGAAGTAACGTCCATACGTGTAGTGACGAATTTAGAAGTAAATAAAGAAAAAAGTAACTAAGGTATAAAACTTTCATACGCCACCTAGACATCCAATGTTATGTCACAATATGTTATCTGGGTATATCGTATCTGGGTAGCGTCGCGTCGGTAAGCCACGCATGTTGCGCAATGATTTGGAACTGCAAAAGTCGTTATAGCAAAAGTGAAAATAGTTATGTGAAATAAAGTTTTTGAAAATCAATTTCAGTTAGCAGCTTAATATTCTAGATTTAAAATATAAAACTTAAATAACAACTTAAAAGAGGTAAGAACAAAACTTATGTAACGTAAAAGTTTTTTTACATTTCGAGTGGGCGATAGACGCAAGGCAGTGCGACTTGAGTCATCTCGTACTATGGAGAGGACTTGAGTCATCTCGTACTATGGAGAGGACTTGAGTCATCTCGTACTATGGAGAGGACTTGAGTCAATTCTTACTATGGAGAGGACTTGGGTCATTTCGTACTATGGTGGAGAGGACTTGAGTGGAATTGCTGTTGTGTATGGGTGGCGGTTACCACTTAACATCAGGTGAGCCGTCAGCTCGTTCCATCCCCTAAGTCAAATAAAAAAAACTATTGAATCAATTTAGATGGAATTTGTATAGGACTAATCAGAAAATATATCCTATCAAATAAAAATCATTTTATAAATGATGGAGGTAATATCTCCTCATATTACAAGGTATAAAATCAATCGAATTGATCCTCATATTCCTGAAGTCAGTTAATATGGGGAGACCAAGTGGGAAAAGACCTGCACGAACTTCTGGCCGTCGACTGGATGAACGCGGCGATGGACCGGGAAACCTGGCGGACTCTGGTGTCGGAGGTTCGATCCCCATACAGGACAAACTTTTATGTGACATTTGTAACATTGATGTTTGTTCTGTGTCTGGGTGTTAATATGTATTATATGTATGTATTTACAAAAGAAAAGTATATAAGTATTATATCAGTTGTCTGGTTCCCATGATACAAGCTATGCTTAGCTTACTTTGGGGCTAGATGGCGCTGTGTGAAATGTCAACCATTAAAAACAAAACTTATGTTCAGTTCGTCTCCCAAGATGGAGCAATAAACACGTGTCCCCCCCATGGGGGGCCATGTGGAGTGTACGTGGCGCGATCACGCGACCACTCATGGCTAAACCACATGCAGGTGATACACAGGTAGATAAATAGATAGATAGATAAAAACATTTATTCAGCACCAACATAGGAACAAACATTACAAGAAAAAGAAAAACAACAAAAACACATAAAAAAAATGAGTCCCTATGCGCCCTGTGCTTAAAAAGGGGATAGCTCAGCATATGTTGAGAATAGTCAGCGCTGATTTTCAGCCAAAAACCTTTACAGCTGAGCGCATGCTATTGTTTTGTTCTGAGCACACAAACTCACTATGCACGTGTTGTTATTACTACAATAGAAAAATATTATACATATTTCCTTGATATGTGAAATATCCGGTCTTGCACGCTTCTGTGAATGGTATATTTATGAAATAAAATCATATTTATATACACAGTTATATTTATCTTCGGGTTTCCGGTCCGGCCAGGTATTCACCAACGCGGATAGTGGTAGAAACTATTCAAAAAAAACCATTGAATATTAGTGACTGATTTATTTTGGTTTAGTGTGTTGTGACAAGCAGCAGCATTACATGTACATAACAAATTACACGTTAAGGTCTCAAAGATACAGTTGCGACACAATATGACTTGAGTATTCCCATACCTAAGTAGGGAGGACCGAATACGTTTTGCTTTAATTATAGGTAGAGGTTCCCACTTATCGGCTTGCTCGTAGCACATAGGAGAGCGTGGTGGTCTAGCGGTACTGACCCCGAGTTTCAATCCGGAGGTCGCCGGTTGAAATCCCGACGTGCACCTATGAGTTTTTCGATTGAAAGATTTATGTGCGCAATACTACGTTCTCATAACGGTGAAGGTAAACATCGTGAGGACACTGACATGTCCTAGAACAAAAATTCGAAGACATGTGTCGAGTGCACGAAAGGAGCCTCTTTGAGGCGCACTTACAATCCTTTCACCACACTGGTTCGACAGAACCGGTGACTCGAAGAAGAAGAAGCACATAGAAAATGTATATCCTACTAATATTAAAACCGTGAAAGTTTGTACGTATGGATGTTTATTATTCTTTCACGCTCAAACGGCTGAATGGATTTGGATGACATTTGGTACCAAGTTAACTTATATCCTGGATTAACACATGGGCTACTTTGATCCCGGAAAAGTGCAGTGTTCCCGTGGGATTACTTATTCACCGCGGGTAAATAAAATTTAAAACATTTTTGAATCATCGATGTATCCATTTCAAGTCTTACGGATACTTCAACCAAACATTAACAAGTTAAGGACAGAACAAACTTTGTGTTTTTGCACATGAATAAACGTGATAGGTCACTCATATTACCTAGCTTAGTTATGAATAACGAACGGCCATATAATGAACTAAGATTATCTTCAAAGCAAAGCTGCAATGTAAATGCATTTATGAAACATACAAAAAGTCAAGTCAAACTCATCAAAAGCAGTTAATAGTGAAAATAACTTACTAAAATAACGTTATTGCGCGGGGAAGTGCGGCGAAATATCGACAGCCAAAAACAATAACAAAAATACTGTCCAAAACAATGAAGTGACACAATAGGCGCCCTTATCGCTAAAAGCGATCCCTTCCAGACAACCTTGGATTTACATTATACAGGGTGTCCGGTAATAAATTGATAACCTTGAAATGGTTCTTAGTAGAACTATTGGGCATTCGGAAAAAAATATCAAATAAAAAAAACCAAGTAGTATAAAAAAAAAAACAAATAAAACAAAAAATCGATATTATTAAAAAAATACGTATCTTTGATACTACTTGGTTTTTTTTATTTAATATTTTTTTCCGAATGCCCAATAGTTCTACTAAGACCCATTTCAAGGTTATCCATTCATTACCGGACACCCTGTATATGCGGACAACTACGAACGGTGGCTTACTACATCAAGCTAATAATACAATTCTTACAAACGCAATATATTTAGTATAATGTGTGTAAGAGTTGTCCAAAAGAACCTATTAATTGAATCAACTGCTTCAATAAACAAGTTCAGATACAGTACACCTTTAACCGATTGCGACAAAGCAATGAACCATGTGTATTCTTGTGTAGTATATGTCGGCACTAGCCACTGTCACACCACAGCGCCAGCCCACAGGAATTACATAACTAAGAAAAATCAGACAGCGTTTCCATTTTTACGTAATGGCAATTGTGCAACCTTTTTTTAATAATGCATTAACTCAGGAAAGTATCGCTTCTCAGAACATCAATTATAATAAAGCTAAATATGTGAGATAAAAAAACGGAATGAGTCAGGCTCCGCAGGAGAAACCGGGCGGCTTATATATGACCATAATAGAAGCGAATTTATACCATAAATAAATTAATATTGATGGACGTATCACAAGTCAAAGTTAAATGAATAAATATTTTGGACTTTCACACATCGCCATCTAGCCTCAATGTAAGCTAAGCATAGCATATATCAGGAGAACCAGACAACTGATATAATACTTCTTTGTAAATACTTACATATTAACACCCAGACGTAGAAAAACATCTAAGTTCGTTACACAATTTTTTGTCTTGGGTGGGAATCGAACCCATCACCTACAACGCCGAAGGCAGAGTTACTACCAACTGTGTTGTGAGGTCAATCAAACCCTAACAAAACATAATTTTATCTGCTTATACTATATACTACTTAATGTACCTGGTAACCAATTAATTTAACAAAAGATTAAAATATAAGCGAGTACATTTCCCTTCTAAACGTTTCATATTCTGTCACAGCGGTTAATAACTACATGTAAATGAAACCTGTATTGCAGAAGGCTATTTAGACTCCGATGTGTGTGATGTACATAAATGAATGTCAACATATGTACTCGTATATATATTATGTACTCGTATATAATGTATGCTGTATATATAATGTCACTAGACGTGTACTCAACTCAACTCTTTATACATTGTTTGCGCATTAAAGGCGCGAAAACAGAATCGATACTTTCTCGTTATCTTGATATTTTTAGTGATCAGGCATGAATATTGAATAAAAAAAGACGTGTGGCACTCGGAGACTGCCGCGGTAAAGCTATTGCGCGTGATATTTCAAAAAGTCATTAAAAGTTCTGGTATTTATCGATAGATGGAAAAACTAAAAAGTATCACCGCTGTGCCGGTCGGAGTGGGGGGTGTTAGGTTTTTTCGTTACGGAATTTCTGGATTCGGTCTCCACGCTCAAGGCCCGCGATAGAAGCTATGCAATAGCTTAAAAAAATGAATTTCACAATGCACCATCTAACCCCAAAGTAAGTTAAGTTTGTGTCACGGGAACCAGACAAATGATACAATCCTATTAACACCCAGACACCGAAAAACATGGTTCATCACAGATATGTTTGTCCTGGGTGGGAATCAACCCCACGACCTACAGTGCAGAAGGCAGGGTAACTACAAATTGAGCTATGATAAACATAATATTTAAAAATAAGAAGAGTCTGCAACTTTTAATGGGAGATTTTGTTAGGAAGTAGATGCTTGTACATTAGGGTGTGATCAACCCTATTAGGGGTGCCAAAGCTCAAAGAAAATATGCCCAATAACAACACGGTCAAAGTCAAAGTCAAAGTCAAAAACTTTATTTCCATAGAATTCATAAAGAAATGGCTTGGAAACGTCAATATTCAAAACATAAGGTCACGCGTACTTATCGATAAGTTTGACGCCTGTTCAAACCCTATCTGACCCTCCATGGGGAAGACGGACGAAGTATTACTATTCCGCTAAATATATGTTTACATACAGCCATTAATTTAAAAAAAAACAATAGAATCAACAGATAGAGTTAAGGCAATTTCTAGAATTGTCAGGCTCTCCAGAAATGAAGTGAATTTTGTGCTAAGCTAGTCATAAGTTGTACACATGACACTTGACCGCTGAACTTGTTCCAGCGTTTAACATACCGACATTAAGAGTCACCTCACATTAGTAATATAGTGAGAGCGTGGTGGTCTAGCGGTACTGACCCCCGAGTTTCAATCCAGAGGTCGCCGGTTCAAATCCCGACGTGCACCTATGAGTTTTTCGATTGAAAGATTTATGTGCGCAATACCACGTTCTCAAAACGGTGAAGGAAAACATCGTGAGGAAACAGACATGTCCTAGAACTAAAAATTCGAAGATATGTGTCGAGTGCACGAAAGGAGCCTCTTTGAGGCGCACTTACAATCCTTTCACCACACTGGTTCGACAGAACCAGTGACTCAAAGAAGAAGAAGAAGAGTAATATAGTATGCGAAGAAGCAATTTAAAATGCAAATTCACTTAATCTCGTCAAGATCACTTCTTTATCTAGACTTTTAAACAGGCGATTTAAATGTGTGAGAAAAAAAAGCGTTTATGGGTTTGTTAATACTAATTCCATTTTTTTTTTACTTTTATGTTATTATTAGTTAACAAATAGAAACCTACGCAATTACTTAACTGTTCCAACACAAGCGAATAAATAGTGAAAATGATTTCACAAATTGTAAAAACAATCATTAATCGCGTAAGGGAAAAAAAATGCTCGCTTCTTATTTTTTAAATTCTAACAATGATCATTTACGCAATCAACAATTTAAACTGACGACACTTTATAAGCTTGATTTACTATGTAGAGTATTAAATTGTCCGAGAATGACCATCATTCAGGGATTAAGTGGCAATAGTTTGTCGTTTTTACGAGTTTTACTTAATTTTATATTGTACGCTTTCACGTGAAGCCCAGCACTGATAGTGACGGTCATCAATTATGATTACGTGTCTACCATAATGCAGCTCAACAAACCATCTAATTCAGTTATTCGATGTCACAGTATCTCCTTACCGAATTATTAAGGGCTTTTACATACCACTCCTATTTTCAGAACTCTTATTGGAAGCATGTATGATACGCATTTAACCTTTCCCAGCATCGCGAACCATCATAAAATACATCAGACAATAATAGCAGTCAATGAGTCAAATGATACGAGCGGATACGAGCTTGTAACCTCGTATGCGCTTGTAAGAAATAGTGATGTGTCGCCAGAGCGTACGTTTTTATATATGTATGAGAGCGACATACAGCTTGTACGCACTAAAAATATAAATATATAATATGCGGTATGTAATATGTGCCTTCCCTTCTTGACAGGTTTTTAATGTTAAATCAGCCAACATCATAAAATACCATCACACTAGGTACCTTGCGAAACAAAAGTGAAAAAAGCTTGAAAACTGGTTGTTAATGATTACAAAACTGATAAAAAGCATAATTAATTAATTTTAAACGGAACATTGCACGTTTACGACACGGGTTAAGAGCTTTTAATATTTAGGAGTTAACAGATCGAGATGCTGGACTTGAAGGCATGCCTGTGCAACAAGTGGCCTAGCTGTATACACGTAAGCTATGAGATAATCGACCAACGCAACGCCTGCACTTGTCACTACCAAATGTAACAATAGCCAGACTTTAATGCTCATATCATAAACATGTAGACACATTGGTTATACAAGTTTGTAACGCAATGCATCTGAGTGTCATTTTACTACGGTTTTTGCCGGTGACCTAAAACTAGATGGTGCCCGCAACTTCGTTTGCGTAGAATTTCGAGTAAACAATTTTTTTCTCCAAGCTTACTTAATCTCCATACAAAGAAGATTAGGTACTTTCAAAAAATTTAAATCGTCCCCTAATTAACAGGATTCGACAAAAAACGCAGAAACGTTCTTTTTTTTTCTAACCAAAAATATTTATGATGGGTATTGTATCTCTTATACTTGAGAAATGATTGATTTCCCATGTCCTGCAAGGTCCAATGTACCTCTAAACCAAAATTCATTAAAATTGATTCAGTAGCTTAGGCGTAAAAAGGTAACTATAGACAGACACACACTTATAATTAGTTTGAATGGACTTGGGAGTAAATAATTTAAAATAATCATACATATATACATTTTATATGAAAAATGTAAACGGACTTATCAAAATCGAATAAAAGTAATTATATAAATACCACGCTTGATAATTCGAATTCGAAGAGCGTGGTGGTCTAGCGGTACTGACCCCCGAGTTTCAAACCGGAGGTCGCCGGTTCAAATACCGACGTGCACCTATGAGTTTTTCGATTGAAAGATTTATGTGCGCAATACCACGTTCTCAAAACGGTGAAGGAAAACATCATGAGGAAACTGACATGTCCTACAACTAAAAATTCGAAGACATGTGTCGAGTGCACGGAAGGAGCCTCTTTGAGGCGCACTTACAATCCTTTCACAACACTGGTTCGACAGAACCGGTGACTCGAAGAAGAAGAAGCTTGATAATTGCGGTTTTATTCTTCGGAATTCAAGGTCATAAGCAAATTTTAATGAATTACTTCACGGATGAATTCTACAAAGAAGATTGTAAGAAATACCTTTCTCATCAGGTAAGCTGTAAATACATGTCATCACTTAGAGGTATATCATCAAAAAAACTGTCGGCTCGCTTCTTTACAATATTCGTTAATAACAGTTACATCATCTAAGTGGCACTATCGTCCGTTACTGCTCTACCGTGAAGTGTGGTGGTCGATACTCTCTTTCCCATGGACACCACAATTATTCCATTAACAAACGAATGGAGAATGCGAAACAATACCTCTTCACTTGATCACGTAATACTTATGGTTTTTCACATTGTCTGAGTTCGTAGACTCAGACATTTTATGTTGACTTTTTGTATATATGTACATATATTACAATACAGAAAGATTAAGAAGAATAAAGAAGTATTCACATTAGATGCACACAAATCATGCATGATGACTATGTTTTGTTTCACTTCCCTGAAGATAGCGTTGCGTTATGAAAGTCATGAGGTATGGTAACCGTAAATGTAACTTTATTCGTGGACGTTTTATCTGGTAATTGTAAAATCTACCCTAAAACATGTGTTTTATTCCTAAATACTGATCAAATGATGAATATATCTCTTATCTATATTTAAACCTCTATATTACATTATTTTAGTTTAAGGGTGTTTGTTTACTGCGTTAGTTATTCACAATAAACAGTATGTCGTATCCGTAACACATTAATTTTAAATGTTTATTTATTTCGCTGCCTCCAAATTGTATATGTCTGCAAAGTTTTTGTTCAATTTATACACGAAGGTTTATCCAAAATGATATTGAGATTTTCTCGGAATGAGATGTGCGCATTGAAGTCTTTATTATCCCAATCCTAATCAATATTATAAATGCGAAAGTAAGTTTGCGCGCCTAAACCGCTGAATCGATTATGATGAATTTTTGTAGATAGATGTACTTTGTATAAAACTTTTTTGCGTCCTCCGATTTGCTTTACAGAAATGTCATTGAATTAAGATTTGCATATTGTTAACTGTTTTATCAATCAATCAAATATTTATTTGCTCAAAATAAGGGTAACTTTAACTGTTTATATTTTATATTTTAGACATGTGTATTTATTTGTTTAATATGAAATAAAATGATAATAATATTTAACCTCTATCTATAATTGTTGACCAATGACGTGAAATAGAGAAATCATTAGTTTATTCCGTTAATGATTTCGTATCGATCAAAAACCAGAATTGGTTGACAAAATCAACATCAAGGTGAGCGAAGTAAAAACCTAGTGGAAAATTAAATTCAATTGTACAAGTGTAGTCCGAAATATTAAGTGTGGGTTGTTCAGATACCAACGATATTAAATATGATCGTTGTCAACAAATCACAGAAAAGTCTACAGTTTGGCTAAAATATACTACCCAAATAGAGTTTTTAGATTTATATTATTTTCACTGCAGCTAAATATGACACCCGTAGATAAGTAGTATACATTATAATTTATGTTTTGCGATACACCGGATGAATAGAGCTTTTATTTTATTTTTACGGTGAACCTTGCAGCAAATCATTGCCAAAATTATACGTCTCAGAACAATTTTGTAATTTTAAACATTCAGTCTTGTAATTTAAATTGAACTCTTCGTTATGTTCAAACCAATCTTAAATTACCTAATATTTTTTTGGGTAATTTATGGATCTGTTCTTGGGATGAGTAATTAAGTTAAATATTGGATTGTCAGATCAGGATTACAATTTAATTTATCAAGGTTTATGTTCCACCATATAGAGTTGTGCCACCAAACAAAATTAATATTTTATTATCAAGAAGCCTTCTCTAGCAAATAGTAATGACACTTCCTATGTCACTAGACTAGCGTTCCACTTCAAGTTACTAGGAATTCTCCCCGCGTTCGTACAGCATAGCGCAGTATTGTGTCCAAATATAAATAAATAAAAAAACTAATAGTATTCAAAAGTTTTGTTTTATTTGGATTCACGCTGCTATTCCCAGAGAATAATGTATATAACAGCTTGTGTTAAAGCTGAATTAGTGTGGATATATTGTTATGTCAGAGCGCTACCCCTGCTCCCCGGAGTCACTTGAGGAATTCGCACCCCGGCACCGGGCCGCGCACCCGCACCCGCAACAGCACCAGCACCCGCACCCGCAACAGCACCCGCACCCGCAACAGCACCCGCACCCGCACCCGCAATGTATTCCCGCTCAGGGTTACCAAACTTTAATTACAAACTTCGTACATACATATATTTTATTCATTTAAGGTATACTTAAATATTGTAACGCATACAACACCGGGTAAGTCCTAAGGCGCATTTTAATGTAGATATGAATATGATGCGAAATTGATGCGTGAAACAAGTAGAAAGTTATATAAAAATCAAGATCAACGAAACTGTTTTAAAATGCTGATTAATTAATTAATTAATTAATTCTTTAACCTCTTTCAATTGATTAATAAAACTTACTAATATATAAATACTATTTTTCAATCTCGGATTACTTTACAAGACTCAAGAACTAATCAATTCTTCGAAAGTTTACTTAAGTACATTTGTTTTTTATCATTAGCTCTGATTTTGGTCTAAAATCTATTTCTGGTCTGCGATTCAGCAAAGCTCAAAGATCTTTTCTGAACAAAAACATGCGCATTTATTGAGACAAGTAAATACTAAACATGGATACCCTAGTGCATCTAGAAATCTTGGGATAAAACTAATTGGGGTCCTGATTGTCCGACGTTTTCCTTATTATTGTTCATTAGCGGAGATTATAAAAAGTTTACTGAAGTAGGTAATTGTATAAAGCGTATGGCATAAACAAGCCATGACGACCTTCGAAGGAATAATTTTAATTTTTAGCTCGTAATGGATAATTGTGTTACCTACTGATTATATAATATTTTGATTAAATCTAAAGTCAGCTGTTTTTTGAGATTAATATGTACTGAAGATAATTGATATCTGTATACAAGATGTCAGTGTAGTTACAAAAATGATTTTGTCATGCTATCTAGGTATGGTTCATATATAAAAGCTGTTATAATGGTCCAGAAACGCTATTTCGGTGTCGTTTATGATATTTATGTACGAATTTCATTATTTCTTTACGTACAGAAAGGTTATTACCCCCCACTGTCTATCTCTGACACCAAATCATTGTATTCAGCCGTATCTCAAACGAATAAGGTTCAGTATACATAAAAACTTATTATGTAAAGTTAGTTACATACTTCGTTGTATGCTTAGTGCTTAAGCATTAAATGTTTGCTCACGCACGCTTACATGCGAAAATTGACAAACTTTCTGTGTGGCTATATCAATGAAGATGAAGTGAGATCACTGAGATAATAAATTTATTTATACTGCTCTCACAGCTAAGTTGGTAGCTCTGCCTTCTGTGCAGTCGTGTCAGGTCGTCAGGTCGTCAGGTTGATTCCCGTACAGGACAAACATTTGTGTGGACAATGTTTGTTCTGAGACCGATTGTTTATATAAAAAAATAGTGTTTTTATTTTTATTTTTATGTCATACATATCCGGAACGAGCCGACGGCCCACCTAGTGTTAAGTGGTAACCTCGGCCCATTACTGCCGATGCGACTTGGGTCCTCCCATACTAGGTATGACAAGACCCAAGTCGCATCGTATGCGCCCGTAACTATGAGACGTGAAGGTGGAATGTCTCATGTGCCTGTAATTTCACCGGCAACCATACCTTAGGCTAGTGGGATGAATGTCTTTAATTAATCAAATTAATTTCCACCAATATTGATTTATTAACACTGAAAAAGTATATGAATCAGTGTTTTAAACCAGTCTGTTTGAATATGTTTATTTTTGGCCATTCATCTTTTTTTGACATTAATTTCGCAGATCTTTGTTTCACTAGAAAGTTCATAGCGTTGCTAATTTTATATATTTTGTTGTATTTCTAACGTTTAGTCCAAAACGAACATCAATATTTTTGGTAGTCAATCAACCAAGAAAAAAGTGGAATTCGCCAAATAAACGCTTCTCTGTCGACATTTTACCTAACAGTAAATATTTGATTATTAAAACATCCACGCACTAATTATTTATGTAGGTAAATAGGTATAGTGTGACGTATATAATATATGGTATTTGGTTTCTACGAGACGGCGTTATAAACTTTGGGATGATTGGTTTTATAAAAGCATCATAAAAAAGTGTAGGAGGACGTTGTCATAGTGTCGTCTGCAGCTAATCAATAATAATAGCTTTATTTAAACTTACATAGTTAAATGGTTAAAGAAACTGAACTAACTTATTTTACATATGTACATAAATAATATATTTTAGTATTGGTTCAATATTTCTATGTAAGCTTAGCGGTAAAAACGTCCTCCAGCTGGTTCCACCTCTCTGTCTCTAGCAGCTCTACTCGATGTTTTGCCTGATATTCCAGCTATGTCATTACTTTGAATGGTCTTTCTCGCTTACGCTTTTTGTCCATTGGGTACCAGTTTATGTGAGGGCAGCCAATCAATACCCGGGTACATAGAATGTCATTGCTACAGCATATGTTTTCAATCCAGGTTTGGAATAACATTAATTCGAAAATCTTTGTTATGCGGATTTGAGATTTCATTTATTGGCCATATAACAGTGGATGTTATAACCACGCAAGGTATTGTTTTACATTTTTATAAAAAAGTTACAAGTAAAAAAAAGTTTTTTAAAACAATACTGGCGTCCGCCCGTTGTTCGGTCTATTTGATAATGGGATAAACACAGAGTTTGTCATTCATGGTAAGCAAGAGATTATGTTCCTAATTTAAGGCATTTCAACCAGTTAGGTTCTGTAATTTCTGTAGTACTGGTGTGAAAGAATATCAAATATTCATCCGTATAGACGAGACATTTTCGCTTCGCAATTACAGTAACAAGACATTTCTTATAATATACAAATTAGCACACCCAAATCCAAATTTTTCTTTCCAATATTCCTATGTCAAGCCTATTTTGTTATCTTTTGTTATCTTTGTTTATTTTGTTAAGATCTGTGGGTTTTCTAAAACTAAATAAATTAATTAATTAAACAGGATTTGATTAAAACTCTCACATTAGTAAAGTTAGTAATCCTGCAAGCATTCAATACGCGTCTCTCAATCGGTTTATCGGTCATCAGTGTGGCGAGCACTCGCTGTCCCGTTACCACTCGCCATCGGCACAGACGGACTGACAAACAATTACTATATTGAAATAACAGATAGATGCGTAGTTACTACAGCCACATCGGCATCTCGACAGATGGACACGCCAATCAGTACTCAGCATCGGCATTTGACATCACTCGTCATTGCAAAAACGCGGCCAGCATCAAAGGCTAATAGACACTAATGAATATATTCGTTACCATACATTTGCACTGTCCGATTGTATGCGGATACTGACTTGAATATTCGTTTAGCTGGGTTTATGTCAAAGGTTCTTAAGATAGTGAAACCCCTGAAGTGAAAAGTGCCCAATTTACACTCCACTCAACTGTAATGGAAAAAGGCGTAAATTTATTGATGTCCAAATATAGCTGATAATATTTTCGACAAACTAAATACATTTTACCTCGCGCTTAAGCTTTTATAAAAGGAATTATCTAAAACATATAAAAGTCAATAATGTGCAGTATTCGCCATTCGCTTTCCATTGCAGCTAAATGCAGCGTTATAACAGGCTGTCCGTAAACTAAATTACGAATAATTAAATAAATTAAGACGATATTATTAGACAAACGATCTCCTAACGTTATTATCTGTACTAAAAGCTACTGCATTATAGTAAACAAGGCGAGTGCACAGTGGCACGTGGCACCTGTACTCTACTGAGGTAATTATCATGTAAGTGTATATGTTTGAGTTGGAAATATGTAGATAGATTTTTTACCGGCACAGATGTTCTGAATACTACAATAGTTAGTAGCCCCCACAAAGAACAGATGCGCAACGCGTGGTGGCATTTGTCTGCGAATGACATCGCCAAACACCGCACCGCACCGCACCGCACCGCACCGCACCGCACCGCACCGCCACAGATACAACAACTCGTATAGACAGGGCACCGGCTACACGTAGTTTCAAACGTGGCGTGGCGTGGCGTGGCGTGGCGTGGCGTGGCGTGGCGTGGCGTGGCGTGGCGTGGCGTGGCGTGGGAAGGTGCCTGCTTGCCAAGGCTACGCTACACAGCCTCAACATAGCAACTTCAGAACATCTAGCTCGCTCCATACATACATAATACAACAACAAATTAAAGTCGCCTTCAAATAGTGAACTGTACTCATGAGCGAAATACGATTCTTTCACAAAAGTCGTTGTGTTATGACTGTTTTTAAAATATATTTTTGGGATTTTGAGTAGCTTTTCTACTATGTCTGCCCCGTTATATGATTTAGCAGCTTCACGCAGCGGCTCAGATACAACAGGTTGGATCACAACTCCTACAAATTTAAAACGTACGTATGTCCGCTTTTAATTGTGCCCTTACATAATCGTTGCCATGATTCAATTAAAGTGAAATAGAAAAAGCGTTAAAGATACTTTGCCTACCCTGATTGTTTGAATTTCTTTTTTAATATTAGATGAAAACGTAAAAGCTATGATAGAGTTTACACAACATGGAGCTTGGGAAAAATATACTCGTTAGGGGGGTAGATGTAAAATACATGCTTATAAATAATAATAATAATCATCTTTATTGTTTTAGCATCATTGTACAATCAATTGATTTGAAGCCTTTGCCTCCCGAACTAGTTAAAAACTGTACTTCGGAAGCCATGTGACGGTAATATTACACGTTAAGTGCCACCTATTTTTCCGTCTCCACTACTAGAGTATTGTTTAATGAGCTCTAATATTGTTAAGATCTAGGAAGATGCAGTAACGAATTAGTGGTTTTATTAGTATTAGTAGCTCGTCTAAACAAAGAAACAGTTTTCCAGTAACTGGGCTACTGGTAGCCCAGTTACTGGAAAACTGTTTCTTCCTTCTTCGACTCTAATCCTAACATTATTTCCCAATCCAGTGAACAAAACAACCGGTTTAAAAGTTGTAGAATAAATTATTGGCAACCTTGTTGTTTTGCCTTTAAATTACAGATAGCATTCAATAAAATCAGAAGGCATGCAATGTTATCGGTAGGCAATCGTCTATTCAGTCCATCTGTGTGTGCGTGAGAACAAAGCACGAATGGGAATTTGTGTGCGTGATTTTTGGAGCGAGGATAGCACGCAATACCCTGCCATGCCATGCCAGTGTTGATGCTGTGCTGCGCTGGTACCTGTAGCTGCCATCGGCATCTTGTTCTATCTCACAGCTATTTGTTCGTGTGTCGTAACGGTGCTAGGGTCTTGCGCGCTTGCCTCTCTGAACTTTATATACCTGTCCTCGACGGCAAATCATTCACAATCTTTGACAGATCTTACCATTGATTGACAACGTAATTATAAACATTCATGCCGCAATTTTGAATCAATTATACTTTTTGCCTACACATAAACATTAAAGATCTACCTTACCAATATAATCTACCTTTATAATAGAACTAACAACCAAATTTAAATTCTATTCTATTCTGTTGTATTCTGTGTTGAAAGGATTTTAAATACGCCTCAAAGAGGCTCCTTTCTTGCATTTGACGTGTCTTCGAATTTTTTAGTTGTAGGACATGTCGGTTTTTTCACGATGTTTTCCTTCACCGTTTTGACAAGGTGGTATTGCGCACATAAATCTTAAATTCAAATTCTTATTCGTTATTCACTTAATATTGTCTTATAATAACTATTATAATCTGGGATACAATGTAGACAAAGACCTAGAATAGTTTATTCAAATGAGATACATTATGAAGATGGCAAGGTTGTAAAAATTATCCTCCGACAAAAACCATTATCTTGGGCCCGGGGAACCATAAAATACTAGAATAGCTCGCATGTTGAATACAACATACATTCGTGAAGCACAAAAAAACAATTGCTAAGAATTGAATAGGCACCTACTTTTTTTGATTGATAAGTTTTTTCAACAGACATGTCAAACATATCTTGTTTCTGTGAGTTATTATTTAAAATATTCTCGTTTCTAACATTTGTACGCCGTGAACTGTCGACCTCGAAACCTTTATAATGAAAAGAAGATCAGGTTAGCCGAAATTAACATTGCAAAACGAATCAGTTTTCTAATTTCTTCTACTGAATTTTCTATAGCCAATTTGCAATGATAAAATACAAATGGTGCTTCTGGGTTTATTAGGTACTGGTTTCAGAGCAACCGTTTGCAATTACGTGAAGTCGTGATAAAGAGTGGAATGTACCGATAGTTGGCAATCAATGATTTCACGGATTCCTTTTTGCCCACCATTACTATAAATCAATGAAGACTAGCTACGAGCGGCCTACTTTATCTTATAATTTGAACATGTACACTCTTGTACATTACATCAGATGATGTCTACGGTTAGTCAACAATTACTTTCAAACTCTTGGAGCCGTACACCTTGCATCTCACGTTACATCGGGATTCATGTCATAGTGTTGCCGAGTCACGGCCCGGTGCAGTCAACACGTCGATCGCGTTCCCCTTGCATTGTTTGTATTATGGAGTGTGATGTCACAGTTCATAGGAACGCCCTCGGACTCGGACGCGGTTCATCGTTTCGCAACTGATGGATGATAACGGCCGAAGAGTTCGGCGCCGCATCTTGTCCGTGATTTCGTAGCTATTAAAACGGTCAAGTCATAACGCCGTTGTCGATTGTGCAACGCGGGTCGAAGGTAACGCGGGGTGGGGGGGGGGGGGGGGCGCAACAGGTGGACCGGGGCGAGGCGGCGCGTGAGAGCGCCACGAAGGCCGGGCCGCGAGCTCTCAGCGTCGCTAACTTTTTATATCGCATGAAGGTATTATTATACAATAGAAATAAAATATGTACTATATTATTGTAAACTGACCTCTTTAAGACCATCGAGACGTCCCAGCGACTTGGACTGTCGCAGTGGCAAGAATGCTTTGAGCGCGTGCATGCGCGAGCGCTCCGGCTCGGGCTCCGCGTCGGCGGCGGCGGCGGCGGCGGTGAGGTCGGCGCACGAGAGCCGCGGCTTGCGCCTCTTGTCGAGCATGTGCTTGGCGCGGGAGCGG
Organism: Chesias legatella; assembly: GCA_947359385.1. NCBI lineage: Eukaryota > Metazoa > Arthropoda > Insecta > Lepidoptera > Geometridae > Chesias > Chesias legatella. The sequence continues at coordinate 181,318 of OX375784.1, read as the reverse complement.
CGCGGCGCGGCCGCCTCCTCCTCCGGCTCGCTGCACACGTCGCGCGGCGCGTGAACCGTGTGCCGCCGCCGCGCCGCCGCCGGCGACCTCAGCCGACACACCAGAGACTCCAACATTGTGTTCCACTGTCCGCTCACACTCTCATACCCGCCAACAAATCCATGCATCCACCCGGGACGTTGGACGCCTACAACCAACCATTATTGTGTGACTACCCTCACCCGCGGCGACGTCGCCGCGCCGGGGCGATCCCGTGGCCTCTCCCGTTTAGCATGCGATCACAGGTGGGGTGTAGCAATCGGATCGTTGACCTATTCTCCATCGCTATTGTCACTGAGGGCCAGCGGCGCGTGCGCACCGTGACGGACGGAAATGGCAAAACGCGTCCATTTTGCATGGGACCACGAGCGTAGCCCAAAAAGTGAAACATTTCAAACGAGTTCAAATTATAAATTAACGCTCATGTGAACAATAGATGACGACGTGTCGAAATAAGTATTCACACGGTTTGTGTATGGCTTTTGATTTTGTTTAACCCAGTTACCGCATTAATATTGTAATTAAGAGAAGACGCGCTTGATCTCACGATGCGGCCGCCATTGGAACTATCGAAAGTGTGCCGTCCATGTTGACAGTCCAAAACGTAACCGTGGCAGCTTGCCATATACTCGTCGAAATAGAAATGCACAAGGCCAATAACTAAAAGCGAAAATAGAAAACATTCCGGAGATATACCTGTCACGTGAGATATTTCCTCGCTAAACGTTTTCAACATGTATTTTAAACTTGTTATACACTGTAGGCAAATCATTACTAAACAAAACATCGTATAAGTCAGAAGCATTTTGAAATTATTTCATTTAGAAAAAATCTTTTTTAGTATTAAGCTCGCTTTTGTACATGTGTTTTATAAAAGATAATTTATATATTTTGTTTACAATAACGAACAAAGAAATATGCATTTTAAAATGTATGACTGTTGTTGTACTGAATAAAATTGATTTTGATTGATTTCAAAAGACATCGAGCACACTCGTCTCGTAGATATCGAATGCAACAAGGTGAACGTTTGTTGTACAGGTTAATAACATTCTAGAACAATGTGTGATTACGAAATCTGTTTCATTCTGTAAATGTATACATTATATTGTTACATTAACAATGCCTCAAGTACTTTTGTATGTCATACATATGTATCAAACGTACACCTTCAATACATTTTGGTGATGTATTAAAGTAACAAATATTTTATTTTTAGACTCGTGTCATAAATTAAATAAAGCATAATTTAAAGCAACGTATATGTAAAGGCAAGGCAAGGCAAGTATATCATTCAGTTTAATAATGAAAGTCTCAAACGAGACGTGGTTAAATTTTCACTTTCACACCTGAGTAAAGAAAACAGTTTACTACGCTTTGAAACCAACGAGTGTGCCTAAGCTATGGAAAAAACGAGGTCATGTTAAATTATCTTATTTTCAAGTTCATTTGCTATGTTGCCTATGTAAACTGTTACTTAGATTTATGTGATAAGGGATCAATATGATCTATGAGCATAATTGGCCGCTGTTACTTAAGTATTGTCGGCGTCTGCGCCGCAGCCGGTGCGCGGTGGCCACTCATAGTTTGTGGAACATAGCTCAGCTAATAAAACGGTTAGTCCTAAGTCGGCGACGTCCACGGAAACCGGTACACGGACCGGTCCTGGCATACCCCGCCCCGCCCTGCGCGCGCGCACTCCTCCACCCCGAGTGCTTCTGATATACACGCATACACGTCACGTTATCAAGAAAACCACCACGAGTGTACAGCAACGCGTCGCGTCGCGTCGGTCGGCGTCGGCCTGCGTAGCCGCACTTTAGATGGAGGCAAACATCCGACACCGACAACGCCGCGTCGCGTTCTAGTCGTTGCCCGCGCGACACAACGTGATGCAACTGTCAAAACAACGCATAGATATATTTCACCGTGGAGAAGTAATGCAGCGTGAAAACAATCGGCGAAAGTGTGGTACCACGTCAAGTTAGGCAATAGCGAGCGCAGTGACAAACCCGTAGATTAGAAAGTGTTGTGTATCAGAGGCCGTGATACGGAGTGCGCGCGCAGCACGCAGCACGCTCTGATTGCCGCCCTATCTGTGAATCTGTCGCAGCCGCCTGACGACCATACATCTCTCGACACTCCAACATAATATCCAACAATGCCTACCGTGAAGTTGCCATATAACTTTCGAATCACAAGACAAGTTGGCAACAGAAAAGCTACCACTAAATTATGCATAAAAATACAAATGGTTACTGTTATCGCTTCGATCCTTCATCCGTTTGTATTCAGGACGAAGCACGACTAAAAATGAAACAAAATAATGGCTCTCCCGCTGGACCGATGTTGGTTGATCGATGAGGTACCGATTAATAACTTCGTCTCATTGCACGTTTTACGGGCCGTCAAAATTCCAATTATTTGCCGCGAGTTCTTTTATTAGGGCCAACTTGAAGCAAAATGAACGCCCTGTAATATGTTTTAGTATCACAATGTTGTATTTGTGGTGTGTATTACGGAAACGTCTGGTTTAGGAGGTCAGCCGGTGACCTTGGCTGCAAGTGGGTCGGTCGTGAGATGGGCTATCAGGTGGCAGACGTCACGCGCGGACCCACCACGCCACGCCACGCCGCGCTACCCGCTCGGCTGCTCTCCTGACGCAACGCGGCACTTATCCCTTCCCTATTTTTACCCGTCTCGTACTTTAAGGCTTTCGGAGGCATTCTGATCGAAATGATAAACTTCTAGTCCTTCATGATCGGGATTTATCTTTAACTCCCGAAGGATCATTCTGTAGTAAAAAGTATAGGATAGACGATTTTAACCATGATAGGTCGAATATACATTTGCGACTTTTTAGATTATCAATTGCTGAGGAAAAAATGCTGCATTTCAATGCATTGACAAGTCTAAAGAATTGACACTAATTACTAATAGTGTATGACAAAAATATTTCCTTGCTGTAATTATTTGGAATGTAATGTCACGTTGCGCAGATTTTAAAGAGAACAAAACCAGCCACGGAATCATTTTTCCTAATGACGAGACGTGAGTGAAAGCAGAGACCTTCTTAGCTTATTTAAGACTTTTTATTTATTTACTGTGGATAATTTCAATGTATATTTCAACTCACAAATACCTACCACTATACTTAAAATTGGAAGCGGCTATTACAAATTATCTTTGAAGATTGATCCATCATAATGTGCGAGCTGCATAGCCGTTCATATATTTAGTTTTATGCCATAATAATAATATTGGTGGACATTTCACACAGCGCCATCTAGCTCCAACGTAAACCTAAGCATAGCTTGTATCATGGGAACCAGACAACTGATATAATACCTATATACTTTATGTAAATACATACATATTAACACCCAGTCACAGAACAACATTATGTTCGTCACATAAATGTTTGCCCTGGCAGCGTTATTACCAACAGAGTTATGAAGGCAGTCCGATAGATGGAATAGATTTGCTGTATTTATATAAAGTTTGCCACGGTTATGTGTCCGGACGTCTGTTGGTGTTATGTTACGGCTACTCATCTACATTATGTTGTGTTATTACTGTTTATGGAGTGTCAAACTTGTATCTGATCGTCAAGCCGGAGCGGGAAGGTTCAGCCCGCGACGTTATGAAGGGCGAGGCGAGGCGAGGCGAGGCGAGGGCCCGTTAGTTGTTGCCGCATATACATTAGCTGCACCGTGACAGAGTTATTTAAATGTTTGTAACTGTTGGTGGCTCGATGCGATGGGAGCGCTATAACCCGGTCGTTTGCTCTCCGCACTCCGCACTCCGCACTCCTCACTCCTCCACCGCCATCGCCGCTTACATTGATCATAGCCGGGTGTAAGTCCGTGGGTTACATATTTAATACATTTTGTTACCTGCTATAAAAGAGTCGTTATTGAAACGACTAATAACAAGTCAATACAACGTGCTAATTAGACGCATTGACTCCTAATGCAGTGTTAATTGCTAGGTCAAGGAAGAGCTAGTAGCGATACAATTAAAATGTATAACATCGATTCACAGCCTTGTAAGTATTAATATTAAACACACAGTAGGTAGTTTCATGGTGTCAATTGAACGTTGTTCCTATTCTTAAACGTAGGACTAAATATTGTACGCTGATCAAATTGTAGGCTGATCAAATATTTAACTGCGTGTGTCTTCAAATATTTATTCGAGAAAAAAACATTCAAGCTCATTAGGGATAACATAAAAAATATTGTTAACTAAATTCATTGTACTCAAATGTGGTATCAACCCAGTTAGTTATGGCATCTTTGAGAAATAGTAAAGTTTTATGTTCTCCTGTGAAAGGCAATAAAAACTCTTTGATGTGTATTTTAACTGCATCCTAATGCATCCTATTTTATGTGAGATGGGAATCGATATGAATGCGGTATCCAGTAGCTTCATTACTTTTGAATATTCCATTACTTTTACAAGTGTCGCGTTTCGTTCGCTGGGTTTACACTATGTTTGTAATGAACAGACGTGTTATGAAACACGCAAACGACACAATCAGGCTGACAATATTGACTTCTAGATAACTTACAAGACTCGTGAAATTCGGTAATTACCTACCGCGACCAATTATCTTATCTTGCATCATTGACACCGCCCACTTCTGGTCGTACAACATTTAGGCCAATCTTTGGAGTAGTTAAAAACACATTATGCGTCTTATTGTTATCAGTGTACATTTCTAATGCCAAGTTAATTTTAGGTCCTTCCTTCCTTCAGTCTTAAATCAGGCGAAACCTTAAAAAAAAATCCTTTCATTCTGAGAATTAAGTAATTAAACATTTATATAGCGTGATAAGTAGATAATTACCGAGATTATGATTAAAAAACAAAGTCATTTTCAAAGGTTTTCATTTAAATGACGGTTTTAACAAAAAACTTTTTTTTTTAATTTATTTATTTATTTATTAATTTCAACAACTATTATTACAGGAATACATACAGATGAACATAGAACCTCCTCCTTTCTATGAAGTCGGTTAACAATATATACTTTTAAGTATGTATAACACTCTGTTTAGGAAAGTGCGATCTACTAGAGATATTTCAATAAACCTAACAAACATGTTTAATGTTTACCCTCTTACAACACGTTCCCTTCAAAATTACCTGTCGCAAAAACTTTTAGTTATGACTGTGTTTTACTTCATTTGTAAATAAAACAGCCTATTTATTGGTTGAACAAAATAATTACAATGATTTTACTAGCCACGTTTCACTAGCAAGTTAATAATCTATACAGCCTCTGTGTTAATTAGAGAAAATCCAGTGGGTCAATGACAGCGAGAACAGAACCGCAAAAACCTAACATCATTCAGTGTTGAGTTCTCAATGTATACCACAAAAACTATACCGATCTGATTAATTTACGAGCGCATGATTAAGTAACCAGGACTATTGTCACATGAGATTTCTCCGGCTCAATCTGAATTCATGAATGTTGATTATCATTAGCAGAGAAAGCTTATTACAATGAAGGCAAATTCATTATGTTATAATTCAATGATGTGATTTTAATTGGACAAACTTCATGTCAGCATAATCGTATAATAATGACAGGCATGATGTAATATAGATCTACTACACTACACGTCATTTTGATATTAAATTGCAATCCGTCAGCGATTTGTCAACAAAATACGAATGTGATTCGTGCACTTCGCGCCGTGTGGTGAATAGCTATTGGAAATCCGATCAAGCGCACAATATTAATACGTAATATTGTCGTGATACAAATTGTAAATGCATTACGATCTAGGAACTGCAGGTTGCTTTCACGTCCGTGTGAGTGTCGGAGGGATATGTACGTCATAACACCGCGGCATCACGCGCACTGAAGCCATATGCGCTAACCCTATTTACTGCCAGATACTAGACGCGACCTATTTAGGTAAACCCTTTCAAGAAATCGCAACTGAGGTTACAGTTCAAAAACTCTAAGGTTTCGTATTACGGACAGAAGATTATTATGAAATCCTTCTTAAAATTTACGTGTCATTATTGTCCTATTCGAAGAAAACAAATGAAAAGAAGGGATGTAATACGATGTCCAAATTGTTCATCAAAATATGACTGGTTCTTGCCAGATAGTGATAGTAAACAAGGGATTAACAAAAGGCAAGTCCAAAGAGAAACGGAAAGTCTGACATGTTGAAGTAATGAGGTTATAATCAGATCTTCCGGCGTGGTTGGCCGTGGTCCGGCGCGGCGCGGCGGCAGCGGTCTGGAATAGAAAGCTCTAGTCGCCAAACGAGCCCTGCAAGCCATCGCGGATGTTTACGCCAGGGATAGAAATCAGACGACTGGTTACGAACAAGCGACCATTAACACTAACGATCATCTCTAACGCGATACACATCCTGAGAGGAAGACGTAATTACACGAGATGAAATCCAATACCATAGTTAAATATATTAATACGGCTAGCACTAGCGTTCAACTTGCAAAATCATTGGTTTAACATTTCTTCAAAGAGATGTCACACAGTGAATCTGCTGTCCAGTTTTTCACTCTAAAGTATACACAGTGATATTAAAAAGAATGGATTTACAAAGCGGAAAACGAGAAGTGGAATGAGTCATGAATCTCTGGAGGGACGTGAAATAGTTTGAAACTATGAACTAAGGAATGCTGTATTGTAAAGGGGTCAAATATCTATACGAGAATGTTAAAGATGCATTGTAGCACAATGTCGAAATATTAGTGTTTGCTAATAACCTTTTACCTCTTGTAGTACCGGTTTGAAACTCGGCTAAACCGGCGATGTTGAATATTTCCGTTGGAGATATTTTTTGTTCGCATGGTTGGCGCGTTGAAACCTGTCTCATGATGCTGAATAAATTATATCTTAATCATGATATTGTTCTATGATAATATTTATATTACTTTGTCATTTATAAAATTAGTTTATACTGATTTGTTTGAAGTATTTGTGGCTATTATACCTTTAAGTTACTTTCGAATTCAGCACAGGCTAGGAATAAATGATTCGTGTCAGCTGAATATTCATCGAGCTCAAGTTATAAAGCTTTCTCATTAACATATTATTTTCTACATCGGAATTGCTGATGTGTTTAGTGGTACCTATAGCACAACGGATTGAAAACAAGTGTTTTCTCTTGCTTATCTGTGTAATCCTTGAATCTCGTTTCTGCGAATGTTTAGCCAACGCACCTGTTGCTCATGGCCCGGCCCACTCAGTGATCGCATGCACGGTAGTTATTTTTTAATTTCGTCGATCCCCTTTTTTATTAACTATACAACCATCTTATCTTAAAAAATACGGTCGAGATGAAACTAACTGAGGCCATAGAATCACCACCAGCAGCTGAGAAGTAAATGTGAACATTCACGTTTCTGTAATATTTACCGTGAAGTCATCATAAAATCCGCCGATTAAGAACGAAGCACTGACTTCATCAAGGGCCACTTTCCATGCAGTCACTCACACACGTCCACTGTTACCAGCTCACAGAGCGCGAGCGTCGCGCCGCGAACAAAAACAAAAAATAACACGGTTCCTTCACTGCTGAGTCAATTGCGAACTGTTAATTCGAGTTCTGTACCGAGATATCACTTCACACAATAAACCAGTCAATATTGGAAAGGATCACTGGTGAGCGGAGGTGCCAGCTATTTTCTACGGAGAAGTTTGTTGACAGATACCGTGCGCGGTGCGGAGAGACGGTACGTTGTCGCCGCGCTCGCGCATACTCCGGTGTGAAGTCGGCCGCGGTCGCCGCGGTCGCCGCGTCGGAGCGGGATGGCGCGGCGCGGCGCGGCGCGGCGGGAGGCCGGCTCTCGCGAGGAATGCGCGGCACGCGGCCGCCTCTGGGCCCGTCCGCCCGTCAGGATCCACGCGACGCGGTGCCCCAACGCACACACAAAATATAATTAAATTGCAACAAGCGATCGCCATCTCGACTCTATACTTACACTTGCCTAAGATCAGGTTCTATCCAAAGTCGACGTTAACTCAACGGGAAAGTACAGTTAGGTGCAGGCGCGGGAATGCGTGAGCGAGGTCACGGAACTAGTTGGTAATGACAACTCTGCCAGCGATGATTACAATTTTTGCTCGAATAACCCACTTGTATGAATTCCATGTTTTTGAATGAACACATTATAATGAACATTTCCTGTCCGGTCGTTGTTCGACCATCATATAATCATTGACGATTAAAGTTCTTCTCGATATCTCCGATGGCTTCATTTTCCAAACGGCTTCATTAAATTTATATTTTCAAACAATGGGTCGATTTGAATGTCCAATCAAAGCAGACCTGATACCTGCTGAATGCGGATCTGCAACTTTTGCGGGTCATTGACGCATCAACCCACACTACACTGGTCAAAAAATGCCCACTAATGTCCCAATACTCCAAGGTTTGCTAAATAAGGTTAACCTTCAAGATCAAGCTTAAACAAAAGCCAACAAACAATAACGCCCAGAACTAAGCTTTGTATAAACACTCCCAAATATGTTTGCGGCTGTCCTTCATTTTGTGTGTGTGTTCATAATGTTTGGTTTACTTTGAAGAGCCCGCTATGTATGCCCAACATGTGGCCATTATGAAAGACTTTTTATATTGGTAGGTACTTAATCAGCATTTCATAAATCTCGAGTGCCAAATGTGTGATTTAGCGCGACATTCTCGGAAACGTCCGAAATTATATATCCTCATTAAGTTTGTGTGTCTTTTCATCGTTAATTCTGCGCGCTGGTACTAAGTTCCAATGCGTCCGAAACAGTCCAAAAGGCTAGGGTGGGTGCATTAAATGTTATTTGCAATGTAAAGTGGCACAATACAGCGGATAGGTATTGCGTAGGTACTGAGCTCGGACGGAATAAGAGCATTTCCGCTGACCCGCATTACCTATTTACATAAATCATGAGTAGATGAGTGAAGGTATTTTATGGTATTGCAATAATTATTTGGCTGTCAGATTGGCCTAGCCTTAAATTGTTCCTAAGGTAAGCTTAAGTTTTTCGACAACTACTATGGATATGAGTCATGGGCTTCATAACCTGTTTGCATAACATTATTAAAGCTTCTATTTTCTATACAATATGTTGGCTTACTACTACTTGTATCGAGTCATCACTCGATAAAATGGAGAAGATATGATGAAACTATCAATAAAAAAAATCGACAAAATTAACTCTGTTATGGAAATTATAATCAACATAATCTTTTTTTTTGCTAATAAATGCTAATAAATTGTTTAGCTTTTATCAATAATGGCATATTGAGGTAATTTAAAATGAAAAAAAAAATAGGTCCACTTTAGTTTAACTACAATATCTTATAAAAATTCCATTGCAGATCACAGATGTAATGAAAGTAAATCATGCCATATTAATTTGATATTGCTACATACAGTAACATTTTTGGCCCATACCAATATATACCTTACACAGTATAAGTTACACTAACATAATACATAAGAATATTTACACAATAACATAATCTTCTTTCGCGATAGTACATTTTACTTATTTATTTGTTTAGATGCGGATTTTAAAAGGTCTCTAATTGCGTACATAAAAGTTAAAAAGTCGAAAAAGGGCGTCGGTTGCATTATAGATATTTAAACTCCAGAATTACCTTCAAAGGCTACATGCATAGTATTAGTCAGATGATCTGAATTCTGAGTCAGATATGAGTCACGCAAAGATACACCGTGCGCTCAACAGACGCACAGGAATTCCATTGTAGGAGCCGCATTCAACAGATATCTGCCACTCTGATACATACTACCCCACAATACACACTTACTAATATATAATAATATTAAAGTTTGCGTCTTACAAGTGTTGACAAGAGTAATTGGCAGTACCTATTTATGTTGCACTTTTATTTGAGACTTGAAACTAATGTATCGCATTTTGTTAGTGGATGGCGTGGTATGTGCCCTACACTACGTAAATAAAAGGCCAGCACGCTCATTTTGACGTATTCCCTTGTCAAATGACAATAATAATAACATTGGTGGACGTTTCAGACAGCGCCATCTAGCCCCAAAGTAAGCTAAGCACAGCCTGTATCATGATAACCAGACAAATGATAATAATAATTGTATCTTTTTGTTTGTAAATGTAACATGTAATACATATTAGACACTCAGACACAGAACAAACATGTATGTTCGTCACACAAATGTTTGTCCTGGGTGGGAATGGAGCCCACGTCCTACAGCGTAGAAGGCAGGGTTACTACCACATGAGCTACGAGGCGAGTCGACAATGGAACTATAGATTGTGTAATACTTTATCAACAGCAGTATGGTAGTTCGGACTGTGCAATTGTATCGGCGCGGCGCGGCGCTGTGGTGGTGCGTGCGCGCGCGTGCGCCCCTCCCAGTTCTGCTTTCTACACGCGCGATTTCACCGCGACTCTATCCCCGGCTGTGTGCGTGTGCGCAGGTACGCGGGTACGCGGGTTTCAACAGACACATGCTGTTTTAAAACGTTAACAAACCGACACAGAGGGGTCTCTGTCTCGGACAATGCACGGCTTTACGGCCGCGGTAGCATCCGCATGTTGTCAAATCCCCAATGTTATTGGGAAGATTCAAAGAGAATGGGCTTCAGTGCCTGGTCTGTGCAGGACATTTAATGGAAGCAGGCTCTAAAGCTTTACTCTAGCTCGAGTGTTTGAAGTGTTTTCCTTTTTAAACGTTTTCACTATTTCATCTTGCATTTGTGACACGATCATACATATTTGTTCTGTGTCTGGGTATTCATAAGTATTCTATGTAATTACAAAAAAGTATATAAGTATTATATCAGTTGTCTGGTTCCCATGATACGAGCTATAATTAGCTTACTTTGGGGCTAGATGGCGCTGTGTGAAATATCCATCAATATTATTATATGATATTTTTTAACGCAAAGGGAAAACTTTTTTATAACTCCAGTGCTTAACTAGATTATTCACAAATGGAGAAATATGATCTGTTCATTGGTTTGTGCATGAAGGCTACACTTCTCGATTTACATACTCGTAACTAGATACATATATTCAGAGCCGGTACATCCCTTCATAAAGCTGAATGTACAATACGCAACAAAACTGCTATATGTTTCTCAGAATTGTGCTCAACAAAAACTGATAGGTACAAGCAGCATGCATGCATCTCAGAATATGTTTTGTGACGCAGCGCGCTCTATAATTATATGATTAATGCTAAACTTGACGGTATTTCAATGATTTGCTTAGTTCGTATGCAGCAGAAATAAATGGTTGTCCCTTATTTTTAGTTTGATTTAATACCGCTGTCGATATTAGAAAAGTAGAACATTAGGACTATAGAAATAAACACCTAATTTATCAACATTATAGTTCAGTCGATGTATGTTTGAAATGAAGACAATACGTATAACGCTTGCACTTTTTGGTCTGTCTGTACGAAGCCTATTGATAAAGGATTCACGTCCGTCTGGTTTATGGCCTTTTCATGACACAATAAACATTCAAATCAATCTCAAAGGGTTAAAATTGTAAATGTAAATTGATTTTTAAAGTGTCGCTGTGTCTATTTTGGTTACAATAAAATAAAAATGTTATTATTTTATATCTGAATCATTAAAAAAAAAAATCACCGCCTCCGTAGAGTTATACCTAGTATAATAAGATTTCATAATATTTGCTTCAAAACTGATTCGAAATACCAATTTCTCATGAGCTATATTTTTCAATATGCATGTTTATAATTTTCCTCGTATTTTTTTTTTATTATGATTCCACAATGTAAAGGCCGCGTGTATACTTTGTGAAATTATTTAGAAAATCATCTTTTGCTTACATTATTTGTAACAAATGTCGTAAAAGTGATTATCAAGAAATCCATAATACTGGTACAACACAAGTTATTTTACGTTGAAATACATCGCCTTGGTATGACTCTACAAAAAGAATCATAAGCCACGGCTCATCTTGTTAAAAATATATAACAGGCATCAGGGTGAACGCCTGGTGGCATATTCAAGATATTTCAATGTCGTCCAGTATGAATAAACCTATCACAAACGCACTTATCTTCTGAATACTTAACGAAATTAAACTAGGCGCGGCGCGGCGGTCTCGTGAAGCTCTGTCGAAATGTTACTATTGTGAAATGGAACTTGTACCTACTTATGTATCGAGTCGGGAACATTAACATATATTTAGTGTGGGCACGTCACATCGCAAATCGACTAGAAAAAGGAAAAGTCTGATGTTCGTCGCTACTCGATAGAATAGCTTGTTTACTATTGCGCATTTGCATGTTAACGCCTTGTAGGTAATCATAACAAGGTATCGTTTATATTATGTTTCTATGAAAGTATGTTTATAAATATCTTAAATGTAACCAACATTTCGGAAATGTTAACTGTGGGATTAGTTAGCATTCTAGCTATAACATACGAGCAAACTGCCCTCAATAAAACTAGTTTAGCTGTGAGGTAATCAACTTGACGTGGCACTGAAAAGTCTATAATCCAGTCAACTTTGATATTTGCCCACTTACATACCGTTGAGCTGTCAAGCTTTTTTGGGGCACACACTGTGCTTGAATTTTAATATCTTCATATTCAAATTGGTATTTTATTATACGTATATCGTTTGTGGGTCTGGTTATATCGAAGATACCATCTAAGAGATAGTATTTTTGTAATATTATTATTTTTTAGCGATGTTGACATGATTCACAGGGTTTTCAGAAATTTTACCCCTAAGGGGATAACCAAATTCCACAGGAACAATCATAGGCGGATCCAGAAATAAATATTAAAGGACAATAATCTATAAATATTAACTACATTATATATATAATAATAATATATATGATAATAATGAACTACACGAAAGTCTAGGCTGAATCTAGATATTTTAAATTAGCTGTTCAAACTACGATGCTAACTAAAAGTAGTCTTCAAAACAAAGCATTTTGTTCAAGTAAAAGGACCATAGGATATAATGTCTTAGTTACGTGGTCCTTTTACTTGAGCTCGCTCATAATTGTTTTTATAATACCACTATGGATCGTTCCTTCATTATAACCACCAAAACGTATCCGGGTTCACAATGAAAATAATATCACAGGCCGAGCTACAATTAGATATGTTTATCGTAGTTAAATATAATGCATGCGCGAGGAATGTGGGTAGTTGCTGAATATCTGGATGGTAGCGCGCTGCAGAACTCCGGCGCGGCGATAGAGACGCTCCGATTGTCACGATTCGTTTTCCTGATTCAGTTATAAATAAATAGATGTCTATGTCTAAATGTCTATGTTTTATGTATCTCTGTCACACACGTTCTTTGTATTGTATTGTTATGAAATAAACGCTTATTATTATTATTATTAATGTATTTCCTACACGTTTTTCCGTTCGTATGAAAAGTTTTATGAATACAGACGAATCGTGCTTAATCAACGTCTTTTTAGGGGTGCGTGATAAAACCAAATTTCACGCGGACGAAGTCGCGGGCAACAGCTAGCATGTCAATAAATATCGAATAGATATAGCACAGTCTACATTTTTCATTATACATTTTTTTGTATCATATTAATAAACATAAATATGTAGAGATGCCTTTACCACGATTAGTTTTGTAAGTCAATCTCAAATTATTGATTTGGTCTATTACAATATGTTTGGAGATTGTATTGGCTATAGCGCCCTAGAAGTAGCGCGGCAAACCATTTAGCATTCCGTGGTCGGAGGGACTCGCTCGCTGGACGTCGGACCGGCAACACCTCTCCGTGTGCACCTGCGTGCGCTCCGCTCGCAGCTTTCCAGGAAGCCACCCGGCTGCCTGCCCACACCGGTTCGCCGCCTTCCAAGAAGCCAACGGACAATAGGCCTCGCCTGCTCTTATTAGAGCGGCGCGAGTGTCCCATTGTTCGCGGAAGCCGCCGCTTTCCGAGAGAAGCTAGCTTCTCTCCGTTAGCGTGCCGCATTCCAGTCCGTTCTAGGACGACGCCCTTTTCAGGGCGAGGTAATTTCTCTGACTTGAGCGTCAAAACAAAAATCCACGCTTAGTGGTCGATCTGGGGATACCTAACGGTGATAACGAACCAGATTGGGCGCGGACCCGGAGTCGCCTGCTTTCCTCCTTCTGAGGAACGCAAAATCCGGTTGGGTCTGGAACCACCGGCCTTGGGGGCTTCCCTAGTCGACACCAGACAGCAGTAGGACACACCTCCTCTTCCCGTAAGAGAGATTAAGGAGACACACCAATTAGGTAGGACACCCAGGCCACATCCCCCCCTGTCTACCCCGACAGGGAGGATCACTCACCCGACACACCATCCGGTGTCCCCCGGAATGGATACCTCGGGGTTGAACTTGGAAGCCCTCTTCCAGTTCCTCCTCACGAGGTACCCCCATATCTTGGAGGCATTCTCATGCCAGCCCTCTGCTGCTGCCTCAGCCCCTCAGGCACCCTCCCCGGCTCCTATAGCCATAAAAACTAACAAAAATAATGTCCCCTCCGCGGCCCCTCCGGCACAAAGGGTATCAAGTACCCAAGCTCCCCCTAAAGGCCAACCGGCCACCACCGCGCAGCCCACGCCGATCCCCGACTTCCCAGAGTCGCCCGATCCGTCGCCTACGTCCTCTCCGGAGTATGTAGCGATGGAGGAGGACCTCCCCTCACCCCTCACCCCCATGCCGCAATCGTCTGACGACGATTCTGACGGGGACTTTGTTCCCGTCAAATACGGTAAGAGGAAGAATCCTCACACCAAGTCCTCTCCCTCCGAGCCCCCTGCCAAAGCGGCCGTCCCTCTGACGGCCGTCTCGCGCCCCAACACCCCTCCTTCGGTATCAGCACCGAAAGGAAAGCGCCCTCCTCCAATTTTCCTAGAGCAGAAGGAGCGTCTCCAGACGCTTCTTTCAATCTGCAAGCGCAAGGGCATCACTGTCCTTAGCGCATCTAACCACTCGGACACTATCCGTCTGATAGTGCCCACTCCGGATGACCACCGTCGTCTTACTAAGACGATGGAGTCTCCCCCGGAGGGCTATCATCCATTCCCCCACTGCACGAACAATCGGTTCGATGAGAAACCCCTTGCCGTGGTCATCCGAGGCCTGCCCAAGGAGCTCGGCGAGGAGGCCATTAAGGCCGACCTCATTTCACAAAACTTCCCCGTCCGAGAGGTCCACCGTATGCGTAGTGCAAACGGTCAGGTCCTCTACGACATGGTGAGGGTTCACCTCGACCGGACTCCGGGTGGCAAGGCCATCTTCAAGAAATTGGAGGTGGTCCTCGGTCTCTCGGGTTTGCGCGTCGAGCCCCCTCACCCAAGTCCCTATCCCGCCCAATGCCACCGATGTCAGCGGTACGGCCATTCGGCACGTAAGTGCCTGATGACCCCCCGCTGCGTGAAGTGCATGGGCGTCCACGGCACCGCAGAGTGCAAGCGGACTCCCGACTCCCCTGGCCCCCCGGCTTGCGTGCTCTGCGGGACCGAGGGTCACCCCGCGAACTATCGCGGGTGCCCCAGAGCCCCAAAGGCAAACAAGGCGGTGGTCCGGAGGAACCAGGAGCGAGCTGCTCCTCTGGCCCCCTCCCAACACCTGAAAGCTACCTCCAAGGTAGCCGTCCCGCCCCACAGCGAATCACCTCGCCTAGCCCCTACCCTGATCCCCTCGGCGTGGACTAAGCCCCTAGTCCACAGGACTGAGGCCCCGAAAGCCCCAGCTGCGGTCCGCATGACCGCAGTCCCCCCACCGACCCGCCGCGCCCCTGCCTCACACTGCCCCGCGCCGTCCAATCAGCCCTCTAAGGAGGATGATTTCTGGACGATAATGTGTGCCGCATACTCGACCTCCGCCGAAGCTGCCGAGCTTGCCCGGCTAATACGCGAAGCCCCCACCCAAGCCGAGAAGCAGAAATTGTGCCAGAACAATGCCCTGCTGATCGGAGTCCTCAAGCGCACTATGCCCATCCCCCTTACGGTACAAATATGTTAGGACACCCGAAAGAAAGACTTAGGCCCCGATCCCTATCGTTGGCGTTCTTCAACGCTGACGGTCTCCTCAAACAGCGTGGCCGCGTCCACGACTTTCTGACCCGCCATCAAATAGATATCATGCTAATGCAAGAAACCTTCTTGAAGCCGAACAAGGCCACCCCCAGGATGGCCAATTACCAAGCAGTTCGCAATGATAGAGCCCACGGACGGGGAGGTGGTACCATCATCTATCACAAGAGGTCCTTGCATTGCATCCCCATAGACGCACCCCCCCTCACTAACTTAGAAGCCTCCGTGTGTAGGTTAGGGATGACCGGTCATCCGTCCATTACAATAGCCTCTTGCTATCTTGCCCCCGACAAAAACTTGCTCAGAAGGGATATAGAAGCCCTTCTTAACTTGGGAAGCTCAGTCATTCTGGCTGGAGACTTCAACAGCAAGCATGTCCTCTGGAATTGCGTAGCAACGAACTCCAGAGGACGCGTACTTGACAATCTCATCCAGGAATTAAATTTTGATCTCATCTCCCCCTTAGCTCCGACCCATTATCCTTGTAATGTCAATCATCGCCCAGACGTCTTGGACATAGCGTTGCTAAAGAACGTAACCCTACAGTTGCGTTCGATAGAAACGCTGTACGAACTCGACTCCGACCATAGACCCGTTCTTCTTCAACTAGGCCCCCCCCCAGACTCGTCTCCTCCCACCAAGACCGTGGTGCAGTGGCACAAGCTTGGGATTGCTCTCAAGTCTATCCACTCACCCGACTTGGATAGGATCCCAGACGACATCTTGACTAAGGACGACATTACTGTCGCAGTCGACTCGTTGACCAGCCATGTCACTACCGCCATTGGCGGATCGTCGAAACAGGTACCGGTGGTGCCCGATCATCGCTGGGTCCTGCCAGACGATGTGAGACGGTTGATCACCGAGTCGAACGCCGCAAACCGACGTTACAGCTCTTGCCCCTCTGAATTTAACCGCGTTACAATGCGTTCCCTCCACCGTCAGGTGAGAAAACGAATTAAAGACCTCCGCAACAGTCGATGGGATGACCTGCTTTCGGAGATCGAGCCGAGCCACCAAGCATATTGGAACTTGGCAAGGTCTATGAAGTCAGACCAACTGTCGACTATGCCCCCTCTTAACCGCCCCAACCATCAAACCCCCGCATTCGACGACGAGGAAAAAGCCGACACGTTGGCTGCCAGCCTCGAAGCCCAATGCGCCCCCAGTCTTAATTATGTCGACCCTATTCACCTTGATACGGTGAACAGTGAAGTTGACATACTAAGCTCGCGAGTCCCCTCTTCTCCCCCTCTGCCCATTATTAGAGCTTCCGAAGTGGAGCACGTCATCAAGGATCTCCATCCGAGGAAATCCCCCGGTTCCGATGGCATAAGCAACAGAGTGCTCAAGCACTTTTCTGTTGCTCTCATTTATCTCCTCGTAAGCATCTTCAATGCGGCAATGGCCAATTGCACTTTCCCCGACGCCTGGAAGGAAGCCAATGTCATTGGCATCCCCAAACCAGGCAAGAAGGCCACGGAGCCTTCTAGTTACCGTCCCATCAGTCTCCTCAAGACCATGGGGAAGCTCTACGAGCGTCTCCTCCTTAATCGTCTCTGGCCCATTGTCAATGAACTTAAACTCCTCCCGGACGAACAGTTTGGCTTCCGAGCCAGACACTCGTGCCCCCAGCAGGTCCTCCGCTTCACGGAACACGTCCTTTCAAACTCTCAAGGCATTTGGCCTAAAGATACCGGAGCCGTCTTCCTAGACGTGGCAAAGGCGTTCGACAAGGTCTGGCACAACGGCTTGGTCTACAAGCTTTCTCAACTTGGTGTGCCAGACAGACTCGTGCTCATCATACGAGACTTCCTGACCAATCGTAGCTTCCGCTATCGAGTGGAAGGGAAGCTGTCCGAACCCAAGCCCATCCGAGCCGGAGTCCCTCAGGGCTCCGTACTAGCCCCCCTCTTATTCACGCTGTACACCAGCGATGTCCCCCACTCGTTCCAAACAGAGCTCGCCCTGTTTGCGGACGACACAGCATTATACGCATCTGATCGGAATGCCGATAGGGTGCGTATAAAGCTGCAAGCCGCACTCAATGCACTCGGTGCATGGTTTACGAAGTGGCGCATTGAGGTGAACCCGACGAAAAGTACCGCGGTGTACTTTTCCCGGCGACGCCCAACGCTCAAGCCCCTCACTCTCTATGACGAACCCATTCCATGGGCGAAGTCTGCCCGCTACTTAGGCGTCGTCCTTGACAAACGTCTTAACTTCAACGAACACATTAGAACTGTTCGTAACAGGGCGGCCTTTATACTGGGTCGCCTCAATAACCTCGTATGCAAGAAGAGTAAAATGTCCCTTGGCAACAAGGTGAGACTTTACAAAGCTTGCATACGCCCCATCATGACATACGCCTCCGTGGCTTTCGCTCATGCTCAAACCCGCCCCCTACAGCTTATTCAAAATCGTTTCCTACGGAAAGCCACGGGCGTTCCCTGGTACGTACGCAATCGCTCCCTCCACCGAGACGCGCGTCTCGAGTCTATTGCCCGCTTCATGAAACTCGCCTCACAGCGATATTATGATTCGGTCGAGTCCCACCCGAACCACCTGGTTCGCACCATACCCGACTACTCGGTTGTCCCCCCTGCTAGGCGCTCTCTCCGTAGACCAAGACACGTACTTGGTGACCCCCCTGACGAGATAACGGCCGCCTATCCGGAGTTATTCCTATCGTCAGCCCCCCACAGAGAAAACACTCAACCTTCGCACCGACCCCGCCGGCGGGGTCGAAGTATCTCCGTAAATGCCCGCGTGGGGCGCATTTTCTCCAATTCCTCCCGACTCGCAACGCCCCAAGCCGAGGTCCGAACCTAAGTGGTGCCCTTGGTGACGTTGTGTATAATATTAAGTTTTACCGGTTGAGAGCCGTCTGCTCTCACCAAAAGCCCGTGTAAACGCTGTCAAGGCCATCTGCGGCCAACAGCTTAATGTCCATTCAAAAAAAAAAAAAAAAAAAAAATTTGCATTCCGTCCGAGCTCTCAGCAGGAGCAGGGCTCCGTTCTCCGCTAACGTCTTCACTTCACACTTATATATACAAATGCTCACATTCTTATTCTAAGTCCAACTTTAGTTAACTTTAGTTTCCAATTTTTTAACTTTAGGATTTTTTCCATTTTTACGACTCTTTTGGGAATTTATTTGGCTGCTGGTAAAAATTGCAAAAACTTTGTTTAACAAGATATTTTTTTTGCATAATTTGCTGATTGGAATAATTTTAATTAGAATTCAGTAGTTACTCATTACCTAAATAAAATATTTTGTAGGCACTCAAATTTCATTCAGTCACAATCTTGGGACCGTAGACCGTGCCACCTCCGTGCCAACTCACCAACTATGATACAATAAACTCTACAATAAACCTTGAAGTTAATTTTATATTTCATATATATAGTAAAACACCGCCGGCAAATTTTTAAAACAGGAAAGTTCCAATTTATCATTAGGATTGAAACTTCGAACAAATGATCATGATTCCCCAGTTCAATGATCAAAATAGAACATGGTAAGAATTTAAATCAATCTGTAATGTATTCTTTATTCCCTGTACTCGAAGGTAACGGCTTACTGGATAAACGCAGGATTATATCTAAATTACATATAATAGATAAGTACTAATAACTAGGCACTTAATAATCTATGTTCCTGATCTAACACGCAGTTTACTTGGATAATTTATTATGAAATTCTCCGGGCGCCCATCCATTATCTAAACTATCTTACGTATGTTACAGCGACTACACAGTTTACATGAAGCTTTTTGCATGTTTTGAACAGTGGTTAAGTTTAGCTGTAACAGTCGAACCAGAAGCTGTATTTTTTATATTAAATATAAATAAAATGTAATAAGTAATATAATTTTGATGACTGGCGTGATTGCTCAGTTGGTTAGTAACCCTACCTTCTGCGCTGTAGGTCGTGGGTTCGATCCCCACTCAGGACAAACATTTATGTGACGTTTGTAACATTGATGTTTGTTCTGGGTCTGGGTGTTAATATGTATTATATGTATGTATTTACAAAAAAGTATATAAGTATTATATCAGTTGTCTGGTTCCCATGATACAAGCTATGCTTAGCTTACTTTGGGGCTAGATGGCGCTGTGAGAATAGTCCACCATTTTCTTTTTATTTTACTTATTTTCTATTAAATTAAAACTATTTAGGAGAAAGTAAGATATACATAAGTACAAGTTAACTTTATAAGTTTACTCATATAATTATTTTCTTCACAAAAATAATTTATGTTAGAAATGGGTCACTAACAATATTCAATCTTTGAATAGTAAAATGAGAATCAAGTTTTAAACGTGATAGTTGCAAGCATATTGAAGCATAGATTAGCACGAATAATGACGCACAAAGATGTATATATATATAATGCATCCTTTGCATGATCAATGCAATGCCTAATGCCTAAGAGAAATCCTATAAAAATGTAGCGTTTAATTAGTGTACAAGTTTTTTCTGAAGTAAAACCTAACAATCGATAATATTCTTTTAGATGTAAAAAGACTAATGACTTATAATTGTAGTTATCTCGCTCCGCAAGAAAATCGAATCATACAAACTTATCAATACACCAAATAATTAATTCTTTTCCCTTCTCAAATTCAAATTTGTGGACAGATCAAGCAGCCTTGCAGGTATCTTCCAAGCACACGTGAAAAATGGCGCGGCGATCGCTGACTTTGCTGTCAGTTTTAAGCATACAGCCAAGATATAAAATTTTGTATCAAAGGAATAAAAAAATATAAAATGAATGAAAAAATAATTAAGGTGATCGTTTTCAGTTTAAAATATTTTGTACCTTATTAAGGTGTGTTTATCATTATTTTCATCAAAGTTTAAATAAAACGTATTGAATTAAATAAGGCCGAGACACACCGTCGAGTGCATCAATTTTTATGAGCGACCGTGCAAAGTGTGGGCGAACCAAGATCTGTTTACATCATCAACTCACTAAACGTCTCTATAAATATTATTTATTTCATGATATAATATAAACATATTTAACATATTTTTTTAAATGTTTACGATAATAACTGTGATAAAAATAACTTAAGAGATAACACTTATTTTAATAAAATGACTGCCGGACCGACCTAATCTAATTCTAAGTTTGTGGGTGTCAATATTAACGGTACCGCGGTATTCGTAGTTTTCGGATAACCAAACAGACAATTCTAGTATGGGGTCAGAACTATTCAGTTATCGACTAATCTTCCTGGGTCAATCTTGAATTGACTTTATTAGGATGGCTATTAAGGCTTTTGAGGGCACTATCCTGACAGTGTTAATTTGTTTCAATAATTATTGCTACGAGAGAGTATATAATAGTAGTATGGATGTGTACATAATATCAGTAATTTTTATTATCTACAGCCTATATTATATATAGCCTATATATAGCCTATATATAGATATTAAAATACTTATATAATATTTATGTTGAATAATGTTTCTGACTGTTAGTTATTCACGTTAACACTCGTCTTAATCCTAAGGTTACAAGTTGAAGCATCGTGGAATGCAAGTCCTCGATAGAATCAGAATCACGAATAAGTTTACACGTAGACAGATACACGTCGCGTCAGTAACGTATGAAGACACGTACAAATGTTAAACTAATATAATGATCTTAAAGATGGCTCTCTAAGTGATATTTCCACCAACATTAATTTATTTATTCACCTAAGAGTTACAAATATCAGAAAACAAGGACAAGAGAACATTTTAGCTTTGTATCGCGCCATCATTAACACCAAATCATTAACCGATGGCCTCATGTTGTGACTTCCTGCTAGAGGGTGTTTCATCTTTTTTCACACATAAATACATACAAATGTTAGTTATATAAACATGCGATACAAACCAAACCTACGAACTGGTTTCTATAATAACAGTTTATCCGGGGGCAGCTGTGAAACCAGAACCTGCCGCTGCACTCTTCCAGGACAACAACAATGGTGCAATCTGGAGAAAGCTACACGTGCACTGTTCCGGGCCATTAGCATTGAATGGCGCGCGCGCGCGGATCATTGTCGCTCGCGATTGCTCACTCTCCATCCATCCATCCATCCATCCATCTGTATCAATCTGTAGCGACGCGCTCCGCCACATTGTTCTCGTTTCCATCGCCGATTAAAGGTAACGACCACATTTGACACGACTCACCTCGATGTATCACTCGAAACTCGTTAAGGTCAAGTGCAATACAGCCCATTTGTAACTGGCTTTGTAACCGACCTTTTGTACTGAAAATATAATTTATAAAGGAACATAGTTGTAAGTACTCACCGGTAGCTCGAGGTAGTCTGCGATAGTAAGCTTGGCGGCTCCGCGACGGATGTCTGCGAGCGCCGTGAAGTGTTCGTCTCGCCGAGCCTTGCGCCGGAGTAGAGCTCTCGCGTAACGATAAGCCGCGAGGAACTCTCCGTAAGCGTCCATCAGTTCACCAGAAAACAACTGCTTCAGAAGAATAGCACTCTCGCTGACTCCATCCTCTATCACGGGTGGAGGCGGCACCTCCCTGCACTTTATCTGCGCTATGCTCTTGGGTGCAAAACTACTAATTCCACTCGTCGATTCACACGATGTAAAGGCATCTGTTGAATCAGTGGAGCCACATTTCGAAAACGGAAAAGCCGATGATGCTTCACTTTTCTCGCTACTAGCGGAGCTCTGTCGTGTCGCACAGCTCTTCTGAAAATAATCAGGAAACTGGGGTTCAGATTGGCTCTCCGTCGACGGTGTAGATTCTTCAGCTGGCGGACTTGTGTACTGAGCGTTTTTAATGCAGTCGTACAAGTCCTCGATGGATTCGTAAGGTGTTATGCTTCCACAAGATTCACCTTCAGCGTCCTGTAGCCTTTCGTATAGATCGTCATTCTTACGAGGGGCTACCGGTGTTATTGCTGATTCTGACTTGCTTCTTTTTATGCTTCGAATTTGGTCATATCCGAAATCGCTCGGATTGAGAAAGTCCCACTTCACATTTGCCCACACATTTTCTTCTACATCGGCAGATATTCTGTGATCAGCGCAACACTGGCCACCGTTTCTTATTATCACAGTTGTGACATTCTCGCTCGAGTCAATAGTGGTGTCGGCCACTGATTCATTACAGTCTATCGGAATGTCAACAATAACCTTGTGATATGAGGGGCTGACAGACGAAACGGTATCCTCGTCAGGCTTACGGTTTTCAGACACATTTTCATTGAATTCGGAGCCCGTGACGACAGACGACGCATCGACGTCCTGCTGAGAGAGCACGCCTTCATGAATCAGTTCCGTGAGTAAGCTTTTAGGCTCGTCTTCCGTCACGGATTTGTCAGATGAGTTACTTTGTTCGTTGTCGTCGTTCTTGGCATCATTGTTCAAGAGGCCAGAATCTATGTATTTTCTCATGCGCTCTGTGAGTGCTTCACTGGCTTCGGAGACTGATTCGAGATAATAAAAAAGTAAGTGATATTCCTCCTTAGTGATGGCGGCCGCTCGGAGTAGGGGCTTTCCGTACAGTTCCACCGCGGAGAACACAGTTGAAGCTGCAATAAAAAGTAAATGCTAATGAATTCTAACCTTGTGATGAGGTTCCATACAATTTAAATATTTAATAACTTTGAATTATGAACAGATAGATAACGCTCTCATAATAGGTTCTGTTACTAATATATTTGTGGGCGTTAGAAAGGTCAAATAGACACGTCAATTAATTCTCCTTGCATAAAGTTTATCTATAGAATTACAATGACCTTTCAACGGGAGGTTCAAGGGTGTGCATGCAATCATTTAGATATTCGCAAGGTGCAATCACTTACGATTTTGACCAAACTGTTTTGGATCCTATGTCAAATACATACGACTTAAAAAGGGTTGGTATTAGAAAATTTAAACGAACCGAAGTTGAAATCCAATCAAATAGTTTTACTCCGTGTTATTATTTAATGACAATTTATTCTTATATATTAGTTATTCCATCATTTAACATATCGAAAGCTCATTTCCATTATCTCTCTTACTGTGGACAATGTTTTATTATCCAATAAAATATTATATTCACGGCACGGCACCTAATGCATACAAGCAGTTCTACGAAAGATTACCGGACAATGTGGTATGCGTACCTATGTCTTGTTGCCAAAGCGCTTTCTACAAATAAAGTGTCTGCTGAATACTGAACCGTGCGGCGGCGCGGCGGTCTCTGCTTATTGATGACCCGCGCAAAGAGTTACTATTTTATATAAAGAATATCAAATCAGAAATAATTTATAACTCTTGTGTATTTATACAATTTTCTATTAGACTACGTGATTAAAAACGTGGCAGGTAAAGTAGATGAAAAGTCCAAAAAACACAAGTAGTTATAGTCTCTATTTTCTGTGTATTAAATGAAAATAATTAAAAAAGTAGCATACAAGTAAACAAATCTAAATAAATGTAAACTTATCTATCGGTATTTAAATTTAAATTTTTATTCATAATCAGATTATCATCCATTTTATTAGGACTTAATACAATTACAATTTAAAGCTGTGTTAGTAAATACGTAATGAATAATATTTCAAATTCAATAATCAATATACATTTTACATGACGGATGGGCGGATGACGCAAAAAAATTTCTCATGAACCATATGACCGAGTTGCTTAAAACACTGCCATCGAGATCAAAACGGTATACATGAGGGCTCAAGTTTCCTACTGTAATAGTTAAAACCTATTTTAAAGTGAACACTGCGCTCTCTTTTATTATTACCCTCGAGAAGAGCTCTTCATAGCAAAGCGAGCCTCGAAGTTCGCTTTTGTTCAATACAACGTTTTACCCACAATTTGCACTTTTATGGTCTTTTAAAACTGTCAACAGGATTTGAAAACTGATTAACATATTTGCGTACGGAGGAACGTTTCAGTACGCATGTTTAATGGACCGCGATCAAGTTGAAAGACGCGATCATGAGCCCGTTTACTTATTTCTAAGAACGTTCATATTCACACAGCCTCTTCGTACTTCGTCGTAATATCCTTTTAAAAGCTTGTACAGTGAAATAATGAGAGAGCAAGTTTAGCTGGTTTCAGACGAGTTCAATAAAAGCTTCCCAGTGTTTGCGGTCGCATCAACACCAATGGACTAATGAGGGCTGATATGATTTAACTAAGTTTGCAAATAAAGTGACAGAATTTTGTATAAAATGTAAAAAAGCAAGGAAATTATATTAGTTATTTCCGGAAATCGGGAAAATCAGAACATGCTTCGCAATTAGTCAATTTAATTGAACCAAAAGAAAAGGAGGATGATTTTATGGAGTTTTTATTCATATAAATGGTGAATTACTTGTTAGATAGTTGCAGTTTTGAGATATATATCTATAAATTGAAATCAAACTCAAAGATTCAGTTGTTAACAGGGCTAATGAACAAAACTAGAGTACCTACATAGATAGGTATTACCTACAAGTACTTATATAAAAAAAAGTTACCGTAAATTTTTTCCCAAGCAATAAACGTTTCCAAATCGCGGCCGTCCCACTGCGGTGGTTCATATTCCACCACGAGTACTTCTCCCTCCAGCACCGCCGCGGGCGCCCTCGGCTCCACGGGGGCCTTGGATCCTCCCAAGAACAGAAGAGCGGCCGGCGGCGGCGGCGGCGGTGCGGGGTTGTAAGCGGTCAGAGAGGGTAGTGGGCCGCCGCCGCCGAGGGGCACCGCTTGCGGGGCTGAGAGAGGCCCCGTGGGCAGACCGGCAACCACCGCTCCCGCTTCCTGTAGCGGCTCGCACACCACCTCGGCGACTGTGCTGTTGCCCCATACCGTCACCTGGAAACATAATACCAATTTTATTTTATACGGACTAAGTATTTACTTCAAATTCTTCAAAAATATAATTGTATTTGTTTCAAATTCTTCAAAAATATATTTCTATTTGTTTCAAATACTTCAAAAGTGTTTAGGAAGGAATGTTTAACAAAATATGTGAGTATCGCCTTTGATGTTAGCGAATTATAAAATTAGCATAAATATACTTCAATTTCTGTTATAGGATATTTTTTTAAGTTAATTAAATTTTATCGTTTCCTTCACTGCTTCAGTCAAGTGAAAAATTTACAACTAAAAAAAGAAATTGTAGCCTTTTTCTGTTATGTAAATTGCCTATCATCAGATTGTGCGCTGTCTCTCTAAATGTACAGAAAAATGCCTATTCCTATCACGGGTGATATTTTCGTTATGTTTCCCATTTCCTTGACCATTTTAATGTCTTGTGGCAAATATCATTAAATGATCTCTGCACGCTTTTAAGAGCAGTAGAACTCTCGCCAAGTTCGTCCGGGGAAGTACTGCCACCATGCCCATTTCTGCCGCCAAGCAGTGAAGCATTTGCGTTACTGTGTTTCGGTTTGAAAGGTGTGGTTTCCGGTGAAATTACAGGCACATGAGACATTCCACCTACACGTCTCACAGTTACGGACGCATACGATGCGACTTGGGTATTGTCGTACCTAGTAGGGGAGGACCGAAGTCGCATCAGTTGTTATGGGCCGAGGTTACCACTTAACACCAGGTGGGCCGTCGGCTCGTTCCGTAACTGTATTACATAAAAAAAAAAAAAAAAAAAAAAAAAAAAAACGCTCGCTACCGGAATCTAGCCTCGGCCTTCATTACATGAATATCTATCTATTTAACATTTTTATTCTCTGAACGCAACTGAAGTTAGTAAAATAACTACATAATTAAATTAAAATTTGTGTTTTCTTTGAAATATACATTATTTAAGAGTATGAAATTTACATTAATAACATTGTAATCGAGAAATAGACTAGGCCGGAAATATATATCTTTTAGCATTTTTTAATAATCTGAGGAGTGTTTGGTTACAATTTCAACCCTCGCGGTTGCAATTTAATACTAACTTTTTTAACCTTAGAATTTTAAGAAGAATGCTTTGTGCGACCTTCCCTTCTAGACCTCCCCCTAAGATTTATATACATATATTCTCACAGTATAAATATTTAAAGGATATTGTAGGTGTATATTCTTTGGTTTAAATATTTACTGCCAAATGAGCTATGACTGGTCTCATAGCTCAGTTGGTAGTAACCCTGTCTTCTGCTCTGGTTTTGGTTTTGCTCTGTATCTGGGTATTGATATGTATTTACAAAAAAGTATTTAAGTATTATATCAGTTGTCTGATTCCCATGATACAACCGATTTACTTTGGAGTTTGATGGCGCTGTGTGAAATGCCCACCATTATTTGTTTGTATATATGTACAGGTTGTATGTATGGTAGAACCTACGGCGTCTATTACGGTTACGGTATGAACATCGCTCCAGAAAGTGTTCCTAGAAGCGCATCAACATAAGCTTTGTCTGAGATAATCTAACCACATCTACCGTTATGATGTTCCTCGTAATGATGACGATGAGAGAGAACGGACATCTGAGGAATGGTCTTAGACAATGATGACTCAGAGCGCGCTCAGAGCTGCTTCAGACCGCTTGTGATGCGTTGCGACGCTAACTAAACCAATAAAACTTTGAAAACATGTAAATGAAAGAAAGAACAAGATTGATATATACCTAACGAACTACTACACAATAAATTGAATTGACTACGTGAATTAAACTTTTGTGTGTAGCAGAGCGCAAGGCAAACATGGCTTTCGCTCAGCATTTTGCTGGATACACACTGATGTGTGCACCCAGCGCTAGTTTTCAGCGGAAACCATAAAAACTATGCATGTACTAGTAGGAATTGTTAGGTACGGAAAAGGTTTACATCCAGATGAAAACCTCAAGTGAATGGAAAATCAGAAATGTACGAGGCCTGTGTAGTGGAAACAGCTTTGTAAATTTAATTATAATCTATGGATGTTTCAATAAGATTCAAATCCTTTTCACTGGTGTCTAACTAAGAATCAAATATGGTTGTCGATGTTTGATGGTGGTATTACTGAGCTGACCTGGTGACGACAGGATATCCGTTCTGATGAAAGTATTTTTAAAGAATTTGAGCACTTTAGAAGATTCTCGATGACTACTGCCTATGACAGAATGGGGGTAAATTAGTTTTTGTTAATTTAATTTACCTATTATTTTATTGTATTATTCGAAAAGTCTTAGTTTTTTTCTGCTATACATAATCAGTTTAAAGCAAAGCCATGTACAAGCCAGTCTCATATTTACTTGTAATTTCCACTTAGTCAGAATTAGAATTTGGAAACTCTTCGAACCGAAGAAAATTCTTCTAAAAATTCATGTGGCCTATGGGTAAGATCGGTATGAAATTTAATATGTAGATATTGCATGTTGTAAATGCAAGTAAGACCTCGAGTTAGGGGCTCAATTGCAGATAATCTCATGTTCGATATGACGTTTAAATCTCGAGTGCGATACCTTTATTTTATGGGAATATTATATGAACAGTGAGATTCGAAGACTATGGGAGATATAAGTACCTGAGAATACTGGTCGGGTTCATGGCGTTTTTACCGGGCCCGTGTGACGACACGAGCCAGCTATGCGCACGCGCAGCCCGGCCGCAGCTTTTTGTATAGGGCTGTCAAAACTGGCATGTTACCGGTTCCTTTTTCATTCGATGCAAAAACAAAATATTCAACACTACTTCTTGGATATTCATTATGTTTGTTCACTGATTGACTGACGACAAGCTATCAAAAATGTGATTATGTTGATGAATACTTGTTCGTTGATTACCTCAGACATAATTATATATACCCACCTACTGTAAACAATTATATATTTTTTTCTTTTATGTATTACTTACTATACCGGTTTGTATTATGTCTGTGAGACTTAGAAATTCTCTGCATGAAAGCCATGTTGGCAAAACTTCAATTCCAACACCGCCTATGATTTTGCATTTTGAATCGCCAGTCAAAGATATTAGGCGTAATGACACAAATGTTTACTTATGTAACAAAAACAACCAAATCTAGTTCTCTTTTAGATCAGTTCACAATCAAATATGTTCGTAAGAGTAACGCAATATCTGGTCTTAGGTAATTAATCTGAATCAGGAAGAAACAGTATCCGGCAACTAGTTTTTGTGGCTTCAGTAAAGTAAATGTAAGATTACATTTCGCATATTAAATTGACAGCTTCTATTCCCGATCTAATGTGACACAACATTTAATTAATATTCTGTCAAACTAGATAAGTATGACATGTTTTCTTGTAAACGTTTCGTCGACCTAAACTCACGGTAAGACCCACATCAATAAACTTCCTCAAGGCTTCTTAATTAGACTTAGACCTATGCTTATTTTTTTTACTTTACACAGCACAGATTTTTACACAGATGGACATACCATATGTGAAATGTCACCAAAGTGTTTAAAAAATCATTTTGACAAAGCTTAAAAATATTGTTTGATTGTGGCAACCCTACCATGCCTGCTACACCCATCACGCCCAACGCGATCCAGGATAATACGCCTGACTGATGCATCTTCAACGAGGAAAAAAAATGGAAACAAGATCCAGTGAGCAACGGCCAGTGGATTTTACGCGCAGCGCTCGTTTTGGGCACGACGCAGTAACGTATCATAATATTTCCATAACATAACATAAAAACCTGATGTACCTACCTTGATGCATCCTTGATTATAATTTTTGTGGGCAATTTTTCTTTTTTGTCTTGGCGACTTTTGATGTAATACAATTATTCAGACTTGTTGGTAGGTACGTATCTAAAGAATAAAGGGATTACTTTGTTAATTTTAGTTATTTTTTTTATGTGGACTTCAAATATTTTCACACTGCTGTGGACGTTAAAACCTCAAACTGGTTGTATAATCTATCTATATAAATAAAAATGAATCACCGAAATGTTTGTACGCGCATACCTTCCAAACGACTGCACCAAATTGGATAAATCTATATTTTATGTGTTCGTTATTCTCAGGAGAAGGTTTGTATGAAAAAACATTTTAAAAAATAATAGCAAAAAATTATTAAAATCTAAAACTTTAGACAGTATTGACGTCAAAAAAATATGGCGGTACGAAGTTCGCCGGGGCAGCTAGTATTAAAATATAAATCGGATGTTTAAATTATATTAAAAACATGTAGAAATCATTTGGCTTTTTGACATTAGTAAATTAACATGTGGCTTATGTTTATCTTAAAATCATCGGTGATCCTACTTTAAAATAACAAAAGCATTGTCCACACACATGTAGAGAGAACTAAGATTAAAAAAACTGTAGGTATTCACTTCAGAATACAAATTTAATAAAAAATGTATACCGGCAAAGTCCTAGCAAACAAAATCCCGGAAAAGTAAATTATATACTAGGTAATTTATACATTAGGCCTTGTGTATAGCGTTAATATTTCATTGATTGAATTATTTGGAATCAATATCACTAAATAAATCCAAAATCAAAGTTATTGAATTGAATGAATTATTAACATTTTTGTTTTCATATCATAATGAATCAGTGCTGCCATCTTTATTCACATGGCTGCACTGAGGCGAATAATACAGCGCCATCTCTGAAGTTCCCGCTACGACATTTAGTAAGCTTACCTGACAAGTTTGGTGAGTCGCTCGAAGTTACAGCAGAAGTGAAGAGATGGCGCTGTATGTTTTCGATACCCAAAAGTATACATATTCGAAATGGTTACATACTTTTCAACCGACTTCAAAAGGAGGAGGTTATCAGGAGGTTTTTTGCTGCGCAAAATAATTAATTGCTCTGCATATGCTATTTCAATTATTTATTGATAAATTCAAGGGCTCAGTTAGCGCTTTCCTCTAGTTCAGATTTTACAATCCCTATAACATAAGAACGAGTAACGACATTATTAACAGTTTGCGGGATTTTGTCGCAAAAACTTCCAGGAATTAACTATGAAGTTAGACCGGGACAAAGCGAAACTTCTCATTTAATAAATTTATCTAGATTTTCATGTTATAAGAAAACTATTCGAATGGTTTTTTTTTTCAGCTTAAAAGTTGTTTACCGATGGTGATAAACGAATTAAAGGTCTCCGTGGGCATTACTGTGTTCCGGTTTGAAAGGTTGGTTACAGGTAAAATTACAGGTAGACGAGTATTACGCCTTCACGGTTGAGAGATATGCTACTTGGGTCATCCCTTACCTAAGTGGGAGAGGACCCAAGTCGTATTGCTTTCGTTGTTGATAGATCACTAAACGTTCAGGAATTCTATGGAGCAGAGGTTAAAAAATCAAGGAATCATTATCGGGCTGGGAGTTAGGGATATTTATTAGATTAGTATTGCTTTCTTTGGCTTTAAGTAGTTACTTACATCTTACATATTTATACCGTATATTTTTGTTTAGTTTAATTAAGCACAAATAAATATATAATGCTTTGTGTCCGAGTTTGAAAAGTGTTGTTTCTGGCATGGTTGCAATTCAATTAAAGAAACTCTAAATACGTTTCAACTGTCACTTGAGACTAATGTACCTTGCCTGCTAGTTGCTTTCAATACAACCAGATTTTAAAGAGACATTGCCGAAATATTCACTTTAAAGTAAAATGGCGCAATGCACAGGGAGTTTATGAGATTCAAAAAATTCAAGTTCAGCCATAGCTAGGTACGAAATACAGCTGTCAATTTCGCATGACACTGACAGTTTTTTGATGTGTGTCATTGCGAATGTAACGTGTGGCGGTCGTGTCTCAAAACAATGAATGAAGCAAGTATAGCAATGGGAGCGAGACTGCCAAACTTTCAACGGGTGGTAGAATAGAAAGTGACCGTTGACAAAGGTCGGAAGTGATTTTCTAATCGTCAACGTAACGACCCTTGACATTTGGTGAATCGAACAATTCACTTGCAGTCTTTGAAATCGCTTTACAAAATATTGCTGTTATCCAAAAAGCCTTTGGAAGAACTTTTACATATGAACATACTGATGAGCGCCGCGCTGGCAACTCCTCGAAAAAACAAATTTACAATTTGATTTTTCATTTTCATTTAAATTTTTTGATTAATTATTCAATATGAAAAAGTACATGAATAACATAATATTTCGCCTAAATTTGAGATCTCTTCCATTGCCCGAATATGGCTTTCGCTTTCCCGCATCCTCCCACAAACCAGAACGCAGCGCTACAAATGACTAGGCACTTGAAAACAACAATTTTGACAAGTTGTTGCGAATGAAGCAAAAATCATTATGAAAAATGTAGATATACATAATCTAATAAAACGTATCTGTGTCACCGTTGTCTTAAATAAATAAACCATTAGGCGTCACCATTGATAGTCACCTCATTGATATGAGAAAGTTTGTCAATAACGAAAGTGAAAATATGCATACCATTAGTGTTTATAATGTTACCGGATGGCACCGCACGCGCACGTTTGCAAACTTATATATATTATATTATATATATTATATGCGACGTAATTATAGCGTCGTTACAGTCACTGCTGGTGGAAACTGTGTCACTCGGCTGGTGACATTTATTGAGGAATATTACCAATTGTGTCCACTTTATCGATACTGTATTCCCTAACCTAATACCTACTGCTTCTTACATTTTATTTAACTTGCAAAGTTTGTGTAGGTCAATTTATTTTAATAATTTTATACTTGGATGGCAATGCAACGGTAATTATGTTAACATGTAGGTGAACGAGGGAGAGTGGCGGGGCGGACTGGAGGTGGTCTCATCGGGACGGGAGCCGGTCGTCCATTGAAAAAACCGTTCAAATTCATGATATTAAAATCAAATCCTTGAACTGTCACCATTTATTTTATAACCTAACTACGTATGTATGTATATATTTTTGTTTTAGTCCAATATTTATCCAGCCAATCCATTAAATGCAAAGGTTGTCTGAAACAAGTCGCTTAAAGCGATAAGACCGCCCATTGTATATTTCTGTTTATAATGTTAAATCGTCTATGTACACAATTTCGTTTATTAATCATGTTCAAGTGATGATGTTAATTTAGCTTTAAAAATGCAACAAATAGCTTCCGTCCTCGGAATAACTGTGTGATTAGCGTGAAGCTTAACACAAACAATATTCGTGCGATGTACTTCGGTAGGGTAGTAGCATAGTTAATTGGTTTTTGACGTTTCCAGCTCCAGTATTTCTACTAGACTAGAAACTTTTTGAGCGTAACTCAATTATTAAATAGATGTCCATTGAGGCTCTCCCTACGCCTATGAAGATAAAGACACGTCTCTTATACTCGTATGTTTTCTTGTAGCCATTTTTTCCATCGCTGGATAAAAGAAAAAAGACCCGTGTCTTTCCCTCTACATTTTAAGAAATATGTTTTCACGATCACGAAAGATAATTGAGGTTACAGAGAATAAGCTTTTGTAGAAAACAGATTACCCTTGAGCTTATTAATGATTGAATTACTAGTTAGTCAGCTACAGTTGTGTACACCAGAAATAAGACCCGCACGATACAGAATGGTGCCGGTTCACTGAAACTCGACAACTTCACGCACGGTTACTTCATCAATAATATTATAATATCCACTCCACTACCACTCCCTGTAATCTAACGATTAGCTTTTATAATGATCTCCAATATTCATTAAATATATTACAGGCTCCCGTTGCACAATTCGCTTACTTGAGCTAACTGCACTACTAAAGATAAGTAATGTTTTTATGTATTTGGCGAAGGCTAATCGATTGCTTTAGCAAATCGTCATCAGCATCCTTGAAACTCGATGCCTAGTAATCTATACGTTTAAAATTGAACTCAGATTTATCATGTAACCTTCTAAAACGCCAGACTTTAATATAATAGACAAGCGCTTTAGTAGCATATAAGATTTAAATGATATTATTTCCACTTGTCGATAAGAAACTAATCTTTTAAAAAGCGCTTTAATTAATTAGTAATTTATTTTTACAATAAGCTAGCAAAAACTGTATACCAAAATACCTTCGTCAAGAAGGAACATTTAAACATGACAATTTTCACGTTGATTCGTCAACCGGTTTTGGAGTTTATCAACTTCATACATATTTTTAACATCTATTTTTCTTATATATTATAGGCTAGCTGCGCCCCGCGGTATTTCCCGCGGTGAATAAGTCATCCCACGGGAACGTAATCATAGTAAGCTATGTATTAATCCAGGATATAAGCTATGTTGGTATCAAATTTCAACCAAAATCCATTGGGTAGTTTTTGCATGAATGAATAACAAAATCCATACATCCTCACAAAATTTCACGTCTTTAATATTGTAAGTAAGATTTACTTTTTGGAATATTTTATTTTTATTTTATTTTATTATAAGTTTTACGGGTTAATTTTATAAATATTTTAGTAAAATAATTCCAAAGGCCAATGTGATAATTCAGTATAAGCATGGTAGGTTGATTTGGGTTATGCAAACTCAGTCTGTTTCACAGGTGGCGTTTGGGACCTGGCTATCAAGTGAGCACCGTGGGACCTTAGCAGCACAGTCAGCCGGGCACGCTACGGCCATCACGCCATCACAATGTTTTCCTTCACCGAATGCTTGGACATTACATTCCAACCTCCGCTCCGGGTCGACCAACTAAGCCATCATCGCTCCAAATAATTACACAAAAAAATAAGAATAAATTATTGTTTTATAAATATTATGTACAAATGTCTTGATAAGAATAAATTCAATAATTCTAGAATGAAAGACAAACAGCAGTTATTATGAGCAACACCTAGTTTTTGTCCATTATATAAACTTTCTTTTGATTCATACATCATTTGAATAACAATTCCATCAGAATTGTTATACCTCATTATAATAATGATGTAACATAGCCTTTTATACAATTGTACCAAACAATACGAGATGACAGAAACGATATATCATTTAAAACACTTACAGTAGCATCAAGGGACGGGACCATACACTAACGTTTGTTCCTATCGGAATCTACAAGCCCTCACAAATTATATTTCAGGTAGTAGAACTTGTGCCTGGTTTGTCTGAGGAAGTACCTTCACCACATAGATTTAAATATATGTGTTCCGGTTTGAAAGTGTCTTTGCCAATGAAATTACAGGCAGACATTCCAACGTAGCGTCTCAAGGTTACGGGCGCAATACAATGCAACGGGTTCTTATACCTAGGCAGAGAGAAACACGAGACGTATTGTTTTAGTTATGGGCAGAGGATACCACTTAATAACAGGTTAGCCATTCCGTAACTCGGACACATAAAAAAGAATCATTACCTGAAATCCACTGACAACGCCTAGTAGATTTCAATGACTTTAATTATACTGCCGCGCATCTGTACAGTTTATACAACAAGTTCGAAAGAAAGAACTTTATTGATAACCCCCAATTTGAGTATTCATCATTCAGAATAGAGACGAGAATGGCTTGTATATACAAATTAAGCGAGTAATTTTGTCACTACGTGCGATGTAAAACCAGGAATTAGGCTTAGTATTTATTGATTGTTTAAAATGTGGTACGTACGCTGTAGTGTTATCCTTCCAACACTCACCTTATGTACTTGTTTCGTCAATCTTATTTCATCCTCTCTATTCAATAAATATTCTATAAACTATAAATATGTTTAGATTTTAGAAGCATTAGAGATGAAAGCTAATTACGTATAAGTAGAATACAGAGTTTGTTTGAATCCTAAGTAAACGTTTTCACGAAATATACGAAGTAAATAAACCTTTTGCCAAAAGCTGTAGCTTTCAATCGTTTGAGTAACGAAGAGGATACTGAAATAATGAATGAATAATAAGGGTAAGGGGATGGGATGGTACTAAAATATCTTTAAACTTAAATATTTAATACTTCGGTTTGTTGTTGAGATGGGTCCAGTGCGTATAAAAGTAAAGTTACCTAATCAGTTTGAGAGACATGTTATGTAAAAGTCCTTTGCGTCAGCATTCCTATATTGCTTATCCTAATTTATTTCATCCAAGTCTTGAAATAACCGATATGAAATATCTCTAGGACGTTTTCAATACCCGAACAAATTTGAAAATTGTAACAAGATGGCGCTGCTTTGTGGATATTGTTTTAGTGGACTTATTTCATTTCTCTTACTTCGAAAGTTGGCAATGTGTAAAAATATTAAGACATCGCACAAAACACTCGGAGAATAACTATAGTACTGTAATACAATGCGGATGGAGGAGACGAGTCCACCTGTGCGACACGAGGCAATTCTGTTACATGATAAAATTGTGATCAGTCGGGTCGTGGATGGCGCTGGCGTGGCGTGGCGTGGACTCGCTGACCGGTTTATGCGAATGGAACCGGGTAATAATAGTAGATTGTATTCTGCACGCCCAGATAGATGTCGAATACCTTAAAAAGGCCAATAACTATTGGAATGTTATGTAAAAAAACGTTTAACTAAAACGATGCTAAGATTAAACAAATGATAATAACAATAATAAATAAATATTGGACATTTCACACAGCGCCATCTAGCCCTAAAGTAAACTAAGTATAGCTTGTATCATGGGAGCCAGACAACTGATATAATACTGAAATACTTTTTTGTAAATACATACATATAATACATATCGACACCCAGACACAGCAAAAACACCTATAATGTTTGTCGCACAAATGTTTGTCATGGGTGGGAATCGAACTCACGACTTAAAGCGCACAAGGCAGGGTCTTAAGAGGCCAGTTAAATGTTGTTATTGTTCACCATAATTTGGTCTTTACAAAATGTATATGCAGGTAATTTATCACAATTTAAAATGTAACGGAATATTTGACAGCAAATAATGTGTGCCCCAGAAGAAAATAATAGTTCTTTTTACTTAATTTAATTAGTGTCTATGCTCTAGAGTCTAGTTCTTATTACGTCCATTTTATTTGTAACTAGCGACCCGCCCCGGCTTCGCACGGGTGCAATGCTGATACTAAATATACTACAGAATGTCTGTATATCTCGTAGGGTCCAGCCAGCGTTTGCAATGTAAGCGCAATAAATGTGTTTATACGACATCACATTAGAAAACTCTAAAATTATCAGCGTTTCTCTACTAAATTATGCATGTATTATACATATAAACCTTCCTATTGAATGACTCTATCTATTAAAAAAAAATTGCATCTAAATCCGTTGCGTAGTTGTAAAGATCTAAGCATACATAGGGACAGACAGACAGCGGGAAGCGACTTTGTTTTATACTATGTAGTGATGAATAATTATCATTCGATTTTAATTAGTCACTGCTCAACTCATATCGAGTAGTATTACGTCAATGTTAAAAACGAGAGTTAATATTGTTATACATTAATTCCTTGTAAATACTTGATCCAAATTGATTTAACTTTTCCTCAAGCTATCTCTCTCTCAGCATTTAAGGTTTCCCTGAAAGGTAGAGCCGTTAATCTTACTTCCTAATAACAGCAGTTATACATTCTTTTAAATAGTGAATTAAGATTGGGGGTAACAATAATGATAATTTCAAGGTGTTACATTAGGTATTTATTTAAAGAGCAGTAGAACTCCCGCCAAGTTCGTCGGGGAAGTACTGCCACCATGCCCTTTTCTGCCGCCAAGCAGTAACGCATTCGCGTTACTGTGTTCCGGTTTGAAAGATGTGGTTGCCGGTGAAATTACAGGCACATGAGACATTCCACCTTCACGTCTCACATTTACGGGCGCGCATACGATGCGACTTGGGTCTTGTCATACCTAGTATGGGAGGACCCAAGTCGCATCAGTTGTTATGGGCCGAGGTTGCCACTTAACAGCAGGTGGGCCGTCGGCTCGTTCCGTAACTGTATTACATAAAAAAAAAAAAACGTCAAATGTATAGGTAACTGTTGCAAACAAAATGCCAATGACATTGTTTGTCACGTCAAAGCAATTTCAGGACAAGGCGTTGCGTTGTTAATAAGAAATGCAAAACACTCAAGGTGAGTACGCGCGCGACACGACCAACAATATAAGTTGAGTAATACTAGCGCAGAATAACAAACAATACAGCTGTACCTATTGAGTCTGGAAATACTACTTATCCTACTCGTACTATATACCAGTAGACATAATGGGTTGTGTCTTATACAAAGTCAAAGTGTGTCTCTGATGCGTTGTCTTATTCAAAGTCAAAGTGTGTCGATGGGTTGTGTCTTATACATATTCAAAGTGTATCTCTGATGGGTTGTGTCTTATACAAAGTCAAAGTGTGTCTCTGATGCGTTGTCTTATTCAAAGTCAAAGTGTGTCGATGGGTTGTGTCTTATACATATTCAAAGTGTATCTCTGATGGGTTGTGTCTTATACAAAGACAAAGTGTGTCTCTGATGCGTTGTCTTATTCAAAGTCAAAGTGTGTCGATGGGTTGTGTCTTATACATATTCAAAGTGTATCTCTGATGGGTTGTGTCTTATACAAAGACAAAGTGTGTCTCTGATGCGTTGTCTTATTCAAAGTCAAAGTGTGTCGATGGGTTGTGTCTTATACATATTCAAAGTGTATCTCTGATGGGTTGTGTCTTATACAAAGTCAAAGTGTGTCTCTGATGCGTTGTCTTATTCAAAGTCAAAGTGTGTCGATGGGTTGTGTCTTATACATATTCAAAGTGTATCTCTGATGGGTTGTGTCTTATACAAAGACAAAGTGTGTCTCTGATGCGTTGTCTTATTCAAAGTCAAAGTGTGTCGATGGGTTGTGTCTTATACATATTCAAAGTGTATCTCTGATGGGTTGTGTCTTATACAAAGACAAAGTGTGTCTCTGATGCGTTGTCTTATTCAAAGTCAAAGTGTGTCGATGGGTTGTGTCTTATACATATTCAAAGTGTATCTCTGATGGGTTGTGTCTTATACAAAGACAAAGTGTGTCTCTGATGCGTTGTCTTATTCAAAGTCAAAGTGTGTCGATGGGTTGTGTCTTATACATATTCAAAGTGTATCTCTGATGGGTTGTGTCTTATACAAAGACAAAGTGTGTCTCTGATGGGTTGTGTCTTATACAAAGCCAAAGTGTGTCTTTGATGGGTTGTGTCTCTTACAAAGTCAAAGTGTGTCTCTGATGGGTTGTGTCTTATACAAAGCCAAAGTGTGTCTTTGATGGGTTGTGTCTCATACAAAGTCAAAGTGTGTCTTTGATGGGTTGTGTCTCATACAAAGTCAAAGTGTG
This sequence comes from Chesias legatella, assembly GCA_947359385.1. NCBI lineage: Eukaryota > Metazoa > Arthropoda > Insecta > Lepidoptera > Geometridae > Chesias > Chesias legatella. Next base: position 142,073 of record OX375784.1, on the reverse strand, counting down.
TCTTTGATGGGTTGTGTCTCATACAAAGTCAAAGTGTGTCTCTGATGGGTTGTGTCTTATACAAAGCCAAAGTGTGTCTTTGATGGGTTGTGTCTCATACAAAGTCAAGGTGTGTCTCTGATGGGTTGTGTCTTATACAAAGCCAAAGTATGTCTTTGATGGGTTGTCTTATACAACGTCAAAGTGTGTCTCTGATGGGCTGTGTCTTATACAAAGTCAAAGTGTGTCTTTGATGGGTTGTCTTATACAAAGTCAAAGTGTCTTTGATAGGTTGTGTCTTATACAAAGTCAAAGTGTGTCTTTAATGGGTTGTGTCTAATCTCGGGGTCCCACTCGACTGCCGCAAATGTTAAATATATCTGAATATTATACCTTTTATTATTAGTTAAAGCTTTCTTACATCAGATATTTGGTAAATTAATATATAATATATATATTTTTCTTGTCTATCAAATCACCATCATAATGGTGATGATATTTTTTCATGTTTATCATGTTATAATATGCATGAGCTGGGATTGAAAGTAAATGATCTGAGAAATCGACGTGATTTACAATACTGAGCTATTCTGCTCCGTGATTCTCTGAACCATACACACAGGTGTGAATGCACTTTCAATGTCCAGGTTCCTGTGTGTGTGTCTCGACGGTTATTTTTTGCCAATATACGATGTTAGCTCTCGTCAAGTCGTTATTTTATGAACCATTGGATTCAATAAACCTGTTTTAACTAATTGGAAATGCCAATTTGGTTCTGGATGTCAAATAATGCGGATTTATTACAGCTTTAATGACGACTCATAATTTTTATCGTGAACTCCTTATTCAAGTGTAGCTATTATTTAATGTGCATATGTTATGGACTGAGCTAGAATGCCCACCTAATGTTGAGCGGTTACCCATAACAAAAACGGTACGTCTTAGGTTCTCCCCTAATCAGATCTGAGAAAATCATGTTGCATTCTATTGCGCCCATATTATGAGCGGTGAAGATGGAATGTCTCCCGTGACGTAATTTCACCGGAAATTACACTTTTTAAACAGGAACATAATAATGCGTACGTATGCGTTACTGGCTGGCGCTGGCAGAAATGGGTGCGGTAGCAGTATTTCCCCAGACGAACTATGCACAATTTCTACTGCCTGTAAAGTTTATATTGCACCATTCCATTCGATTTTTTATTCAATTATTCGACCACAGGCTCGGAATCATCTAAGGTGTTGATACAATATTAATCGTACAAGTAATCGTAAAGCTTAACGTTCGAAGACATGTGTCGAGTGCACGAAAGGAGCCTCTTTGAGGCGCACTTACAATCCTTTCACCACACTGGTTCGACAGAACCGGTGACTCGAAGAAGAACGGGGTTTCCAATGTTAAGGGAATTTGTTAAAAACTATACATTATAAATCCCGACCTTCCATTACACTTAAGTGTTTGAATTAACGGTTTGAATGAATTTTAACAATGAAAATTTATACTATGTATTGTATTAGAATAATATATAATAATATTGGTGGACATTTCACACAGCGCCATCTAGCCCCAAAGTAAGCTAACTGATATAATACTTATATACTTTTTGTAAATACATATCATACATATTAACACCCAAACACAGAACAAACATCCATGTTCGTCACACAAATGTTTGTCCTGAGTGGGAATGAAACCAGAAGGCAGGGTTACTACCAACTGAGCAAGGCTAGTCAAATTACACTACAATTTCTAGTGCACTACTGCGAAAACATGAAACCCAGTTTATTAACTGATTAGTTATATATAACATTTATAGTTTACTACGTAGTTTATGTAGTTTTTGAAGTGCATTACCGTTGGCTTAGGAATCCGGCAACATTCAAATAGAAACAACGAAACTTGGTATAAAAACCCATCCTAATACAATTTTGCTCATAATTTATCCGGAAATACGACAAATACAATAGCGGAAAATATGTGAGAAACTTTGCAACCATGAGACTACATGCATTTCTTAACTACTTCGTTTCAGCAATAGAGAAAGGAAGTACCTGTGCTTGAACCAATCACTTTTTATGACATGGCCACAGTCGTATAAGCACTAGGTTTTAGGAAAGCTACTTACTTCCTAGGTCCAACTTCAGAAGCATAAACCACGAGTACAATTATTATTGTCCCTGCTTACCGATTATCTTTTAATCAAGTGTTTACTTTTTATGTGATATAGGTGACCGGACGAGCTGACGGCCCACCTGAACAGCAATGCGAGTCCTTTCCACCACGACAAAAACATTTGCGTTATTTTACAGTACGATATATGATATACGGTTTTGGAAAGATAATGTTGATGGCAAATATTTGTTTCCACAATAATAATGTATGTAGAGTAAGTCTGAAACTTATTGCTGCACTCTGAATGGTAACAAAGAAATGTTTAGTTCATTATTTTGATTACAAGTGGATGTTGGATGCATTTATTGTAGATGGTGGTTTTACCTAAACAGAAAATATACCTATAACATATTCCCATATCATAATGGGTAATAGCATAGTCATCACAGTTTATAGCATTTGATCTGTCAGAATTCAAATCAGTGTTTATAAGTAAAATACATACATACACGTTGCAAAAACCAGTTTCGTGAATGGCACCCGCCACGCTTGAAACGAAACTTTTGCCGGAATACTGTTACATAAATGAAAAAGAGAACATTCAACGCACCATTTTGTTCAAGTATCGTATACATAGAAAGTTAATGCGTAAACGAGCTACTGGCTCACCTTTTTATTAAGAATTTTGTCAAAGCAATTTTTAAATATTCTCCTTGGGTTACGGGGCACACATGATACGTCTTGCAACTAGTCTAAGTAGGAGAGGGCCGAATTCCTATTGCCTGTTATGGGTAGAGGTTATCACTTAACACAAGGTGGGCCATCTACTCATTCCGTAACTTAGTTACAAAAAAAGATCAACTTATTATTATAACGTCTTTTGCAGTGTGATGTAAGTGTGAATGCGTTTAGTAAAATATCTTTTAATATTTTTTTTTATTAAAAAAGTAACAAATTAACAATGGACTATAGTTTAGTAGGTACTAAAATATAATTATAGTTATAGTATAGATATAATGTGTAATATTTCCTTTAAAACTGAAAAGTGTTTCCGGAAAGTGTTTGATTACTTATTATTCCGGGGCGGGGCGTGAAGCAAGCCTGGCCATTAGCAAATCATGCAAGCTCAATTAGTGCATTCTTCCTGTAAAACTATTCCGTGCATGGCTCCCGTCCCGATGGGCGCTCGCACATGAAGGCACATGCCACAGTTAGCTATTACGGTAATTTGCAAACGTTGCGTGAACCAAATCGTTTGATACGCGCGAGGAAGATGGGAATGTTTTGGACATACCTCACATTACTTGTACAATACTAAACAATTATTAAAAAAAAATGTAGTAAAGTTGCCGGTTTAACAAAAGATAAGTTTTTTGTCGCCTTTATGAATTTCATACGCAACAATCGCACGGATATAATGAAAATAATATAATAATTATACAATAGATGGACTTAAATTCAATTTTTACCAGACAATCTAAGGTGGGAATGATTGGCGGGCTACTAAATTATACAATCAACGTAATATATTATAAAAAGGGTGTTCTGACTGTATTACTGTTTGATAAACAACGTTCAACCCAGAGAAATTTTGAGAGTGTATTAAGGTATACCAAGACAGGAATTTAGAATTTCAACTACTATGGGGTCCAACATTAAGTTTTAGTAAGAGACAACAAATACTATTCACCGAAGAGAAATATGTTCATAAGAGTCTCTGGCAGAGCAAGAGTCCCTGCCTCAACATTATTGCTGCAGTGAAAACAATACTGCCAGGAGTTTCACAACATGCAATTATTGAAACCTATAAAATTAAGAACTGTCAAGTACACCGCATCTATCTAGTTATTTAGTTATCCACGAGGGCAAAGCCACGCTGGCAGAAAATATATAACATTTAACGTAAGAAATTAATTTGACCTAATGTTAGTTGACGCAAATAATTGTAATCTAACAAAAACGACGAAAAAAGCATTTCATTAATTCATTTGCATAAATACAATACAATCTATTTGTAACTGAAAATGTATCACATATGGAAAAGCAAAAAAATATTGTTAATGCCTAACATTCCCCAGCGTACCCTTCAGTACGGTGTCAATAAATCAAATTGTATCTTATTGCTGAGTGATAAGGTTGAATATATCTGTGCCCTATTGGAATGTACCAATATACAGCATAACATGAAAATTAAATATCATGACGCCTATGAATGCGTCTATGACATAACGTGTTGTACGATGAACCGCATCTAACATAATAGAAACGCAAATCATCTGGCACGCTATTCAAAATGTGCACAAACATTAGATACTGCATGTATACACAGTATATTATAATGACGGCAGTTGCTTCGTGTCATTCACACGTAAATATAATATTAACAAACACTTTAGATGCACCATTACTGCTAATTTAACAATCAGCCCACTGCTGGACATAAAACTCTACAGTAAGCGCCACCGACTTTTTCTTTCCGCAGTCACTTCCATAAATCATCGCTTCCCTGGGTCGCTACGTTTGCCTACTCGCGATCTCCCCTCGTAAACTCGTTTACATCAATTTTGCATTTGCTACATGAATATTTACAGACAGCTGTCAAAACTAATTCAGAACCTTTAAAAGTAATGATGACAAAACATCCTGCTTATTTTAGTATTTTACTCGTGTGTAGTCATATATGTAACGTAGATCTAAGTAGTCAGATTGTTACAAGGATCGTGCTCGCGAAAGAAAAGGAAGCCCTCCATTAGGGGTTTCTGGCTGTTCTTCCCATGGAGGGTCGGATAGGGTTTGAACAGGCATTAAACTAAGCGATAAGTACGCGTGACCTTATATTTTGAATATTATTGACGTTTCCAAGCCATCTCTTTGTGAACTCTATGGAAATAAAGTGTTGACTTTGACATAAGACGTTCAACCATCATGTCAGGACGATGGATGCTGTGATCTCATGTGTACCTACTTACATAGGAGAAACCTTTCATCTTATCGGTTTGTTGCTGGGTCACAAGCTCTTTCTGTGAAGCGACTCACATTAAAAAAGTAACTCTATTTGCAGAATAAAGCAACTTAGCAACAATGTCATTTAAAAAGTTGCCCAAAATATGTTGGAAAATGTTTTGATATAAGGAAAAGAACGTTTGTGTAGGAAACGACAGTGACTTAAACGCTTTATTGTCAGCAGAAGGCGTGTTTAATCCTAAATTCAATGAAAGTTGCCACCGGTATTGACCCCGATTGGGATATTTTTTTTTTTTTTTTTTTTTTTATGTAATACATTTACGGAACGAGCCGACGGCCCACCTGGTGTTAAGTGGTAACCTCGGCCCATAACAGCCGATGTGACTTGGGTCCTCCCATACTAGGTACGACAAGACCCAAGTCGCATCGTATGCGCCCGTAAATGTGAGACGTGAAGGTGGAATGTCTCATGTGCCTGTAATTTCACCGGCAACCACACCTTTCAAACCGAAACACAGTAACGCGAATGCGTTACTGCTTGGCGGCAGAAAAGGGCATGGTGGCAGTACTTCCCCGGACGAACTTGGCGAGAGTTCTACTGCTCTTAAAATTTTAATTTTTTCTAATTAAAATTTAGAGCATGACGGCACATCTGATAGTTCCAGCCAGTATTGGCGCAATTATATAGTTCACTTGTGTGTCGCAACTAGCCCGCCACGTGGGCACTGCTACGCTTTCACTGAAGATATGAGCGAGGGTAAAATCACAACTTATACTAGGACTCACTCAATCAGCTAGAATATTGACATTACAGCGGACCCCCGCCCCGCCCCGCCCCGCCCCGCCCCGCCCCGGTAATAATCCGACAAACATTTAGCAGGGCAGTGTCGAACTATCGAATTTGTCGGATTATAGAGTACTGCCTAAGACCCCCTATAGTCCGGCATTTTTTTTAAAAGAGTACCTTGTTATCTTCCAAATTACAGATCCAATGATAAGATTTTATATGTTATATGTATATATGTACTCGGAAGTACAAATCATACTTCATTATGTATGTCAAATTTAGTATTTTAAACAACACAATAGAGAGCTTACGTCTTATTATAAAATTAACGTCATTAATGCTATAGAACTTACAAAAAATATGCAATAATAAATGTAATAGACCATGTCGGAATACAGGGAGTGCCGGATTACCGGGCCCGGGGTCCACTGTATTGGCTTCTTATAAGAATGTGAACCACAATTTACATACGATATTGCTAATGCTAAAATCTGAAAATCCACCTTTTTTTTGTGTGATACAGTTACGGAACGAGCCGATGGCCCACCTGGTGTTAAGTGGTAACCTCTGAATTATTTATTTATTTACAATGTAACTTATAGTTACAGTTTAACTTACAGTAAGGACTACAAATTTTATGAATCTAGACAGTTGAAAATAGTCTAGTTAAGTAGTATGCTTTAAGTGGGGAATAAAAAAAAGCCTGCAAACACATTAATTTTCAAACTTAAACATATTATAATAATGAACGGTTGGCAACTGCTAACGTTATAACTGTCCAGCAGAGCCAGCGCCCTCTTTCGCAACAGAGAAAAATTGTCCCAGATATTGAATCAAAAATACATTTTAAATTAGTAACGTCGTTTAATCTGAATCATAAAAAAATATGTAATATTTTTTTTCTTCTCGTAACACTGCCTATATAGGTTATCTTGTTATATATATAAAAAAATATACATAAAAATATAATAGTCTCACATTATATTCATATACAAAACCAAAGTACTGCATTGCATATAGCCAAATAAAACGCAATTTCAAACCTGAGTATTCACTACTGTAATTGAGAAACATTATTTTACATAACTGGTCCAAATCTTCTTAATGTGAAGCATACCTGAAACAAACATCAACGCATGAACAACGTATAATCGTAACAAAAGGTCGGGGTAACACATTAACAAGTATAAATGTATGCAAGCCATTGTATGAGTAACAAGTCGTGTATCGTATCGGAATCTAGCACCAATTTATAATGATTCAGTGGGTCACATGTAAGGAAAACATTTACTGTATCAACATTCTCCTTCCACTACGTAATAGTGAGTAAAAATAAATGTAACATTTCACTTGAGTAACGTTTTGAAGAAGCGCGACACATTTTTTTAGGACATTTTATTTTATTTTTACAATTTTAGGAAATCTTACAGCTAGCTTAATGAATAGTTTAATAAATGAAAGGCTTACGGCTAATTAAAAGATTCCACAGATAAGTGAATAAGAGAAAATTAAAGTTAAAGTTGTAGATACAAAGCTAAGTTAAATTAAATTAAATGAAGTGATAAATAGTAATTAAGTTATATTCAGAACGAGAAAAATTGTTTGCTAACTTGACGTTTGAGTTGAATTGTAGTGTAGTACCTAGGTACTACCTAGGTATACCTAGGTATTCAATAAGTCAATATCTGCTATTCTGGTTAAGTTATTAAAACATCTGCATGCCCTTGAGATAAAAGAGTTCTGCCTGTAAATAATTAATTCTTTCATTTTTAGAAATGTTTGGGGAGTATATAACTAACTAGCTGTTGCCCGCGACTTCGTCCGCGTGGAATTCGGTTTTATCACGCACACCTATTTTACCCCTCGGAAAAGTAGCTTAAATTACTCCTTATTACATCAGCTATCTGCCAGTGAAAGTCCCGTCAAAATAGGTCCATCCATTCCAGAGATTAGCCGGAACAAACAGACAGACAGACAAAAATTATAAAAAATTCTTACGGATCCCTAATTTTTTGAAAATAAATTATAGCCTATGTTACTCCTCGATAATGTAGCTTTCTATTGGTGAAAGAATTTTTGAAATCGGTTCAGTAGTTTCTTAGTTTACTTCGGACATACATACAACATACATACACCTTACCAACATTATCTCTTTATAATATTAGTATAGATGAGCCAGTTTGTATTATATAATTATAATCATATTTCTTCTTTATTTACAATATTGTTCACTTCAATTATTATTAACAAATAATAAAGACAATTTTGTCAGATCATATAATCAGATCATGTCCTTTTTACAAGGATAAAAATTATAATTTTCAACCAATTTCTTGTCTATATATTTCACTATTTTTATTATACTATTTAAGGCAACTGTTTATAAAATTCTCATAACTATTAATATTTGATTGAATTCATGAAATTGTAACAAAAATTTCATGTTAGATATTAGCGGGCAAGCTGTAATTTTTCAAATGACATCCCACAGACAATTTGCGTGTTCAGTGCCATACACAAAGAATCGTTTCATTTTTCAGACAAAACTGGTTTTACCTACCATAGTGGTGTACACTTCCGTTCCTACGTCAATAATAGCCTCAATTTGCGCTCACATAATCTCATCTACAATCAAACACGACATAAAACAGGTCTGCCCATCATTTGTCTGCTGCCCATCATCTGCCCGTCTGTTATCTATCAACATCACAGCCAGAGTGCGGGCACTATACTCAGGGGCTACTGTCTCACTGTAATAAACTGGAATCAGAAAGATCTAGCACTATATGCGACTAGGGATTCATACCTACTTATATTATTTTGTGGGCATTTCACACGACGCCTTTTAATTAGTAAGTATAGCTTAGTTTAGCTTGTACTATGGGAACTAGATAACAGATACTCTCTTGCTGAAAGGATTAAAGTGCACCTCACTCAGGCTCCTTTCGTGCACTTGACACATGTCTTCAAATTCTAAGTTCTAGGACATGCCGGTTTCGTCACCTTTGCCTTTGCCGTTTTGAAAACTTAATATTGCGCACATCAATTAGTTGAAAAAACACATTCGTGGGCGTGAGAGTTTGAACCGGTGACGTCTGGATTGAAACTCAGAGTTAGTACCACTGGGCCACCACGGTCTCGGTCCGTGACTTATTCACATTATACAAAATAGCCGGTGGAGCGTTACGCTGCGCGCTGGTCGACCACATTACCAATGGCTATCATTATTCGTGTTATTCCGACGATGACCGCGACCTTGACAGATGAGAGATCTCAGCCGTTTTTGCATTCATAATAAAAATCCGGCTTTGAACCTGATTTTAAATCGCGATTTTGTGAAAATAGAAAAATGTGTATCTAAAATTTCAATTTTGATTCGAGCCACCTGCTTGCTTGCGTATCAAATGTTGTACTAATAATTTAAAATATTAATGGTACCTTTATTCAGAGATGTTTTTTGCGTCTTTCCCGTGGTATAAGCTATGCTAAGTTTGGGGGCTAGATGCCGCTGTGAGATATGTCCACCAATATTTATTTGAAATTGTAGGTACCTATGTTACGCTATTTTACAATCTTAGTTGTAGTAAATGATAGCTATGGCTTCTTTTGCTCGAAAGCAAATGAAACAAAAAACAAAATTTTGTACATGTATTTACATAATGTATTTGATATCTCTTTATAAATGGAGGTCGACTGAAATGTTCAGTAGCCGAATAGTATGATTTACAAATAGAAAAAGGATAAGTGAAATCCTGAGCTGGCGTAGAATATATTTATTGGAAGCATTGTACAATTAAACAAGATGGGTGTTTAATCTTACTCATCGAGAGCAGAAGAGTGGCCTAAATGATCAGAGATCTAGCCAAAGAGCTGATCCATCATGAAAGAGTTTCTCTTTAAACTATAGGAAAGTGAAGTGTTAAATATACACATGAAAAGCAAATCACATTATTCCGAAAGTGTGTTTGAATGTTTGTATGTTCACGCCAGAAATAATGAACCAGTTATGCTGAAATTACATGATCCCCTGGGCTCTGTTCCTGGTCCATTGTGAGACTATGTATGTTACTCGCACATACACATGTGTTAGAAAGCGCAGACACAAGCTAGTACCCAGATAATTTCTCCATAATCGATGAGAAAGCGATAAATATTCAGATATCATTGAAATTAGATGAACACTTTCACTGTATCGACCCCAAACAAACACGATTTCAATGATTTATTATAAGTTATCTGTTTAGGTTAACTGTTCAATTAATATGCGCCGTATGGCTGTCTGCCCAAGTCCTATTGTAAATATCTGTTCTACATTAAGTAATGACTTTCAATTCGTGCGATATGACTCAGATGACATCGAAAATGAGATTGATTGAGTCGCACAAACGACCATTAAACTACCATTTCTCGACTTTTAATCATACAGAAATGCGCTATACATTAAGAAAATTGACATAATTATTTGAATTATATCGTATCGATCATAGTTTGACGGGAAATAAGTATTTAAAAATGTTTTATTTTTTTATATGATGCAGTTACGGAACGAGCCTACGGCCCACCAAGTGGTAACCTCTGCTCATAACAACCGATGCGACTTGGGTCCTCCCCTACTAGGTACGACAAGACCCAAGTCGCATCGTATGCGCCCGTAACACTGAGACGTGTAGAATGTCTCATGAGCCTGTAATTTCACCGGCAACCACACATTTCAGCATAACGCGAGTGGTTTACTGCTTGGCGACAGAAATGGGCATGGTGGCAGTAATTTCCCGGACGAATTTGGCGAGAGTTCTACTGCTCTTAAAGTGTTTGTGTATTTAAGACAAACGTATTAAAACAGTCTTACACCACAAGTTATTGGTCATATATATATAATTAGTAGAACTTATCACATATCATGTATTCAAACTGGTTACTGTAACCGCACTCAAACACGTCTGACTAAAATCATTGGTTTCGAAGTAAACTCGGCCAGGGTCGCTAAATCGTTAAGAATTCAACCTTATTTTATCTTGAGTAATGTATCTATGTATGGAAAAGCTATCCTTCGTAGTTAATGGAACGAATGTCTTAAGCTTTATGTCACTATAACCTAAGGAGAATATTAGCTACCGTAATATGGTGCGTTTATTAGGGTAATCAAACTGATCAATCGTCGATCGACGGTACAATATAAATAATGTATATTGATGGACATTTCACACAGCGCCATCTAGCCCCAATCTAAAGAGAGAATGAGTATTCACCGGTCGACTTTTGTCCGTGATCAAAATCGATCGATGTCTAATCTCATTCTACCATCGACTTCTGACAACGATCAAAGATAAATCGATTGCTAAACATCCTAAGATATTACACGTACTTCAAAAACTACTATAATGAATGTAGTCCTAAACCAGGGCGGTGTACTTTTAGGATTAGCAGATTTACATACAAAATAATAAAGGAGATATTTTATATAGATAAAATATCTTCTTTTCTGCTTTTGAGAACCTTTGAGTTTCAACTGAAGGCACAATTATTTAATCTTAAACTCGAGTTCCAAAACAAATTAGAAGGCAGAGACTCGTTTACTGCAAAGTCCTTGTGCGCTAACTTGAGAATGCCCAATAAGGCGTAATGGTTATACAATCGTATTCGGAAAGTATCATTAACATACAGTCATCGAAGGTAGGTGTGTGTGTCTGTAGGCTGCCTCTATTGTGCACACACGAATACTTACAGTACAGTCGGGGACTTCATCTGTTTCATAAGTTTATTCTTTATCATTACAGATTTTGTATAGTGTGGATTAACGAACTTTTTGCGCTGAGGTCTGAAGTAATTCCACTATACTTATTTCGGCTTGTATGGTTTTCAATTGACTCCAATTTGAGGGGAGGTGCCGATGAAATTACAGTCACGATCCATTCCATAGTATGACTTCGGTCATCCCCTACGTATTGAAAAGGAGATATATTTATGCAGTAATATGTTACGGGCACACCCAATGCAATAGAGTACCTATGAATAAAATTTATATAGCTGTTGTCAGATGGCTTGTCACAGTATGTTTTTATCGATCTATTACTCCTCCGACGTGACCTAAACGTGTAGGCGTAAATTTTAATATATAATTTTCAAATTATTCACTAAGAATGTAATTGTATGAAGCACTTCGTTACTGATTAAATTTCACCTAAATTTAACAATCAATACTATTGTACAATAAATTATGCATAGAATATAGGTAAAATAGATTACGAGTATTATAAAATGTGACGACAAATAAACAGGGGTCGTTAGTTTGACTACTGCACGGGGAAGATATTTGCACTATTTGTAAGAGAAAAGGACTGAATCAGTGATTACCACGACATTACGAAAAATATATAAATAAATTTGAATTTTTCATGGGGATTTCATTCGGTGAAAAAGGAAGCCCTCCATTAAGGGTTTCTTGCTTTTCTTCCCCATGGAGGGTCGGATAGGGTTTGAACATGCGACAAACTTAGCGATAAGTACGCGTGACCTTATGTTGAGAATATTATCGACGTTTCCAAGCCATTTCTTTATGAATTCTATGAAAATAAAGTTTTTCATTTTGACTTTGGCGAAGTCTTTCGCGGAAATTTCCACTATTCTGTAAATAATATTTGTCTAGAATCTGGGAGCAGCATGGTACAGTTAAACGTTCAGCATCTGCTACGGCAGAATATTCGCGTCTGAGAGGTAAACCAAACCAAAGTATGGTAATCATACTGAGACATTTGAAATAACAACTCCACTAAATTCAAAGTTACTTGTATCGGCGACTGTTCCTACACACCTACCAAACTATCAAAAAACTAGACAATGCGTTTGCAAACTCGTAGAGCGATGACATACCTCTCGATTGTTGTGAGAATAGGTTATCCCGACAATGGTACTGAATTTATAAATAAATAGTGTGATAAGTTATTTTCCATTCGCTAATGGAAATCGCTTCACAAAAATGTATTGAGTACGTGACCGCACGTGACCTAAGAAGTAGACTGGGTACGTTATATCTTTGTAATTACGCAATTACGGTTTACATCTCATTCATGTGTTGTGTTTGTACCATAGCGATGGTGAATGACTGTGTAGCTGATGGTGACGGAGCTGGCTGGCACTTGTCAGGCTGGTACCTAGACACCGGATACCGGATCTCAAGTTGAGGTTGGCAGCCAGGCCGGCCACGCATTTTCCACTCCACCTCGGTATGGTTACATAATGTTGTATTTGTTGTACCAACTGACCGGTCATCGCTTTAAGAAGTAATAATATCTAGCTGTTTCTCATTGTAATTTCTATCCAAAAGGTCTTGGGAAGTAGTAAACTATATTAACTACTACTACTAGTTACCTATAGTAACTACTTACTAAGACTGAAGACTTTTCGGGCTTGATGCGAACCCTGAAATGGGCTTTGCTGGGTTCATATCTCTGTTGTGGGTAAATATTCAAATTTTAAACAACAATTCTCTTTTTATATTATAATTAAGTAACGGAAAGTCAGAATATAATTTAGTTCTTAGAGAGGCCGTGTAAACATTATCATTTATTTGCATAATGTTCAATATTACATGTCACGATGCGATGAAAATGTAAGTGGTCACCAGTGAGAACTATCGGGACGAGTTCTCTATCATATGTATAGTAATAGCGGAGACAATGAGGTATAACAACAATAGTGTTGCGTCAAGTGAGAGTGCGACCACAAGCGAGAAAACTACGCTTTGTTTATACAGGGTGTCCGGTAATGAATGGATAACCTTGAAATGGGTCTTAGTAGAACTATTGGGCATTCGGAAAAAAATATCAACTAAAAAAACCAAGTAGTATCAAAGATATGTATGTTTAAATAATATCGATGTTTTGTTTTTTTGTTTTTTTTTTGTTTAATTGTTTTGTTTTTTTATACTACTTTGTTTTTTTTTTAAATTTGTTATTATTTTCCTAATGCCCAATAGTAGCTTACTTTGGGGCAAGATGGCACTGTGTGAATTCCACCTATATTTATTAAACGTCCACCAATATTTTAGTTTATATCTAAATCCATATTCCTATTTGAAAAACGGTATCGTTATCGATATCGGAGGAACTATTGAATAGTTATTGAAACTAACCTAATGATGAAGTCCATGATTCAGAAAATTCTGATTATATGTCGTGTTGATATTAGAAAATTGAATGAGTCATTGGCTGACCATTAGGCAATGTATATACAAACGTACGGACACACATTGAGATGTTACGAAACACATTAAAAACAAATTAGTTCTTTTATTGAATCCACATGGGGACATTCTAAATTTAGCAACGAAGAACAGTGGCCAGGAATTTAGCGCACATAAATTATAATGGCCATAAAATACTATCACGTGGTGATTGGCTGTCGATTTCTGCGGCGCGGCGTTGCGCGTTGATGTGAATGTGAAAGAAAACTAGTAGTATTCCCGGCTCGGTGCGTTGTGACACCGCAAAAAATAAAAATATAATATAATAATTCAGGCAAAAAGGCATTATAAGGCATCTAGAATATCTTCATGGCTTTCGTCAAATTTAAATATTCAGTCGTGCCAACCACATCGAATGTCATCTTCAGAGCAAAAGAATATCCAGTATATAATATTTCTTTATTCTTTATTTTGACTGGCCTCATAGCTCAGTTGGTTAGTAACCCTACCTTCTGTCCTGTAGGTCGTGGGTTCGATCCCCACTCAGGACAAACATTTATGTGACATTTGTAACATTGATGTTTGTTCTGTGTCTAAAGTATATAAGTATTATATTAGTTGTCTGGTACCCATGATACAAGCTATGCTTAGCTTACTTTGGGGCTAGATGGCGCTGTATGAAATGTCCACCATTATTTATTTATGAATTAAAATTATAAATATTTATTTTAATACCTCTACTGACCAAATTTAGACTGATAGAATAGTTGTTAAAACACATCACATCAAATGATATAAGTAATTTCTTCATACTAACATATGAAACAAGCTAATATTCGTTCTCCAAAGATAATATAAGTATATCGCGGATATTTTAACAAAGTTACCTTTAGAACATATTTGTTAGTTCGGTGTAAATAAGGTATAGGTACATTTTTGAATTAAGATACGGAAATCAGGAGACCGACTCTTGTAACTCTTCTATTTATTTACAATTCACAGGACACAAATTATAAGTGCCGCGGTGTCAGAAAACCTACCCGGTGAAGAACTACAGTTTTTTTTTAATGTAATACATTTATGGAACGAGCCGACGGCCCACCTGGTGTTAAGTGGTAACCTCGGCCCATAACAACCGATGGGACTTGGGTCCTCCCATACTAGGTATGACAAGACTCAAGTCGCATCGTATGCGCCCGTAACTGTGAGACGTGTAGGTGGAATGTCTCGTGTGCCTGTAATTTCACCGGCAACCACACCTTTCAAACCGAAACACAGTAACGTGAATGCGTTACTGCTTGGCGGCAGAAATTAGCATGGTGGCAGTACTTCCCCGGACGAACTTGGCGAGAGTTCTACTGCTCTTAAAAGATTATGCCAATAGATTGAAATGAAACCCTTAAAAATCTATCCTTTCGTCTGATTCAATAGATCAAGCCACTAAATTACCAACGCAAATATATATTCACACAATCTCAAGTTACAAAATGAGGGTTCGAATTGCCATAAGGATAATTATCATTTGATAAAATATAATGTTTAAATAATTACGCTGTGAACTCTAATTTTATAAATGAATAAATAAATAATTAAATGGGAAAGTTCTGTGATAACAATCTGTGCGATATAAAAATGAGCCTCTTATTTGTTTTAAGTTTTATTCCATCCAAAGAATTCCATTATGCTTAACCAGCCTTTCAACATATCATTCAGATAAACACAGGCACACTGTGCTTTGCCCTGGCAGAATGTAATTTTAAGATAAAGGACGTAATTATAGATTCCTCAAGCATATCGCTGCAATGCACTGACCCCTCAGCTTACTTACTCATTGTAATTATGCGCTATCCTCCTATACAAAGTGTCTCCAAACACATCTTCTCCCGGAAGGGGACTTGTCTATATACTTACGAAAAAATATTGTTGTACATTTGTGTATGTGTATACATATGAAAAAAGCAAGGAGTATTATGACATCTACTAATAAATTAAAAACGTTCATTCATTTTATTTGTTACATCCATTGTGTTGAAGATGAAGAACTTATATATTTCATTTATGACAGAGGAATGTGGCCGTGACATAATATTCAGTTGCTAAAAATATGAAAATATTAAATGGATTGGATGAAATCTAGATAAAGTCAGTTAATCATTATTCATTATTCATTGTAGGCCGTATGTTTGGCCTTTCTTGTTTCTTTGGTTGTATTTTATAAAAACTGATAATAAAGAATTATGTTGGCCGCTATTATTTTTAAACAAGTATGGTTTTCATTTAGTATTTGCTACCGCACACTTGAATAGTTCTACAAATAATTCTATCTAAACATATAATCAAATTGTAGAAAAGTGGTGTCTGTACAATGGAAATATATAAAAAAAAAAGTAGCAGGGGTTGTTATTATATCGATGCCGAACCCGAAATGGTAATTAATTTTTTTTTGTCTGTTTGTTTGTCTGTGTTTTTGTGCACGCTAATATCAGAAACGGCTTATTCGATTTAAATACGGTTTTCACTAATATATTGTAGTAAGCTTCACTTAACGTTTAGTGTTTATTTCATGTCAATCGGTTCATAAATAAAAAAGTTATGTCAATTTAAAGAATCACGGCGAACATTTTTAATTCAAAATATGCTGCCCGAAAAGTCACTATTCCACGCGAACGAAGTCGCGGGCACAGCTAGTATATAATAACTCTCATCTTCATTATCATTAAATGGGTAAGGTGTCCGTCCGATCTCTCTGTGTGAATACACGACTCACGTTTCACTTTCCTGCATTTACAGTTATATCATTAGTGGCATATGGCATACTGCTTCCCACTTACACACGTGTTTCATTAGATAGCTTCTCTACATTTTATTTGTACCAGTATTTGTGACCTAAACTGCAAAGACACTATGCATGACTTCATAATAATATTGGTGGACATTTCACTCAGCGCCATCTAGCCCCAAAGTATGTTTGTGCCATGACAATCAGATAACTGATATAATACATATAAACTTTTTTTTGTAAATACATACATGTAATACATATTAACACCCAGACACAGAACAAACATATATGTTCGTCACACAAATGTTTGTCCTGGGTGGGAATCGAACCCACGACCTACAGCGCAGAAGGCAGGGTACTACCAACTGAGCCAGTTAAAGTTACTTCTGAGGGAAACGTTTTGACGCCATGAATTTTTTAATCATTAACATAACCAATTTATTCAGTAACAAAATTAATAATGTAGTGAAATATTTTTCATTCCCTAGTTAAAAAAAGAGATAAACTATACCTTATATGTTAACGTGTCTATTTGTAATACATTAACATCACTATTAAACTGTGATGATGTAAATGTGATATAGAATTCACTGTGTGATCTGTGATTTCATTACATTCACAACGGTGAGATAAACGTGAACCTGTTATATCTATTCGTGGAAACTTTTAATTGGCCCTCTGTATTTATATTTGTGAATTTTTCCTACTAGCTGTTAATTTCCCTAAGTCTTAAATAAAATAAAATAAAAATCTTAATGCCCTTTGTTCGCCACCACTCGATGGAAATAAGGAACTTCGCGTTTCCCCAACAAATTTACTTCGAGCAATCTGTTTTAATAATATCTACTAATTGAAGTCATCTCGTGCCTACGTTACGCGCTCGCTGCGATATATTCTCTCGCCGAGGAATCGCTAAGCAAGCGCCAGTATAATACCCATCTTATCACTGATCTTAAACACGTAGTAAGTTGGCATTTGTGTGCGGTATGGTAACCAGTTGTTACCACAAGGTGTAAGCACGTCCAGTTCACCGAGAAGGACATTAGCCGTTCTCTTTCGTAATTGTGTAACTTTACCACAACTGATAAAGTTCAGCCCGATATCAAACAAAACAACGGTATTTGTATCGGCCCAAATCGTCCAATAGTTTTTTGCACACAGCGCAGCGCCTTCTAGCCCAGAAATAAACATAGCTATGGGAACTGAACAAACACATTTTACTTTAAAAAAATACATACAATTAGTTATTTAAATATTCACACCCAGGCACAGAACAAACGTGTGTTCGTAACACAAATGTTTATCCGGCTGAGAATCAAACCCACTGCAGCTTCTGCAGCATACAGTTCAGATTACTACCAAATCAGCTGTAAGGCCACTCAAAACATGTCACAGAGTCGATTAAGTTTCACCAGTTCTAATATCTAGGATGTTCAGATTAAAAAGTGTCTTTAAATTTTAGTTAAATAGACAATAGTCCAAACCTTATTTGTATTAGTTATTGAATACATAATATTGAGTTAATATTGCATGAAAATCAGTATGAAGGGAAATTTGAGGCGAAGCAGATCGCAGATAATGTCAGTATGCGTCCGTTCTACTCTAAACTAACCGAAAACACAATTCAATAAAGTGCAACACTCCATCTCCGAAACGATCCCACGACCTTTGAATAGCAGGCGGGTCAGTTCCCAAGCAGCCACGGCTCACTAGGTAAACTACTAAAGTGGAACTACTACAAATTATGTCAAACGAATCTATTGTCGTCCAGCTGGCCAATAGCCAACGACTAAGCATCATCTGTATACTGCAATTACCTACATCATAACATATAGCATAAGGAAACTGAAAATTCCACGTTTTGGCTGTATAGCTGTAAGTTTTTTTGAGTATTTAAAATAAATAAATAAATTCGCAAAGCAAATGAAAAATGCTCATCGGAAACAATAAACAGAATATTGAACTACACATAACAATATTTTAAAAGCAATGGCGGTACACATTCGCGGCGGAAGCGAGTCATCTTTCAGCGGGCTTTTTAAATATATCACGAATATTCTTTTCGAATAATCATAAAATAGTTTTTGATCGGCTAAGTTGATGAGATTTAATAAACGGAAAATAATTCCCCGAAGCAATATGGTTGCAATTTGCATGCTGCTAGTAACGGAACTCTACCAAAAAATATTTGTAATGAAAAATTTGCTACATTACCTGTCGTTGCGTAAATAAATTCACGAAAATGTTATTGATATTGAGCATTCGGGAGTATTATGTGACCTAACACTGGCGGAGTGTCCATCGTGTCACAACACCACACCACACCACACCACACCACACCACACCACACCACACCACACCACACCACACCACACCACACCACACCACACCACACCACACGTGTCTACTTTCTCCGGCAGTTCTATTTCAGTGCCGACACATATATTTTTGTAGGCATCCAAGTTCTGCATAGTTATTGTTCGCTCTCCGCAAGCTTTTAAATCCTATGGGTATTTGAATAAGTTACAGAAGATCAACATGCTCAGAGATAAATCAATTATGATGTATCTAGTTATTTTTTTTTTTGTTTTAATTTGTTTTGTCTACGTGACTGAAGTATTTTTTCCTTCAATACAACATTTATGGCCTTGTAGCTTTTGGTCAATGGAAGGTTTTCAAAATTAGTTCCTAAGTAGTTAGATTATTACTTCCCATGTACAAACAGACAAATGTAACATATCTAATGTGTGTGTTCACTGAATTGTACTGAATATACTAGTATATATTTTTTTGCTTATAATGTATTATGTTGGTTATGGTTAAGGGCGTGACCCTTCGCAATTTTTCCAGATTTTGCAAAAGCACGCGAATTAACAGGTACCACTTTAATTTAAACTTGCTTTTATTTAGGAAAAAACCGTATTTTTTTATAGTTGGTATACAATTTTATTAGTTTTTCGTAATACTAGACTTATTTACTGGCTTAAGATAAAGCTATTTCTAATCACCCGGTAACGCCGCACCTGTAAACACTCATTGTCTCAAATGTTCATTCGGTTATTCAATGATTGTTACTGTTGTGACGTCATAACGTTTATTGTTCATTCAATTTGATAGCGGAATTCAAGAAGTTGTTTCCCATTTTTCTTTAATAGATCGTGTTGTGGAATATTCGCTTCCACATTCCTCCACCTCCTTCGAATGTTTTATAAATCTTTTTTGCACCTTCATTGAGTTTGTATCCAATTATTATTCCATCTCTACAAAGTAATTTAATTTGTAGTTTTAAAAAACTCAGTACCTAACCAAATAGACTTCAATACTGCTAGAAAATAAGTACGAGAGTAAATTTGTAGCTACATCATTATTTTAATTGTACGGTCCCGTTTTTACTACATCAACCATCGACGTGTTAAATAACTCTTCATTTGCTTTCAAATAGGAAAGATGAGGTCAATCAAACGCAATAACACAAGAAAATAAAAATGTGAAACATGGTTTGGATAAATTACGATGGTTTAGTGTCCCTGAAAGTCATTGAATCGTCGACAACAGCTATTTTATGCCTTGTTGAACATCAAAGAGTTTCCTCTCGATTTGTTCATAATCGATTATCCACTTCAAATGTTTTCAATAATATTTTGTTATTCCCGCCTACCTACTTGATGAACAGTTTATTGGTACTAGAATAAAATTACAGAACATTTGATTCTTATCACGCAAATAGTTTTTAGTTGGCAAAATACAAAGTCAAAGCCTTTGAAACATTCAGATGGGTAAGTGCTTGTCAAATTTATGGCTGTACCAGTTATTTTTACTAAGATATATTTGAATGTAGACAATAGATTTTTCACGCGTAATTTTCCGTGCCTCACTACATCCAGGTTCGACTCATCGTACTGAGGACAATAGAACAAATACGATACCTAATGCACGCTCCATCTTTGGACACACGCGGCCCCTTATCTACCCTGCTCTACCATCGACAAATGTTATTTTATAACACGAATACACTTTTTAAATGCTATGGATTGAGCCAAATAAATAGGGTGTTGTGTTATGTGGTAGTTTATTCCCTTAACGACAGTAATATGGAATAGCTGTAATTAATATCGCATTACGGCCGTTAATCTTAGACGACGATTTTTTATCTCATGTAAAACAAAACAAGCGTGCATTGCAGACAGACATAATTGACCGGTTTTTCAGTATGTCCACCATCTCGTAGGAAAATTTACATGGCATGTGATGAGATCATCACCGTCTTATCAAATGTATTCACAAAGTAAATCATTATTTAATAAATAGACAGCCAGGACAAATCTTAAGCAACCGCATTATAAAAATAAATCATTTTAATAATTTAGTTTCAAAGTAATTAATTATATATTTTATCACAAAGTCTTTGCAAGCACATTATTAAGGATTGAATTATTAGGTAGATACCAATAACCAGTTTAATGGAGTTCTACGCTCAAGGTTTTAATTTAGATGAGTTCAACGGATGCTGCATAATTAACCTAGATTGGAGGCTAGAATTGTATTACTATAAGACAATGTTACATAAATGTAGAGAGGACGAATGAAAGATGATTGACAAAAATGGTTGTCTGTAAAGTCGGTTTACTGACGATAGTTGAACGTGTCAACGTCTTAAGAAAATACTGATGGAATGGTAGCATTTTTCAAAAGAAAATTTTAATTTCATTTGTTTAATAGATTTTTATGTATATATGCACTTGATACTCGATCAAAACATGTAAATGTAAGTATTAGCAGCTGTCCACGCAGACGCATCGCTCACTCAAGTAGGAGAGAGACGGATGTCGAACGCTGCCGAACGCAAAGGCCGATTGTGCTTCTTTGTCGCTCGTTCCGCGCTCTCGCTTGCACTTGCACAAGCCTTACATGGAACGCCTCAGAGCGAGGTAACGCCGCATGAGTCATGTTTTTTCGTGCGTGCAGCCGGCTCTATCGAATTATAAGACGTTGACACGTCAAAAAAGCGCATAAGGTGATTGTTAATGGGGCCCTTGGTAAGGGAATACGTCGCCGTGCGTAGAGTAAAGGTAAAGGCCGGGCCCACAGCGTACCTAAGCCGTCGAGCACGCATGAAGCATGTGATAAGGTGGATGCAGCAAAAGAGGTATGTCACGATCGTAGCAGGTGGAAAACCGTGACCTCTGCCTACCCCTCCAACAAGCAGGCGTAGTTCTGTTTTTATTTATATACATAATCATAATCTACTAAAGTCAGACTCTGAGATCTTAAAAAGCGGTCACATATTTTTTCTGACCTAGTTTTTTTAAAACGAGGTAGAATGCGACTTTGGCTCAGGGGATGTGGTCAGAAAACTTGACAATAGATTAGGAGTTTCTTAAATACTTCATTATATTCCCAAAATATGTTCTTTTGTCTACCTAAACACTATAGCAAAGTGTTACAACATATACATATTTTCAAATTTCAATTCTCCGAACGTCAGCCATCGTCTAGTCGACTCCTTTCACTATATTTGCATATACCACACTCCTAGATAGCCTAGCCTAGTCTAACCTAGTATATACACGTGTGTCTCGGCCACTTTGGTATTTTACTGTTCCGTACCGTAACACTATCAGAAAAGGAAACTGATAAACAAAACATATTGGTTTCCTTTAGCGTGAGTGATCTGTCAGCCATTTCTGTAGACTGTTTGAAATATATAAAGTTGCGTCCACAGTCCACAGCTGCAGAAAAGAGTGAACCGAATACGATTTTAATAAAAGAAATAAAGAACAAAAATGTGTTGTTGTTTCTTAATTCAAATCTTGAACTATGTTTGGAAGATGTTGAAAAAGATTTTAATGCAAATTTGACTTTAAAAATACAAATATTGTGGACGATCTTGGAGTGTACTGAAGTGTGAAGGTCAAATATTAGAATAGCAAAATGAAACAAATCGTCATTTCGCTTATGATAGCGCCAGTTTACTAATATGCATAAGTTTTTATGTATCTACTCGTATGAGTTTAATTTAAAAGAAAAGTTAAAAAAAAGTTTGATAACAAGTTTAAAAAAAAAGCTTAAAAATTCAGAACTCGCGGAAAGTAACTAGGTGTATGTATGAAACCGCCAAGTGCGAGATGAACTCGTGCGTCCAGTGCTCCGTACCCAATTTATATTTTTAATTTTCTATTCAGTTAGGGATCCTTAGCGATAAACCGACTTACAGTCAGCCGGTTTTTAATATTTATTGTAATACTTTGTAAATTTTTCAGTGTAGTGTGCACTATAATCAATCACACAAATTTAGGTGCTTGTGTGCATTACCGTGTTAAAACAGATCATAAACAAGAATATCGTTTAAAAAACAAATTTCTTACATCGAACTTGATAACTTTGTACATTTATGAATCATGGTTTTTATCTGACCAAATTATCCTTATGGTATGACAACAAAATAAATAAGTCCATAGAGTACTTTTTTATAACTCAATCGTTAAGAAACTCTTAAGAGACATATAGTTTCTCAAAATGTCTACGGTAAACTGATTTAACATCCACCATAAAGGTTTTAAGACTGTTGCGTTGATAATGTCTTGAGCAACAAATGGTACGCAGCAAAAACTTTTGTTCGCACGAATCATGCAATTGTGATATTCAAATATTAGACTCAAATCAATATTTAGACGAGATCTACAAGCGGACGTCTCCGAGGCAAAGTCAACAGCGACTACAGCCTGCCTGCCTGGGTTCGGTTACAAACTCGGTATGTCGAGTCGTGTTATCTGTGTTGGTATCATGCCACCTGCGATACAGGGAATCCTAGTTACTCGTGTATGATTGTGTAATCATTATTTATTAGTATTATTATTTATACTTAAAGGTTATATTGGCAATTGAATGAAATACCCTTATGTTATGAGAAAGGTAAAAATTTCAGACAACAAGATTGCAACATAGTTTTCCTACATAAACCTAAAAAATATAGGTTTTACAAATTGTTCTAAACTGAACTGCTCTGATAATTTATATGTAATTGAACTAATACCAATCCCGAACTAAAATAAATTCAGGTATTCATTTAATGCACCTTCTTCTTATCTCACTTATTTGTTACAAAAGCAATAGAAGATTAATTAATTCAAGGTAAAGCTTATCATCGACATCAAGTTTCAAATAAAACTACAGGAATGCTCGCTGCGATCGACGATTAATCTCCAACAAAGGTAGCCTACAGAGGTTTCAAACCTGCGACCGTCGTATCAGCAATGTGGAGGAACCGGTCGGCTCAACGCGCGCGCGCATCGCTCAACGCAATCCCAACTACCATTTATGTGGGCCTTTATCTGGACTGCGAAATCCATTGAAGCTACAATTATTGTTTGTCATACACTTTGCTTGATAATTTTACAGCCTAGTCATTAGGTAGGTAAATTAAACTTATTGTACATATTTTTTATAAGTCACGGTACTAGCAGGGTCCATTTAAGGGTAAGTGGTTTTCTTCTATTCGAGTCACTGGTTCTCTCGAACCGGTGTGGTGAAAGGATTTTAAGTGCGCCCCAAAGAGGCTCCTTTCGTGCACTTGAAACATGTCTAAGAGTTTTTAGTTGTAGGACATGTCGGTTTCCTCAAGATGTTTTCCTTCACCGTTTTGAGAACGCGGTATTGCGCACATAAATTGATACTGATATTGAAAAACTCATAGGTGCACGTCGGAATTTGAACGGGCGACCTCCGGATTGACACTCGGGGTCAGTACCACTAGATCACCACGCTCTAAGGTAGTAAGGTAAGTGGTAAATTTTGGCCATAATAAAAGCCTTGGGTCCTCCCAAGGATATGTTATCACCAAGGTCACCGAACGTTCTTATGTACGGGCAACTTGCTCCGGATATCCAGTTTCCTCATCTTAGGCAGTCACCATCATCAAAGCTTTTATATCATTTTTACGTTGCATACACAATACACTAATATTCTATCAAAAAATCCATATCCAATACCAAATTAATTAAAACAAATTAAATCATCTAAATTCATGTCGTTTGTTTGATTATCATTGGCTGGTAGGAATGTAGGCAACGCAACATTAATCAGTTTCTTACTTTCCAACCGGAATTTGTGTTCGTGGCTTTTTCCGATCCAGATAACTTTTTAACTGGGTTTTACTTCGCATTTGCTTATTTGGTAACTTGTTGCTACTTAATCCTTTGGTGGAAATTCCAGTGAGCCTTCTCCACGTGATACCTATTGCATAAAGGAACGCCTTCTTCAAGATATTGCTCAACTGGACCTCACAGGTAACAATCCGGGGACTATGTTTTAAATATTACTATTAACTATTATCATTTCGTTGGTATAAGATTCGTCCTGGCTGTTGAATTGTTGAGGAATGAATTCCTGGAAGAAAGTGTTAGTAGTGTAAGGCGCCGAGCGTACCCCTCGTCGCGTCGCTTGCCTTTCAGTACTGTTAGAATGTGTACATACAAATTAACATGTTTAATCTTATAGTTATATTTTGAATATTGAAAATAAAACAATTAATCTATTCTCGTGTTCCTGGCTGCCAATGGATTAAAGTGCACCAGAAACAGGTTCCCTTTATGCATTTCATCGTGGTCTTATTTTGGGACATGCCTCACGATGTTTTCTTTCTCCATTTTGAGAATAATGCACGTAGATTTTTCACGAGAAAGTGTAATAGCTGCACGTCGATGCTTGAACCAGCTACCTCCAGCTTGAAACTCTGAGTCTGTACTACTGGGCTCGCTCTCTACTATCTACTATTAAGTAAAATAAAACATTCGTTCGTTCGATTTTACTTTGCAAATTTTATTATATATATATCTTTAGAAACTGTATATTGAGTAAATGAATGAGGGAAATACTTAAAACATTAATGACGGCTGCTAGGAAGACATGCGACATGAAAAATAAAAAGACAACTCTAAAATACTTCATTATTAACGAGTAAAAGTTTATTTACTTCGTCAGTGTCTCTGTCTGTATTATGTAAAATGGATATATTTTCAGCGCCTAATTTAATGACATCTGTTGCTGAGAGAATTACTGAAATTCAGGTCGTGTCTCATTTTTAGGTCATACAAGTTGACAAACTATTTATTCTCATTTTCCGAGGCATTTGTTGCTGCTGATTATTTGATGTATTTTCTAGTGTAGTAGACCAACATTTTAAACGCTTTTTGTTGGAATAAGATATTATTCACTTAAATATACCGGATTTTACATACTCCAAAACAGAACATTATTGTTAAATGGATCCAAAAGTTAACCTACAAGGACAAAGTCGACTCACTTTAATATCGCAGCAGCGATTAATTTGTTGTATATATATTATAATCCCCCTCAAACCAACACCACCAAGAAACAGATAAAACTATATTTATACCAAAAAAACAGTGATATGTGTATATTACATATATTACATATTTATGCCGATCTTCATATCAATTATGTAAAGTCAAAGTCAAAGTCAAAGTCAAAAACTTTATTTCCATAGAATTCATAAAGAAATGGCTTGGAAACGTCAATATTCAAAACATAAGGTCACGCGTACTTATCGATAAGTTTGACGCCTGTTCAAACCCTATCCGACCCTCCATGGGGAAGAACAGCCAAGAAACCCCTAATGTATAATATATTATCCAGCCACAGGGACACTACGGAACACATGGTTGGGTCAAAAGGTTTACAGTTACAGCATTATGTTCTATATATTGTTAATTAACATTAAGAACTAACCTGGAGAAAGTACAAAAAACATTTTATTAACAACTGAAATACTAAAGCATAATAATCAATACGAATCTTACCTACAGTTCCACTTCAGTACCATAAATTACATATATAGAACAATGTCATATATTTCACAGCTTTGCCAATACAATATACGATTCAGTCATAATCAGTGAATATATAGAATACGTTGTCCACTGTCCACAGTAGATCACGAATTGGCAAAGATAAGGCGGAAGTTTCATTGTCCCTTGATTGCAATATCAACTGTATGTACACAAAGCATTTTCACAAAATCAATACAATACTTTTTGCTTTCTAGTTCTATAGAATCTATTGCATGGATTCAAAAGGAATCCCTCCATTAGGGGTTTATTGTTTGTTCTTCCCCATGGAGGGTCGGATAGGGTTTGAACAGGCATCAAACTTATCGATAAGTACGCGTGACCTTATGTTTTGAATATTGACGTTTCCAAGCCATTTCTTTATGAATTCTATGGAAATAAAGTTTTTGACTTTGACTTTGACATGTTCCATGAATTGTGTTACACATTAATTAATTATTGAATCGTTGACAAACTGGGAGTTAACATAAGTAATGGCTATGAGATTGTTAATACGTCACAGTTTCCAGTATTAAAGAACACTATGATTATAATCATTGTGATGTGATGACTATTGCATAAAGTTTACGCATAATAAACAATTTATATTATGATATATAGATATAAATTCCTTATTTAGGTTCCTTATTTTGAGTGCAAAATATCACGCCGTATCTCCATGGAATACTCCATTAAAACGGCATTATGGAACATTCCAAAAATACTGTTTCGTAAGTTTGTTACAAGTTATTACTATTGTCTTTTTTAAGAACGTCAAATACGCTACATAGGTATTAGGTAGTAGGTGATTAACACAACTATCGTTAGTCACGTGCCAACGAAAATTAATTAGCTTCCTCATCAGCAGCCATCGAATCCAAGCATCGTTACTCCAACAAGGTGATGCACGCCACACAACAAGCTTGCCAACTATCCACCACACACAGCTCACGCCGACAATAGCTAAATCACTACACCCGATTCATGTTCGCGATGACAAAGATCTGATGCGATGTGTGATGACGAGGGCGACCTCTCGAATATATGGGGTATGATCACACCAGTAAATCATTACGTATTTTCAAACGAAACCAGCTTCTCTGGTCAATGACTAAGTAGAAACTGCGAGATAAACTCGAAAAAGTCATATTTTTTATGTTTTTCAGAGTTTTTTTATATTAATATTTCAACCTGATCTTCTTAAATATTATCTTAATTAAAATAAATTAGTAAAAAAAAATCTTTATTTCTTGACTACAAATGAAACATTCAGGGTTCAACAATATTTTAATTAAAAGTACCTCTAATCTACATTTTATTTTATTACTTTCAAATATAACTAAATAAATCACACACAAAACACTCTTCTTTTACTCATATCACGTTTTTAATTGGCAATGAAGTTGACACCATAAATAGATAGTTATTTAACTTATAAGTTTTTTGGTAAATATTTACGTGCCTGATGGAACTAAGTAAGATGGACAATTTTTGAATTTTTTTTAACCTTACTGAATGGTTATATTTTATGTCCACCATGATCCAGCTCCTTATGCGAACACACTGTGTGTCTGTATGTACTCATGTGTTGCGACATCACTTTCTCCGCAATTGGCCAGTTGGGCGGCTGTCTATAATTAGCTACTTGTGTCACCGACAGTAGTGTGTTTTACATAAAAATAAATTATAGGTTATGTCCGGCACTTTTGTGGTTTGGTGGTTAAAAACAATATAACTAAAGAAGTGTACCTAAGTAAGGACTTTCTATGAAAATTGTTAGAAAGCCTAGCAAAAGCCTACATTTGGTTTAGAAAATTGGATATGTTTTAAGCTTGTGTAAGTAAAATGTAAATAATAAAATTTAAGAACTAATGGGTTTAGCCATTCTATACTTAGCTATGAACGCATTAATTACTTAATACGTAATATTAGCAGTCTATTAATACTATTCCAAACTTTATATAAATATTTCAGAACAAACGAAGACAACAAATAAACCTAAACTAAGGACTAGTTCTACTCTGTCGACTTGCAAAGTGAAAAACTAATTTACACATGATGTAACTACCCCTAGATTGATATCGGTATATCATTATTTTTATGTATTATTTTCAGATACTGTTCTGATAGATAGACAGATATCTAGACTATTAGCAATTTCATTCATTAAACCAAATCAAAATTTGTCTCTCAGCCGACAATCCGAACAACTGAATGGTACACGCTCATGTATTTACAAATATAAACAGTCTAGTCTACACCTGAAAGCGAACTATGTAACACACATATATGTAATAATTTATATGTGGCATTTCCGCTTAGAGCATTCGGATCAATTACGTTCCAGCGAGACGGAGCCGAAACGAATACACACATTTAAAATTAAATTAAATTCATTTTTGAATTACGACAAAAGAAAATACAAATTTGAATTTGAAAATAATACGGGAACAAATTGCTGGACGAAAGTCTTAGCATAGTTCTTAGAAAAAGAAAGGTACCTAGCCATGGGCTCACGACTTGTCGCGTCAACGTTAGCACGGAACTGTAATCCATAAGGTTAAACGTATTTAGGCTCGTGTGTAACCTTTGGAGGATAATTTATTTATATTATCACGTTTATAGTTTTACTTGTAACTGTACCGTGTCTGGCTTAGGCTTCTTCATCTTCTTCGAGTCACCGGTTCTGTCGAACCAGTGTGGTGAAAGGATTGTAAGTGCGCCTCAAAGAGGCTCCTTTCGTGCACTCGACACATGTCTTCGAATTTTTAGTTCTAGGACATGTCGGTTTCCTCACGATGTTTTCCTTCACCGTTTTGAGAACGTGGTATTGCGCACATAAATCTTTCAATCGAAAAACTCATAGGTGCACGTCGGGATTTGAACCGGCGACCTCCGGATTGAAACTCGGGGGGTCAGTACCGCTAGACCACCACGCTCTCAACACGTTTGGTTTAGGCTAAGAAGTGGACCTCGGATTGTCTAAAGTGTCACGTTTTGTTCACGATTCATCTCAGCTGGTGAGAATACGGCCC
Organism: Chesias legatella; assembly: GCA_947359385.1. Taxonomy (NCBI): domain Eukaryota; kingdom Metazoa; phylum Arthropoda; class Insecta; order Lepidoptera; family Geometridae; genus Chesias; species Chesias legatella. Next base: position 112,386 of record OX375784.1, on the reverse strand, counting down.
CTGTGCCCGTCTCGGTGAGTACGGGGCGCGGGCGCGGGCGCGGGCGCGGGCGGTGGGCGTTCATCCTGATTATGGCTAAGCAAGTATCATCAAGATCTACGTAAAGGGCATCCTTATACCATTTAGCAGGATGTGTGCATCAGATTGCAGTAAATGCCTCAATTTTCTTATTAAACACAACTCAATAATATTGAATTGATACAGCCACGCCCTTCTTCTGGAAAGGTAGGTAGAGTCACAAAGATTCTCTTTTTATTGTGAATCATCAATTACTTAAGGTCATTATATAGGTTGACTAATAGCAGTAAACGTTATAAAGAAATAACAGCGTACTTTTGGATTGGAGTACAACAAACTTCGTAGTTTTTTAATACCAAAAACTTTACTTGTGACCTAAGAACTGGCTATTTATCATACCTATCATTCTAGCCTCAATCACTTGTCTAGTTTTAACTTTTACACAGAACATTCTTGATCCACCTACATTTTTATGTAGGTGGATCAAGTATACATATATATATATATATAAGTATATATATATATATATATACAGGGTTACAGGAAAAGTCGTGCTAGATCCGTTAAGGGCGTGGAGTACCCATCATTTCTGACTTATTTCACTATGAAACACCCTACCCTAAACTTAACCCTTTTCGAGATATTCGACTTTTAATTTTTTATTGAATAATGCCGATTTTTAGGCTACGAAATTTATTTTTGTTTATTTTGTGTATCTTATTATTATTATTATTGCATTTTTACATGTGTAATAAGATGCTTTAGGACATCAATCATTAAAATAGTGCATAAGTTAATTGAATAGACCGTAGTAGACAAGTGAAAGTAAAAAAATAAAAAATATATTAGCAAGCTTATTTTTCTCTAAGGGATATCTAAAAAAAATATTATGACACTTGTTCGGCAGATATTTTTTAAAATATCTACGTTTCATCAGCTATCTAACGAGGTATAATAATCTAGGGTTTTATTCAAATGCATTGGAAAAAAATTAGTTTCATAGGCGACAGTGGAGAAGAAAATTTATACTTAGCCCTAAAAAGTAAAATAAAACATTAGGTATGCATGAAATGTCATTTATTAAAGGTTTTCACACAACTTTTTCTTATTCTACAGTTCATGTTCAACATGGCCGCCTCTATTTCTGAAACATTGTCGCATCCTTCTACGGAGACCAGTCTTCACTACTCCAGTGGTCAACGTGGTCCTCATTTTATTTGCTGCATCCACAATCCTTTCTCTTAAGTCTTCCACAGACAAAACTGGATTCGGCTCGCTGTACACAAGACTTTTCATGCACCCCCATACATGAAAATCCATGGGAGTTAGGTCCGGACTTCTTGCTGGCCATGGCAACGGCCCACCTCGTCCTATCCATTTGTTTGGATAATTTGTGTCCAGCCAGTCTCTGACACTTCTCCTGAAATGGGCAGGGCAGCCATCGTGTTGGAACCACATGTCCCTGATCAGGTTGAGTGGCAGATCATCCAGCAAATCACTCAAGTCTGCTCTCAGGAAATTTTCGTAGCTTTCCCCATTTAGATTATCCGGGAGAAAGTAAGGTCCAATCAAATGATTAGAGATAATGCCCATCCACACATTCACGCTGAATCTTCGTTGGGACCCTTTCACTCTTTTCTTATTGGGATTCCTTAGTTCTTTTGGGGCCCAGTAATGGACGTTGTGATAGTTGGTTATGCCATCTTTATCAAATTTGGACTCATCCGTCCACAAGATATTTCTTAGAAAATCTGGGTCTTCTACGTCAGCATTTAGCATAAATCTGCAAAAGTCCAATCTTCTCGCGGGGTCTCCTTCTTCAATAACGTGTACCGGCGTGTAATGGTACGGGTATAGGCCAGCAGTATGCACTGTAAACCACACTCTCCATTGCGAAAGTCCCAGATCACGGGCAACAATATTAGTGGAAGTAGTCGGATCCGCTCGAAAGCGTTGCACTATCTCATTGTCCTGTTCTTCGTCGTCAATTCGTGGTCTTCCCATGTCTGTATTTCGTCTCAAAACAGAGCCAGTTTCTTTAAGTCTTCGATAAACTCTGTCAAAACAGGCCACATCCGGCACTCGACGACCGGGGTAGCGAGTTATGTATTCGTTACGAGCTTGCGCAGACACACAATCGCAGTATCCGTAACAAATAAGCATATCAGCATATTCCTCAGGTGTGTAGGACGTCATCTTCAACACATATATCACAGTATCACAGGTACAAATCAGAGTCCGGTTAACAAGCACAGTAGTCACAAATCAGAAGAAATAGTCCAGAATCACAGCCAAGTCGAGAAAAAGAGCAAAACGATATCACATCTACTATGTACGAAGCACAAAAGCAGACTGACAACCAAAACAATACCCCCTGTTGTATTCCCAGCTCTAACCGGTCTCTACACTTTTTCTTTCATTCGCACGTACATAAATCGTCACTTGTCTCGCTCTCTCGGTGCGTCTTAACTTGAAGGAAAATAGGCGCGGGACCGTTAGAACTGCTACCTGGAGCGTCCCAACTACTTTTTTCCACAAAATGTAATACAAACCCTAGATTGTTAGACCTCGTTAGATAGCTGATGAAACGTAGATATTTTAAAAAATATCTGCCGAACAAGTGTCATAATATTTTTTTTAGATATCCCTTAGAGAAAAATAAGCTTGCTAATATATTTTTTATTTTTTTACTTTCACTTGTCTACTACGGTCTATTCAATTAACTTATGCACTATTTTAATGATTGATGTCCTAAAGCATCTTATTACACATGTAAAAATGCAATAATAATAATAATAAGATACACAAAATAAACAAAAATAAATTTCGTAGCCTAAAAATCGGCATTATTCAATAAAAAATTAAAAGTCGAATATCTCGAAAAGGGTTAAGTTTAGGGTAGGGTGTTTCATAGTGAAATAAGTCAGAAATGATGGGTACTCCACGCCCTTAACGGATCTAGCACGACTTTTCCTGTAACCCTGTATATATACATATATGTATATATACGAAATTTATTTTTGTTTATTTTGTGTATCTTATTATTATTATTATTGCATTTTTACATGTGTAATAAGATGCTTTAGGACATCAATCATTAAAATAGTGCATAAGTTAATTGAATAGACCGTAGTAGACAAGTGAAAGTAAAAAAATAAAAAATATATTAGCAAGCTTATTTTTCTCTAAGGGATATCTAAAAAAAATATTATGACACTTGTTCGGCAGATATTTTTTAAAATATCTACGTTTCATCAGCTATCTAACGAGGTATAATAATCTAGGGTTTTATTCAAATGCATTGGAAAAAAATTAGTTTCATAGGCGACAGTGGAGAAGAAAATTTATACTTAGCCCTAAAAAGTAAAATAAAACATTAGGTATGCATGAAATGTCATTTATTAAAGGTTTTCACACAACTTTTTCTTATTCTACAGTTCATGTTCAACATGGCCGCCTCTATTTCTGAAACATTGTCGCATCCTTCTACGGAGACCAGTCTTCACTACTCCAGTGGTCAACGTGGTCCTCATTTTATTTGCTGCATCCACAATCCTTTCTCTTAAGTCTTCCACAGACAAAACTGGATTCGGCTCGCTGTACACAAGACTTTTCATGCACCCCCATACATGAAAATCCATGGGGGTTAGGTCCGGACTTCTTGCTGGCCATGGCAACGGCCCACCTCGTCCTATCCATTTGTTTGGATAATTTGTGTCCAGCCAGTCTCTGACACTTCTCCTGAAATGGGCAGGGCAGCCATCGTGTTGGAACCACATGTCCCTGATCAGGTTGAGTGGCAGATCATCCAGCAAATCACTCAAGTCTGCTCTCAGGAAATTTTCGTAGCTTTCCCCATTTAGATTATCCGGGAGAAAGTAAGGTCCAATCAAATGATTAGAGATAATGCCCATCCACACATTCACGCTGAATCTTCGTTGGGACCCTTTCACTCTTTTCCTATTGGGATTCCTTAGTTCTTTTGGGGCCCAGTAATGGACGTTGTGATAGTTGGTTATGCCATCTTTATCAAATTTGGACTCATCCGTCCACAAGATATTTCTTAGAAAATCTGGGTCTTCTACGTCAGCATTTAGCATAAATCTGCAAAAGTCCAATCTTCTCGCGGGGTCTCCTTCTTCAATAACGTGTACCGGCGTGTAATGGTACGGGTATAGGCCAGCAGTATGCACTGTAAACCACACTCTCCATTGCGAAAGTCCCAGATCACGGGCAACAATATTAGTGGAAGTAGTCAGATCCGCTCGAAAGCGTTGCACTATCTCATTGTCCTGTTCTTCGTCGTCAATTCGTGGTCTTCCCATGTCTGTATTTCGTCTCAAAACAGAGCCAGTTTCTTTAAGTCTTCGATAAACTCTGTCAAAACAGGCCACATCCGGCACTCGACGACCGGGGTAGCGAGTTATGTATTCGTTACGAGCTTGCGCAGACACACAATCGCAGTATCCGTAACAAATAAGCATATCAGCATATTCCTCAGGTGTGTAGGACGTCATCTTCAACACTTCCGTATCACAGGTACAAATCAGAGTCCGGTTAACAAGCACAGTAGTCACAAATCAGAAGAAATAATCCAGAATCACAGCCAAGTCGAGAAAAAGAGCAAAACGATATCACATCTACTATGTACGAAGCACAAAAGCAGACTGACAACCAAAACAATACCCCCTGTTGTATTCCCAGCTCTAACCGGTCTCTACACTTTTTCTTTCATTCGCACCTACATAAATCGTCACTTGTCTCGCTCTCTCGGTGCGTCTTAACTTGAAGGAAAATAGGCGCGGGACCGTTAGAACTGCTACCTGGAGCGTCCCAACTACTTTTTTCCACGAAATGTAATACAAACCCTAGATTGTTAGACCTCGTTAGATAGCTGATGAAACGTAGATATTTTAAAAAATATCTGCCGAACAAGTGTCTTAATATTTTTTTTAGATATCCCTTAGAGAAAAATAAGCTTGCTAATATATTTTTTATTTTTTTACTTTCACTTGTCTACTACGGTCTATTCAATTAACTTATGCACTATTTTAATGATTGATGTCCTAAAGCATCTTATTACACATGTAAAAATGCAATAATAATAATAATAAGATACACAAAATAAACAAAAATAAATTTCGTAGCCTAAAAATCGGCAATATTCAATAAAAAATTAAAAGTCGAATATCTCGAAAAGGGTTAAGTTTAGGGTAGGGTGTTTCATAGTGAAATAAGTCAGAAATGATGGGTACTCCACGCCCTTAACGGATCTAGCACGACTTTTCCTGTAACCCTGTATATATATATATATATATATATATATATACAATAAATAAATAAATAAATAAATACAAATTTTAGAACAATACAATAATATATTATTGTTTTGTTCTAAAAGGAATTATGACCTAAATTTCCTTTTCTTTACCGCCCGTCCATTCCAGTCTGAACATAAAATATGATACAATTTAGAACTCTTTAAATGGTTCGATGAATAAAATGAAGTGATCGACTAAGGAGTTTATTACAAAACGTTCACACAAAGATATTTACTGTTTTATATTTACTCAGTTCAAAAATAAGAACCTAATGATGATTTCTTAAAGATTATTACAATAATTAGCTGAGGTCAGTACTATAATATAATAATAATGGTGGACATTTCACACAGCGCCATCTGGCCCCAAAGTAAGCTAAGCATAGCTTGTATCATGAGAACCAGACAATTGATATACATACATATATACTTTTCTTTTGTAAATACATACATATAATACATATTAACACCCAGACACAGAACAAACATCAATGTTACAAATGTCACATAAATGTTTGTCCTGAGTGGGGATCGAACCCACGACCTACAGCGCAGAAGGTAGGGTTACTAACCAACTGAGCTATGAGACCAGTCAAATAATAATAATAGTAATAGTACTATATAATGGGGCGTCGACTTTTTACGTAATGTGATTTCATTTCCTCCTCATGACTACTAAAAATAAATATATTCTTGTAATTTTTGCATTTATATTATTTATGTATGATCTCTATATAATTGTTTCTATATGCTACGTAACATAATAAACAAGACGCGTAATGTAAAAAATAAAACACGTCTGCCCTTTCTATTTTTATCACAGTTGAAAATGATGGCCCCATTATCAAATATCTTTCCCCAAAATATCTTGCCGCAATATAGTTTAAAAAAATGACAGCCTACATAGTATTATAAATATTTATAGCACTCGTGATGATGTAAGGATTCTAACAATACCCTGAAAATCCACTCCTTTTTTGGGCAGTCATGTAAAAAATTTAACTAAGACGATAAACTAAAATGTAAACCATTAATTGATAAGGCATCTAAAATATCTAATTAATATTTTTCATAAGTGGTTCTCGGTTGGCAGAAAATTTATCAAAATTACTTTTCACAACGGGCTGGAATACGTCCCCAGACTTAACTAAAAATAGCCAAAAACTATTGCTTTTAGTTTTTTATTACTTAAAAAAGTTACGGAACCAGCGAAATGGGTCTATACACGTACATTTGGCAAACCCAAATCTGTCAGTAAGCAAACAGACGCTGATAACACCCAGGTAACATTTTGTAACACATTTTGAAAGAACAACTTACAAATGTATCATGAGTAATTCTATTGGAAATGTATTACTAGTACAACGTGATATTGTTTATCTATGAATTTTACTAATCATTATAATGATTAATTTGCAAACTAGTAACTGCAGTATAATGAACCTGGATATAATGGATGAGACAGCGTACGGTCAACACAGGTGTATCGTTCTAAAGAAATAGGCAATTTCTGTTATGTCACACATATATTCCTCAAAAAGAATATTTTAAATAATGTTTAAAAAAAGTATCCATCCTTTCCGTTGTATTTAAAACAAAGACAATCAATAATTCAACGGCCACGATAGTTTAAATTCAATTTTGTAACTGACGAGTCATTTTGTTGCAGTTTAAAGTCAGTCTCATCATTTTGTGAAGACAATTTTGGTGAATATATATATATGGGTATGTCCACTTATATTGTTACCGTGAGTTGAATGCCTCGTTTCAATCCAAACAATACAAATATTTATGCAAACTGATACCAAACAACCTGAAAACCTTAGAATGACTTTTAACTCTCAAAATGTTTGACGTAGCTGAAATGAAATACGAATATTGGTGGACATTTCAGACAGCGCTATCTAGGCTCGAACTAAGCATAGCTTGTACTATACTACTAGATAACTGATAGTTTATTTGTAAATACATTATATACATTTTAACGCCCAGACACAGAACAAACATCTATGTTCGTCACAAATTCGACACAATACTAATAAGCAATTTTAATAAGATAGAAGTAATTTTAATTCATTGGCTTTTCAATGAAGCATTCGACAAACGGAACCGAAGTCCTTCACTCTTTCCAGGAAGCGGGAAACTAATAAATAATTACTTATTTAACATTAACCGTGACTTAAACGGAACCTGAGAATAATAATAAGTCATTTGAACTGAAAAAAGGCGGCCATATCAGTTACTGAAATGCTAATAAAAGCAGTACCGCGCGCGGTCTTCACGTGTATAGAATTTGGGTCATGTTCAAAATGTGTACAGTACTGTTTATCGGCTCTAAACCATTACTGGCCAGAATTTCCGCGCAGTAACATAGTCTGGCATCAGTAAAATGGCCGGAATAAATACAGCATGTGACAAATCCGGAACCGATATGGCTTTGTTTGGCACAAAGATCGGCAGCCGACAATTCCCCAGTTCAATGACAATGGCAAACAATGCCTGAATGATTCGAACGCGGAGGCAATCGCGGCTTTGTATCAATGGAGAAATCTGCGGCGTGCGGTGTGGGCGACTTAACAATGGCAATATTGCAACCAGTCTGTGAGGACACATTCGAATGCACAGCACAGCACAGCACAACACAGCACAACGCGGCGCGGCGCGGCGCGGCGGTGCGTTGACCAAATCATAAACAACAGTTGTACGTCTGGTTTTGTACATCATAAACGTTCAATGTTGTTACTGCAATATATGTAGTTTGCTTGTAAGCAACTGGGCACGCGTTGATGTCTAACGTGGGCCAATTACTTTAAATACATACTTTCAAACCACTTATTTAATTTTATACTCTGTAATCATGTGTTACTTCCGTTTTAATTTTACAAATGTATGGTTTCTATATCAGTAGTTTCCTACGTACTTATCGCATAATTATCGGCAAAATTTGATAATGAGTTGTAGATAAATCATTGCGTTCAATTGCGACCGGCTGTCCGCTAGTTATCGTGTGATTGCATATGATGTACGTACAATTATTTGAGTGTTATGTTGTGATCAATGTTTACCTGTTTCTGTGTTTTATCCGGCAGTATAACGGAGAGTTCAAAGGATCTGTTCTTTTTATCCCGACTGCCGGAACGCATCAGCTTCGTCGAAGATCGAGTGATGGTGTGAGCCTTCTCGGGCAGTTTGAGCGCCACTACGGACATGGTGCGGGAGAGTCGCCGGCCCAGCTTGCGGGTCCGCAGCGACACGGACCCGCCGAGGCTGCGCTTGGCGCGCGCCTCCTCACCGGCGCCGGCGCCAGACATCGCACCGCACTTACACCAACGTCAACACTCACTCCATCACCATCACCATCACACCGGACACTTTCACGGACGGACTGTCTTCTGTCACTGAGTCATCCCACAACACACAAAGAAACTAAAGATCTAGACGAGGGCCGGGTCCGGCTACCCGTACCAAACTCACGATACAACGAGCTATGTGTATGAATAGTTGGGTCGGGTCGGGTTGTTGTGATTGTTGCGCGTATGGAGCGCGCTATCGGCAGCGCGGTTGACGCGACGTGCGCGCGGCTGTTCGCGTTCCTAGCGACTAGCTTGGCGTGGCGGCTCCACTCGGCGAGATCGCCAACCGGCGCGACCGCCCCGAGACAGACGCGCCGCCCCCGCTCGCCGCGCCGCGCCGCGCCGCGCCGCTCACAACAAATCTAATAACTTATCGTAGCGCACTGCAAGTACCATCACAAAACAGAATCCCCGTCACAATGCAGATCACAAGGAGCGCTCCCACAAGACGTTTGACTCCAAATCGGAACGACAACCATTGATTAGGTTACAACGTGCTTTATGTTCCTCTCAGTGTATAACGGGACGGGTTTTGTTACAGTAACTGATCATCTTCAATACTATTCACAAATACTGTTTAAAATTGTATAGTCTCTACTGAGCCATTCTACTTTATTAATATAACATAACTCAAATTCCATAGTATTTTAGACTAACTTAATCATGTAGGTACCTATGACCTACTTTAAGGGGCTACACTTAGCCTACACGTATTGAGTTGTCATACGACGCCATATAGCCGCAAACTAAGCAACGAATGTGTACTCTGAGAATTAGAAGACTCATACATCTAGGTAGTACTCTTTGTAGGTACATACTTACAATAAAAACCCAGAAACAAAACAAACATCTAACTTCATCACACAATGGTTTGACTCGTGTAGGAATCGAACCCACGATCTACATAACTTATCTATCGGCCCGTGAAATTACAAGCGAAAGTACAAGGTATTGCTAATTTCTAGACAGAGTCATAAAGTTAGTGATAGTACATCTTTAAATTAAATATAATATGTTTTGTGTACCTAAATAAAATAAATAAATAAATATTTTTTCCTTCACAAATGTGACCTAGAGTAAATATTTAAATAATTTTATAGTACATTACGTTGCTTATAGACTCTATTCGTCACGAGTCAATACATTTCAAGGTAATCATGTTTCTTCAGAGTCACTGAATAGATTTGCTTGTTATTAAGCCATATTGAGATCTATATATTTTATGAATAAATAACCAATATTTCAAATTTGGTAGTTTATAGTAACTTTATAGATTGTAACTATATAGATATATTAGATTATAATGCCTACCCGTATATTTTACGCCAAGGTGAATATCAAAGTTATCATGTTGTGTAGAAGTAAGATATCTTTACAAATATGCCCATACCTGTACTTAATATATTTATTAATATTTTAGCACATTCAAAATGTCTCTATCTTAACAAATGTCCAGAAGACATGGCGCATAATAATGGTACAGATATTGTTTCGCAATCGTATTAAAATTAAAATTAACCAGTAATTGAGGAAAATAACAATCAATCAATCGTTTTTTTTTTTCATGAAATGAGGGTTTTTTTAATTTGATTGTGCTACGGAACGAGCCGACGGCCCACCTGGTGTTAAGTGGTAACCTCGGCCCATAACAATCGATGCGACTTGGGTCCTCCCCTATTTGGTATGACAAGACTCAAGTCGCATCGTATGCGCCCGTAACTCTGAGACGTGTAGGCGGAATGTCTCATGTGCCTGTAATTTCACCGGAAACCACACCTTTCAAACCGGAACACAGTAACGTGAATGCGTTACTGCTTGGCGGCAGAAATGGGCATGGTGGCAGTACTTCCCCGGACGAACTTGGCGTGAGTTCTACTGCTCTTAAACGTAACGTCTTGAATAAGAGTTATTTAAATTTACGATAAATTTAATCTGGATTTTAATTGACGATGAATGGTCTACTCGCACGGTGCAGCACGGACTGCATTAAAACCTCATTGTTTCCTTGTATCCATAAAGTGATTGTCAAAATGGAACTTCACACACGTCACTGTCATCAACATGAACAGCGGTGCAATGAATTCCTAACCTAAATAATCGTTATCTATAAAAAAAACTTTATTATTTTAGACAATATATTACAATATACATGGTTCGCTGCAATCACATATATAATCTTAAATCAACGAAAGAAAATGCAGTAAGTACCTTATAATGGAACAGTAGTATGCATTGAGCTTTAAAAATACGTGTTAGGTCATAACTAAGATATAACAAAAATCCAATGAATATTAAATTAACATGGTGATTGAGCTACCTCCCTATCAACTTAGTTCTTCTATTCGAATCACTGGTTCTCGCGAACCGGTGTGTTGAAAGGATTTTAAGTGCGCCCCAAAGAGGCTCCTTTCGTGCACTCGACACATGTCTTCGAATTTTTAGTTCTAGGACATGTCGGTTTCCTCACGATGTTTTCCTTCACCGTTTTGAGAACATGGTATTGCGCACATAAATCTTTCAATCGAAAAACTCATAGGTGCACGTCGGGATTTCAACTGGCGACCTCCTGATTGAAACTCGGGGGTCAGTACCGCTAGACCACCACGCTCTCATTCAGATACTGAAAGTATACTAAATGATTTCATGTTGAATTTGGAGGTAATCTTTACTCTTTGTGGAGAATCTTTTGTATAGATGGTGCTCAGAAACTGGTATATGAACGATGATTTTGATAGCGAATGTAATTATCCTTTATAGTACATATCTCCTTAACTAATTAAAGTGAGTTTTACGCAAAAGTTGGGTAATGGGGCATGATCTCAGCCTCCGTTGCTCTGAAGCAATCAGTAGGTATTGCAACAAACTCATTGCGAACATCCATTACATAGTGTATGTACTGTGTAGTATATTTTTATGGTTCTTACAAAACCCAATGATAAAAAGTCAATCAGCTTGTGGCGTCCGTAAGGTTTTACGACACATACGTCATCTTGTTTCACAGTCAATTTATTTTGCGGTTCACACTGACCGCAACGTATTGCAAACTGCTTCTACGTGATCTGTTTTACTGACTGCTGGTAATTGTCAGAAAAAAACATAATAAATCCTGCTGTGTCCATAAAATATTTTGCATCATTAAAAGTGGTTTCCATTGATTCTTGCCGGAAATACTTTAGGTAGCTCCGTCTGCTTATGTTTTTGGCGTTTCACAAATATTAGACAGAATTAAATATTGTAACCCTGGCCGTGATTCCTTGCTTAGGTACAAAACAAAGGGTCCTGGGTTCTTTTCCCGGCCCGGGAGTCATGTATGATGGGTATGCAAGGGAACACGAGTGCATTCCACTCTATCAACACGACCAAACATAGAGGGCATACTTGGAAAATTAATAATATAATAATAATATTGGTGGACAATTCACACAGCGCCATCTAGCCCCAAACTAAGCATACCTTGTACTATGGGAACTAGACAACTGATAGAATCAATCAATCAATCAATCAAATATTTATTTGATTTTTTTTAAGGGTTACAAAGGTCTTCAGGTCTTACGACTAAAATGGTTCCAACTTATTTTCACCACAGGGGCATGCAAAATTTCCTATACAATGACAAAATAAAATAATAATTAAATTCAAACAAAAAGGTCATAGAATTAGAGTCAATTTTATATATAAGTTAGTATCGTAAGAGTGATTAGAGAATAAGCTACTTTCAAGCGTCCGAATACAATTATACAAAATGAATATATATATATTTTTTTGTTAATACATACATATAATACATATTAACACCCAGACACAAAACAAACATCTATATTCGTCACACAAATGATTGTCCTGGGTGGGAGTCGAACCCACGACCTACAGCGTAGAAGGCAGGGTTACTACCAACTGAGCTGTGAGGCCAGTCTTATATCATAAACTGTAATATAATCAGATGACTAAATGCTGTCTGCGGTTAGATCATTGCAAATCTTATATTATTTCTGCAGCTTTAATTTTGCAAATGTTTTCAGTAAGTTTGAAACTACTTGGAGGGAAAATGGTGACTGGAAATCTAGATATTTGAGACTATACTCATCGAGGCGTATTTCTCTGTAAGTGCTCATGTGATTTTTGCTATCACAAACATCAATGTAGATACATAAGAAAGGTACAAATGACTTATATATAACACGCACCCCACGTTCTGGCACCCCCTAACATTTCCTTTTGTGATGGCTCAAATAATTCCATAAGAAACATTTGAAGAAATAATTTAATGATTTATTCCGTGAGGGAATGGACCTTGCATCCCGCGCATACGCACCAACGAGGTCAAATCAAATCCTACCTTAATATTATGAATGCAAATGTGAGTTTGTTTCACTTTCTTGCCTAAACCGCCAAATCGATTATGATGAATTATACAAAGATAGATGGCACCCTGGAGATGGCAATAAGCTAAAACAAGTTTTGTCCTTAATCATTTCTATATAGATTGACAACCGGAATTAGTTGACATAATCAATATTAACGCTAGTGAAGCCGCGGGTAAAAGACAGTAAATCACAATTGTATCGTCAAATATCTTGAAATATGTAGTAGATACATATTTTATGTATATCGATTGCTTTGTGTAACCAGAATAAATAATTTATGTATCTACCTATGTTTTGCGCCTTTTTTACCCATCAGGACGATACCTACACGTTAAAATGATAAAGTAGGTACTTGTTTGTTCTTCTGTATAAAAGTAGCTTGCCGTCGGTGAATAAAATATAACGTCTCATAAGTCAAAGTCAAAGTCAAAAACATTATTTCCATAGAATTCATAAAGAAATGGCTTGGAACCGTCAATATTCAAAACATAAGGTCATATACTTATCGATAAGTTTGATGCCTGTTCAAACCCTATCCGACCCTCCATGAGGAAGATATATTAGATATAATTGATAGATATATTCTCATAGCTCCACGAACAATGAAAATAAATGATAAATCCACTGAATTCGTAGCATCGTGATAGGCTCCAAGGCCTGCGAGGAATCAAGTTGCACCTACTTATTCGCAGTACAGCTAACAGTAGAGCTACTCGGAATGAATCATTTCTGTGAGTCATTTTGAAAAGTGTTCTTGGTTCATCAGGCAAGCGTCGCGTCGCCGCGCCGCCCGCCGCCGCCGTGTTTTACCTCGACGCTCGTCAACCTATTGTATTGTTATTTGTTGCCGGCTGTATTTATTTTACTAGAGACTAATTTGAATTTATAGTTTACGTACTGGGAACTACATATTATTTATGATGATTTCTTTGTCATTCCGAGGATTTTTAACAGATGAGTTTGCCATACTTTGTCGGTTACACGTAAAGTCTTTGCAATTGTATAACTTGTTTTGCGTAGCAACTTCATAATAACATTTGAAAAGTAGGTTTTGTTATTAAATTTACGTAATTTACTCAGATCATTACGTTACTGCTCACCTTTGAAGCAAAGGTACTTTTATATACTCGTATGTATAGTGTAGGGTATAAATAACCTAAATTCGGAACATACCTAATTATTGTTAAGACTGCATTTCATAGAAATAGAATATAAAACAGTTTAGCCTATGTTTGTACATTGTAAATACAAATTGAGCACAATTTGGCCGAAATTGGAAATTAAATAGAAAATGATTCGCCGGCGCGTCCGACACCCAGACTGTTCATGGTCAGGCAATGGTTCTCTGTTACAATTGAGATGTGATATTGTACCTACTACAGCATTGTAAAAGTATTTGTGGGCAACTTGGATCTGTCCCCAGCCCTCCTGAAGAAGAACCGCGACGGATATCATTCATGAGCAAGGATTCGTCTCCGTACACGTCTCTCTTGCTGCGGGCACAGTCCAGCCGACAGCACAGCATCAGCTCTGAAGCTGCCTCTGAATACTTGAACTCTATACTGTCACAGCGTAGCAATTTGTATGGCAGCTGGCAAGGCCCTAGTCTACAGTAAGTTATCTAATTTAGTATTGACATTACAATGATAGTACCTGACATTAAGTCATTTTTCATAAGCAATGTACTATTTTAAACTCATTTTTGGGCCTTGTGTTTTATTAGTTACATATAAATGTATGTTAATTTACTATGTAGCTAATGGTCGCATCAGACAACACTTCGATTTTCATTTGGCTCTCAAATAAGGCTGCCGAAACAGATTTTAGTTGTTGGGTAGTTGAAAGGCAGTAACTAACCTTACGACAGTATAATGGTTTCTTCATGACTTGTCTCTAAAAGCAGACGCTCATTGAATGATTCAAATCCACGAGCTTACTGACGGCAATCAACTGTGCGACCACCTCTATACAACCGCATAAGATGAAATCCTGTTGGTAACTAACGTATAAGAGAACGTTTATGTAGTTTGGACCTAGTGATCACTCCTAAAACATGTATAAACATAAGTAAATATGTAGTACATATAACAATAACATCTTAGACATCAAATTGGAGTTTTACTTACAGTTTTAAAAATTACTGCCTTATTTTTCGCATAAATAAAATATTTCTGTCATTCGGACAGTTAAATAGCAACCAGTTGTGCTGCGCTGTACGGAATTCGCGGTCCTGCTTCTAATTCAGTTACATTCTAAATAACAACGGGTTATAATTTTACGATAGTCTTTTGACTACTCCAGTTACATGTGGGGAGGTCAAAATGTTGTTTTTAAACTTTTCAAATACGCAAAGTATTCAGCTAACCCTCAACAATAAACCTTATGAAAATTAACTGGAGTCGTGATACCGGAAATAAACAGTCCGCTTTCACAAAACATTGTCTCTTCAATACAAAATCCAGTCGGAGTCTGGCCCGATGCGCGCCTGGTAACCGCCTCTGTTTTGGCCGAGCGAATGATGAGCTTCAGACAGATATAAAGAAAAATACGGAATACTTATTCCGTCGTGCATCCTCAATAAATAAATATTGGTGTACATTTCACACAGCGCCATCTAGCCCCAAAGTAAGCTAAATAAATAGCTTGTATCGTGAGAACCAGACTACTGAAATAATACTTATTTTTTTCTAAATACATATCAACACCCAGACACGGAACAAACTATCTTCGTCACACAAAAGTTTGTCCTGGGTGGTAATCGAACCCACGACCTACAGCGCAGAAGGCAGGGTTACTGCCAACTGAGGTATGAGGCCAGTCTAACATTGATCCGGTGTTGTGTTCGTAGGTCGGAGAAGTTGGGCGGGCACGACACAATGCTGCTGGACATGGTGCGTGCACAGAGTAAACAGTTGCAGGAGGAAGCTCAGGACAAAACCTTGGATTTGCCACGAGATGATGTTGTTAATGATGAGTAAGACGCTATTCCCGTATCGTACCTATTTATTACTTGAGTTGACTGGAATTCGCGTATACTTAAAGACAGCAAAGTAGGCTGGGGTTGCCCCTGCAACAGTGCTGTCAGGACGAGGGTCGCTACATGTTACAAAACATCAAAACTACTGGCCTACCCTTGAATGGTCCGTAAACGTGGGTTCCGTCCCAGACAGTAATGAGTCGGTAGGCGCCGGGCGGCGGGCGCCGCGCCGTGCCGTAATATTACAATCACTTGCTTATCACCCTGTAGCAATTGTACTAATGACAAAGAGAGGCATTAGTAAAAAACGCCCGTTTTCCCACTTTCACTTTCAATTAAATTACGTATTTATCTGCAACTTTCTCACATTTTGCTTGATGAATGGAGCCTCTAAGACGCTGATATAGCTAATTATTGTTTCAATGTCTGTTACAGTAATTCACCGCAGGGTTTTAATGGCTTTTTCTTACGTTTTATCAGGGTAATATACGTAGTAGTACTTGTAATAAGTAGGTAGGTACATATGAACTCTACCTACCGTAAAATACGTTACATAATTTGGTAAGTACTAACATTCGGATTGGCGGAAATAAAAATTGAGTACCTATACTTCCACACATTTCGCACATCATACTGATAGCTTTTAAAGTGCTAAGTTTATCTAAAATGAGAATGCTCTAAACTTTTTTTTATGTCATATTAGTGACAGAACGAGCTGACGGCCCACCTGATGTAAAGAAAAAAAAATTTTTTCGTTGAGGCGATACAAGTTATTTAAAATAATATTATTATTGAACTCTCTCAAATATTGTCTCCATCGTCAATAGTTCAAATAATCTTCCATCAAATATAATGTAGGTACTATATTGATAAAAGATAATGAATGAAAATGGAGTGACGCGGGGTAGGTAAAAAATCCGACTCGGTGTGATGGGGATACAATTGTACTTGTATCTAATAGCTTTATTGTATTGTTACAGGCAGCGGATACCACTAAACATCAGGTGGGCCTTCGGCTCATTATTTGTAAATCACGCTTGGTGATATGAATGTGTGTGGCCCTTATACCGAGCCAATTACTGCTAATTATGGGTTTGCCAGAACTTCCCAACACAGTGAAGGCATTGCCAAATGGTCTGTACGCAAAATGTAACATCGCATTATTCAACAGGCATAACAGCGCATAGTTGAGCTCATTCTGTTCGTCCTTGGTAGTAGGCAGGTTTTAACCAAGCAGAATGCACCCGTAGCTATTGTTTGTTCTGTTTTGAAGGTATGGGACCTCACATTTCAGGTACAAGCATGTCTGCGACGTGTCCCCATCATACTTCATTGATAGCGTTTGTCGTTTTATTGAACGGTTTATATGAGCAGTCATTGAAGCGGAGGCCTGCTGCAATAGCTTGGCGTGCGCGTGACAGCGCAGCGTATTACGCTCTCAATTCCCTCGCTTCTTGACGCAGTGGTTCTTCTGTTGCATGGTGGACTGAGGAGTCAGTTGAGCGAAGCGTGCGTGCACGGAGTGAGCGTGCGCGCGACAGAGCGCAGCGTGTCGCGGTCTCGCTTCTCCCGCATATCCACACGTCGAGACATGGACATACCCTCGATTCTGGCTTACACCACCACGATCACTGCACCCGTTTGTATTGTCCTCCTAGTTATAAAGTACTGTCATGTCAAATCATGGAGAATCAATGAAGCCCAATCCGGTTGGATATACCTCCTATTTTTGGTTTCAGGTTTTACCCACATGTAGGTTCCCATACGATGTTGTACTTTTCAATTTTGAGAGTGTGGCATTGTTCTAATACTCTTGACAAAGTTTATTAGTTGACTAGCACATTTTTAATGTTCCAGTTTAGAAGGAATTTATTTTAACAATAAAAATTTATTGCAAACAATCTTTGACAAAAAATTAGTGTTGAGTGCAATCGCTATCAATGGAAAAACGTTTAGATTTTTCGCTATAAAATCTTTTTTAAAAAATATATTATTATTTTCAGACTCAACTAGAGATTCCGGCCTTCCAGAAGGTAAACACGAGGCAGCAGAATGATGTTCCGCGGTGGTCCATCCGTCGCTCCGTTTGTCCGGTTTGCTCGCAACAATGGAAGGATCGTACCACCGTGTCCAATGTCAAACCTTCCGGTGAGACCTTCTTACCGATACGTACCTAGGTAGTTCCTACACAACCTTTGGAATAATCCTGTATCGTGAACTAAACTTATCTATCCTATGATATTTCGTTTCATAGGATAGATAAGTTAAAATTCTGTACTTCGGAAGCTCAATTTGGGGCGTATCTCAAGGCGAAAAAGCTTGCGTTAGGATCACTCGTCTTGATAGTCTTGTCTTTAAATATTCTTAGGTCCTTATTATGAACTATCTGAAATAACGCTTCTTTATCTATCTTTCTTTCATTACGGTAAATTGTGGTATTATCAGGTTGCTATTTATTTAATACTTATCTTTTATTAGTTTTTTTATGAATCCTGGCTTGGGTTAATCTGAATTCAGATATGTAAATATCTAAATAATCCATGTTTTGTTGGTCGCTGTGATAACACTTCCAAGTAGGTTATTGTTTATGTTTCAGCGAGTGATTTATGTTTAGTATTTGATTCAGGCTTGAAAAGAAACATGTCATCTGAAATGCCCTCGGTGATTGCCCCGGCACGCTTGCGAGCCTCGATAACCATGGCCTAGTAAGTGCTCTATTGATACCTATCTATTACCAACGGCACGTCCTAACTATGCTAACTATGATAACTAAGATAATGACATTATTATTCTTGTGCCACGTTTGTTTAGGTCAAGTCGCTAACATAGTCTCATCTGCAAAATTATAGTCGACTAGAGCTTCAACAGCTTCAAGTTCAAAGAGTTCTACCTAAACAGGGTCCTCTATCAACTTCTGGCCTCACAGCTCAGTTATTACTAACCCTGCCTTCTTACATGTATTTACAAAAAGTATATTAGTACCATATCAGTTGTCTGGTTAGCATGATACAAGGTATGCTTAGCTCACTTTGGGCGCTGTGTGAAATGTCCACCAATAAAAAAGAACCTCCGTCGTCATTGCAGTGTCCCTCGGCCGGCACTGGCCGCGGTCGACGAGGAGGTAGCCGGCATCGGCATCGGCGTGATGCGCAATCCAAGCGCCACCTGGCACCTCACCAGAGCGAGGAGGTTCCGTGCTCCGAAACCTCAGCCGCCTCCGCCAGATGCGACCGCCCCCCCTGCTGCAGCCGCCCCACTCGCACGGAAAGATCTAGACATCCGTGTGCACAAGTTTCTCGCTGATGAGAAATAAACTCATGAACTGAACCTGTATTTGTTTTATTGTTTTATAAATACACATTTCATAAAATAAATAGACGTTGAAAATTAAAGTGTGTGTGTGTGTGTGTTTGATGTCATGCTTCTTTAATAATCGATACAAACTCAGATAAATGTAAATAAGGTAAGGTACTCAGATATTTCAGGTAACTTGTTGTTTTAGGAAATAAAATATAAAATTATTTTAAAATATTCCCGTACAAGGCTGACGGCTGATGACTGGCCCCCGCCGCGGACAGCGGACTTCCACGAATCGAAATCACCAGGGATATCAGAGATGGATTATACACGCATTATCCGTAGCTTTTTATGAACTCTGATCCTTCGTTATACAGCTAATAGATAAAAGTGAATTTCGCAAGATTTTCTAAAAATGGGAGGAATTGAATCGTATTGCTATTGTCTATGGATGGCAGTTACCACTTAACATCAGGCGGGCCATCTGCTCGTTCCGTCATTTAAATTACACACATAAAAAACCCGATGTAGTCGGAGATCTGATAATAAGCTGATTGCTGTCAGTGTCAGTGTCAAAACGAAATCTGCAATTTTGCGTTGCATGAATGAAAACAATCTCACTCATCATGTCATTTCAATAAAAAATTATAATCTTTTCATTACATTTACAAAATTTTATCAGTTTTCTCTTCAGTTATATTATAATCTTCAACTTGTGTGTGTCTTTTGAAAATATGGCTCTTCTGCCATTTACGAAGAATTTGTTTTTAGCTGCGAAATGTTTTACAAAAGGGAGTGCAAGTTTGACCGGGGGGGCCGTGCGGAACTTGATGTCGAAGCAGCTGGTATACAGTGAATTTGGAGATCCTCTTCATGTGGTAAAGTTCAGAGAGTGCGAGGTGCCGCCGCTGGAAAGCCAGGAGGTGCTTGTTCGGATGCTGGCGGCCCCGGTCAATCCTGCCGATATAAACACTATACAAGGTAATCACATTGTTTTCATACTGATCTCTTTCAGCTACCAGTGGTTCTATTTATGTAATACATTTGTGAAAATATTTTTCTCGGCTGAAGATACAAGAATTCCTAACAAGGTATACTGATTTCTTCTGTTTCTTTATGTTATTTTTTATGATCCTTGGAATATGTTAGTGAACAGTTTCATTTTTGTTGCAGGGAAATATCCTGTGAAAGTGAATCTGCCCGGGGGGTGCATACCGGGAAATGAAGGAGTTGGGATTGTTGAAGGCACTGGCAGAGATGTTACTGGATTATGTCCTGGAAATAAAGTGATAATAACCAAACCTGTGCAAGGTACTTGGAGAAACTTTGGAGTTTTCCACCAATGTGTACTAAAAGCAGTCCCAGATGAATTAGGAATTGTGGAAGCAGCAACGCTAACTGTTAACCCTTGTACTGCTTATAGAATGCTCACAGACTTCAAGCCAGTGAAGCAGAAACAACTAGTTGTCATCCAAAATGGAGCAAATAGTGCTTGCGGCCAGAATGTTATTCAGATATGCAAGGCTTGGGGCATTAAAAACATCAATATCATCAGACAAAGACCTGAAGTTCTGGAACTGAAGAAGTATTTGGAATGCTTGGGTGCCACATATGTTTTGACTGAGGAGGAACTACGTAAAACAACTATATTCAAGGACAAGCAAATAGAGAAACCTTCGTTGGCACTGAACTGTGTCGGAGGCAAGAATTCACTAGAAATGTTGAGACATTTGCAACATTCAGGATGCATGGTCACTTATGGTGGAATGTCAAGGGAACCAGTAATGATTCCAACATCGGCATTTATTTTCAAAAATCTTTCATTCCATGGTTTTTGGATGACTGCTTGGAATGAAAAGGCTGATGAATTTCTGCAAAACAAGATGTTTTCAGATCTTGTTGGGTTAATGGTTGAAAAGAAATTGAGGGCTCCAGTACATAAAATGGTTAAATTCAATAAGTATGAGGAAGCAATAGGGAATGCGCTAAGTTCAAAGGGTTTTACTGGTTGTAAATACATCATAGATTTTACTGAATGTTAATTTTGTTTATTTTCATTATTTGTTTAGTTAAATCAGTTATGTTTTATTAAGTATGCAATAAAATGTTGGACAATGTGAACTGTTTTTTTATGACAGTAGATAAATTTGATATGGGTAACAAATTTAGTAAGAATGAAGAGAGAAGAGAGTAAAGGATGAGAATAATATTTTTATTTTTTTTTCAAGGTAAGAATCTCTGCTTGCCTTGTCTACCTACAATCCCTGGAGATGAAGGTGTTGGAGAAGTGGTAGAAATTGGCAACCATGTCTGCAGGGTGAAACCAGGAGACAGGGTTGTCCTTACTTCACGGCTTCTTGGTACCTGGCGGTATTACGGTGTCTACCATGAAAGGGATGTGCATATTGTCTCACCGAATCTACCACTACCGGAAGCCGCCATGCTAACTTTAGCTCCATGCATGGCATACAGAATGATAAAGGACTTCCGGAATGTCTATCCAGGCGAAACTATCATACAAAATGCGGCCAACAGCCCGTGCGGACAATGCGTCATACAGCTGTGCAAGGCCTGGGGCATCAATACCCTCAACATTGTAGCAAACCACTGTGGATATGACACTGTAAAAGAACATCTATTAAGCTTAGGAGCTACTGCAGTCCATACTTTGGAGGAAGCAGAAGAAATGTGTAACTTCACAACATCACTTACCAGACCAGTGCTAGCCTTGAATTGCCTCGGTGGAAGATTCGAGGATGTTATGCTCAAGCTACTGGAGCGAAATGGATCGATTATTTACTATGGATGTGCGTTTGATCTGCCAATGGCTAAACAGTTTTTGCGTTGTGATGCGACCTTCTGCAGATTTCACCTTTGTGATTGGGATGCTAAAGCCACTTGTGTACAAAAGGATGTGATGTTGAATGATATTATACAGCTCATGGTGATAGGGAAATTTATCGCACCCATTTACCAGCCTGTCGAGTTAAAAAATTACGTCCACGCTTTCCGTAATACAACTCATTGTGAAGCATTTTCTACAACAAATTATGTTTTTGACTTCACATTACCGTAAAAACTAATATATATGAAGAAAAGTCTTATTAACTTGAACGCATTTTTCAAATCGATTACCATAGAACCAGAACGCAGTTTTCTAAATGACAGTGATGTTCAATCTATAATGCCATTACTGGAAGTGTCAATTCGACAATCAGCTGTTTTTCCTCTAAGTCTAAACAAAACATTTGCAAGTGCCGCTGGCCGTCTTACTTCTGTTTGCAGCAAATCATTTGCATACTTAGTAAGTAGTAAGAATCCTATTTCTTTAATACAGTGCAATGCCTTTGATGATGGGTAACAATTGCGAATTGTCATTTTCAGGAATTATAAACCGGGTTTTAGAAACTGCCAAATAACATAACGATACCTAGCGACTAGCGACTCATGGACGCTAACAATCCTGACTCAGAAATGAACCAACTACTGGTGCTTCAAGAGGATGGTACTTTACTAAGTAAGTAAGAATTCTTCGCTCTAATCTCTAATGCTTATCTATATCATATTGTGATTAAGGAACTTTATTCTCAAATATTAATATCATCCAATTTATTAACAGCAAAGTTTTCAAATCGTTACTTGCTTAAACCAAGGCTCTACCGTTGTCTGCCCATATCAACATGATTAAGAAATACATATTGAAGCTGTGTGTAATATTATTATTATTATCTCTTTAAAGTGACGACAGCTTCGTTGGAAGAGACCTTTGTTGTGGGATGAAGTCCTATAATGGGCTTGAACTTCCGGTGAATGAAAACATCATGAGGAAACCATCGCTTGCTAATAAGGCCCTAGAGATCAAGTCCAAAATCTGCTGTTGAGGAGCTAACAGGGTTTTCCAGTTGCGTCACTGTCCTCAATCCGCGTACATATCGCATAAAGCCACCATTGCCTACAAAGTTGCTTAACATCATATAATATTTCATCAAAAACACAGAACAGCAAATTAATTATTTTTTTCGTTTTATCTCTGGTTCAGGTGTAAACAGAGATATCCATTATATAACACGAGTTCAAGATGTCAAAGAGGTGATTGGGGATGTGGGGACGTGTGCAGTATTTGATGTCTCCTCCCACCAGTTCTATGTTGATGTTGACAACACATCTGATCTGATAGTGCCTGGTAAGTTTACATGAGTTGTTAATAGTTTTATAAATAAATAAATAAATATCAGGGAAAGCTGCTCAACAAGAATATTATTAATTTTTTTGAGAGTTAGGTGTTTTTATTGGGAGGGGGGGCATGCTTTGAATCCCTACGTGTCCCGTAAGTGGTGCAAAAGGAGCAACCGAAAGTAGCAGTAGAACTTGTGCTAAATTCAGTGGTGATCTGCAGCAAAGCATTCGTATTGCTGTGTTCTGGTGGAAGGAAGTGGCTGTCGGTGAAATTGTAGGCGCACGACACATAACACCCCCGTCTCTGGATGATGGATGCAACGCAATGCGACTTAAGTAATCTCATACTTTGTTAGAGAGGACTTGAGTCGCATTGCTGTTGTCTATGGGCAGCGGTTACCACTTAACACCAGATGGGATGTAAGCTCAATTCATAACTTAAAAAAAAATTGAATTTGTTTCAGACCAGTTTGTAATACCACAAGATGATGGAACCATTTACTCAAACAGTTTTCTTATACAACCGAAAACGAGTGCAACTTCAGAATCGGTATGTGTCTGATTTTATTTCAAATTACTTTCGTTGCAATTTTCTCTGGTAAATAAAGATGGAATTTCTCATGTGTCTGTAACTTTATTCACTGATACAATTTAACCTTGGCACAACTCTGCTTGGTATCAGCAAATTAGGTGTTATTACTTTCATGGACAAATTGTGAAGGAAGACCTCGCTAGCAGTAGAAGCAATAGCATGTTTTAAATAAAGATATAGGATAGATAAAAAAAAGGGTGTGTACTTATGACAACACAGTGAAAGGTTCTATGATTTTCTAGTTTTAAATAATATTGCTGATGATAATTGGAATGAGTGTACTCTATTTTACTTCATCGACCCTGACTTAGACGTTTAGAGGTTATTGCTGCTCAGTGTAAGCCCAAAGAAGTGTTTACTTCATTCACTAGAAATAAATATTATTGGAAATTACAGCGTCATAGCATAGCTTGTACTGCGGTTACTAGATAGGTGGTACAATACATTTTTTTTGTAAATACTTATATTTTAGTAGATATTAACAGACACAGAACATAATCTATGTTCATCACACAAATGTATGTCCAGGCAGAGGTACCACCAACTGAGCTGTGCTGACATTATAACAGATAGATAATGCTAATTGCAAATTGTATTTCTCTCAGATGGAAACAGAAAGTATAGCGCCGGTGCCGGTGTCCAGTCAACCAGATGCACAAAGTGAATCCGAAGTCACAACTAGTGAGACAGAAAATAACTTCACTGAGGTACTTGCTTAACCAAGACAGACAACCCATAAAGGGGGCTACAATTTTATATAGAAACTATAAAGAATTAATCCAAATAGTAATTGTAAAATACTAATCACATTAATTCTACAAATGTACTTAGAAAGGGGCTTAGAGTAAATTTACTGAAAATTTTCACACGTGCCGACTGTAACTTAAATCAATAAGTATTTTTTGTTCCAGTTCATTCAAATAAACAAATGTTATATATTTAGATTACAACGCTGTTGTAAAATGGATTATGAACTCTTCTGTTAAGTTTATTAATACAGGTTGTATTAGAAGATACTCCTCATTTTTGTGGTCTAGCTGTACATGGTTATACTTGTAGATATTATAATATGTAAGTCTATTGTTGAAAAATAATGTATTAATTGTAACACAAGCAGGAATAAAAAATAAATTTCAGTTAGGTGATAATCTTCTAAGATTAATAATTAGTATTAATAACTTTATTAATAGTTATTAATTTTGTTACGCCGCGTCCTATTTGTGGTGATCCCAAGTTTGAGCAAAGTTTGCCGCGAGACATTCCACCTCCACACTTCAGCATTGTTCATCGATGTTGTAATAAGTAGGAAAGGATCCAAGTCGTATTGTTATGGGCAGAAGTTACCACTTAGCACCAGGTGGGCCATCCGCTCGCTCCGTAACTCTATCACGTAAACTTTCTTCTTATTTCAGATTACGTTGACTGACGCACAATATCATCTTCTGGAGCAGAAAGGATGGATATTACTAGAAATCAGTGAAAGAATATTTGTACTTGATACCTTAGGGCTCCGAGACATCACAGCTGATGAGAGTACGTTTTTTTTCGGAGCTTAACAGTCACACCACTTTTTGGTACACTTCATACTTTGAAGCTTTATGTGAAAAATGTTTAAATATATGTTTTATTTAACGCTACTGTTCAACCTTTTTGAAACGCCACTGTTTACGTGCTATATGTATTTTAATTTGACTGATTCAATAACAGTATTGTCCTATATATTATATTATGTGTGAATAAGTGTAAAGCCGGTGGCCCACCTGAAGTGAAGTAATGTCCTCTGTCCATAACGACAGCCGTCACTAAGATTTGCAAACGGAACATATCATGTGCCTGTAGTTTCACTAGCACCAGAGAACAGCGCTTGGAATGCTGATTTAAACAGTGACAGCCATTTCCTCAATTCTAATTTGAATATTTATGTTTTACAGAACTGATACAAAAGTTAAAGAATGAGCTTGAAAGTGTAACATTTCAAGCAATCGAGCCTGGACCTGTGTAACTATACATTGTGTTACCTTAATAGTTGTTGCCCGCGACTTCGTCCGTGTGGAATTGGATTTAGTCATGCACCCCTATTTAACGCCCCTAAAGGAGCCTAAGTTACCTTATAGCATAGGTGATGTTATAAGGTAACATAGAGGCGCTAAATCTGCCAGTGAAAGTAACGTCTAAATCGGTCCGGCCATTTCGGAGATTAGCCGGAACAAACAGATAGACGGACAGTAAAAAGCTGTTATGTTATGTGTATATTGTGTATGTTATGGAAAATAAATTATGATGAGAGGTAGAGAGTAGAGAGTAGTGGATAGTGGAGGGTTGACGCTGTGAATGAAGCAAGGGAAGTACATAAAATATCAGGATCGAAGCGTGGGCATTATGTATGTATGTTTATTTGTATTTGACAACACATAAACAAATGTAATTATTCACAGGGAAGTAGAAATAGCGCTTACTCCAAATCATAGTCAAAATGTGACGAGCGACAAGTTAAATGTTAACATTCCAGACGCAAAGATGGTACCTTTGTCTGACGATCAACTGAAGGCTGAACATATAACTAACGGACCTCCTTCCGGTGAGTGAAAACATTTGTTTTATATTACCAACAGTTTTAATTTGATGACATTATTTTATTTATTTTATTAGACATTATATTTTTTTTGTAATTGAAATCCATCTGAAATAAACGTTTATTATTATTATAATTTGGCTACATATCGAATTATGTTATGCGGCTATGTAGCTTTAAGAAGCAGTAGAACTTGTGCTAAGTTCGCCCGGAGAAGTACTGCCACCACACCTGGTAATCTGCCGGCAAGCAGTGATGCACTCGTGTTGCTGTGTTCCGGTGGAAGGGAGTGGGTGCCGGTGAAATTGCAGGCGCATGAGACGTAACATCCTCCCGTCTCTGGGTGACGGACGCAACGCAATGCGACTTGAGTCATCTCGTACTTTGGTGGAGAGGACTTGAGTGGTATTGCTGTTGTGCGGTTACCACTTAACATCAGGTGGGCCGTCAGCTCGTTCCGTCACTACAATAACATAAAATAATAATGTTGCAGAAGCCGAGTATGTCATATCGCGTAACAAACAGTTCAATTTTATTTATTTGTATAGTTATATGTGTTAAAGGTGGTAAACCTTTTGTTTGTTGAAGGGGATACCAGCAATGACAGTATATGTGACAACACAGACGTACAAACAGACAGCAACACATGTTTGAGTGTGCAACAGAGCGATGTTGTAATGAGGAACATATCCGGTGTCGTGGCGATACATAACATCCACAACGATAAACACAAATGCGATTCCATTAAAATTAAAACGAAATTTACTTTTAGCGGTGAGTTAATTTTAAACGTATAGTCGATATTTATTTTAAATTAATTCATTAAATGGCCTCTTTATATGTTCCTTTTGCGTTTGTGTAGTATTTAAAACAACACTTTATGATACTTATAAAAATTAAAAGATAAATAATTTGTATTCAGTGAGTCGTAAATTGACATCTATTGCTCAAATGGCGGGTAGATAGGTACCAATTTAATAACATGTGATGTAATTAAAATTCAACCAAAAATTCTAAGACATGTCTAGTGCAAAAATGGAGCCTCTTTTAGGCGCACTTCAAATCCTTTCACCACAGCCGTGTAGTACCTACTGATGTTATTGCCGCTACTCGAATGCATCTCTCAGACTAATTATGTGAGTCGAACGCGTGTTAAATAATATATAATTTCCAGAGGACTCGTGAAATAATTACATGTTGTGTATTCAGATATTCCAGATAAAATATATCTAGGTAAAACTGTAAACGGCAAGAAATTGTACGCGAAAATAACGAATACATTTAAAAATACTCCAATTCCCGAAGAGCAAACGCCTATACCAGGTATGTTTTTACTATTTAATAGCAGTTTTTTTGTTCTTTTTATGTGATATAGTTATGAAACAAGCAGATGGCCTACCTGCATTAAGTTCTGCCCATAACGGTACTTAGGGAAGACAAAACGCACGTCGCATCGTTGACTTGAAGGTGGAATGTCTCAAGTGCCTGTAATTTCACCGATAACCACACGTGTAATGTAAAACACGAATGCATTACTGCGTGGAGGCAGAAATAGATATGGGGGCAGTAGTTTCGCAGAGTAGGGTAGCTTCCCCTGGTACACCGATACAGAATATAATGATGTTGACAGAAATGTACGAGGAGGCGCAGTTTATAAGTTTGATCCAGGATTACATCCGCGAGCACCCGCCCGCCCGCGCCCTCAGCCTGAGCCACGTCATATCCGCGGAGTCGGTACTCACACAGCTGATGGCCATGCCGCGGATAAAGCACACTGTTGTGGGCAACTACGTTATTATCACCAAGGTATATGCTGCTGATATCACATTTTTTTTACACATTTAAGAGCAGTAGAACTCTCGCAAAGTTCGTCCGGGGAAGTACTGCCACCATGCCCTTTTCTGCCGCCAAGCAGTAAAGCATTCGCGTTACTGTGTTCCGGTTTGAAAGGTGTGGTTGCCGGTGAAATTACAGGCACATGAGACATTCCACCTACACGTCTCAGAGTTACGGGCGCATACGATGCTACTTGGGTCTTGTCGTACCTAGTAAGGGAGGACCCAAGTCGCATCGGTTGTTATGGGCCGAGGTTACCACTTAACACCAGGCTTATGTTTTGAATAATATTGACGTTTCCAAGCTATTTCTTTATGAATTCTATAGAAATAAAAGTTTTGACTTTGACCGTTTCGTTACAGTCAGTGACAGTTACAAGTGAAAGTGGTGAAGACAAAATGAGAAGGAAGCCGACGGTGATAGTGGGAGAGGTGAAACATTTAGCCGACAGCGCCGACAGCGCCGACAGATTCGTACACAAGCCGTATTTGCTGCACAATTTGGCCAAGACTAAGGCGGGTATGTTATATGCTAATCACTAATCACACTTTACATACAAGTGATTTTGAAAGGTTGCTTCTGTAGCGTTGTGTTCGACCACCCGCTAGGTACGCGGGTTCGATTCCTGCTACACAAAATTGTTTTTTCTATCAAGCCGTAAGCCGTATTGTACCTATCGCGTTTCCATTATTATAACTCATTAGAGATGCATTCACTTTTTACTATCTTAATATGAAAAGGAAAAAAAATTTGGATGAAGTCTAAGGGCGTCTTTGGCGCCCACTTCACCTGAATATTCTCGGTTATTCATTGTCCCGGTACCAAACAGACAAATAACATAATATAAAAATCATATTGTTGGAGTAGGTAATAATAACAACATTTAAATAAATTAATAATAATAAATAAAAAATAGTAGATATTTCACACAGCGCCACCGTGAGCATCCAATTACGTAAGTATAGCTTACTACTTGTACTATGGGTATTGGACAACTGATAGAATACTTGTATTTTTTTATAAACCCAGACACGGAAAAAACATTTGTGTATATCACACAAATGTTTGTCCTAGGAGGGGATCGAATCCACGACCTAACCGAGGCAGAGTTTCTACCAACTGAGCCGAAGCCAGTCAAATTAAACTGTACCTTCAAAATCCAAAGTGTTTAAAACCAAAAGTTTAAAGTTAACCTTATCCGGTTAGCTAATAACTTTCCATAAGTATATGATTTCAGCGGAACAACCGGAAGACATAACGCCAGAGTACATTGACTTTATACATATACATGTAACAGAAACAAAGGTCATCGGAAAACCCTCCACCCACTCCATCAATGTTTGCAATCGAAGTAAGTACATTAGTACACGTATCATTTATATGTCGGCTAGCACTTCCCAAAATGTCACTGGAGAAATCAAAATTATTTGTGGACATTGCAGCGCCATCTAGCCCTTAACTAAGCAAAGCTTGTACTATGAGAAACAGTGGGGTGATTACTCAAGTTGCAGTCAATTTAAATTTATATAAGTTATATATCTGATAGAATAATAATATACTCTTTGTAATACAACACATCGACAGAACAAACATCTATGTTCATCACACAAATGTATATGTTGCGGTGGGAATCGAACCCACGATATATACAGCACGCAAGGCAGACCAACCGACATAGTGAGGGTAGTAGAATATTTCACAAGTTTAGCTTGTAGGTACATTGTTTGCAGTAAAGTACACATTGTGTGGCGATGCTCGCAGACCGACGCGACGCGACGCCATCTGACTGGCCTCACATCTCAGTTGGTTAGTAACCCTACCTTCTGCGCTGTAGGTCGTGGGTTCGATCCCCACTCAGAACAAACATTTATGTGACATTTGTAAAATTGATGTTTGTTCTGTGTCTGGGTGTTAATATGTATGTATTTACAAAAGAAAAGTATATAAGTATTATATCAGTTGTCTGGTTCCCATGATACAAGCTATGCTTAGCTGACTTTGGGGCTAGATGCGCTGTGTGAAATGTCTACCATTATTTATGTATTTATTATCATATTATAACAATTTGCAGAAGTATCGTTGGAAGTAATACGCGACGCAAGAAAACGGTATCCGACGCCAGTGTACGCGTGCGGCGCGTGCGCAGCCCTTTTCAAATCACAACACACACTACATGCTCATTTACAGGTACCTATACCTACCTACAGCATTCACAAGCTATTGTATGTTTGTTTGTTGGGGCAAACATGCAACTGAATTTAGACCAGTTCCCTCCTTGATCGAGTTAAAACTTTGAACACAACGTGCACACTGCACATATCTTGGATGACAATGCTACAATTGTGTACCGCGGAGGTGGTCTCATGATGCATCATCATTTCCAAGCGATTTCTTTATGAATTCTATGGAAGTTTTTTGACTTTGACTTGATGGAGCCGGGAGATGACCACACGAACACGAACGCCACAACTTCTCGACACTATCCTGTGTTTGGACTTGTTGGATTGGATCGAATGAAGACTTTAATTTATGCTCATTTTATCTTGGCCCTGACTCCATAGGTATATATTATACCCATATAAAATATACCTATAGTATATTTTATATATTAATTACAGGCAAATGAGACGTTCCACCTACACGCCTCAGTTACGGGCGCATACATTGCGACTTGGGTCTTGTCGTACCTAGTAAAGGAAGACCCGAGTGGGCCGTCGGCTCGTTCCGTAACTGTATCACATAAAAAAAACAGAAACTGTCATTGTACTATTTTGTTTTCAGAACCATTGTTCAGGAGTTATGTGTGATGACGTGCTGACGATAGATATGGATCAGTTGAACGGGCCGGCTGATTCCTACTACACGATACACACTGCCAATGAAAAATGGTATGCCTGTCTGCAGTGTGAGGTGAGAACCTTCTTCTTCTTCTTCGAGTCACCGGTACTGTCGAACCAGTGTGGTGAAAGGATTGTAAGTGCGCCTCAAAGAGGCTCCTTTCGTGCACACGACACATGTCTTCGAATTTTTAGTTC
Organism: Chesias legatella; assembly: GCA_947359385.1. Classification (NCBI taxonomy): domain Eukaryota; kingdom Metazoa; phylum Arthropoda; class Insecta; order Lepidoptera; family Geometridae; genus Chesias; species Chesias legatella. The sequence goes on along the minus strand of OX375784.1, from coordinate 80,846 downwards.
TAGGACATGTCGGTTTCCTCACGATGTTTTCCTTCACCGTTTTGAGAACGTGGTATTGTGCACATTGTATTGAGTGACAATCATTGGTGCGAGTAAGGATTTGAACCAGAGACTGAGCAGGATGGTAACTCGGGGTATACCATACCATGCCACCACACACCACACTCAACGTGTTTGGTTCCAGGAGAAGTTCTTGAAGTTGAGCAATTGCAAGAAACATGTGACCACACACTCAAAGCCGGTGAAACTAAATCATGACAATGAAGCAGTACCAGATCCAGAAGCTCAAGAATACAGATGCAAAATGTGCTCCACTAAATATTTCCACGCGTCCAGTTTGTCCAAACATATTGTCAAAAGGCATATACAAGTTCAGCCAAATAAATAATCACAATATACTACACAATTGTACTGTTATTTATTGTATATTATATATTTTAATCACATTTTACACTCACAAAAGAGTTTGTGTATAGATGTTACATCTGTTGGTAAGCGGGAGGGAGTGGAGTGAAGTCACGGTACACAAATGCCTTCATTTCTACATCATCGTACAGCTTGTATATGTGGGTTCCCTTAAAATAATGTAGTCTCATAAAACCTTCCAATAAATGCAAGAATGCCATTTTCAAAATATTTCATCTGTGAAGACGTTTTCCAAACCACCAAAAATGTTTTCAGTGTCTTTACTTGAATCTGTAGGTATTTCTGTAACAATAACATATATTTATTTAATTTGCATGTATCCTTTTTTTTATAAGTAAAATAAATAAATAATGATGGACATTTCACACAGCACCATCTAGCCCCAAAGTAAGCTAAGCATAGCTTGTATCATGGGAACCAGACAACTGACACAATACTTATATACTTTTGTTTTGTAAATACATACATATAATACATATTAACACCTAAACACAGAACAAACATCTACGTTTCTCACACAAATGTTTGTCCTGAGTGGGGATCGAACCCACGACCTACAGCGCAGAAGGTAGGGTTACTAACCAACTGAGCTGTGAGGCCAGCCATCAATATCTTTGTTTCGTTTAAACAGAGATACATGCTGTTTGGCACCTATTATGAAATATTATTATCATAGTGTCACAGTTCCTAAAAAGGCTATTAAAATAGCTTCTAGAAGCAGTAGAAATCTCCACATATATTGTGTGGAGATTTTATGATGGCTGCCAAGCAGGGGTGCAATTGCAAAGCCATATTCCAGTTTGATGGTCATTGCGGTAATCCAATAGATCCAATAGATCATCTATTTTTCTAAATTGTTTTAAAAAGAAATGAACCCTACAAATTACCTATGTTTTCCAAACATATCTCAGTCCGCATCACACTGAAATCCTCTTCATACATAATAATGTAACCATTCGGTAGTACTGTGTCCTCCTTCATAACAGCCGAGCTGTACACGGCCAGTATATTGCTCAAAGTTATGTTCAAGTAGTGGTTTTTGAATGCACCTCCAGTTGTGAGCACTGTCGGCTTCCGAAGAACCAAGGCACAGTATTCCGAGACTAGGTACGGGGAGAATGCAGACCATGCATCCCTGTGTAAGGTGCATTTAATAGTACCTGAAAAAAGTGATATCTTGTTCATTCCATGTATGCTAGATTTAGTTAAGAAATAACTGACCAAAAGTATAGCTAAAGACCAACAAGCATAAGTTTGGGAGTTCTAAATGCATACATACATACATGTTAATATCTGTCACATAACTTGCAGCATTTTGTTTCATACAAATGGGAGATTTGTGCCACACTAAAAGCGGGTGCAATGCAATATTTCTTTAATATGTTTGCTACTGACATTTCACCTGATGTTATGTGTTAGTTCACATTTCAGTACCATGTACTAGAGTCTAGTATCTTTGTGATTGTAATATTAATGGTCTAGTTACTAGTACAACCAGATGTCTTGTATCAATCATAATTTTTTCCCATTTTTATCTTATCATACACTTCTCATATTAACATTCATACAAAATGGGATTGTTAGTGTTAGCTTGGGCTGTACCCAACTATTTAAGAACCAGGCTAAAACTAGAGAAAGGAAAGTGTCGGGAATCAGAATGTATATATGCGTGTATTGTAGTAATAATAAGCTACCAGTTACCAAGCTTACCAGTTTTATCTCGCAGTATGATCAGGGGATCAGTGACGGACCTATCTACTGCTTCAATGAAACCTGTAACAGTCTGTGCCTTCTTTTTTCTAAGGTTTCCTGCCAAAGCCTGCTGCTTTATATCTCTTATAGTGTCCACATTATGCACCGCCCAGTCACCCATCACTATGTCACTAGTCAGCCTCTTCCACAGAGGTGATTCAAATATATCTCTCCGGATATTGTTCTCAGTAAAGTCCATATCCTGTCAATTACAAAATGATGATGTTCCAATCAAGTTTTAAACTCATTTTGGAAAGAAAATGCACAGAGGTCTGACCTCGAATGGAAGTGGAAATAATTTGAAGATCATTTCATCACTAAATTTATAAATTTATTTTATACTAGCTGTTGCCCGCGTGGAATTCGGTTTTATCACGCACCCCCATTTTACCCCGTCGGAAAAGTAGCCTTAGTTACTCCTTGTTACATCAGCTATCTGCCAGTGAAAGTCCCGTCAAAATCGGTCCAGCCATTTCAGAGATTAGCCGGAACAAACAGACAGACAAAAACTGTAAAAAAATATTGTTTTGGTATATGAACCGTGTATACATCCATATGTACATAGTAAAATGTGGTTATTTTAATATTACAAACAGACACTCCAATGTTAGGTATATATTTGTAAAGGCTAGCTGGTATCCAGTGTGTTGCTATTTGCTGGTATGACATATATGCACCGCACCACCTACTGTAAAGTAATGGTACTGTGCCTGTAACTTCTGTACAAGTGCAAGCATTAACTTGAGAAAGTTTTATCACAATCAGTCAAATGGATATGGCAGCGCATAAAATACAAACATTGATTTTTATAAGTATGTAATATATTTCTATGAAATTTTTTAAATTTTGTAATTATTTCACTTACCTGTGATAAGAATTCAATGTGATTGATACTTTCATCCTTAGCTTCCTCCAGAACACCAGTGAGCAACCCAGCCGGGCCCGGAAACTTTCGTTTACTTTGCCGATTGAAATGTGAATTGATGATTTTCCTTTTTAAATGTTTGGGTGAGACAAAATTATCGACTTGTTGACTTGACTTCTTGTTATCATTTGAATTCACATCTACTATTGGATTTCTTATTTGTCTGGCTTCACAAAGTTTTTGATCTATATGAGAATTTATTTGTTTCAATCTACAATTGTTTGTGATATTTGAAAGTCCAACATCCCTAGAAGATTCTTGGTTTAAGTTAGGAGCAAATGTTCTCGATACAAATGTAGATGAAATATAGTCTGGCACTGAACGTGATATCACCTCTTGAGATTTTGCATTATCCACTCCCGGAAAATCAAATTGTGACAAAACCTGAAACAATGGTAAATTTTGTATTCAAACTAAATTATTACAGGGCGGATTGCGAGCCCAGTAATATCCCAGAGAAATAATACCTGATCAAAATCGTCTGTCTCGAACATTTTCGTATGGAGGGTGATCAAATTTGAAAACAAGCTAATGTTTCCTTTCAAAATAAATGATTCAATTCAATTTAGTAAGGTTTTAAGAAAACAATGTTTTCGGAGTTCCATTCAATATCCCTTCCAAATCCAGATAGGTATCCAGATAAAATAAAATCAAACAAAAAAAATAAGGCTTTCAGTGTTGCCACTTACCAGCCACCATGTTCTGTACAGGAAAACTACTTGTACAACCAAGCTTTTAAAATACTGTGCAGCTTACAGTTTTCTATTATCTTAAAATCTGTTTTTGAGTAGCGTTACTTTACTTCTTACTATATTTTTTCTATATTGAATTAATTGGGGAGGTATATATTATATGTTATGGTTTTCATAAGTATTCAATTTATTTTTTTACCTATAACAAATATTAACGTAATACGTAGTACAGGTACGTATGAGTCTAGATAGAGAAGAATTGGCAACCTAGTGAGTTTTCTAATTAAACTAGTGTTTCAAGGGAGAAATTTTGTTTTTACTTTTTCTTTATGCTAAACAGATAACTTGAAATGTAGGTACCTGCATACTGAAAATCCCTTAGTGAGTACATAATAGTGTAAAACAGCTTAAATGTCTTTACTAAACGTCAGAGAAAATAGTGGGAACTCTAAACGTCCATTTGATTGACGTAGCTTACTACAATTAAAAATTTTGCACATAGGTAATTAAAATTTAAAAGTATCCACTAATGGCTTTATTCGATGTTTTTGATCCATTAGCAAGCGTAACACTACGTTTTACCAATGAACAACTAGAATATCTAAACGAATGGTTTGATGATAATTCAAAACCCTTACTTACGATCAACGAAGGCGAACCAATAAATGTTATAACAATCGAAAACTTGATGGATTTTCTCAAATTGAAGAAGTAGGTAACTACTAGTAATAAGTTCATTGTAATCATTCTCTATCAGAACCTTGCTTTTTAATCATTTAACTGATTATTGTCTGTGGCTAACTTGCTAATCCTCCGCTGATACACCTGTATTAACATTTCACTTAATATTCATTTCTTATTAGTGTCAAAGTAGGTAGTAGAATTAAATATTTATTAACTCCATTATTGTACTATTTAAAGATTCCATCGGCGGAGTTTTCATTATCCCAGTTATGCTGAAGTAATGAAGGAAGCTGAGAATTTAAAAGCAGGCGTCTTAAGAATTTTGACTAAGGAGCAATTCATTTATGTTCTAAATAAATGGGTTTTAGAACCGGAAATTAGACATGAACTTAAATTGGCATTTAAGGCAAGTAAGCCTTTTCATCCTATTATTTGAGTAAACCTTTGGTCATTCGGTAAGGTAAAGTACGTAAATTTATAATCTCGTAGGTATAATGCTCCTTATTAACAATAAATATAAACCTGCGCTAGGATTTCCTGTTGCAAGTCGGATGGTAAAACACAGGTAAGCACATGACATGCCCAACCTTCGAGGTCACTTGACCCTCGTGCAGTGCAGGCTGGTTCACTGACTAGCCACGGAGCCTCAAACAGTGTGCAATGATTTCAGGTATTTGATACAGAAAAACGAGATTTCTTAGAGGTGGATGAAATAAAAACAATTGTAACATCGTATGCGGATGTTTTTAATGAAGATGAAACGAGAGAACTGTTGAGAGATGCAAATGTGCGCGGTGATGGGAACGTGATCTACGAAAATTTCATCGAAAGCTTGTTCAGTTTGGCACCCGAGCTTTATGATTTGAAGGTATTTGATGTCACGTCACACATATTCTAGATTTTCCAAACTTCGACATTGAGATCCAACGTTAGATCGAAACCAAACAATACGGGTAAATTACTACGCTATGCAGCATTATTATGCGTGTTTAAATTGTTCATGTTTTTAAACAACGTGATTTCAAAACTTCAGTTCGTCTTGATTGATTTCTTGAAATTATATTGAATTGAAATATATTGAAGTCACACCTTGTTCCCTTACATAGGTTTATTATAACTAGGTAAGTATATTATTTTCCAGACGGATTATCTGTTTGAAAATCCAGATGAAGATCCTTCAGTACCACCAGAGCCTATCATTGAGGAGCTTCCACCACCAACCCCTTCACCACCACCACCACCACCACCACCACCTGTAGACAAAAAAAAGAAAAAGAAATAACCTGTTATATCAGGTTTTTTTATGTTTAATTAATATTATACATCCCAGAGTGTATTTCCGTTTTTCATTTAATATATAGTGGACCTGCCCGTGAGTTCGTCCTTGGAAGTCTCCCATCGCCTTGTGACCCTCATCACCAGTTATTTTGTGTATATAAGAATTTAGTCAGCTGACGCCGGATTCACTTTAATATTACCTTTTCAACAACGCCTTGTCCCTCTTTACCTTTATTTTGGTAATTGATTAGAATTTAGGCTCTAGTCGAAATATAAGTATATAGAATCATGTAGGTACCTACTTGTACCTGGTTCAACTAAACCTAATTAATAATATTCATAGTTATTCAAGTTATTCCAGCTCGGACATCTTTAAACTTTCACTTTTATAGATAACTGCTAGTCTACACAAATAAGAATCAAAATACTGACGGATCGACACACAACAAAGGTATGTGTACAGGTGTGTCTCACAGTGTTGCTGAATGCCAAGGGGTCCAAATGTAGTTTCAGCAGAATACAATAAACAATGCATGTATATCGTTTGTCTAGTTAGATCCTTGAAATTTTACAGACAGTCTGGAAAGATGTCGCAGATTAGGTGGAATAAAATTTTCTAAATGTGGATTAGGGACGGCCTAATCCAGCGAATGAATCCGATAATTATAACTCACTACCCTAGTTTGATTCCGTTTTATATTTGGTACGTTTGACAAGTGGCAACACTGAGAGTGAGACGTGACGACACACGGGTACTAATTACTACACGCATGACATATGACATGTGTCTGATGTATTTCATTCGTTCTCGTTCGTGTTTTCAGGAAAATAATCCAAAAACATTGGTGAATTATTGGCATTTATTTTATTTGCTGTTTTATTTAGTGACAGCTAACTATATAAGTAATTAGGAATATATTAAGTGAGCTTAGCTGTACGGAAAACTCTTAATTTCATTGTGTGGAATTGGCATTTGGTACATTGTAAATAGGACAACCGACAAATGGATCTCGAAGACAATGCAATGGGTCTATCCCAAGAACAAACCGATAAAATATTGCAATTCCAAGACCTAACGGGCATAGAGGACATGTCCATTTGCCGAGATGTTTTACAAAGACACCAATGGGATTTGGAGGTAAGGTTCATTCATTATAAAATATACATATTGCTTCCTCATTTTGAGAATACATTTGTATTCCTCCTTGTCAGAACATTATAAGAGGTTATAGATTCTAATTCGACTCTAGACAACTTTGCCTGATGTGTAACAATAATTAAACAATGTTCTATTGAAAAAATTATTTCTTTTGATATGAGCTAAGTACACCACTTTAGAATTTAGAATAAAAAAAATCTCTTGATCCATCACTATAACCTTTGTTCATAATATAATACATGATATATTTACAGGTTGCCATTCAGGAGCAGTTAAATATTAGGGAAGGACGTCCGTCAGTGTTTGCGACGGAGGCCCGGGCACCTCCCATAGTCCACGATCACATAGCACAGCAAGTGTTCACAGATGAACCGCCGGAGGGCCCGGCGGGCATGAGAGGCCTGCTGCATTATGTAGTAAACCTGGTTGTATCAGTATGCTACAATACATTGTCATCTGTCTTCAATATGCTATTAAGTTTCCTTCGTAATGATGACAGAAGATGTAAGTGATGTCTTTCTTATTTGTTAACAAAATATAATAATTAACAAATGAAAGAAAAAAAAAACTCTTTAGGTATCCAGTCTACCTGTTTTTAATAAATTTATTGAAAAAGTTCTAAAACATTATTGTAAATGAAACTATATTCGGTGACAGAATATTTATTAAATACTATTGAGGTTCTGCACATGTTTCACAAGCTAGTAACACATTAATGTCTGGGCACCAATCTCATACTAAATGTTGGCCAATTTTCATATCTGTGTTCCCATGATAGGGTAACCCGCTGTGAATAGTGATGAGGCCTGATATATGCTGGCCCCTTTGGGTTAAAGGAGAAACTTATTTATGTGAACTAATTTTTTCCATAATTATTTTCAGTGGTTACTGACCCACTAGGCGATGTGATGGGTTTCATTAACTCGTACACAGCAAAGTACAACCCTCACCCGGTGTTCTACCAGGGGACATACGCACAAGCCTTGAATGACGCCAAAAATGAGCTGAGGTTCCTTGTTGTGTACCTACACTCCGAGTCCGCCACTGAAACTCAGAACTTCTGCAGGTTACTCATAAATATATATGTATTTCATTTCAATTCAATTTGTCATCAGCACTGGCTGGGTTACCCGGTACACCCAAATAATGTTAAACACAAAGTGATTCCTAACATTTTAGAAGATTAGACTTTTTTTTTGTTTTTTATTTATAAATGGGGGGAGTACATTTAACAGCGTCATCTAGTCTCAAAGTAAGCAAAGCTCATGGAGTCAGATACTTATATATGTTTTGTAAATTGTTACCTATAATACAATACCGTATAAACCCTCAGAGACACAACAAACATGAGTATGTTCATCACACAAATGTTTGCCCCAGGTGGTCATACATACTGCAACATGCAGTCCAGCAGGAAGCATAGCTAATAATCAGAATAATAATCCAGAAACCATACCTACTAAATAAACAGAGCTATGGAGACAGTCAAACATGCAATTTCACACCATATTTTTCAATATATCCCTATCAGTAGCACAAGTTGTAATATGAACACTCAAATATACATACACTGTTCCTAATATACTAATAATCCTTTTTTGTTTAATATTCAGGACAGCTCTATCAGACTTGGAGGTGATCCAATACATAAACAGGCACGCCCTGTTGTGGGGGTGTTCAGTGGAGAGCGCGGAGGGCTGGAGGGTGGCGCAGTCTGTGGGCGGGCGTCGGTACCCTCTGATCTGCGTGGTGTGCGTGCGGGAGCACCGCATGACGGTGGTCGCCCGGAGCGAGGGCGGCTGCTCCGCGGCGCAACTCCTGCACAGATTGCGCCGCGTCGTCTCCGATAATCAACCACATCTGGCAGCTGCTCGAGCCGATAGGTAACCACACAACGAACGAGCTTAACATATACCAGGCAGGTTCTGATCGGCACAGCATCAGGTAGTCCGACGCGCGGTGCCTGCTTATCAATGCGCTCAACGAAGGTGTTGTCGCGTGGTATGTAGCGAACGAACGTCTCAATCCAGCTGTGCCTACTGTTATAATATATTTTATTATGAATGTAATGCAATCAGCAAGTTATAAATAGCAGAATGCACATGCTACCTGGCACCTGCCTGTCAATATACAACTTTACATCCGGTGCAGTGGGTACACTAGATTTTTATTGCTAAGTTCCTGTGACTGTTTCATAGTAAACTTTCAGCAAATAAAAAGTGTTTTTTAAAAAAGGACCCACGCAGTGCCCTCCTCCAGGAGATAGTATGTGTGCGCGTGTTTGAATGTGGGTACGGTTTCTGGCTTTGTGTTTGAGAGCTGGTGAAAAGGAAAAGTAGGGATACTAAGCACATATATCTTCTCCAAACTCTTGTGGCGTCCGTCTCTAAATCCCGTGATATCACGGGTGCCATGCCTTTCCTGAGTTAAGCTAAAACGCCACACACAAACAGGCATTGTGGCAGCAGTACTTCCCTGCACGATATCTGAGTATCTGATATGTGCATATTATGGTAATTGCATTCATATATGTGATACCAGGGTAGAACGAGAAGTGAACCAACGGTTGCGTGCCGCCCAGGACGAGGCGTACGCGGAGTCCCTCGCGGCGGACCAGGAGAAGGAGCGCCGCCGCGCCGCCGCGCGCAGCCTCCAGGAGGAACGCGACAACGCGATCAGACACCAGAAGCAGCAACAGGAGAGGCACAAGCAGGATGTGAGTCATACATCCCAGGCACCAGCAGGGTACAACGACAAGTGCCAACCAACGGCCAAGTGACGCACTTACGGATAATATTGCTTCCTATACTAGTTACCTCCTAAATATAAACTTACAAACCTTCCTTGAAATATTAGCGCAGACTATCTTCTGATATAATAATGCCTGTGTTATTTCAGGTCATTCTAAATAGGTTCGAGGTTTAGCTAGTTTTGGTATGAAGGTGTAACAGACATAACAAATTGTCATTAATTACACTGTGGTATGGTATGAATGTTGGAGCGCACACTGATGTTGCAGATAATAGAAGCGAGAGCGGCGACGGCGGCGCGACTTCCCCCGGAGCCGGGCGCGGGCGCTAGTGCGGGCGCGGGCGCGGGCGTGGTCGCGCTGCTCATCCGTCTGCCCGGCGGGGAGCGGCTCACGCGCCGGTTCACACTCACGCACACCACACAGGTACACCAGCCACCACCACACCACCACACCACTAGGTACACCGGCCACCACCACACCACCGCCTGTCCGCCTACTCCATGCCTGTGTCTCCATCTACTGCCACCTGCCACCTGCCACCTGCCACTTACTGTGTTCCCGTTGGAAAGGTGTGCTTGCCGGCCGGTGGAGATACGAGACACATTCCACGTACACGTCTCATAGTACGGGCGCATACGTGGCCAGTTGGGTCTTGTCGTGCCCGGTAGGGGAGGACCCGAGCCGCATCGGTTGCTGTGGCCCGAGGTTACCACTTACCATCAGGTAGACCGTCGGCTCGTTCCGTAACTATATCACGTAAAAACCAGTGTGGTAAAAGGATTGTAAGTGCGTTTCAAAGAGGCTCCTTTCGTGCACTCGACTCATGTCTTCGAATTTTTATTTCTAGGACATGTCGGTTTCCTCACGATGTTTCTCTTCACGGTTTTGAGAAAGTAGTTGCGCACATAAATTATTCAAGTGTAAAAACTGATTTGTACACGTCGAGGTTTGAACCAGCAACTGGATTGAAACTCTCACTGCCACCGGACTTGGCAGCCAGTTCACTACGCAGGTATCATTAATTCATTCGATGGAACAGGAGGGTAGAGCAAGTGAGCACAGAAGAGGGAAAGAGAAGAAAGAAAACCTGTGTTTGCGAATGTCCTGACTTCCCTCATGTCTAGATATGAAGGTATTCAGGTAGGGAAATTAATTAAGAATAGTGAATGAATATATATTTATAATGAATAATGAACATTGTGGCGTTTGTTCCAGGTGCTATACGACTTCGTGTTCAGCCACCCTCAAGCCCCGGAAGAGTTTGAGATCACCACCAACTTCCCAAAGCGCGTCGTCGCCCGCGGCTCCACGACCTTACGAGAAGTCGGACTGAAAGACCGCGACGTGCTCTTTGTCAATGATGTCAATGCTTAATGTACAATAAACTTGTGTGAATACATGACATTATTATTAATGGGATAAATGTTCCTAGGTAGGGCTCAGTGTTGACCGAATTCGATGATTGTTACTTTAGTCATTTATTCTTGATATGCGAAGAACTTTACTAAGGGAACAAAACCTTTTATATTAAGCAACACAATATTAAGTAACAGGGTAGAATGGAATGTCAGGAAGTTTGTACAAGTCAGTGTCAATTGTCATCTGTCACTTTCCAAATCTCCTTTAGGGGTTCGGGGGTTTAAGCTTTGGCATCGTAAGTCATACAGCCATGTTTTAAATTTTCTTTGTACTGGTCTTATGTGACATAGTTACATGTAGTTTTTTTTTTCCAAATCAATTAATCATAATCCATAAATCATAACACATCAAGCGGACGAAGAGGACAATTTAAGACCGCTTTGGGAAGCACCTGGAATCTTATTAAATATATGAAATGACAAAACTATACAAGTTGCGCAGGCGAGGTAGGACATCTACTCGTGGTGCGGCTTGCAGAGCGTTTTCCAACGAAAAGTGGAATCGATATCGATGGGTAGGTATCGGCGATTATCACCCAACAGCGATAATCGCCGATTCCTCCCACTGATATCAAGCCACGGAATGTATTGAGCAACTATAACGCATGCTTACTTGCCGACATGATAGATTGTCGTCGCCGACAGGTTATACGCGGAGTGTCGGAACACTGCGGAGCCTCGTAGAATTGTGGATAACATGAAGGATGTATGACTATAAGCTCACTCGTGCGCTAGTAGCAAATTAGCGTCATACGAAGAGGTAACCGCACAACACAAACCAATGTTGTCCATACAAATGTTAAATAATAAATGGTTCTCTCAATGCTAAATTAATCTCGATAAATGGCATTGACGTATTGTATACGCAGTAATATCCTGTTACACACGAAAAGTCTAAATAATTTGTATCGTGAATTTAGGTGTTTAGGACGATATCGTTCCAAATTTTGGAAGTAATCACTTGAATACGACATGTCTGGAATGATATAGTTGGTAAATGATTTCCCTACTTGACATACATTTAGTTCAGACAGCCCCATTTGCCACATACATCGTCGGAAAGTAGACGTGGCAAATGGTGAGTGTCGTTGATTTAGATTGTGTTCTTTGCTAACGACTCGCCGTGAAGACATATTCGTCTGTAATGACTATATGCCACAAATTCGACGGCAGATAGATGGCAGCACTTTCTGGACGAATCAAGTACACGAAAGCATTATTATTATTAAGGGTGAGGCCAAACAAGCGCAATTTTACGTTGTGAGCCGTTATATATAGGTTATAGGTTGTTGTACGGTGTTTAGTGCCGCGTGAACTATCTAAATAATTGTTTATTTGAGTTGAAATTGATCAAAACATTTTTATAACAGATTGCGTCGATCAGACAACCTGTCACGTTAATTCCACAGCGCGTTCGGTTCGCCTCACCCTACCTATGAATATCTTAAAATGTGTATAATGCAAGTAATGCAACATTGGATTGAAGGTCGTTGTGCTTGGCAATAACAGTTATCTCGTTTTAGACATTAAGTTGTCTAATATACGTTGATTAGTAGATATTGTGTGTAAGTCTGATCTATGAGGTAGATTTATTTTATTGTATAGTTAGGTGGTTTGGGTATGTTAGTCTGTAATGCATTTATATATCTATTTATTTGAAGTTTTCTGTTTTTAGTTTGAAATTTTTTGTTATTTTTATGATTTCTCTTATATAATTGCAATAAAGTTGCGTTATTATAATTTTATTGTTATTTTGCTCTCACGTGTAATTTGTCACGTAAGTTAACTACCTACAGATTTTTGTATTCTCCCAGTTATGTTTATATTGTAAGGTTCAATCGTAATATATGTTAGTGGTAATTTTGAGCAACGTAATTTAATTTAATTAATTAAATGACATGTTGCTACATTGCGTAGAGACTGGATTTCCATAAACAGAGAATGCAGTGTAAAACACTCTCGTTGGGCCTCGACAAAAGTTTGATTAGACGAAATGGAACATTATTTTCATGATAATTTGACCGCTAGCTTTGTGTTGCAGTACAGCGTAGCGCAAAAATTCTTTATCTGTATTTCATTCCGTGAATCTAGTAATATATTTATATCCCTTTCATACCAAGTTATCGTAAAATTTATAGAAATATATTAAATTAGCTTTAGTTGTGTTTGACACAGACAAATGAGTTTTGATTCGCAAATTTTAAATGTAAATTATTATGTTTACCATGGCATCGTTTGTTTCTGTGTAGGTTAGGGGATAACAGACGGCATTCATAATGTCAGGTGGTTACCTATTGACATTTGCAACCCCAGGGGGTGAAAATGCGTTGCCTACCCTGAAGGAAACCTCTACGGTTCTTTCTACGATGTGTGGAGCAACTAAGCGGTAATCTGGTGTGATTTCACATTATGTCGTCTGCTGCGCTGCGCTGCGCTGCGCTGTTACTGTTACACAACGCGACACCAGTATAAATATTCAAATTATATAGTTTTGTTTGCTGGTTATTAAAATTTATTTAAAGTTGGATTTCAGTGATATTCTTGTGTAATCATTACAAGTACCATAAACATATACTTAACTTGATTAAGTGGCCGCCGCACCAGAAGCATATGTGTATGGTTATTTCTGAAATAACACACTATTATCTGATATAAACGTGTGAATTCATCATTATTATTGACAGCTGAGAAATTGTAACAGTAATTTTAGAGTTGTTTTTTTGAGCATATTTTGTACGGTAAAGACTTTCCATTATTTTTAAATTTGCCTTTTTTATACTACATTCAAGTAAAACAAATTTACTTATTTAAGTCCCCGATTTCCGCGGTTATTATAATAACCATTTCGTGTGCATATCGTGATTGTTGAAAAGTGTCACTATTTGTGTGCCCGTTAAGAAATATTTAATAAAACACGCATTAGGTACCTACGTACGGCATTACAATATTTTGTTTTGAATTACAGTTATATGCAAAATAATTTTGTTTTATTCATACCGATATACTTTACTTAAATAACGATGAGAGAGATTAAATGAAACAAGTTTTCATTTTATTCATTTAATATGTATAAATCAACAACACACCGAATACAATTCACCTGGAATGTAGGCACTTTATATTTACAAAATTTACATAAGTATAACGAAAATAAATAAACAATAATTAAAATATTTTTCCGAATGCTTGTTTTTCTGTATCCACATATGAAAACCTTGACAATACAAAAAATCATCGGGTCATGCTGCTGATACAAAACCAAGCAAAGACATTATCTATGCATAGTAAATATTCCGATATTGAATAGTAGGTACTGACGAGCTTTGTTGCTGACATACATACACATTGGGAAGCTGGGTGCCGATTCTATAAGTGCAAAACCAATATAAAAAAATCTTCGATATCTCTTTCATCCTTTGGATTGAATGAAAGACCAACACATAATTTAGGTAATTGTTAAAATCTATTTAAGTTTATTTGTTTGCCAACAGAATCGACACCTAATTACAAAATACTAATATCTATTTCAAAATTTTCGGGCTTTCGAGATTAATTATTAGTATTGAAAGTATTAAAATAAAAATCGGTATGTACTAGCAAATGTTTCCAAATAGTACTTTTGCTATAATAATGAATCGTATGTTAGTTTACGAAGATTGTGAAAATATAAGCTAATTAATGATCAACCCCACCCTAATCATAATCATTTATTTGCATAAACCTAACACACGGATGGAACATTTACAGTTTAAGTTAACATAATGAAGGACATTTGTTTACAATTAAATACTTGACGATATCTCTGTACATTGAGCTAACTCTATAAATCACAAAATTTACTCTTATAACATTAGATCACATAAAAATATTCTGAGTTTTATTACAAACAGAATAATATTTGTAGCATATTATTATTACTCTGTTATGTCTGACACTTTGCAATATGGTGGACACGTATTTTTGTAAGAATTCAATGAATATGAGATGGTATGATGTGAGATGGTAGCGGCGAACGGTGTAAGTTGGCTGTTGGCTGTTGGCTGTGTCCGTTATTGGAATCCATTTTGTTTCCGTTTGACCTGATGCCTGGCCGCCATCAAGCGCTATAAAGCTTGTTCGCTTTTTTAAATAATTCAATATTGTGTTTAGTTATTTTCCGATGATACTAGCGATTACGAAAATTAATCTTGCTTGCCTGTATACAAGCAAGACTTTATTGGTCAATTAATAATTATAAAACTGATGGTTTCTTATATAATATCTACTTATTTTACATTTTTTGTCCTAGGTACACGACTAGTGGTGACATCTAGCTTAATCTATAAATTGTGTTGACAACTTTTATAAAATTCTCACTACACTCACTTTGATGTGTTTTTATTTAAAAAAATATTGTATGATATTGTATTTATTTACAATATCTAAATACCTATTACAAAGCCTAGCTAAAATAATAAAAAACTCACAACTCGTTTGGTGTTCGGCTAATTGTTTTAGTAAACTAAATTTTGTTTAGTGAAACTATTAAGTATTAAGTACAACAGTTAAAACGTTGGTTTTAATTGTAACTTTTTTCTCACTTACAATGTTTATACATATTCAATCACCAAGTGTATTACCCTATTTTATTTTTACCTTTGTGAGTGACAATAAATGTATATTATTACAATGTATGTATACGATTAACTTCTTAATATATCACAATAGTAACTACATCTAAAATATTTTTTGACCAACGATTGAAATGCCGAATAAGGCTGGGTTTGTTTGTTCATTACATCAGTTTACACAATCCAATACAAAATTTGCCAAGTTAACATTTACTATAACATCTAAAACTTACTATCAGACAACAAATTATACATAAAACTGTATATGCACACTTTATTTTTTTGGATTTGTTATATTGATGGTGTAAAACGCTTTCAGGACGGCGATTACACCCATTATAAGGTTTTTGCCCGGACTCGAGCCTTCACCAAACATCATTAACAGTATTTAGTTTCTTTCTTTATGTGAATTAGTTACGGAACAGGAAGTTTGCTCCCTTGATGTTGAGCGGTAACCTTGGCCCACACAAGCAAGACCGTACCTAGGTCAGGTACGAGAACACTGAAGTGGCATCGAAGTGCGCCCCTAACCTTGACACGTGAAGGTGGAACGTCTCGTGGTGGGGCGTAGTATTACGCAAGTTTTACTGCCTTTAAAAAGGTTTTATCTGTGAAGCCAGTCTCTAGATATTTTTATCAATCGACTCTGGTTTTCAACCATACATTATTGGCCATTTTCTTAGACGTTTACAGCGGGACAATGAGCCTAAACCGGATGACATAACGTTCATTTTTCATCAACTCACTGGTCGAGTCCCTGAGTTTACCCCATGAAGGCGTGTATACAAGCATCGTTCATGCCGTGTTTCCTTAGTATATCTGTGGCTGCGTGCGTGAACTGGACGGGTCCGCACACGCACGAGAAGTGCGCGCACGCGCCGGCGCACGCGAGCGCGTCGCTACCGAACACGTCGGCAAGCAGCGGGCCATCCACTCTGCCGCGGCGCCCTGCCCACGACGGCCCGCCCTCCGACAACACGTTTGTCACTGTTAATCTGGAAATATATAAAACACAGATTCAAAAATTGGGTTTTTATTTCAAACCAGCGACCCACCCCGGCTTCGCACGGGTGCAATCCTACTAATATTATAAACGTGAAAGTTTGTATGTATGGATGATTTGATTGAGTTACTCTTTCACGCTCAAAAGGTTGAATGGAATTAGATGAAATTTGGTATCGAGATAGCTTATATCCTGGATACATAGGCTTTACTTTGATCTAGTAGTCTATCTATCTCTATCTATATCTAGTAGTATTTGTGTATATACACCTAAACTTTTTGCCCTTCTGGTCTCAAACTCTTTATCAGATTTTTTTTTCTTTTTAATTCATAATTTTAACTAAAAAGTAGGTATTTGATCTTTCTAAAAATTTATTCTAAGTAGAGCGTATTATCATTATAATGCATGCAGTGTCCACTTCTAGAAGGCCGTACACTTTATTATATTTGATCTATGTTTCCAACTCCTTAATGTTACAGTGTTGCGTCCAGTTAAGTGGACCTATAATAAAAAAAAAAAAAAAAAAAAAACTAGTAAAAGTGCAGTGTTCCCGTGGGATTACTTATTCACCGCGGGTAACACCGCGGGGCGCAGCTAGTTTACTAATAAATAAAGTGTGGAGTGCGCTTCACAAGAAAGTATTATGTAACAGTTTAATTGACCGTCATAGTTGCATCAGTGACAGCCATTTTGTATCAAAATGTTTGTAAACGATGCGTACAGAGCTGCCTCGTTTATCGCACTTTCTGTCAGTAGTAGTAAAACGTATATCACAATTCGTTGCGTGGTTTATATAAACAGAAGTAAATGGAGAAACATATCATTTTCTTCTAACTGTAGGTAGGTACTAGAATTCCGAATAAACAATAAATTTTTGTTTCCTTGTGCGTGATCCCAGCACATATATCCACCCCTACTGGTACTAAGGGTAGCAAATTAAGAATATGTATAGATAAGTTAGGTTTGAATATATTTCAGTAGTTTTTTTTCGTAGCGTATGTTAGTGTTACAAGTCAATTTGGTCTGCCTCTTTACCTGTCGTCTTCTTTCATAGTATCTTCGAAATTTCTGTTGAATAGCACGTCTTTTTCTGTTTTGTTGAAGTATAGAAGGTGGACACGTTCACTGAAATGAGAAAATATAAGCATCACTCGAGAAACACTTAACAATAACAAAATAATATACATATTGTGGTATATTGTAATCAACAGACAACAGCTCTAAGTCACACACGAACTATACGAACGATAATTTACTGTTAAAAGAAATTATACTTTATATTAAATCTTATTATAACACTATAAAATTAAAGTTAAAATACTGAGTTATAAAGCAGTCGAATTATTTTATCGGCTCCCTCGAGTGACACACATACACACACACACACACACACACACACACACACACACACACACACACACACGACGCACGATTTCCACGTGTCGGGATTGCGGGCGCAATGCTAAATGATGATACATCTTTTCCTACATAATTAATGGTCCAATTAAATAGGCATTTCATGATAAAAATATATTAACAATAGTATGCTGGAAACATGTAAAAAAAATTGTTTTGCCATTGTGTAAGCAAGCACAAAAGTACTTGATAATCCTTAACCAATATGATACCTATTAAATTTAACCAACAAAATAATAAATAAATAAAAATAACATTGTTATTCAAATAAGCTCTATATATACAGGGTGTCCGGTAATGACTGGATAACCTTGAAATGGGTCTTAGTAGAACTATTGGGCATTCGGAAAAAAATATCAAATAAAAAAAACCAAGTATATGTATTATGTATATGTTTGTTTTTTTTTTTTATTTATCATTGTTTTATTTTAGTTTGTTTTATGTGTATTGTGTATTATGTATATGTAGGTATATATGGCAGGCAACGCGCGTTATATATCTCACCATCTGGGGTTGGATCTGGCGAGCATGAAGTTGATGAGCGCGAGCATGGGCGTGACGCCGGTGCCGGCCGCCACCAGGTACAAACACTTCACCTCTCTCAACTGAAACAATACATTCATTATTACTTGTATACCTCACACCCCCCCCGCAGCCCCGCCGCAGCCCCGCCTTCAATACTGTAGGTCGTGAGTACGAATCCCACCCAGAACAAACATTTGTATGACGAATATAGATGTTAGTTCTGTGTCTGGGCGTAGTATGTATATGTATGTATTTACAAAAAATATAAGCATAGCAAGTATTCATTACTTATTATCAATTGTCTGGTTCCCATGATACAAGCTATGCTTAGCTAACTTAGGGGCTAGATGGCGCTGTGTGAAATGTCCACCATTATTTATTTATTATTTATCTATACTAATATTATAAAGAGATAATGTTGGTAAGGTGTATGTATGTTGTATGTATGTCCGAAGTAAACTCAGAAACTACTGAACCGATTTCAAAAATTCTTTCACCAATAGAAAGCTACATTATCGAGGAGTAACATAGGCTATAATTTATTTTCAAAAAATTAGGGATCCATAAGAAAATTATAATATTGTACCCAAGGTAGAAAACCCACAATAGTTTTTAGCGTGCGCTGCGAAAACTATTGATGATAGAACCAACTAATGTACTACAGGTTTGTAGGTCTTATTAATGTCTACAAAAAAGTCCGCGAGGCAACATATCTATCTATTATGGTTAAGTCACAATAACAGCTTTTGTGTTCTAAAATTTAATTACTATTAAGGTAAAAACAAAAGCTGGTTACATTTGCATCAAGGTATTAACCCTTATCCGAAAAAAAAAATTTGTAATCAGGCCTACTTATTTCTAAGTCAATTTCTTTTTAATTCGTTCGAATCGGATATTTGGTTTAGAAGTTATCACGAGTTTAAAAGAGTTCGGCGCGATAACTTGAACGGCCACAGAAAAGATAATAGTAGGTATTATATATGTCTCTATAAAGTGGAGGTATGTTTTTACAAAATATAAATTTCCAAATCGGGGAATTAACATAAAAAATTGTAAAAAAAAAGATTCCGATGAACCTCCTCTTTTTTTAAGTCTGTTAAAAGAAGAGAAATACAAATAATAATAATCAGTACATAATTGAAATTTAATTAAAATCATAAAAAAGAACTGATTCATTAATATAGGCTTCATGCGCCCGCATATCGCACGCGCACGGGGCGCTCGCAACCGGCTTAAGGCAAGGCGCGGCCCACGTATGTCCGCGTTCGAGGGCTGCACCACGCCACAAGCCGATTGTTATGAAATCTATACTTTCACTGGCAGATAGCTGATGTAACAAGGAGTAACTTAGGCTACTTTTCCGAGGGGTAAAATAGGGGTGCGTGATAAAACAGAATTCCACGCGGACGAAGTCGCGGGCAACAGCTAGTAGCAAATATATTAAACAAAATTGGCAGGTGTGATTTCATTTCATTTCAACAGACAGTAGTTATAATAATACATATATTACCATTTGCAACTGAAAGTTTCCGTAAGGTGCTGATAGCGCGACACAGTCTCCCAGTGTGAGTGCGGTGAGGTGCGGCGACAGAGCGCCCGTGTCGTATCGCTTCACGGCGAGCCGGAGCCGGGACGGGACCGGGGCCGGGGCCGGCTCCGGCTCGCCCCAGCCCTCCCCCACAGGTGTGTACGACCGGATGCACTCCCACCCTGTATTGTAAACACGTACCCTTTACTCAGTCCACGTGCAACATACCTAGTCCACACCACTCCACAATATCATAAATAATAATCACTCATTGTAATATATTGGATGACAGGCCTCGTAGCTCATGTGGTAGTACCTTCTGCGCTGTAGGTCCTGGGTTCGATTCCCACCCAGAACAAACATTTGTGTGACAAATATGGATATTTGTTCTGTGTCTGGGTGTTGATATATATTCTATATATGTATTTACAAGAAAAGTATATATATCAGTTGACTGGTTTCAATGACACAATCTATACTTAACTTACTTTGAGGCTAGATAGCGCTGTGTGATATGTTCACAAATAAAAACATAAAAAAATATGTGAGCCGTCACGGGACGCCCGCCCGCCTGGCAGATGTGAAACATCGACATTATTTTGTAAGAAACTAAGTACCCCATCACTAATAATGTTTATGATTTGTCATAACCTTGAACGGACCAATCAGCGCTCATGCCGTGGCGACGCGTCGCCAAGCCAGAAATCGGTTTTACGTGCGGCTATAGATGTTTCACATCAAAAATTGTAGATATGAGCCTCAAATGGTGTTGGACCGGACACGCAGGCCGGACGTGGTGATGGAAGATGGAGTGAGGTGTTGACAAAAATTGTAAAAAATGTTGTTTTGTTATATGTACCGTGTATACATCCATATGCACTTAGTAAAAAGCGGTTATTTTAATATTACAAACAGACATTTCAATTTTATTTATCTGTATAGATAAATATTTTTGTGATATATAAATATTTGAATGATAAACAAAAGCACACAGTCACCGTCAACCCTCCGATGGACTCGAACGTGATGTCCTATAGGCACAGCGACCACCCCGGCTGCGGGAGCTATGGAAATAATTGTCGTGTCGTGACTGAGCCGTCCCGTGTCCGTCACGTGACACTCCACAGTCCCCGGGGCAGACGCGGGGGTTGGCGCGCCGACGGTTGCTACGCCAAATCCCTTCCACACGGCGGCCTCCGCTTTTATAGCAGTCACCTGATACATGCAAACTAAAGTTATTTTATTTAACTTTTTGTTAAACTTAGTTTTTTAAATGTAGATGAACAACTCTAATGCAAGAAGAAACATACAAACGAAATACATAATAGAAACATATTATCTGCAACACTACTTTTTAACAATATCTACTAACAAACGTAATTTACAATCAAGTGAAGCTTAAACGGTCCAGCAGAGGACAATTATTGTTCAGTAAGACATAATGTGTCTGTCCTCGTCCTCATGTCATTACACAGATACCGACACTTATCAGAAACTGTATTCCGCTATTGACTTGAGAATTGGCAAAGTTGCAGAATTTTGTTTTAACAGTCATACCTTTTTTTAGGTTCGGTACCGTACTTAAAGAATAAAGTTTAACCTTATTTAATTTTGCTACGAAAATTTAACTTTATACAACGCTGTCGCAATGTTAATTGTTAACACTACATACAGTTGATAAGTTACAAGTTACAACATCTCATCTGAAACGGTAATAAACTGCGAGCGCGACGTGTCCTGCCAACTGCGACTCAGGTCACCGACCTCAACACACGAAGGCACGGAACGCTCGATCGCTTAAACGGCGCGCGCTTTGAAACAATTATGAAACAACGTTTCAATCGGTAATAAAGGCGGTCGATGTGGTCGACCTCACCTCCATTTTCCCGCTTTCGGCGAACACCCTCAACTGTAAGGGGTCGCGCAGCTTCCCCTCGGGGACAATGCTGAGGGTTTTCAACCAGCCGCCAGTCGACACTTCGATGTGAAGGCACCCGCCAGCGTCCGCCAGCGTCGCGCGACCGCCCGGGTTCCCCAGCGGGCCCGTGTACACGTATATCGTCAGCTTTGCCGACGTCTGGATCCAGTCGTAGCGGAGCGGTGCCGGTGCGGGTGCGGCTGCGGGTGCCGGTGCCGGTGCCGGTGCCGGTGCCGGTGCGGCCGCCCGCCTGCTTATCGACACCGGCAGATCGCTGGATTGAATCAGACTCTGCATTATTTTGCTGGGCGGACTCCCTCTCGTGGTTTCGTCTTTGTTAGTTTTCTTTTTGACCGGCGTTATACAATTTGCCAAGTTCTCCATCGACTTTCTGACTAGTTCTTGAGCTTTCGACGGTTCTTTTAAGGATTTGTTGGAGAGGCTTGAGGTTTGGAACGGGTGTGGTGTGTGGGCGTCGGGGGCCTCGCGCCACAGGGGCCCCACCGAGCATTTACCCAGGAGGGAGTCGTAGTTCACCCACGGATGGATTGTGTCGAACAGTAGCGTTGCGTCCGTGCCCGCGCCGCGCATTAGCTCTTCTGGACCTGCGAGTATACAAACACATTTACATTTATACGGACATGTAGTAGGTACATATATTACGGATGAGTTATTGGATAGCAGTAGAGACGCTTACCTCCAGGATGATAAGGTAAATAATGTGTGATATTGTAGACTCTACCGCGAATCGCTAGCCACGCGTCATCTGTAACATTTATATAAGTTATATTACCATAAGACACCACACCGACACTCGGTACATAACGTTAGGTGGTTGGCGGTAGATTTTCAACTTTATTTTATAGCCGCATTACATCCAGAAAACTATTGATGTGATGCTATGAAAATATTGTTTATTCATTGGCCGACAAGGACTGCGGTGAACATGTAACCCAATCACGAGAGGAACGTTACACAGAGTTTGTAGAGAGGTTCGGGTACGCGAGGGTACCAGTGTGTTTTGGAGATAATGACAACAGGGATGGATATACGTACTCGTACTCGTATGTGAATGTAGTTTACTCACTCTGTTTGTTGTGGATGGAGAGTTGTCCGGGTGAGACGGGGCGCGTGCGGCCGCCGACCCCGGTCAGGTCCTTCCCGGAGTTACCCAGCCGGATCCAGTCCATCAGACTGTGGCCGGGTCGCAGAACACACTTGTTGCGAGGGTTGCCTGTCATATATAATATATACAATATTGATATACAAATTAATAATGTTTGTTTTTTACTTCAAAATTTAAACTAAGTGACATGTTTGGCCATTAATTGCAGTTATAATTAGTTTCGACGGCTTCATACACTCGTAGTTGAGTTCAAGATGTGAAGATGTTCCTTGCAAATGTAGCATAACACTTAATCAATTCATAATAATAACTGACTGTTTATGTTATTTATAGTAGGTGTGATTTTTATAGCATTTTATAATCTCTATTATCACAGCTGTAAACAGATCCAAAAAATAATGAGTTATTATTACTTATTCTACGGAATCAACCGATTCTTCTTCTTCTTCGAGTCACCGGTTCTGTCGAACCAGTGTGGTGAAAGGATTGTAAGTGCGCCTCAAAGAGACTCCTTTCGTGCACTCGACACATGTCTTCGAATTTTTAGTTCTAGGACATGTCGGTTTCCTCACGATGTTTTCCTTCACCGTTTTGAGAACGTGGTATTGCGCACATAAATCTTTCAATAGAAAAACTCATAGGTGCACGTCGGGATTTGAACCGGCTGGCGGGTGGCGCCTTCCGAATTGAAACTCGGGGCTCAGTACCGCTAGACCACCACGCTCTCAAGAGAAGAAGAAGATCTACCGATTCAATTTAATTATAATGGATTTTACTGTTAATATAAAAATTTGTATCCAGAGTTTAGGGAAGCTTTGGTATATCATTGCAATCTGCTTTAGGTAAATATACAGCAGGATACGATAAAATGTTCACATAACGCAGCGGGTAGTTAATGTGTTGGCAGCGAGCGAGCGGTAGGTAGGCGAGGTGGTACACTTGTGCGCTGAAACATATGATCCTCCAGACAATACATCAATGTGCATACTCACTACATCACTACAATGATGATAGAGTACAAGTAGGTTTACATATATATTTTCCGTAACTAGGGAGGCAAACGTATTATTAATTGATAAAAATGAATAAGTAAGTCTGCGTGTAACCGCTAGGCTGTGCCTGTGCAACACGCCGTCATTGGACTCACGTTATATACACATACACATACATACATAACAGTATATATCCCAAAGCTCAATACAAAGACTAACAAAAAATGTATCAAACATTACAATTTGATGATTTGGGAACACTTGTATTACGTTTTAATAAACCGTGTATTTAAAGAGTGGGATGTGTAATGCTATATGATCATCCCGTACGTTCTGTTGGATGGTACACAGCTGTATGGTGTTTCTCTGGCCGCTCACTGCACTCGTTCTAAACATTGGTCGGTACAGAATTTATATTATACTAGCTGTTGCCCGCGACTTCGTGCGCGTGGAATTCAGTTTTATCACGCACCCCTATTTTACCCCTCGCAAAACTGGCCTAAGTTACTCCTTGTTACATCAGCTATCTGCCAGTGAAAGTCCCGTCAAAATCGGTCCAGCCATTTCAGAGATTAGCCGGAACAAACAGACAGACAGAAATTTTAAATGTTATAAATGTAAATGCTAAATGTTGTTTTGGTATATGTACCGTGTATACATCTATATGCACTTAGTAAAAAGCGGTTATTTTAATATTACAAACAGACACTCCAATTTTATTTATTTGTATAGATTGTATACGGGGTCAGGTATGAATAATTCAATGTTTGCCGGCCCCAGCGCCCCTGTTTTAGCTTCATTGTTGTGTTATATACCCAACAGTATATATGTAACGGTATATTCATCAATTTATGAACGGGAAGGTACACCGACACCGTTTCATGGTTAGGTTTTGACATCACAAGCGACCAAGCTGCCCCGGTCAGTTTGTAACAAATGGATATCCCAAAGTATACCTAAATATATTATAGAAACTCATCAATAAAAAACTTGAAAGGTGTCAAGGGACACCCGGATGGAACGAAGTTCCTTTCGATTAATTACTGAAGGAATTGTAATTTTTTTTTTAAGTTATAATAATATTTTTTTATTATTAACAAATATAATGTAATATAAACTTAATCAGTAGGCTCAATTTTCGTAATAATTGGCTTGTGGTAACTGAAGTAGGAAACAAGGAAATCGTGACAACTTTTCGTAAGTATTTTTTCCGTCTAGCCCCCTTTCACAACGCGCGATAAGGAACTTCGTTCCAATGAACAATGTCTTTTAAAGGTTTAAAATAGCTACATTTTACAGATGTATTTTACAGAAAAATCTGTCATAGTCAGAAACTTTATTTCCATAGAATTCATAAAGAAATGGCTTGGAAACGTCAATAATATTCAAAACATAAGGTCACGCGTACTTATCGCTAAGTTTGACTCTTGTTCAAACCCTATCCGACCCTCCATGGGGAAAAAATTGAGAAGAAACCCCAAAGACCCCTCTTTTTCGCGAGCACGATCCCTGTAACAATCTGTTTTCTAAAAATGTCATCGACCGTAACGTGTGTGTAACGTGTATGTAACGTAACGTGTGTGTAACGTAAAGTGCGTGTAACGTAAAGTGTGTGTAACGTGTGTGTAACGTAAAGTGTGTGTAACGTATCGTGGGTGTAACGTAACGTGGGTGTAACGTGTGTGTAACGTAAAGTGTGTGTAACGTAACGGGTGTGTAACAGGGCAGGCGAAGACCTCCGTCGAGAACAAAGCAGTGAACGTGGACAGGGCCAGGTGACACATATCCCTAACAAAACACTAGGTACTAGGTACTAGGTAAAACTAATCTGTATATAAAAAAAGAGTTAGTAATCATTCCAGAAGATTTTTTAAACGGCTGCTTTAATAACTGTATTTTAATGTTACTGTACTAAGTAACCACTATATTTCGTAGCACTAAATACTACGTGTGAATTGAATGGGTGGGGGACATAGGAAGCAGCTCTCCAGGAGATCAGGTCAGCACTAGTACCTACTGAATATATTCCATCAGATAATCTGAAGATGGGCTTTCGCAAACCAAACCCAGCCCGTGTTTACTTTCTTTGCTTGTCAACCGACTTCAGAGAATAGGAGCAGATTGTCAGTGAAATTGTATTTATTTGTTTCCTCAGACTTCCGTCCTTTATAAACCGATTTCAAAAGTATTTCTTTATTAGAAATAATTTATTACTTTCTGATTAGTTCCAAAGAATTTCTCAAAAACCGGTTCAGTAGTTTAGTTTTTTAATTATGTTTAAATTAAAATAACCGGAAAATATGTCCCAGTACGAGATAACATGGAATCATTTTCCTTCATTGGTTTTTTGGTTATAAATTATGTATTTATGTGTTTATTTGCAACTGTTTATTTTTAGTTGATTGGATACATTTAGGGTGTACCACTAATCTAATATTCCACAAGCACAGCCAATAAATCTAATAAAATATCTTGCTAATAAACAGACAACATTGTAAACAATGTTGTTCCTGCTATTTATCATAAAACTTTATACCTATTACATATTTCTGGTTTGAATAAACAAGTAACTTGAAACTTTCACAGAGGCAGGCAACTTGACACTCCCGATTATATAATTATCTTTTTCGGGACAAAATGCCTGTACGCTGTACGCTGTACGGTGTACGCTCTGTACGGTTTACATTTACGAGTAGTTGGCTATGGATTCAGATAGAATCATTATTTTAATGATGTATTCTATGATCTACGCCGTCTCATCACTTCATAATTCGCAACGCAATGACGATGTGATATAGTAAATTGTTCTAGAAAGAATTAAAGCTCGTGCTGGGCGGTACTGCCAACATACCTGTGTTTGCCGCCAAGCCGTTACGCGTTCACATGACAGAACTATTTGCCAAGCTGGGGCTCGGTGAAGTTGACAGCCACACTAGATATTCCATCTTGACCTTCAGATGCAATACGATGTGACTTGGGTCCATTCCTAAGTAGGGGACCACGGTCGTAGTGCTTATGGGTAGAGGTTACTACTTAATATTGCGTTATGTATTCGTTACGTAACTGACTCACGTAAGAGAAAAGTAATGTCAGCCAGCTACATTTTGCATAGGCACACTTTGGTCTTGCTGTCGATGCTCGAAGATAATGCAAACTTTGGAAGTCGCGATTGGAACTCATATTTAAAATGGTGATTTATCTATCTGTTAATAAAACAGAAGGCTTTTGCGCAGTGATGTTGCAGGGCAAAACTAAAGTAATGGGAAAACTAATTTCTACTTTAGTTTCAAACGAAATATCCCTTGGTACTTTGGCATTTTTCCCCTGATCTTGTTGATAATTTAAAATGTATTAACAAAAATGCCGTTTTATATCTAAGTGAAAACCCATGTTTGTGTCACTGTGACACCAAGCTCGTCTGTACCTTCCGTCTGCATTAATGGCCCGAGTACGCCGTAAAAATGAGTGAGATGCAAAATACATAAAGTCTGTGTGAAAGTACAGCACCGCAACACTGGGATGTTACTCCAAATGATGAACAGAAAATATTAATTTTAGGAGGTGTTTTATATAATAAACGTTAATAACATTATTTGAACGTAATATCAACAATACTATGAGGTGGCAGCTAATGTTGAATCACTAATTCAGCAGCAGAATCTGTTTGGGATTCAACAATTTTGTAGTACCTACCTATGGTTTTTGAACAATGACATTATCATTGTCGCTCTGCTCAACGACACACAAAACATCTTGTAATTCTTATTCCAATATTTTATGTAGTCATAAAATGTAACATAGATTTAAGTACTCAGATTGTTACAAGGATCGTGCTCGTGAAAAAAAGGAAGCCCCCTTCTAGGGGCTTCTTATCTGTTCTTCCCCACGGAGGGTCGGACAGGGTTTGATCACGCGTCAAACTAAGCGATAAGTACGCGTGACATTATGTTTTGAATATTATTGACGTCTCCCAGCCATTTTTTTATGAATTCTATGGAAATAAAGTTTTTGACTTTGACTGCACATAAAATCCTTGAGAAATGGATATAAATTGCAAAGATTGAACAGTAAACACAGTATTATGATAGCTAGATAGCTGTACTCTCAAGTAATTCAGCGTATTCTGCCCCTTAAGACATAGGACACAGGAACTTTCAGCGATGGCGTAATTCTCAACAGCGCTTTATCAATTTGTGGAATCATCCGCCGCTAAATTGCATATTTCGCCTCAAGGTGACGCGCAGCTGGCTGGGAGGTTTTAGTAACGAAATATTATATAACACTGTTAATGTACTCTACTTAGCTCTCTAGGATTTTGCCCGCGTGGTACTGAAATCTTAAAAGTAATCTATGTTACTCTAAGCTAAGCATAGCTTGTATCATGGGAACCAGACAACTGATATACATACTATTTTTTTTTGTACTACAAATTACAGACAAAAAATATAATATTAACACCCAGACACAGAGCATCTATGTTCGTCACACAAATGTTTGTCCTAGGGGGAATCGAACCCCAGACCTACAGCGGAGAAGGCAGGATTACTACAAGTAGTACTGGACAGTATTGCAAAACAACCAAACACAGCTTTGGTTACATCACTTATATACAAAAGAAACTGAAAGTGTTTCAGACATGAACACTGGAGTTATGTTATGTAGGTACATCTTTCCATTCGTAAGCGTATAACTTGGAATATGTTATGTAATGTGGATCTACTTGAACCATATTTAAGTTATCATAAGCGGAGTGATCACTGCAGCAGTTTGAAGCGTCCACATCACAGCGCACACAGCGCGGACTGCTTCACTCCCACTGAACATCACATTGCATTGTTATATAGATTCACGCATCTATCCGAAAGGGTTGCAGAGCGTCACGGGGCGACTTCCACCTCGTGGGTTACAGTGTCGTGTCGTGTCGTGGGAACGCAGACGTGACACGGGGTGAGCTCCACACCGCACACATTGGTCTCACGAATAATTTGGCTAACACTCTCTCTTCCTGTAAGTCAACCCTCAATAATCCGACAGCCAGGACAAATGCTACACCAACGAAATTACCAACAAGTCCGGGTAAATTGCTTTAACTTTTTTGTCAAATTTGTCAGAAATACCAATATAAAAGCAAAGAGTTGGGGCACCCGCTTTATTAATTCAGAAGTATTCTTTTGTTCTTGTAGAAATGTCAAGAAATACATGATTCCGAATAGTTGTAGCTAAGTTTAGCGCCCCGGCGCGGGCGGCGGCGGCCAAACCTCCGAGGGGAATAACGGACGATATTATTATAAAGTCGCGTTCGAAGATCACAGTGTTCACGACCGCTCTGTGAGTTCAGTAGAGGTCGTGTGGTGTGCAGTAGCTTGCAGTGTCTGATCACAGTCACCTTCCAGCTTCCAGCGGCGGGGGCGTCACAATAATTCACCGGAGCGTGTGCGAAGGCCTACACTGTCATTATCTATCAGTTCACGCTGTAAATAACTAAACTGTATTCCGCCGGGTGCCAGGGAACGTCGATTCATTATTTAAGAACCAGGTGACTGCACACAGTTTAATTAACATTGTTTAAGGTAACACGCGACGTAAAGGGTAATGCCAAAGATTTCTATGAACTTAAACAGTTCTGTGTCAAGGTGTAAGCAAGGTGTGCGCTGGTAACAACGGATAGCAGCCCGCCCGCGCCCGCGCCCTCCATCATGCGATCTATTACATATATAACTACTAGACGTGTTTACTGTATACACTATTTTCCCTCTACTAGCATCCAATATTCCCGAAAAACAGGCTTATTTTTGAAAAGAAAAGTTTTTTCCAAAATGTGGTTTTACAATCAGTCCCTGGATACCACCGAGGGCTAGACAAATGTAAGGAACTTAACCACGATACTAGAGGTGTAGGTATGCTGTGAGCTAGGTATTGAGTTGTGTGCAGGTCTACAGGCCAACCGCTCCAGCTCACCATATATATTATTTAAATGCTAATTTTATTTTCCTTAATAGTAGCCCATGATGCACTTCAGCGTTTTATTCTATAAACGTTTAATTAGTTTTAATTTGGCACCAACCCACAGGAAGCCAGCAGAAAACAATCGTGTAAAGATATCTTGTGGGGTGTGACTGTGTGAAGTGTGATTTTCAATACTTATATTATTTTGTAGGTATTGTTAACCTGTGTGTGTGTAGGTATCAGTATCAGTATAATAGCTGAGGAATATCAAGTGTCTGTATATTTGGAACAGATCGATATTGATTTCCGCAAGGGGTTGATTTCATCTCATTTCTGTACAATAGGTAAGTGAATTGAATTTGATAAGACATTGATGTATGTATGTTCGCGAGTATGTTGGAGATGTAACACAATGTTCTGCGTTCTGATACTTTGTTAAACGTTCAAAATAATATTAGTAAGTAACAGTGATAATGATACAAACGAATCTATGGATTATAATCACAAACATTCTTTCGCCGTTACGTAACCTGAGTGTGATTGAACATACCTAAAGTCAAAAACTTTATTTCCATACAATTCATAAAGAAATGGCTTGGAAACGTCAATATTCAAAACATAAGGTCACGCGTACTTATCGATAAGTTTGATGCCTGTTCAAACCCTATCCGACCCTCCATGGGGAAGAACAGACAAGAAACCCCTAATGGAGGGATTCCTTTTTTTTTTATTATGGTGTACTAGTTTTTTTATTTATATAGGAAATATTAAGTATTGATTGTATTGTATTGTATTGTGATTGTGAGTGCATAGTGGATAGTTTTTATTTCTTCTGTTTTTTGTTGTGTATTACTTTTCTAATAGTAGGGACCTTTAAATGGCCATCTCATTTCTATGCATTGATTTACCTAGTTTGTAACATTGTGCCGATGGTTTCTCTAAAATAAATAAATAAATAAATAATGATCTGGTTTTAAGAGTGTAAGCTTTAAGTATTTACCCATAGAGGCACTGCCTACACGTTCGGAGAATAAGGCGTGAATTGAAGTTCTTATTGTGTATAAAATAACTTTTCAACTTCTAATAAATAAGTAAAAAAAAACATAAACTTTAGTTTTAGATTTCAAAACCGTTGTTCCATTCGAACTTCTGTGATCTCAACATTGAGAAACCACACAATAACCGGGTAATGAAATAGGAGGCAATGATAAAAACAGAATTGAAACTGAATGATATCAGAGTAATGGCGGACTAGCAAATACCTTGAAAAAGACGAAATGCGGCTTCACCAGACAAATATTTACCCAGAGGGACATCAAATTTGAATTTTAGATGAAGGCGTATAAATAATTCATGGAAATTACAATGATACCAGTCGCTAGTAATGATTGCGATGGCTAAGGGTACAACAGGGTCATTCTGTTCGTGGTGTTTACAAAATACCTATTTAGGGAGGGATGAAATTTTCCTCTTTGATTACTTAATCTCAGGCAAGTAACCGAGGCGGGGCGGGGCGGTGCGGGGCGGGGCGGGGCGGTGCGGGGCGGGGCGGGGCGGTGCGGCGCGTTGTTAATATTCTCGGGTGACAATATTTCACTTTGTGTTTTTATTTTGTTAACGAGTTTTAGCGTTACCAAATAATGACTTTATTAAGTTAACTAAACTACCGAGATGTATAATGGTAAAAAGGTTTTTCAGGTATAGTCTCTACACAGAGTTTATGCATATTTGGAAAAATACTTGAATTTGAAACTTTGAATATTTATTTTAAAGTTTCGTTCAATGAACTCGTGTGATATATTTACCCGCGACATACAGCCGAGTTTGTACACAATGAAAATATATAAAATACAAATAGAATGATCAATTTGTATCAGCAATATTTCAAACAATAATTACACAAGTTGTTTGTTGACTGGTGTCAGCTCCAGCTCCAGACTTTACCTGCCGTGTGTTTGCGTATTGAAAGCTGCAGTTGGAATAGTGCCTCTCTATTTCTGTCTGTTTCAACCTAGGAGGTCAATTCTTGCGCTTCAACAAGTAATCACGAACATGACTGAGACAATTTATTTGTGAGTCATTTCACTGTAAATATAACTCAGGTTTACAATATATACATTACGTAATGTATATAATATAACTTACATTGTGTATATAGAATGGTATATTTTTTACACGGTATTAACAGCATGTAATAGTATCCAGGTTATGAGCATACGCATCAATGTTAATCAAACCGGTAGGTCCGGTATTTTAGGTTAATTACCACATAATGCTGACAAACAGTTTTGCTAAACTGAAAATGCACTGAAACACAACTCTCACTCTGAACTCGGCTCTTGTTAGTGCTCCGACTCTGAAATGTTATTCTACTACGGATAGCTCGTAG
The DNA here is from genome assembly GCA_947359385.1 of Chesias legatella. Lineage (NCBI taxonomy): Eukaryota > Metazoa > Arthropoda > Insecta > Lepidoptera > Geometridae > Chesias > Chesias legatella. The sequence continues at coordinate 48,307 of OX375784.1, read as the reverse complement.
GTATATTTACTGTAGGGAGAGTAGAGGTCGCAAACCACCGAAGTGGGCTGGGAGTGTTCCCATTAGATTACGGGACGAGTTAACCCATTTAAGTGTTGGCGGTGGGTACTATGTGTGGCGAGATATGGCGGCGGCCACTCGTAATCCAGATCCGCCCTTTGTTGCGGGAGGCCCCACTCACAATGGAACGCCCGCCACCGATTCATTGCTAAGTGTACCCAGGGTCGGTGACATTACTCTGTATTGATTACATAGAATCATGCGTGTTACAAATGTGTCTTGAAACGTTAACAGCTTGTAAGTTACGGTGCCAGTTATTCCCCAGACTGCCACCACACCTGGTAATCTGCCGCCAAGCAGTGATGCACTCGTGTTCCTGTGTTCAGGTGGAAGGGAGTGGGTGCCGGTGAAATTGCAGGCGCATGAGACGTAACATCCCCGTCTCGAGGTGATGGACGCAACGCAATGCGACTTGAGTTCTCTCGTACTTTGGTGGAGAGGACTTCAGTCGTATTGCTGTTGTGTATGGGTGGCGGCTTAAGATCAGGGGGGGGGCGTCAGCTCGATCCGTAACTTAAATAACAAAAAAAAAACAAATTCGTTGCGCTGTACCATATAAACCTAATAACACTTCACCAAAGCGTTTTGAACAGTACGCTATAGTGCTAAAATGTTCACAAAACTGACAAAGTACCTACTGACAAATAATGTTGATTGCAGTAGATAGATATATTATGTTTGGAACGGGGAGTGTGTCGTGTCAGTTGTTGTGTTGACTGTACCAAACAAATGTACAGCTTCAGCTTCAGCTTCAGTTCATGTTCTACTTTTACTTACCACAACTTCATTTGAGTTTCAAAATTAAAATGTTCCGAAGAAGACCCACAACGGGTCTTCGTCGTATCATATTAAAAAAACTTCGGCAGGTTCTTATTGTAATCAAAGAGTGAAACTTGTTATGATACTAATAAATAAAAATTATATACTTTATTCAACGAATACAAGTATTATTAATATGAAATCATTAATGATATGCATAACGAATCTCAAGCGTAGGGTCTTATAACAATAAATGAATGACATATAATAATGCTTAAATAAAATAAAAATAAAAACCTTATCGTATCGTAATGTAAATGCTAATGGCATCAATTCAGTGATGCGCAAATGATCTGATAATTTGACGATTTCGGTCTAGATTTACCCGCAAGTTTAATGTTAAAACATCCTTAACGTCCTGTACATATGTAGATATAATATTATACGGTAGCACGCTCGGCAATATAAACTGTTTTAGTGGGAGCATGGTTGATACTCTCTTATGTTATGACACAAGGATTCTTACGTAGTCCTGTGAATATATATATATATATATATATATATATATATATATATATAATAGGAATATGACAGGAGACTGTTTTATTTGTAAGTACAGAGTGGAGGAAATGACAATGATCACGACATTGAAAACAATTACTTTGTTTAATGTTCTCTAATAACAATATCGGCAACGGTAACCGGTTAACTTAAAGTAAATTATTTTGAATTATATTTTATGCTATAATAAAACAATAATTTAGTACAAAGTCAGACGGACGACGCGACGCTGAGATATTGTATGAATTGGTGATGTTTCATTAATTGATTATAATGATTATTTAATCTGGTTTTTGTAACATTAATAAAACGCGATTTTAGGTTGGTATTATATAGTAAGCTCTTATAGCGACTGTTATAATAACAAACAGCCCATGAAATCCAACATTTCAATCAGATTTACATTCGGGCCGAGATCCGGCATTCAATTGAATTGAACGGAACTCGTATAAACGTAGCGGAATAAGTACTTTTCCGGGTAAAAATGTGACCTCAATGCAAATGCTGAACCCTCGTATAACCCGAAAACGTGAAAAAGTGCCGATACTTAACTACCTTTTATTATTAACGTAATCCTGTTGCGTTTGTCTTCCAACGCAACAAGTATATTCAACAGTAGGTAGGTATATCATACATTATTTTGGAAAATTAACGACTAACCCGAGTTCTTTATTAAATGACACACAAAATTGAGTTTATAGACAAATAAAAAATGCATAGCAGTATAATCTTCTACCAGATATTTTATTAAAAAAATTACAACTTTGAAAAATACGTTTGTGTTTTATTGACCGTCAATAAATAAAATAGTTTAAAATTTATTTATATAAATGAGTAACTTTTTTAGAAATAAAATCAGTCATCGGGCAGCCTGAACTGTGACCTCCGTGTGTCTTTTTTTATTTATGGTCATTATTTTACGAACATAGACAATCTGTGTCTGGGTGTTGAATGTATTATACACATAAACATACCACATAACGGTTTGTAAGGTGTGGTCGCCGGTGAAATTACATGCACGTGAGTTCCACCTCACGTCTCAGAGTTACGGGTCCATAACGTGCGACTTGGGTCTTGTCTTACCTAATTGTCGGAGGATCCAATTTGTGTTGCTCGTTATGGGCAGAGGTAAACTTTACCACATAACAGCAAGGGGTTCATGTGCTCGTTTCGTAACTTCATCACATAACAACGTTATAACTGAGCGCCACTTATCTTATTAAGCAAGTAATGTATTAATATATCATCTCCAATTCTGCTCGTCCCAAAGGATAGGAGCCATCTCGAAACATGGATTAGGCGCCAGCAGCGAGCCCATTACGCGACCCACCGTAACATTGCAAATGAACATAACAACGTTACTCCGAGCTAATGGAAGTTCTCATCCCCTGACGGAGGGCCATTACCGCTCCCCGGCTGCGCCCCGGCTGCTCCCGGACTGCTCCCCGGCTGCTCCCGGCTGCTGCTCCCGGACTGCTGGTGCTGGTGCTGGTGCTGGTGCTGGTGGTGGTGGTGGGTAAGGTAAACATACTAGTACGTTGTACCTGCGCGCTGCGCGGCTCCTGCTGCGGGCTGCGAGTTTGGGATGTTTACATTACCAGCCAATAACATTCCCGTAGCGGTGGACAGGGATACCCACGAACAACGGAAGGAAACCGGCTCTAATCTAACACCGAACCCGATCCATCCCCCATCCCCCATCCCCCATCCCCCATCCTTATTTGAGAACGCTCTATTGCACATATTATTTTTATTTTCGAGGTGAAAAATACTTGGTGCACACCAGAATATATAATTCCGCTGATACCAGCGCTGCAGCAGCAGCAGTCACACCGCTGCGCTGATACAGCACATGCTGAGTCGCCTTTTTTGCTGTTACAAGCCACATTATTTTTTATTTTGTACCTAATTTTACTTCTTATGTAACACAAAATTATTTTTTTCTTAATTGTTTCTTTCAGAAACAAAGAAAAATATTAATTTTGTGACAATTTTGTGACATCGTACAGTACAGTAGAAACGCTTGTATACAAAACAATAGTCAATTTTTTTTAAATAAAATATGAAAGCACTTATCTCCTCATGTATTAGAATTCAGCGCTTCAGTGGTGCAATTGTACGGCCATTTGGCAATCGGTAAGTATATATAACGTTTCGCATTACATATTTACTTTCTATGAAAATGAAGACAATTCCGTACTTTAGTGTCGTAGAGATGAATTGTACATTTGCATTAAATCTATACATATAATAAAATTGTAGAAAAGTGGTGTCTGTACAATGGAAATATATAAAAAAAAGTAGCAGGGGTTGTTATTATATCGATGCCGAACCCGAAATTGTAATTCATTTTTTTTGTCTGTTTGTCTGTGTGTTTGTGCACGCTAATATCAGAAACGGTTTATTCGATTTAGATACGGTTTTCACTAATATATTGTAGTAAGCTTCACTTAACATTTAGTGTTTATTTCATGTCAATCGGTTCATAATGTTGTCCCAGAATGTTTCATTTATAAGTTAAGAAATAAAGAATTTATTATTATTATTATTATTATTATAAATAAAAAAGTTATGTCAATTTAAAGAATCACGGCGAACATTTTTAATTCAAAATATGCTGCCCGAAAAGTCACTATTCCACGCGAACGAAGTCGCGTGGAATAGTGAGTGGCACAGCTAGTAAATAATAAATATCGTTGAACATTTCACAAAGTCAAAGTTATCTAAGCTAAACATGTATCACGGCCAGACAACAAACATAATACATATTAAATGTTTTGTAAATACATACATATAACATCCAGATACAGACCAAACATTTATGTTAGCCACACAAATGTTTGTCCCGGGAGGGAATCGAACCCGACCCCTGCAGCGCACGAGGCAGGGTTACTGGTACTGGTCAGGCATTGCTTTGGTAGAGCACCAATCTATGAATCAATGTGGTGGAGACATTGTGGTTACTGATAAGGTTATATTGAACCTACGCAGTGAACTATTATCATTTGAATGCCACATTTGACGATTTATTCGGTTATTCACATTCATTATACGGTGTATGTATGTATGTATGTATGTATGTACAGTGTACAGACAATATTTAGATAATACCTGTCAAGTGTAATTGTAATGCCCTCGTGCCCTCTGCTTCATCAGATAATTATTGTAGCATTGATTTACTGTCACAATACTTTATACTACATGTTAGTTGCGACGAAAAGTATTTATTAATATTGGAGTGGCATCACAGCTCAGTCAGTTGTGACTCTGCCTTTCACGCTGTAGTTCGTGTGTTCGATTCCTGCCCAGGACAAACATTTGTGTAACGAGCGCAGATGTTTGTTCTGTGTGTGTGTGAGTGTAGAATATCAGTGGTCTGGTTGCCATGATACATTACTTTGGGGCTAGATGGCACTGTGTGAAATATCCACACTTATCTAAAAAATAAACCTGTGTTATTACAAAAATAAGTATATCAGTAATTCAGTTAGTAGCCACAGTAGCCACAGTAGCCACAGTAGCCACGCTTAGAATAGGGCTACCTACACGGCTAAGCGTTGTGTGAAATGTCCACTAATATTTTATTGATTTACGCTACACAAAACACAAACATACATTATTACAACTGTTTCAAAATTATTAAAACGAATTCAAAAATATTAAATTATGCAACAATCGAACAATAATAGTATTTTAGACTTTGCTACAGCAAATTATCAATAGCGTCCATTCTGTGTAGCATCAAACTGAACTAGAAGGGATTTAACACAAGTGTAAAATGGTTGCCGCCCGGCTTCTACTCCGTATACATGATAGAGATACAGTTAGTTCGGATACCAACAGAATCACATCCAATATTAGAGTGTAATGCTTACTGGAATGTCCTGAAGTTGTGCTGGAATTCTCACAGGATAAACAAATTCTCCCGAAACACCCAAACATTATATGATTAGTAAGTTAGTCCTACTCGGACGCGGCGTTTATGACTCGGGTGGATGGATACGCGACGCGACGCGACGCGACGCGACGACTACTGACGTGGAAACTTAAGCAAATTAACAAACAATCAATAAACGATTCACATGCACATAGCCACATCCTGTCATTGTATGATACTGACTAGCTGTTGCCCGCAACTACGTCCACGTAGAATACAGTTTTATCACGCACCCCTATTTTACCCCTCGGAAAAGTAGCCTAAGTTACTCCTTGTTACATCAGCTATCTGCCAGTGAAAGTCCCGTCAAAATCGGTCTACAGCCATTTCGGAGATTAGCCGGAACAAGAAACAGACAAACAAAAATTTAAAAAATGTTGTTTTGGTATATGTACCGTGTATATATCCATTTGCACTTAGTAAAAAGCGATTATTTTACAAACAGACACTCCAATTTTATTTATTTGTATAGATTTCAACTTTATACCGCCTTAAAATCATCCTCTGTGGTCCATTGTTTTAGTAAGACTTAGCAGTTTTAATGGAATTTCAATAAATGCTCTGTTTTATTGTTGGAATTCATGCGAAAATGAATAAATTTTCATTCGAACCCAAAAATACAGGGAAAATTATTCCGTTCATAATTTAGGGAAGGCCGTTCATGATGAATATTTGTTATATATTTCAATGCGAGTCGACACACAAAAGGTCGCATAATTCTCTACTAATATTACACATATATATATATATATATATATATGTAATATTAGTATATATTATATATATATATATATATATATATATATATATATATAATGCAAATGTTTGACGGTCGGTTAATGTTACTTCACGCAGCAATGGATCAACAAGGAAAAGTTTACGATATTCCAGCCGCATGAGACGTAACATCCCAGTCTTTGGGTGATGGACGCAACGTAATGCGACTTGGGTCCTCTCCTACTTCGGTGGAGAGGACTCGAGTCGCATTGCTGTTGTGTATGGGCGGCGGTTACCACTTTACATCAGGTGGGTTGTCAGCTCGTTCCGTCACTAAATCCTCATCTTCATAAAACGAGTCCTAAAATGTGACAGATTGTTTTAATACCAGTACCGTGCGGGCGAAGCCACGGAGAGATAAGTAGCATAATATTCTATAAGGTAATTCCATTTTAATATAATACCCAATGGGGGGTTTAATTTGTCACTTCTTTGTAGAAACTGATATTGTTTTCTTTAGTTACGCTTACTACAGAGTGATACCACCTGTGTCACAGGTGGCATGAACGTACGCAATCATCCAAAACTCGAAAATAAACTCTAACGTCGTCATGCATGTTAAATCCGGGCCGAAATTGGAATCCATACTTTGAGCTTCCTAAGCAGAGTTGGACCAATTACTCAGGTACGGAGCTTTCATTGTAACACATAAGAAATGGCTACCGTTCAATGGGAAATCTCCATTTCGATAAGAAATCAATATGTTTAAGTGGTCAGTTAACCTAAAGAGAGTAAGAGACTGCAATTACATATACCCTGAGAGAATCAATAACTTAAATATCTTTTTCATTTAGGTGAATTACTATCGCCCATTGTACCACTGTCGTCTACAGCAGTATATATGTTTTTTATTTGTTTATTTTCACTTAAGGTGTACAATAAAGTTATATTCTATTCTATTCTATTCTATGGTATCATTAACAGTTCAAAGGGTAAACTTGTACGCGGGCGAAGTCACGAACTGATAGGGTATTGCAAATAATGAGTTCAGCTATAAATTAATATATAAATGAACGAAAATAAAAAACAAACAACAAAAAAAATGTAAAACAACAACAGCTCAGTTTTATACAAAACAATTCGATAGTTCCTCCTCCTCCTCTCCTCCTCTCCTCCTCTCCTCCTCTCCTCCTCTCCTCCTCCTCCTCTCCTCCTCTCCTCCTCTCCTCCTCTCCTCCTCCTCCTCTCCTCCTCTCCTCCTCTCCTCCTCCTCTCCTCCTCTCCTCCTCTCCTCCTCTCCTCCTCCTCCATTCAAGTTTATTGGTTTGCCAATGAGATAAAACAGTTTGAGGGCTCGTATTTATGTTACCTACCTTATTAATGAGAAAATATTGAAAGGGCAAAGACAGTGTCGGATTTACCAGCAGGCTAAGTAGGCGTGAGCCTAGGGCGGCAGATTTTAGGGGCGGCAAATTTGAGAACAGATGCGAAGCGAAAAGATAATCTGGGAACTGACAATTTACAATTGTAGAGGTAAGGGCGGCAACATTTCAATAGCCTGTACTTGGGAAATGAGTAAATCCGCCACTGTACATGGCAAACATGTTATCATAATAACATAGTAGCACCGGAAAATGTATTTATACAAATATATAAAATTGGAGTGTTTGTAATATTAAAATAATCACTTTTTACTAAGTGCATATGGATGTATACACGGTACATATACCAAAACAACATTTCTTACAAATGTTGTGTGTGTGAAGTAATCAACATAACCTGCAGGGTCGGGGTCGGGGTCGGGGTCGGGGTCGGGGTCGGGGTCGGGGTCGGGGGGTCGGTGCCTCCGTCTGCCGCTCCACCAGCAGCCACAACAAGCCATCTCCCACCTCCCACCTCCCACCTCCCACTGCACACTTCACAACACTATTATCATTATGACAGACAACAACATTGTGAATAATTTATCAATTGGTTCGTAATGAAGCTTGTTGCTATTAGACGCGCTAACTTGAGCTTCTGTCTACATTTGCGCGGCGGAACTTTCCAGCTGAACCTGAGATAATAATTCAGGAAAAACCGGCAAACTTTTCGTATTTGCTTAGCTTGGCGGTCGGCGAGCGACATCGTTCATGGTCTGTACAGACACGCTTGCCCATCCTCAGGTTATACAGATAGAGGAGTGATGCCGCGACCGAGCTGTTGTTTCGGGGCGGGGGAGACGTATTGTACGTGGGTCGCGACGCGACCTCCCCCGTCCGCGCGCTGCGCTCTACTGCGGGTACTGCGGGTGTGGGTGCGGGTGTGGGTGCGGGTGTGGGTGCGGGTGTGGGTGCGGCGGGTAGTGCTGGTAGAGTGCGGGTGCGGCGGGTAGTGCGGAACAATATGAATGAAGCGATGAGGGTTCCCCACTCGACACATCTTGATATTTGTTACTCTCGTGATGTTGTGTGGATACGGTCAGCTTATCGGAGAGTTTCAAAACATGATACAGTAATGTCAGTCGCGAAGTAGTCAGTGGTATCGGTAATATCGTGGGTATATCGCTAACATAATGGGTTCTATTGGTTATAATTGTATTTATCTAAACACCGTTTGACTTCGGAAAATATTTTTTTACATTTATATATTGGTGGAAATTTCTCACATGGCTCGTCACACAAGTATTTGTCCTGGGTGGGAATCGAACCCATTACCTACAGCTCATAAGGCAGAGTTAATACCACCGAGCTGTGAAAAAAATATTTGAAAATTATGAAAACTCCATAATGTTACCCATCAAACATCTTTTGCCGAGACTATTTTAGTAGGCGTTAATCTTGAAGGAAATTGCCTTTTTTGATAGTACCTATGTACTTATACATTTATAATTGCTTAAACTTAATAGTCTAGCTGTACTTCATAGATAATTATATAGTTTATCCTACTTTAATTGTATCTTTGCTTTAGGCATTTGTACCGACACGACAGGTCCAACATTTATATAGTAGGTATTTGAGGTAACCAGATAACATTTTAATTGATGTGTGTTTTATAGTACGGTATTGTCAGCAGGCACCAGAACTAGTGGCAACTTCGTCATTAAGTCGTTCCATACATATTAGTGGTGGGGTCGCCGGCGGGCGCGGCGCCGGTGAACCTACCACCAGCTCACAGCTCACTTCCCATCCTTCACGGTGAACCTACCAGCAGCTCACAGCTCACTTCCCATCCTTCACGTGCTAAGGTTACGGGTGCAAAATGTTGGGACTCCGCTCTTCCCATACGTAAGTAGAGACGGGAGCGAAGTGTTATTGCTGTTATTACGGACAGAGAATAAGGCTTATCATCCGTTTGTTTCCTAACTTATTCACATCACATTCAATTACAGTCACATGAGACATTCCACCTGAACGTCTCAAGAGTTACGGGCGCGTGCGATGCGACTTAGGTGTTGTCGTACCTAGGAGGGGAGGACCCAAGTCGCATCGGTTGATATGGGCAGAGGTTACCACTTACCACCAGGTAGGCCGTCGGCGTCGGCGCATTCCGTAAATGTTTACCATTAAAAAAAACCTCTACATTAATTTACCCAAGAAGTGGCCAAAATCTAGATAAAGTGAAGAAAGAATACAACTTAAAATATATACCTAATTCAGAGGCTGGAGAGGAAGATTTAAAGGTACGACATGATCCCCGATAAAGCAAACAAGTTCAATAAAATAGTGGATAACCCTGTCGCTGTCGGCATTCCCATACCGTCCTAGTATCCGACCCGACACCACTGCAATGCAATACTTAACACTGAAAATGTTACGAAACCAACAGTTTAAAGTGTGTTTGCAGCATGATAGTCCACCCAGTCGTAAATAGTAGTCATTATAACTCATCCAAATGATGGGCGTTTTAACTTTAATTCGCGTACGTGCGCTGCGGTGTATTATATATTATGATCGCTTGCTCTACATACAAAATCAATACTCCGCCGCCAAATAGCAACGTCTCCGAGCTGCCGACGAAATAACCATTTTGATTATTATAAAATAATGGGCAACCGATACTGTTTGAATCACGAGGGAAACCAATTCGTGTGTTAGCTTCAGAATATATGCTTCAAATAGAAGCGGGCTTATGTAAGAACATTCTTAGCTTTTTAAAGTTTCTATATAAGACAGCAAAGTCAATATCGGTAAATTCAATAGTAAGCTCAGAGAATCCAGTCGAGTACGTAATGTGAACCAACTTGTTAAGTCAACAGACAACATTTATCAGACTCTCCACTTACTCGTGCTACTCGTAGGCAAGAAGGTTATTTTAGGTATGGCAATATTGTATTTGTCGGTAGTTATAGTACCTACTCTTCTCAGTTTATTATAACATTTGATATGTGGTTTTAGGATTTGACCTAATTACGACAGGCGAGAGAAGTAGTAACGTTAAGAAGTATCAAATTAAGAGTACCTCTAATATTGTATACCCAAAGCAGAGAATTAATTAAATAACAGGTCAAGTTCCATTCAAACTATATGTAGCTGTATAGATAGTTTATGAAGTTATCAGAGATGCACGCTGCCGCTGGCACTCCATAATACTGACAACTTAATAATGCAAAGGATGAATAAATGAATTGAGACGTGCAGCGGGCAAATGACATTTCATTTTGTTTAATTATCTACAGGTATGTAGCAAATCTTTAAAATAGATATGTGCATTTTACTAAGAATTTCTGAAGTGCAATGGCTAATTTGCAAAGTTACTAACTAACTAACATTGAGTTATCAAAGACAGATTCAGCAGAATTTACCAAACACTTTCATATCGTCACTACACAACGTAGATGCATACAGTACAGAGTAATTCGTTGCACAGTTTAAGTCATACATCTTTACAAACAGACATGTAGGTACCGACCACCGTGAAATTACTTCACTTAATGATGATGGTGGTGCTCTCACGCCTGTAATTACACCGACAATTTCAAACCAACCACCAAACATTCTAACCAAAATACAGCGACATAAGTGGGTATTGTGGCAGTGCTTCGCAGGGGGACTTGTACTGCTGGAAAGCTTCTAGATATAGGTACGGTACATACTATCGCAGTTTCACCCTGCAGTGTCTCGCAGTCCGCGCTTTTCAAGTCCGACTGAGTTGCATTATAAGTCCCAATAAATGACCATAAATTACATCCTCCAATAGGGCGGGCAAAGCCGTGGGTAACAACTGGTCGTAGAATAAATGATATGCGGCTGTTACCTAGTTGATGCATGAATTCATATTCATGTTGATGTTATCATATTGATTCGAAATTTGTTTTTGTGTTGAAGGCCGTTCTTCATTATGACGGGAGTGTTTGTTTATCCTTGAAATTGGATTTCCTGAGGCACCTTTCAATTTGGTCAGTAATTTGAGACGAGGGAGGAAGAAGAGATGGAAACAGCATCAATCATTTTTTGATTATATACCAGCCCTAATGAATTCCATACCTTAAAAAAAATACAGTAACATTTGACTATCATACTAGTTTTATTAAAGAACTTTCACTCAATCATAACCAATAAGTTGACATTAATCGTGAATAATCTAATGGATATGTTATTGTACGCTACTAAAGAAGAGGCTAACCCAAAACTGATATATATTCGTATGTAAATTGGACAGAGACATATGGCAAAAGAGCTATCAATCTCTTTCTGGCAATTTTGTATGGAGAGGTTGTAAAGTTTAAGGAAGAGCGCGGTGCACTTACAAACAACCTACAACCTAATATACATTAATACAAGCATGACTATTTTAATACAATAAAATGTGTATACAAGATAATCGATCAAGTGAGGCGTGCCCGAGTTTGTGTACACACGCCGTGTAAAATTGTAATAACAATTGGTAACACTTACCGGTAGCAGACCCTGATTGGAGCGGCTGGGAGGGCTTCTGTTGTGTCGGAGAGCTTAGCGCGGAACTTGTCAGGGAGTGGGATGAGGCGGAACCAGAAGCAGCACGCTTTGTGAACGGCGATGCTGCTGATGATGCGGCAGACGATCCTGACGCTGGTGACGTGGAAGTGGAAGCGTCTACGCTTGAGGGAGGCGACACTATGCAATCTGTATTGACGGTGGAATTGTTGATCGGCTCGGATGTATCCGATGGTTCGGAAGTGCAAACGACTGTGGGCAAGGATATTGGGAAAGAGTTCGTTGACGTCGCGTCCGTTTCAATATTTGAAGTGTCGCCCATTTTCTGAAAACAAGAAATGTACCAATGCACTGAAAGTCAAGACAGAAACTACGTCAGTGGTTTTGTTGAGAGTTTTATTTACATATTATTTTTATATTTCAGGAATAGATTTTGTTTACATATCGGTTCCAAAATAGCTTATGCTCGACAAATAACGCATTTATAGTATAAGTGTGATTCACCAAACAATTTTGGATGTTTTAAACTTATTAGAGAGAGAGATGACGAAGCTTATGTATATATTTGTTATACTATTCAATTCCTATAATTAATTAAACACCGTATGAATATTTTTGATTATTTAATGTTTTATACATATTATAAAAAAATTACATAGAACTAAGTGAACCTGTGAGATGGTAAGGTGCGTAATAATTATGGTTTTGTACTGTTTCAAATATAATATTATTTTATATATTAATTGCGTACCTACCTACCTATATATTACAATCGTAGGTGAAACCTGAAGATGCCCCTTTGACTAGCGCAATGATATAACATACTTATTATTAATTTAAAATTAAATATGTTTTTAAATTATATCTGTGCTGTATATAAATGATAACAGAACGAATATGTAACGAATTGTAATATTATCTGGCGGCCGTGTAAAATCATAATGGAAATTTATGTAAGCACCATGTAAGCATACCGTACATATATTACTTACACAGATGTATGATGTATAAATAATTGATAACATTAACATAAACTTTTGTTGTAAATTAACCTGAATAATGATATTGTGTATAACTTGCAAATACAGTTACCTATACTTAGTGGAAACATGATTTATGAACAACATCTACGTATAATAATATCTACCTACACATAATTACCTATGTGAATTCAAATCATTCACAATAAGCATTACCTAGTACATATCACTAAAATCTGTAAGAAACAAATTAATTTCATCCATATTTTGATACGGCTAAATAAATTAGCGACCACAACCAATCCGGGATATTGCAACATCATTATCATCAAATAAATATCGGTACTTAATCTTATCGAATCAAGTGAAGTGTAATTTGCTTAATTTATTTGTAAATCGGATATAACTTCAACTGTCACAGATAAATCCTGTAGGTTTTAGGCGTTATATCATAATATAATGGCCAAGGACGATACAACATCGATGATGCAGTTACAAGTTCCCATAGATATCAATTCCGACATAAATCGGCGTCGGTAGGTCGCATCGGAAACCACACTATACACGTCTACAATAGAGCGAGATAACAATACAAGCGAGTACAATCAACCTCAGTAGATATGCACTGAACACCGCAACTTTGTAAACGTTTATCACTCTTATGTGCGAGCGGTAGGGTTGAAAATAGCTTGTTGATACTTTCGTTTGTGATACGGAGAATGGCCTTGGTTGTTGGCTCATTGAGTCGCGCGTCGGCTGGCGTCGCGTCGCGTCGGCGAGCGGTCGAACAGACAGTCTACTGTGCAGTCTGTGGCGTACAGGCCGTCGCGCAACTATCACTATATAAACATACAGTTTGTTCCATTATTATGTGAAAAAGTATAAACGTGATTTCACGCGCCTTTTCCGTGACGCACTATATTCCAGTCAGTGAGTCTCAAGTATCAAGTACAAAATGACGGAAGTAGAAATAAAACCGATTCCGTTGAAATTCCGAGTGTTCCATGTAGCGAGATTAGTAATCGCAAGTATCGTGAGGTTCTTCTGTAGACTGTACTATGGTAATGAAGGGGAAAAAATCCCTCCCATAACCGATCAGATTCTTAAACTGCCGGCTATACAAGTAGCAAAGAAAATAAGGAATAAAGAGGTCAGTATCAATATATACATCTCACTAGTAATTATATTACGGAAAAATGGGTAGTATTTTATATTGAATCAAAACATTACTGACATAGTTAAAGTGTATGTATATTTAACTACGATGTATGCTAATACATACACGTAGACACGGATTCAAGTGGTTTCCTCGTTACGGGGTAGGCAGGCGGGCGCACACAACACGTGTGCGCCCGCGCCGCGACTCACTGCGATACACTAGCGGTGACGAGAGGTTAGCTCACCTAGCTCTGCTCTGCTCTCACAGGTATTTCATGCAATTTGTTAACACCGACCTCAGAACTGTAGATACCAACGAACAAAACAGCTAATATATGTATATATTATATTTAGGTATCATTCGTTGACTGCGTTTCCAGTCAAACGAGTTCTATACTAACCGTGTTATGTGTGAGTTTGGATGGACGGACTCGCATTATATTGCGCGGCGCAGTTCATTAATTTAGTAATTAGGTACTGCAACTGAAAACTATACGGGATAACATGTTCAAATATATTGGCATATTATTGCAATGAAGCATGTAGGTAGGTACTACTAATATGTTATCATGTTATCGTTTGCTTAAATCACTGGAACGTGTTCAGACAACGTTAATTATCTTATGTTTAGAAGTAGTGGCCTTCACTAACAATGCAAAGGTTGAAAGGTGTCAACTTGATGTTACAGCAGGTAGGTATTACTTATTGCAAGTGGCTCCGGGTTAACAATACTAGTCGTGTTGTCACGCCAGTGTCCCCACATCTGAGTGAAATATAATTCCGTACAGAACTATACATCATGCATTCACTACCTGGTGAGGTGTGCCGGCTATTTTTATCCTCAACTTTACACGAAAACATTTTATAATAAAACAAACAACATATCACAGACCGGTTCATATGTTTAAGCACGTACCTATATGTATAGTAGGTAGTGTCTGCCTGGCATAGCACAGCATAGCATAGCATAGCAACAAGCGCAAGCGACTCACTTCCTACCAAATGTAAGAATATCATCTGGTGTCCAGTTCATCGTTATCATTTTATATTATAAAAGGCAAAAACTTCAACTTTTTCAAATAATAGATAAGTTTTTTCAAATGTTGTTGATAAGGAGTTATAAATTATTAAATTGAATGTAATGATGTACTAGGTATTCATTATGTATGGTAGCGCGTATAAACAGTGGCGGTGATTGTGTCACATAATATCTGTTACACCTACCTCACTAATCATAACATTTTGTTACGTTTATACTAAACACAAGGGCGAATCCACAGATCCTTAAATAAAATTGATCCAGATTGATCCTGATTTAAAATTACAATTTGAAAATAAAATTGGATTGTCTGTTTGTAATATTAAAATAACCGCTTTTTACTAAGTACATATGGATGTATACACGGTACATATAGGTACCAAAACAATTTTTTTTTTTAATTTTTATGTTTATCTGTCTGTCTGTTTGTTCCGGCTAATCTCCGAAACGGTGGACCGATTTTAACGGGACTTTCACTGGCAGATAGCTGATGTAACATTGAGTAAAGGCTACTTTCCCGATGGGTAAGATGGGTAACGCACCCCTAGCGTGATAAAACCGAATTCCACGCGGACGAAGTCGCGGGCAACAGCTAGTTATAAATAATGAATACTTAATATGTTCTAGTCCAAAGTCCTTATTTGATAATACTTTTAAATTTTTTCCAGCAGTTGATATCTTATAAGTAATAATTTTTCAAACCATTAAAATGTAGGATATCACGTAGGTAACTGATATTTCGGTCGGAGAGATAGCACAGGATAGATTCGTGAGCTGCTGTGAGATAATGGCGGATTGTCCTGCTGACTCACCGCACTAAGTCGCTTCGATGGAAAATTTTATAAACATAATCCATTCCATACTTACACTTATAACAAGCATAGTAAGTTAATAATAACCGCACAAAGCGCTCCACTTCATAACAATTACGTACAGAGTTCAAGTTTATAGAAATCATGTTACCGGCGGAGTTAATACTTAGTCGACGAACACCGCATCCGCATCAAATAACATGACGTCATCCTCATGAATCACCGAGAACTTTCGACTGAATTCACTAACTGAAACAAATTTTGTAATGTCTCATCATAAATATGGTAAAATAATAAAACAATATACTACTTAATGCAAAAATAAACTGTAGATCATAAACATCACGCTCGACACGCTTTACAAAACAATAGATTCATCAAATTACAGATCACAAGCGTGGAAGTCCTGGAGACATGTATCAGAAGGATTAAAGACGTCAACTCGGCCCTCAACTGCTTCGTAGAAGACAGGTTCGAGCTGGCGCTAAACGAGGCGAAGGATGCCGATCAGCTTATTCGCAGTGGATCCAAAACTGTGGACCAGTTGGAAAAGGAGCAACCCTTTTTGGGCGTGCCTTTCACCACCAAAGACTGCCTCGCCGTAAAGGGTGATTATTAACTAAATTATAAAAATAGCTTAACACTTAAACGGTGTCCATACAAACATCAAGAATAAAATAAAAATCTAAATATATTTGTACGTATACGAGCTGTATGGTATGGTATGGTATGGTATGGTATGTACAGTACATGTATAATGTATAATGTATGGTATGGTGTGTGAATGGTGTTCAGGTCTCCACCACACGTCGGGCGTGGTGCTGCGGAAGGAGGTGACGGCGGAGGCGGACGCCGGCGCCATCAGGCTGCTGCGGGAGAAGGGCGCCATCATCATCGGCCTCACCAACGTGCCGGAGCTCTGCATGTGGTGCGTTATCCCTTCGAGCGGTTGCACTCCACCTCTAGACCGTCACCTCTCACAACTTACATTACAACGTACACGCATTCATTCTTCCCACGTGAGCCGAGTCATTGACACCCTGACTCACCCTGAGACTGAAAGACGCCTCTTATAATTTCACTGGCAGTCACGCTCTTCAAGCGAGAGTACAGCTGCTTGACTTGACGGCAGAATGGATATGGTGGCAGTATCTCCACGGAGGAGCAACATACGATGGATTCTGCCGGCATTATCTCAGTGTGCATCTGTATGTTTAAACTTTGCTGTGTTGCACTGCGGGCGGGCGTAGCGGCTGTCATATTATATTACCAAACACTAGGTGTGCGCGTGATCCGTTTCAGAGCACCCGACGATGGAAGTTAAGCTACAAGTAAATCACTGATTTAAATATAAATAACTACTTAGTAGGTACTAAACCATACTAAGTAAACCATCTCCTTCGATGGTGGCAGCTTTGCCAAACCAGCTGTTGCAAACGAATACTTGTCTAAAAATATTTTGATTTGACTCATAAAAGATGTAATGCTATTAAAATGCTAGTGCTCGATAAAAGAGTGAAAACCTAACTGAATAGTGATAAATGTTGGGCTTGTTGTTGGCTACCGGCTAATATGCGGCCCGAAAGGCGAAAGTTCTTTAAGCACACGGAGCACTCACAAACGAATTTACTACTAATACAAAATTAGTTAAAAGATGGTAGCAGTAACATCAAACTGTATCAGAAGAGGAAGTTCTGCCAGCTTCCCCATTCCTGCTGCCAGGCAGTACGTACTCGCAATGTGGTTTTCCGGTTTGTAGGGCGGTAACATATATGCATCAGTATTGGTGTCCATGTCGGTGAAATTTTATGCGTAGGGTGATATTTCCTTGAAATATCCGACATCTTTTATTTAAGGAATTAGGGTGATATTTCCTTGAATACAAGACGAAAAGCTTCGCAAATTAGGTCATCCATAATATCAGGTACATAAATATATACATACTCCAAAACAGGAGTCAACTGATAGTTTCGTAAATTAATGTCGTAACAAAAACGATTTAAGATGAAGGTATGAACAATATAATTACTGCGTAGCTAATGTTCCTTGAGTGTAACTTAACAGTTTATTATTATTATCAGGCTACATCGTCCCACTGCTGGGCAAAGGCCTCCCTGATCCCCTTCCACTCGTTACGGTGTTGCGCTTTTGAGGTCCAGTTTTGCATAAAGGTGTCAAGGTGATCTCTGCATCTCCGTGTGGGTCGGCCGCGACGCCGCTTTCCGTTGTTAGGGGTCCACAGTCTGTTGTTGTTTTTGGCCAGAGTCCATCCGGCGCGGCGCGGCGGCGGCGTGCGGCACACGTGGCCGGCTCCCACTCCCACTTCAGTATTGCTGCTTGTTGAGTGACGTCAGCGATCTCAGTTTTGGAGCGTATAGTTGTGTTGCGGATGCGGTCGGTAAGTTTAATGCCAAGAATACTGCGCTCCATCGCTCGTTGGCTTACCTCTAGTGCAGACCTCTGCTGAACTGTCAAAGACCAAGTCAGTCAAACAGTTTAAGTTATGGTAAATAGCACAATACAATTGTGCAATAATAAACAAAAATGATGGCATTTCTAGGCCTTACATCTTCACATGTCACGAAAATGAAATACGAAACGTAGGTAATATGGGAACACAAAGGACCACGAAGTTTTTCACTTGTTCCTGCACATTCAAAGAACCGCGCTGAAAACGTTAAAACACCTAGTAGTAGGTAGCTAAAGTAAAAAGCCTTTGGTTTCAAGATAACTAAAATAATTGATATTGATAGTAGACTGACTGACTGACTGTAAACTGAGGCCAGTTTGTGGTGTTTCCAGGTGGGAGTCTCACAACCATATCCACGGAAGGTCCAGGAATCCATACAACACGACGAGGATCGTTGGTGGTTCGTCTGGTGGAGAAGGCAGTTGTCAAGCGGCTGCAGGTAGCATGTTCGGTATAGGTGAGTTAACAGTATCCTCTTCCTTTATCGTGGGTCAAGTCTGTCCATTGCGGGGTCGACAGACAGGTATATACAGCCTGTGTTCCTCCTGGAACTTTCTGGAACTTAGGGTTTCTCCACTTCTACGTTCTTCTCCGTCACTCCTATTATTATTATTATCAGATTTTTCCTTCTCCAGGCAGGTATTGCTTTGACTGCAGTCTTTTTTTTTATTAGTAGTGATTACATGATTAATATCACGAGTGAGAGGTGAAAGGGACACTCAATCAGTGACCTCTGGAACAGAGTAACCTGGTGAGAAGATTCAGCCGAGGTGCCGCGGTGTATTCACCGGGAAGTGTGCTCCAACACACACTAATAACCTCTCGCCACGCGTCCACGCTTACGGTGTGGCTTGTTTTTATAGTGGTTTCCTTTCTCATGGCCCGGCCAATTAAGCCCAACGAGACATCAGTCATCCTTCTTTCAAAGCCCGACCGACCTGTGTCCTTAGTTGGCTGTACGTTTTGCTCAGTCCAAACGCCACGTGGAAAATCTCCACTCAATATCCCAGCCAGCCTATCACACTAAGCCGCTCCTCTCAGTCAAATCACTGAGTAGCCGTGTAGCAAACTACAACATAACATATGTTGCCATTGAGCTGCTCTCATAAAGCTAGAGACATACCAATTTACAAAAACCATGTAACTGGACACAACATTTTTCCTTCTCAACAAGGGATTTTTAGCAGCAGTAGAAGTTATGCAAAGTTCGTCCGGGGAAGTACTGCCACCATTTTTGCCGCCAAGCATAAATCCATTCGCTTTACTGTATTCCGGTTTGAGAGACGTGGCTGTCGGTGAAATCACAGGCACATGAGATTTTCCACCTTCAAGTCTCAGAGTTACGGTCGTATACGTTGCGACTTAGGTCTAGAGCCAACTCGTAACGTATTGCTTGTTATGAGCAGAGGTACCTAACTCTACGTGGGCAATCAGCTAGTTCGTAGCTTTTTTTCACATAAAAATAGCCAGACACAGAGTGTTCTCCGATATTGAACTATGTTGTTAAACCTTGTTCAGATTTATGATAATTTTTTATTTCAGGATCTGACATTGGTGGTTCCATTCGCATGCCCTGTTATTTTAACGGTATCTTTGGACACAAACCGTCCAAATATGTCGTCTCTATCGAAGGACAATATCCTGAACCGGAGTCTGAAATGCAGCATTCCTTTTTAGGTAAGGATATACTTTTTACGATTATGAACTTATCATAAAATTCCACAAGTGCATCTCAGCTCTGCCGCTACAGCCAGACAGATATTTTTTATTAATCATCTCATTTGTTTAGGTATTGGACCCATGACCAGATTCGCTGTCGATCTTAAGCCGTTATTAAAGATCATATCAGGAGACAATGCGTCTAAACTGCGACTGGATGAGCCAGTGGACATTAACAAAGTTAAGTTTTACTACCAATTCAGCTGCGGCGTCCCTATGACAGATCCAGTAGATCCCGACATCATTTTGGCCATGAAGACAACAGTAGAGTTCCTGAAGGTCCAGCACAATATAGAAGCCGAGGAGAAAGTGATACCCCTGCAGAAATCCCTGCCGATATGGATGGCGATGATGAGTTCCGACACAAAGTTTGGCCAGCTGATTATGGAGAAATACACAAAAGGAAAATGTGTCAAAGAAATTGTAAAGAATACATTTGGTCTCTCAGGGAACACGTTAATAGCACTTCTGACCGCACTGTACGGAGCAGGTGAAATAGGTGAAGAGAAAATGAAACATTTCACACAACAACGTGAGATTTTAGTGAAGGAATTTTCTGAAATGCTTGGCGACAACGGAGTATTCCTGTTCCCGACACACCCGACCCCAGCATTGTACCACAACGAGCCTTTGGTTAGGCCTTTCAACTTCTGTTACACAGCTCTCGTGAATGTATTGGGTATGCCATCAACAGCTGTGCCTCTCGGTTTGGGCAGTGAAGGTTTGCCCATCGGCATCCAAGTGATTGCCAACTACGATCAGGACAGGCTGTGTCTGGCGGTGGCTGAGGAGTTGGATCGTGCTTTTGGTGGGTGGGTGGAACCACAAAAATCTTAGTTAAAAATCTATACCTACTTTGTACCGTACACTTGGCGGTAATCATATTTTTGTAACTTGTTTTAATTAAGTTATAACATTAATGGATATTATAATATATTTGTATTAATTACACTTATATTTATTAAACTGTTTTTTTTTTTTTTGATTCAATAACTATTTTTTACATAAATCAGATATATTTCACATTACAACTGAATATATTTAGTAGCATGAGCTAGTAATGAAATACCAAATATTTGGCGGTAAATTTTAATATTTTCAACAACTAAAATAAATTAATAACAGTTATTTACAAACATTGATTTGATTTGGTTAAATTATGTATAATTGTTAGAATATGTTTTCGCTTATCAAATGGATCAACATGGAGTAGCATATCACACGAGCCTACTTCATTATGTGTGCATGCATACTCCGCCAGTCTCTCTGTATTGCATAACACATACACTCCACAATCGTACCCATTACTTTGCTGGAGACAATCCTTGTTTACAAAGTCAATAGTACCTGAAAAAATGAATGAAATCAAATAAAGAAGAAAAACTGATCACACCTGCAATGTTGACTGGGAAATTAAAAGTATGAGTGAGAGAAACTTTCAAAGTCAAATGTTAAATATTATGTATATCTTACTTTGAGTGGATAAGTATGGTATCAGATGTTTTGCAAAATCCCACGCCACCTCATCATTGCTGTGACCGGATGAGTCCAGGTGGAAAAAACTATTCTCCTGCTTTGAATAGACGAGTAGACTCCAGTGAGAGCCACCAGCTTTGTCTGAATCATTGTCATTCAATGCAAAGAATATTATCTTCTTCATATTAGCTCCGAGTGGGTCTAACAATTGTTTAATCTCATCAGCGTCAACCATTTTCACACACTGTGTCACTTCAGGTGATATGAACACCATGTCAATTGCTTCACTGAACCGAACCTTCTCAAGATATTCAAAGTAAAACGATATAACTGTGTCGTTCAGCCAGTGAGCTCCTTCCAACAGTTCTATGTCTGATCTATGAAGTAAAATGTCATGGAAACTCAACACCACCGATGCCTTGGCCATTCTATATATATTAGGATTCTTGAATCTTCCCTTTTGGATATCTGCTAAGAAAACGAAATTTAAAGTATTTTGAACTTAGCTCAATTATAGGTTATGTCATCAAACATGGACGATGTCGAAATAGTGACTTATTTATATTTTTGGGACCTAGAAAATAAAGGGATATTACATTCAACTCACCGATTGATCTATATGCCAGATTCACAGTCAAAGTTATTTCCACACTGTCAACGTCCTGTTTATAACACACTGTCTATATTTATGTTACACATTAGGTACTGTTTTTTAATTCATTTCATTAGATTAACATAGTTTTCCGACACATCATAAATACGCATGTAACACAACAGTAGGTACCAAAAGAATGGCACAAGCACAGACAGACAGGCACTCGTCGCCGCTGGCTCGGTCGTCGCGTCGGTTTGATTAGCTATCAGATTGAATGACAGTGATATTCACTTATATAAGTGACACACAGCTTCAAAGCGACATTTATTTACTGTGTCGATGATTGTCGAAGGCTAAATCCATTCTTCTTCTTAATTGACGGCTACAGAGGCTATATGAGCCCACCAGTCTGCCAATGACCGCTAGTGATAGTGTCATATACAACATAGGAGTTCATGTTAACATTTTGATAGTAATTATCTGCCATCTTTTAATCTAATAATTAAGTAGGTAGGTACCTACTCATATCATATTATGTGCGTAGTATAGTTCACACACCAGCAGACGTATGCCCGCCCGCGGAACTGTGTGAAGGTATGAAGCAAGTAGGTACCTACCTACTGAATACAAGCCATTTACTGTGTGACATGCGAGTCACAAAATTAAATGTAACCTATTATAAATAGTACCTCTTGGGCTGACCTTTCCAAAACCAGAATCATTCTCAATGATAACATAGACCAGGAATTTAAGGGGAATGTCGTCTACCTTGGGCAGATCTAGTAAATTAGATAGAAACTACTGCCACAAGTCAAGAGGAGTCAAGCCGGGCTGCATTCACTGAATTAGGTACCGAATCTTTTCCTTGCCTATATCATAACCTTTTTTATTTCATATGGGCATGGTGGCAGTACTTCCCTGGACGAGGTTGGCGATAGTTCTACTGCTCTTAAAATATTTAATTTATTGTTTCTTTTAGAGACAAATGGCAATACAGAACCAACCCTTAAAGTTTTGACCTGTGTTATAACATAGCCTCCTTTTCTTTTTTTTTTCGGTTTTTCTCGGAAGACTATAATTCCATAAATAAGGGCACACATTATGTGAATTGATCCACCGAATAAAAGTTCTTGATACATTATTTTTAATATTTTAGAAAATGTATAACTCACACCCATATTATATATAACCTGAGGTTTATTATTTTAAATACAAACAACTGTAAAGAACTTAAAGCCTTTTTTTTATTAAATTGCTAATTAGTTGATATATAACTAATTTGGTAACAATGTTCACAATCTTATAACATAAACTGAAATTTAAGTTTTATATATAGACTTACAAATGACATAGGTATGAAGGAACAATCACAAAGTTTTCTAAAAACCTATAAATAATTTAATATACATAGTTAAAACCACTCACAGCATTGTACAGAGTACCTACCTATCACTTCACAAGATATATTTCATACTCTCAAATGCTAAACTATGATACTGAGTACTGATAATTATAGTACTAACTTCTAATGTGCAACATTGACGACATTTTAATAAATTACTGATGATACTGATTGGGCTAGATATGAGAAGTAAATTCCAGAAACATTATGGAATATGCTCCACATTCAAATTTTCCTATTAAATGGTGAATTACTTAGTGGACTCCTTGAGGTAGGCGATGAGGTCGGCACGCTCGTTGGCCTTCTTCAGGCCGGCGAACACCATCTTGGTTCCGGGGATGTATTTCTTGGGGTTCTCCAGGTACTCAAACAGCGTGTCCTCGCCCCATGTGATGCCTGCACAATTATTATAATGATTATGACTAAATTAAATTATGTCACATATGATAGGTACTGCTCTATGGATTTTTAAGGAGTGCTTCAAGCTTTCCACCATCCAATAGATACTTCTTGCAGTAATAAGCAGAAGAAACAGCAGCCAAAATGCAGAGTTCAGAGACTCGTGCACTATTTTATAAGGAATCATGTTACATAACAATGTGTAACATTATCCTCAATACTATCTTAAAGAGTTTATCAATGCTAGATAATGATAGGATATAACAGATTATTAGACATTCAAATATATTTAACAAGGAAATGGGATTGATTTGATTTTAGTATATTGGTATCAACTTGTGTGCTAATGCCAAAATTACCTTTAGCCTTGTTGGCATCTGAGTATGAGAATCCAGCTGCCTGGCCAGTCTTGCGCCCCCAGAATCCATGAAGGTTGGGGCCTACCTTGTGCTTGCCACCGGCTTCAACCTCAAAATGGAATTAAACATTTCTATTACATTATACTGTGTTCATTATCACTAGTTGGCTCCTTTAAACTCACACACATTAGTGTCAAGTATAGTTATTCACGGAGTAGTATAGCATCAACATAAAGGTGATGAATTTGTGGTTTGACTCCCGGCATCAGTTTGGAATATGTACTGCATTGTTTGATGTGTAATACTGAATGTGTGGCGTCGTGCTGATATCAATCACACAACGCTGGTGTTGTGATATTGTATAGTATACTTACAGTGTGGCACTGTGCACATCTTTGAACAAAGATTTTCTTGCCGTTCTCAGCGTTGCCAGCGGGTACACCCATTTTGTTTCTGTAATGGACAATAAAGAAAAAGATGAATAACTCGGCCCGTACCTGTTTCCTGTATGTGTGTGTGTGTGTGTGTGTGTGTGTGTGTGTGTGTGTGTGTGTGTGTGTGTGTGTGTGTGTGTGTGTGTGTGTGTGTGTGTGTGTGTGTGTGTGTGTGTGTGTGTGTGTGTGTGTGTGTGTGTGTGTGTGTGTGTGTGTGTGTGTGTGGTGTGCTGTCTGCTATTAGTATTTGTGCATTTCATAGTACCTACCTATACATAGCACTTATGATCAACAAGCAAGGTAACCTCTAACATCTCACTACTGACTACTTACCTTCATATAAAAGAAGCATGAACCTTTCTTTTTGTCTATTATTGGGGTGAAAAATTAATATGAAAATGAAAAATATTTTATTTGCAGCACAATAATAACTTAAACTAGCTTAATCAATAATAAAAATGAACTTAAATAAACAACCAGGAGTTAACAATTATTTAGTAGTCACAACTACAGCGTGCACATTATTGTGGTGGTTATGTTCATATAAAATTATTATTTATTCTGCGGTGTTCACAGGAGGGGAAGCCTGTGTCGTGAGGACCTGACTTGATCCTCAATCTCAACCATACCCCCCCCCCCCCCCCCCTCCCCCCGTCTACAAACTCCTTCAAATCATCAATACAATTCTATGAATCCCTCCTTCCTACAATCCATGGAATAACAGGTATATTATTTAGATTTAGACTTTAGTAGTACCTACCAATACTAGACATGGAAATGGGTCGGTTGTTAAGTACCTACACAGATCATTAAAATGTATTAATCTGACCTCAACTTACAGGAACAAAAACATATTTCAAATCTGCACAGAATTTCATAATGATGAGTAATGAGATACCATTATAATTGGTGGGAATTTTTACAAAGTTCTTCTACGCCATGCATTGTAAGATTACATAAGATCAATGACAATCAGTGGGGAATCACAAGGCAGATAACCATGAGGCAGCAACATTATCGGGGCACACAGTGTATCCTTGGCAAAGGCATTGAGACTTGATACTATACAATAATTGCACAATCAGGTCCACCAAGCGCAACGCCAAGATTAGAACACGAGCTCCAGAACTAGGTCAGGATCAATATCATCAGGGAATTTCAAGGGAAAAGGTGTCGTTCTGACATCATTACGTAAGAGCTATGTAATAATTATCACGTATATAATTGATAAAACACCGCCCAGAGACCCACATATCAAACGTACATTTGATTTATGTAACACGTTTGCGATAGATTTTGCGCGGAAAACTAATGAATTTAACCACGTTATGAAGGTTACTAGATGATGATCGCCGAGCGCAATGTGATTCTATATTTCATCATGCATTTCACATGGAACACCGATCCTGATTTATTTATAATTTACTCACTTTTTGTGAATTTGTTTGAATCTTCGACCCCGACGGCCAATTCACTGAAATTCAGTTTTATCAATGACACTCAGTCTCGTGTAAGAAGTGCGTAAGGCAGTAAAACTGACGTAACGTGACGTGCGACGAAATATATATATAATCTATAGTATAGTACATGCATTGACCGAGACCGACTAGCATATCGCGCATGCGCGCTCAGTCGATCGATTATCACTAACCACAGACTAATAATAGTTGTGATTACTAAGGTTACTTGGTTCATTCCTTTTTTAAGCTATGAGTTTTTGAAAACGCAGCGCAGCGCGATATTATAACAAGCTAAATATTATGGGTAAAAACCCAAGGGAAAAAATTATGAGTGAAAACTCAGGATCACAGTCTGGCTGGATGATGATATTTCTATAAGATGTGATGGCTGCAGTTCGGACGTAGAAACAGTACTGTTACATTTCTTTGAAGCTGAAGGAAGTTTATTTTTAGTTAGATGTACTAATTACTTTTTTTTTATTTATTATCATAGAACCAACAGCACTGACTTGGAGTTTTTTTTTTTACTATTAATGATCTTGTTACGCCCTGATTTATGAGTCATAGTTTTACGTTCAGGGGTAGAATTTATATATATAATACTATTATCTATACAAATAAATAAAATTGGAGTGTCTGGTTGTAATATTAAAATAACAGCTTTTTACTAAGTGCATATGGATGTATACACGATACATATACCAAAACAATTTTTTTTTCAATTTTTGTTTGTCTGATTGTTCCGGCTAATCTCCGAAACGGCTGGACCGATTTTAACGGGACTTTCCCTGACAGATAGCTGATGTAACAAGGAGTAACTTAGGCTACTTTTCCGAGGGGTAAAATAGAGGTGCGTGATTGAATCCCTGCACGTGTCTCCTGGGTGGTGCGAAAGGAGCAACCCAAAGGAGCAGTAGAACTTGAACCAAGTTCGTCCGGAGAAGTAGGTACTGCCACCGCACAAGGGCGGAACCAGGGGGGGGGGGGTCATGGAGGTCATGACCCCCGCCCCCCCCCCCCCCCGGGCTGGGTCCTGGACTTAGGTGGAACACTAATTAAAATTGTTAAACATAATGTTTTATATATTTTTTGTCACCATTTAAATGTTATGTAAGTACCTTCAATATAATTAGGTACAGTAAATACTTTTAACATACATTAATAAAATACCTACTTTTTACTTGTATCTATGATTATAAAAAATAAATTATAACTTCTTGTGACTTGACCACGACTATGTGACCCCCCCCCCCCCCCCGGCATCAAAGCTGGATCCGCCCTTGCCACCACGCCTGGTAATCTGCCGGCAAGCAGTGATGTACTCGTGTTGCTGTGTTCCGGTGGAAGGGAGTGGGTGCCGGCGAATTTGCAGGCGCATGAGACGTAACGCTTCCATCTCGGGGTGATGGACGCAACGCAATACGACTTGAATCATCTCGTACTATGGAAAGGACTTGAGTGGTACTGCTGTTGTCTGTGGGCAACGGTTACCACTTAGCATCAGGTGGGCCGTCAGCTCGTTCTATCACCAATATATATATATATATATACTACTATAATTCCTACATGTTGAAATAAATAAAACAACAAATTTTAATTCAGAAAGAAATGTAATGTGACAATCAATGCTTGAATTTAGACAGACATTACCATTTACTCTCAGTTAACTGAAAGCTTCACTGAATTAGAACGTTGATTGGTTAATATTCACTTATTACACTATAATAAAAGTAACTGATTGGTTGATGTGAGATAATTAACTTTGTGGTTAGAGTTGGGTATATGTGAGTGGCACCTGACGTAGGGTTGATACTGTGAGTTGTAGTAGGGTAGTAGGGGTAGGGGTGATGGGGTTGCTATGTCTTCGTCCGAATCTAATATAGTAATAAGGTAGATCATAGATCAGACAATTAGATCTGTGAACTGCCCAGTGAATGTTTAAACTATGCATTTGTAAGCGGTGATTATGAATATAATAATGATGTTGTGAGTGTTGGTGAGTGCGCCGGCGCCGGCGCTGTTGCAGAGGTCCGCGTCGCACACGGAGCACGTGTTGTACATTGGTTGGATGCCGTCGACAGCGCTGCTGGCCTCGCACAGCGCCGAGCCAGCGGCAGCGCAGTCACGAATCACAGTGACCCAATCTGAAATTATATTATTACCAATGTCACAAGTAACGTAATTAAATTAGGATTTGATAAAACATTCATGAATCATGTAATTTACAGAAGAGTAGAATATAATAGAAAACTCTATATACTGTACACCACACAAATATATAAAAGCCAATAGGTTCAAAACAAATAACAATACTTGTGACAACACAATGGGCTTAAAGAAATCTTTTCCAGGCAATCTTTGGATGGACTGGATGAGAAAGAACGATATAGAATGGTCGCTTGACTCTGGTACTTCAGAATACAGAACAATAATACAGGAGATCCGAAGCATGTGCAAACCTGACCGGGTTGAATATATCATGATATTACTCCACATTTGTATATATACAGTACACTACAGTACACCAGCAACTGACCGGGTAGAATGCAGGTGTGATACAGTTACGGAACGAGCCGACGGCCCACCTGGTGTTAAGTGGTAACCTCTGCCCATAACATCCGATACGACTTGGGTCCTCCCTCACTAGGTACGACAAGACCCAAGCCGCATCGTATGCATCCGTAACTCTGAGACGTGCAGGTGGAATGTCTCTTGTGCCTGTAATTTCACCGTCAACCAAACCTTTCATACCGGAACTCAGTAATGCGTTCGCGTTACTGTCTTGGCGGCAGAAATGGACATGGTGGCAGTACCTACTTCCTCGGACGAACTTGGCGAGACCTCTACTGCTCTTGGAAATGTATGAAAAGTATAATGACTGGAATGGCATCTCTCACTTTTAACGCCAAAGGTCTTGGTAACACAGTTGTGTTCCTCCCGGCAGTACTTGACGGTGGTCCGGTTGTCTGGTTCCCAACACGATGGATTGGTGGCACTACTACAGGCGTAGCACACTCGCGAGCTCTCCGCCGGCGCCGGCGCCGTTCTCCTCGACGAGGCATACTCGTGTGATATTGCCAAGCTTATGGTTGGATTTTGTAAGCTATTCAATAATTTGCCTGGTCGCAGAGGCACTGCAACTTTATGAATGTTGTCGGGCACCCGGCCGCTTGAGCTTTCTCCGTCGTTCATATGTTTAGTCGGCACAGGATTTACATCGGTGTCAAATAAATGTTGTTCATCTTCTTCCTCGTGCTTCAATTCGCTGCCATTTTTGTTACCGGTATCAGAATCACCCGAGAACCTCCGACCGTTAAGTATTAAGACTTCAGTGTGTGGATTTCTTTCATCCGATATGTTCATATTTTTTCTATTTAGACATTCCTTTGCCGTTTTGTAGTTTCCAGATATTTCTTGGTTTTGTATTGGTGAATCGAGATCTTGTCTATCTAGATCTGTATCGCAGTCATAACCTCTAAACGATACGTCGTTGTTGATTGGTGTTTCAAATGAATTTGGTCTTATGTTTGGTACAATGTCAGCTGTGTTGCTCGGAGACCCCGTGAGCAAAGCATAAGGAGCGCGGACGTCTGGGATAATGGCTTGTTGAGGTTCCAAAATAAGATTTTTGTCGCCAGGTTTCAACATTTTAGATCCAGATGTATATATTGGATTCCATTCTTGGATTTCACCATTGGCTCGGCGATGTGGACACGGCTTTGAGTGTTGTGTTTGCTCACCGTACTTGATGTCCAATGGCCGTCCAACACTTCTGCCAGTTGGTAAAAAATTATTCAAACCGTTCCATTCTTGAAAATATCCTGGAAAGGAAAGATCAATAAAATGTATAATGTTTATTTTAAAACGCGACTTTGCTTTAATGATTTGCTTTGTTTGATTACATAATAATTCAAACTTGTCATATTAAAAATGATTTATAATATAAAAACTATTCCAAATCATATTGATTTTCATAGTAAACATTATAATATAACTTACCTTTCGACAACATAGCAATGAAAATAACTAAAGCTAATTTAAACATTTCGGAATTTTCGTACAACCTTTTCCGTTGCAGTCGGGTGACCAAGTAGATGTTTTAGGACGTCTGTCTGCGCTTATGTTATGCAAAAACACTCTTTACTGTCAGCAGCTTATAATGATGACCTTTTTAAATATGTACTGCATTTTTTTTTATTTAAGTAATTCTTATATTTGGAAAAAAAATCCTACTTTGAAAAGAATTATACATTTTTCTACATTCAGTAATAAATACATTACTCCTTTCTTTTTTGTCAACGTTCATATATTTTGTGTGCTGAGTATACTAAGTATTTATGATGCAGACTACCTACTAGTATATTAAATGGTTCTTTTTTATAGTTAAAAGCCTGTAAAACAATATCTTAATATTGTGAAAACGCGCTGATGGAAAGTTATTCAACAAAAACAAAGGACGTTCCATGAAAATGGTTTTTATAGCTCGCCACTGATCCATGGTGAAATGACCAAGCTTGAATAATGGTAAGATAACAAACGAGGTACGTAATGCTGGTATTGCTCATTCAGAAACATCTGATCCATGGGAAGGCGTGGTGCGTAAAAATTTTGGCTAAGATTTTTATGGAAAGATAAATAATTTATTTGTGCTAACGAGATGTTTGCATTTTTTCTTGTGACTTATGATAGCACGATTTGGTGGATCCCCGATTGATCTGCCTGTCTGTCTTTGCTGATATTATATTGATATACTTAGCTATCAATTACTCACCTATGAACAACTTATTAATATTACAAGCTTATCAAGCTAAAATTTAAATAAATTAATAATCATCAAATAAAATTAAAATAAAATGAATCGGTAATTTGCAAAAATAATATTTAGGATTATACATAAAATTAAATACAATTATTTAAAAATATCTTATTTTAGTTGATTATTGTTCGTGAACACGCATTCTAGAGCAGTGAATCTTCTAGAGCAATGAATAGATTTGACTGCGTATGTATGTGTGTACATACGCAGTCAAATCTATTCACGAATACGTTCCAGAATACCGTTGGCACTCGACCGGCGCCCGGCGCCCGGCGCACGGCGCACGGCGCACGGCCGCGAAATAAAGTTTTTGCGCGAGAGATTAAAATATTGTTGTGCGTTTGTGACACTTTAAGTTGTTAGCTGACTGTTGTCAGCAGCGATGTACCGAAATGAACATTTGTGCCGCGATTAAACAAGTTACAATTTTATAAATCTGTGCGTGTTAACACAGCCCCTCCTCTGTAGAGACGGGAGACGGGAGACGGGAGACGGGAGACGGGAGACGGGAGACGGGTAGACGGGTGAGACGGGGCCGCCTAATGCAGTCACAGGTCACATGCTCACAGTCGCGTGTAACAACGCGCGGCGGCGCGGCGCGCGGCCGGTAGCAGCCTGAACTATATTATAACTGTTTAACTGTACTGTGGTACTCGTGTACGGTGTGCCTGTGTTGACAAATATGTTAAAACTATTACATGTGAACATATATGTAACGGGTTACAACAATTTTAGTCACAAACCTGTTGGACACTAAGGTTTGGTTGGGGTGGGGAGGATGTTTGTATATAACTGTGACAATGGTAATAACGTCGTTTGGCGGCGTTTTCTTTTTTATAACATGATATTATCGTGTTCATGTATACATTTCCATCCAGGAACTGACGATATATGTTTATTATAAGAAAGAAAACGAGAAACCGCCGCGCCGCGCCGTGTCGACCGTCGTCGACTGTTCACAGAGGTCGTGTCATTTGACGTTCAAATCCACGCGTGCGCTGCGCGAGCTCGTCGATCGACTTGTGTTCGCGCACGCGCCCGCGCACGCGCACGCGCATGTGTTGCGTGTGCGTGACACTTGAATGGTTGAACGATTGATGTAGAGGTTACCCGCCGTGTCGTGTCGTGTCGTGTCGTGTGTGTGGGGGCACACAACAGTGCGCGCGCGAGGGTGGGATAACGAAAGGGCCTCGCATCGTCGCCGACGGGAACGCGCCTCGTTCCTCGATCCAATGTTGGGGCCAAGTTGCGCGGTGCACTCCGGTGCATCGGCATCACGCGTCAAGTGGCCGAGAGGTTTCAGGGGCTCTCCAAACTCCGGGCGTGATCGTTATAGAATCGCACAACGGAATTCAAATAATCAAAATGTGTTGTAATTTACACGTGCGACGCACTTAATAATGATTATAAGAGCACACAGAGTGTCACCCCCGTCCCGTCCGTGTACCGTCCCGTGGCAAGCGGGCCGGCGCGGCGGAGCGTGTCGTCGGTGTGTAAGAGGGAGGGGTGGGTATACAGTAGATAAGACAGCTCGCTGGTAGAACCTGCCAGTATTTATATGCTTGTCTCAAAGATTAAGCCACGCGTGTTGTTGAGGCGCGAATGGCTGAATAATCCATTTTGGTTCTTTAGATATCTTACTCGGTTATACTTGGATAACTGTGGTAAATCTAGAACTAATAAATAATACATGCAATCAGAACTCTGACCAGAATGTTGGGATGAGTGCTATTATTAGATCAAAACCAATCGAGAGAGGGCTCGCGTCAAAGTCGTTGATTTTGATGAATTTGGATAAGTTTTGGCGATCGCGCGCGCGCATGGTCCAGCCCCAGCACCTGCGCGGCGCGGCGACGCAACGTACTTCACCTAGAACACGCAAGTATGTTACTGGTTGATGTGTGTTGTCATTTTGTTGATGTATGCTTGCGAAGAAACTGTATTTTTTCCTTTAATTTATTTTTATAAATGTGGAATATTTAGCTGTTGGCCGCAGATGGCCTTGACGGTGTGTTTATGACGGGCTTTTAGTGAGAGCAGACGGCTCTAAACCGGTAAAACTTAAAATTATATACAACGTCACCGAGGGCACCACTTCGGTATTGAACTCGGCTTGGGGCGCTGCGAGTCGGGAGGAATGGAAGCGGCCGCTTACGGGGTAAATAACGGTGATAGGTGCGAAGGTTGTGTGTTTTCTCTGTTGGGGGATGGCGATAGGGATAACTCGAGATAGACGGCTGTTATCTTGACACGGGTTTTTTCTTTTACATTTGTATACTTGTATACAACTGCATAGAAGATGTAATTTTTTACTTCACTCACGCACACAGACATATATATATATATATATATAAAAAAATAAAAAAGTTACCATCTCACGAACATAGACTGGCTTTCTATAACCAACAAACACTTAGTGCTCGTCGCAAAATTTCTGATGTTTTATTACTGTATAAACTCATACATGGCCTCGTGGACTGTCCAGATATCTTGAAACATGTTAATATAGAAGTGCCACGACCTGGTAGCCGCATCTCAAACAGAAAATGTTTCTCGTTACCACGCTGTCGAACAAACGTTGGGCAACATTCACCCTTATACAGAATGTTTCATTATTGTAATAGTTTTCGGTCACAGCACGATATATTCCATGGTTCTTTGGCCTCAGCCAAGAGCAGTTTAAGAAAAGTAATTTTAGTTTAGTTAATTATTGAATCCATTTCCTTGCAAACTAATTATTGTTATTTTGTTTTGATCTTTTCTTTATGTCACCTTTTTTATGTTCTATTTTTTTTTTTTTGATAACTTAATGTAAATAATTTTAAATTCAACAGTGTCAACACATTGCATGGTGTGTTCACTAGGGTTGGGTTAGAAAATAAACCGAGCTTTTTATTTATATCAAAATGTATTTTTAGAATTAGTTTAGTGTAAATTTCAATTTGTGAACCTAATAAAAAAAAAAAAAAAAATATAATTTGTATATTGTTCTGCTCCTCTCTCTCTCTCAGAATGTTAGATCTTCCGTCAATGTTGTGGCATTGCTGTCTCCCACTCGCATGTGTTGTTCTACAATACATTCATTATCTATAGTGATTGTATATCACTTTCTAATAGAAGTCTGGCTAATGAAAGTTGATACTGAAAAAGCGCGGCAAATTTAAAAAATATCAGCATGGCAGCCCTAAAGTAAAAAGGAAAGTTGGAACAACTCACTTTGATACTTTGACATTTATTTTTATTTTACTAGTGGATGCTTGCAATTTTGTCCGCGTTATGTGGTTATGACGAGATTAAAAGTAGCTTATATCACTTGTTAACTCTTTATTATCACACGGATACGTCACTCCATTGTGGCGTATATAGAGGGACAAACAGGCTATCAAACACTATCATGAGTATCAATATTATCATGAGTTTTAAATATTTGTAAATCTATGTGAGTATGTATCAAAGAAAACAACACCATATATTGTTATACTGTTTTTTAATCACTATAATCAAAATCTGAATCTAAAAATTCAACATGGAGTGAATCGTCACAATCACTGGAGTCGCTGCTGTCTCTTAAATTGATGATGAAGCTTTCTAGATTATTTTCAGTTATATGGTCTCTTCTTTTGTACTTGTCTTCTTGATCGAAATCTGTGATTTTTTCAATTGCTTGTTTTAATTCAGCAGTTCGTGCATTATCCTCAAGACTATCTGTAAAAGAACAATAACATTTTATAAACTAACTAAAACTAATATATACTTATTTAAAATAAAAAAATATCAAGACATTTTGACCGTACTAACCAAAAAAATCAGTCACAGTACGTAAACAATCCTGTTTTTCTCGCAATACGGCTTGTTTCACAAGCTTTTTCTCTTCATATTTCGAAATCATACAAAACAATAGTTTTCGCACTTCACTCTTTATAGTTTTATTCATTTTTATAGCATTAACACGGATATATCACAACAAAACTATACGCAAGTCAACCACAACGAAACATCAACAACACGCCATCTTGTTGCGTCAGAGATAGGGATACCATACACTGATTCTGATTTTACCAAATCTTTTGGAAAACAGCCGAAAATTAATTTCTTTAAAATAATCTTGCCAAGTTTTTCTCTAGTAAACAGTGTACCTAATTAATTAAGCTATTTATTAGACCAACTTAAGGCTTAGTGTTGCTCTTGAAATGATCCCCAACACGTACATACGATACTTATTTTCGATGAATACAAGTTTAGCACACGTACGAATTTTTAAAACTCAATTTATAAAATGTTTAAAATAAGTTTGTTTGAAAATGCCTTTTTGGAATTAATTGTTCCTAAGTACTTTCTGCTTAAAATACCCCAATTTGTAGGGTAAATATCCGATGGTAGGAACACTTTAGTGTT
Source organism: Chesias legatella (assembly GCA_947359385.1). Lineage (NCBI taxonomy): Eukaryota > Metazoa > Arthropoda > Insecta > Lepidoptera > Geometridae > Chesias > Chesias legatella. Next base: position 12,865 of record OX375784.1, on the reverse strand, counting down.
GTCATATAAAAAGTTTGCAAAAAAATCCAGTATCTACTTTCGTTAGCCAGACTCTAATCATTTTATCAATCATCGTTAAAACTATTAGTAGTTAAATAAAATATATCCATGTAACCTAAGTGTTAAATAATGTAAAATAATAAGTCTGAGTCGCCAGATAGCAACACAAACCTGCGGCGCCAGCGTGCAGCGTGCAGCGTGCAGCGTGCAGCGTGCAGCGTGCAGCGTGCAGCGTACAGCGTGCAGCGTGCAGCGTACAGCGTGCCGGCCGCTGTTTAAGCCGGCAGGTTTTTTTCTTCTTTTAATTTTATTGATAGGTCCACTTACTTGGACGTAGCACTGTAACATTAAGGAGTTGCAAACAAAGAATTTAATATAATTAAGTGTACGGCCTTCTAGAAGTGCATGCAATGCACTGCACTGCACTGCACTGCATGCATTATAATGATATTACGCCGCTCTACTTAGAATACATTTTAAGAAATATCTAATACTTATTGGTAAAATCACGATTGAAAAAAATAAAAAATATGCAAATAAATAAAATTGGAGTGTCTGTTTGTAATATTCAAATACCCGCTTTTTACTAAGGGCATATGGACGTATACGCGGTACCAAAACAACATGTTTTACAATTTTTGACTGTCTGTCTGTTTGTTCCGGCTAATCTCTGAAACGGCTGGACTGATTTTGACGGGACTTTCACTGGCAGATAGCTGGAGATAGTTGATGTAACAAGAAGTAACTTAAGCTACTTTTCCAAGGGGTAAAATAGGGCTGCGTGATAAAACCGAATTCCACGCGGACGAAGCGCGGGCAACAGCTAGTTTAGATATAGAATTTGAGACCAGAAGGGTAAATAGAGTAGGTATGTATACGCAAACCCTCTAAACTAAAAGCTGTCTCTTAATAGTGAAGACAGATGTACAAAATATATCTAGCTCAAATATACTACTAAAATATACTAGCTCTTATTATACATATATGGAACACATTCTATACAATGAAGCATGCTGATCAAAAGTAGTGCGGCGCGAGGGAAAGTTGTACGTTTTTCTGTTTTGCAGACGACTGCAATATGAAATACTAAAGAAGCGGTGCACCCGTGCACGCCCTCGCTCGCTTGTGACCCCGTCACTGTGCGAGCGACGGTGCGATGCACATGTAGCGCGTCCGAAGCGGCTCGGTGCGGCGGTACTCTGTATGAACAGGGTGCTGTCAAGAAGCGGTGCACGCGCGCACACCCTCGCTCGCTTGTGACCCCGTCACTGTGCGAGCGACGGTGCGATGCACGCGCGCACACCCTCGCTCGCTTGTGACCCCGTCACTGTGCGAGCGACGGTGCGATGCACATGTAGCGCGTCCGAAGCGGCTCGGTGCGGCGGCACTCTGTATGAACAGGGTGCTGTCAAGAAGCGGTGCACGCGCGCACGCCCTCGCTCACTTGTGACCCCGTCACTGTGCGAGCGACGGTGCGATGCACATGTAGCGCGTCCGAAGCGGCTCGGTGCGGCGGCACTCTGTATGAACAGGGTGCTGTCAAGAAGCGGTGCACGCGCGCACGCCCTCGCTCGCTTGTGACCCCGTCACTGTGCGAGCGACGGTGCGATGCACATGTAGCGCGTCCGAAGCGGCTCGGTGCGGCGGCACTCTGTATGAACAGGGTGCTGTCAAGAAGCGGTGCACGCGCGCACGCCCTCGCTCGCTTGTGACCCCGTCACTGTGCGAGCGACGGTGCGATGCACATGTAGCGCGTCCGAAGCGGCTCGGTGCGGCGGCACTCTGTATGAACAGGGTGCTGTCAAGAAGCGGTGCACGCGCGCACGCCCTCGCTCGCTTGTGACCCCGTCACTGTGCGAGCGACGGTGCGATGCACATGTAGCGCGTCCGAAGCGCTCGACAGGGCGCTGTCGAGAAGCGGTGCACCCGTGCACGCCTGCCCTCGCTTGCAACCCCGTCACTGTGCGAGCGACGGTGCGATGCACATGTAGCGCGTCCGAAGCGGCTCCGTGCGGCGGCACTCTGTATGAACAGGGTGCTGTCAAGAAGCGGTGCACGCGCGCACGCCCTCGCTCGCTTGTGACCCCGTCACTGTGCGAGCGACGGTGCGATGCACATGTAGCGCGTCCGAAGCGCTCGACAGGGCGCTGTCGAGAAGCGGTGCACCCGTGCACGCCTGCCCTCACTTGCAACCCCGTCACTGTGCGAGCGACAGTGCGATGCACATGTAGCGCGTCCGAAGCGCTCGACAGGGCGCTGTCGAGAAGCGGTGCACCCGTGCACGCCTGCCCTCGCTTGCAACCCCGTCACTGTGCGAGCGACGGTGCGATGCACATGTAGCGCGTCCGAAGCGCTCGACAGGGCGCTGTCGAGAAGCGGTGCACCCGTGCACGCCTGCGCTCGCTTGCGACCCCGTCACTGTGCGAGCGACGGTGCGATGCACATGTAGCGCGTCCGAAGCGCTCGACAGGGCGCTGTCGAGAAGCGGTGCACCCGTGCACGCCTGCCCTCGCTTGCAACCCCGTCACTGTGCGAGCGACGGTGCGATGCACATGTAGCGCGTCCGAAGCGCTCGACAGGGCGCTGTCGAGAAGCGGTGCACCCGTGCACGCCTGCCCTCGCTTGCAACCCCGTCACTGTGCGAGCGACAGTGCGATGCACATGTAGCGCGTCCGAAGCGCTCGACAGGGCGCTGTCGAGAAGCGGTGCACCCGTGCACGCCTGCGCTCGCTTGCGACCCCGTCACTGTGCGAGCGACGGTGCGATGCACATGTAGCGCGTCCGAAGCGCTCGACAGGGCGCTGTCGAGAAGCGGTGCACCCGTGCACGCCTGCCCTCGCTTGCGACCCCGTCACTGTGCGAGCAACGGTGCGGTGTTGCTGTAATTAAACTAAAACTCGCAACTGCACTGTGATCGCACACTGTACTGCACTATGTATGCGGTGCACTTGCTAGCTGCGCGTCGGACGCGGCCCACGTCCAGCGCCCGAGTAGTGTGCTCCGAACTAAACAGATTATTGATGTTTAAGAGAATAATTTGAACTAAGACAGTAGTTCACTGATTACAATTGAGACTTAATATCCTATACGCTGGTTGCTGTCAGAAAAGGCAGGAAAAATGGAGGGCAATACCTATTCATTAATAATATATCTATAAAATACCTCTACACGCGTATTATAACAAAATATTTAATATTAATATGAATGCATCAATAATAAAAAAATTAGAACAATTCAGCGCCACCGAGCCCGAAACTAACCGTTGCTGGTACAACGGAACAAAAAAATAAAAAAAAGTGATGGAATACTTACATTTGAATATCAACATATACGCATAACGTATGGCAAATGGCACATACTTCCATACTGGAACCATCCACGTACTAATAAAATGATGTAATACTAACACACATCCACCGATGAACCACAGGGATCCAAATATAGGTACAAGTCAAGGAACCATAGGGATTTGTTAAACCTATATTATAAAACACATATTAGTTTTAAGAGCAGTAGAACTCTTGCCAAGTTCGTCCGGGGAAGTACTGCCACCATGCCCATTTCTGCCGCCAAGCAGTAACGCATTCACGTTACTGTGTTTCGGTTTGAAAGGTGTGGTTACCGGTTTCACGTCAGATTTTGAGTGGAGGGCACCGCAGAATCAGAACTTGAATATGCGAAAGTCACGGACATCACGTAAGTAATCCAATCGTTTGACATGTTTCACTGCGCGCATGGTGCACCATGTGTTGTCGTGGATCCAAACGAAAGGGTTGCTGTGATCGAAGTGACAAGTAGCACTTGACTGATATATGAGTGAACGTCGCGCACTTCCTTTGCACATTACATGGTGCACCATGTTTTCTTCTAGCGAAGAGGCGCGTATGTTCGTTTGTATTTGACGCCAGATGTGGTGTGGTGGACACAGCAGACTCAGAAATTGAATATGCGAAAGTCATGGAAATCACGCAAGTAATCCAATCGTTTGACATGTTTCACTGCGCGCATGGTGCACCATGTGTTGTCGTGGATCCAAGCGAAAGGGTTGCTGTGATCAAAGTGACAAGTAGCACTTGACTGATATATGAGTGAACGTCGCGCACTTCCTTTGCACATTACATGGTGCACCATGTTTTGTTCTAGGGAAGAGGCGCGATGTTCATTCTAATTTCATGTCAGCTTTAGTGTGATGAGCACAGCAGAATCAGAACTTGAATATGCGAAACTCACGGACATCACGTAAGTAATCCAATCGTTTGACATGTTTCACTGCGCGCATGGTGCACCATGTGTTGTCGTGGATCCAAACGAAAGGGTTGCTGTGATCGAAGTGACAAGTAGCACTTGACTGATATATGAGTGAATGTCGCGCACTTCCTTTGCACATTACATGGTGCACCATGTTTTCTTCTAGCGAAGAGGCGCGTATGTTCGTTTGTATTTGACGCCAGATGTGGTGTGGTGGACACAGCAGACTCAGAAATTGAATATGCGAAAGTCATGGAAATCACGCAAGTAATCCAATCGTTTGACATGTTTCACTGCGCGCATGGTGCACCATGTGTTGTCGTGGATCCAAGCGAAAGGGTTGCTGTGATCAAAGTGACAAGTAGCACTTGACTGATATATGAGTGAACGTCGCGCACTTCCTTTGCACATTACATGGTGCACCATGTTTTGTTCTAGGGAAGAGGGCGATGTTCATTCTAATTTCATATCAGCTTTAGTGTGATGAGCACAGCAGAATCAGAACTTGAATATGCGAAAGTCACGAAAATCACGCAAGTAATCCAATCGTTTGACATGTTTCACTGCGCGCATGGTGCACCATGTGTTGTCGTGGATCCAAGCGATAGGGTTGCTGTGATCAAAGTGACAAGTAGCACTTGACTGATATATGAGTGAACGTCGCGCACTTCCTTTGCACATGACCATGGTGCACCATGTACTGTTCTAGCGAAGACGCGCGTATGTTCGTTTGTATTTCACGTCAGATGTGGTGTGGTGGACACAGCAGACTCAGAAATTGAATATGCGAAAGTCATGGAAATCACGCAAGTAATCCAATCGTTTGACATGTTTCACTGCGCGCATGGTGCACCATGTGTTGTCGTGGATCCAAGCGAAAGGGTTGCTGTGATCAAAGTGACAAGTAGCACTTGACTGATATATGAGTGAACGTCGCGCACTTCCTTTGCACATTACATGGTGCACCATGTTTTGTTCTAGGGAAGAGGCGCGATGTTCATTCTAATTTCATGTCAGCTTTAGTGTGATGAGCACAGCAGAATCAGAACTTGAATATGCGAAACTCACGGACATCACGTAAGTAATCCAATCGTTTGACATGTTTCACTGCGCGCATGGTGCACCATGTGTTGTCGTGGATCCAAACGAAAGGGTTGCTGTGATCGAAGTGGCTAGTAGCACTTGACTGATATATGAGTGAACGTCGCGCACTTCCTTTGCACATTACATGGTGCACCATGTTTTGTTCTAGGGAAGAGGCGCGATGTTCATTCTAATTTCATGTCAGCTTTAGTGTGATATGAGCACAGCAGAATCAGAACTTGAATATGCGAAACTCACGGACATCACGTAAGTAATCCAATCGTTTGACATGTTTCACTGCGCGCATGGTGCACCATGTGTTGTCGTGGATCCAAACGAAAGGGTTGCTGTGATCGAAGTGGCTAGTAGCACTTGACTGATATATGAGTGAACGTCGCGCACTTCCTTTGCACATTACATGGAGCACCATGTTTTTTTTTTTTTTTTTTTTTTTTTTTTTTTTTTTTTTTTTTTTTTTTTTTTTTTTTTTTGTTCTAGGGAAGATGCGCGATGTTCATTTTAATTTCATGTCAGTTAGGTTTCGAGTTAGGTTTCGAGTTAGGTTAGGTTAGGTTAGGTTAGGTTAGGTTAGGTTAGGTTAGGTTAGGTTAGGTTAGGTTAGGTTAGGTTAGGTTAGGTTCAGAGGGGCGGGGCGTTCCGAGACTCCAGCGGCAGCCTAACGGCTGTTCGGCGCATTGGATAAGTCCAGGCCTACCTATCCATCCCGTGATGGATAGGTTAGGTTAGGTTAGGTTAGGTTAGGTTAGGTTAGGTTAGGTTAGGTTAGGTTAGGTTAGGTTAGGTTTTTTTTTTTTTTTTTTTTATTATTCGTCCCCTGTTGGATGAGACGAGGCTTGATCCTCTGACTTAATCAGAGTCTTTTTCTAACTATTATCTTTTTTTTGTCTAGCTTTAATTCAGTTTTTTAATGTTTCCTATAAACTAGTCAACTTTATCTACTTAATACATCATATATTTTAATTTCTATTCCTATTTATTACCTTTTGTGCTATATAATTGCAAAATTCTATAAACTCGTCTCTAACATACTTATTAGCCATTATGGTATGGATATTCTCCTTTTTTATGTCTATGTTTATGGCATGTTCTGTTTCATATCGTACTCTACCAAAAACAGGACATGCCAAAATCAAGTGCTCCACAGATTCCTCTTGGTTAGGTTCGCAGGTGCACGATGGGCTCTCCTTACACTTGAAGCGATTCAAGTATGCGGAGAACCCACCGTGCCCCGTCATGACTTGGGTTATTGTTCCATTTAACTGCATGTGACGTAATATGCTATATGCCTTGATTGCATCGGGGAAGAACATTTTAGTTGTTGACGCGGTGTCCTCGTTTATGTACCTCTGATTCCATTTGTCAAGCGACTCCAAACGGATTTGTCGCTTGACAAATGAGATCGGGCACAGGTCATAGTCCGCTTTGGTTTTTTTACCCAGTGCTGCATCCTTGGCTAATTTGTCAGCCCTCTCGTTCCCCTCCAACCCAGCGTGAGCCTTAACCCAGAAGAGTGAAACCCATTTCCCCTGGCGTTTACACTCCTCTAGGCTCTCGCGTATCTTCGTTACGAGGGGGTGAAGGGAACGGCTACCTGAGAGTGCTTCCAGGGATGAGCGTGAGTCGCTGTATATTCCGACTGTACGTTCCGGGCGTTTAAGGGCGACTGCGGTGGCTCTGTCTATAGCTAGCAATTCTGCTTGGAAAACCGTGCAATAGGACGACAGCTTCATCTTCCGGCTACCGGTTTCTTCCTCATTGCTCCAAAGAGACAATGAGGCCCCCACCTTGCCATCGATTTTGCTGCCGTCCGTGTAGATTTGTAGCGCTTGGGTTTTGTTGGCGTCCACCTCCTCTTGGTTTTCTAGGCATACGAAACTATGCACCGCGTATTCAGCCGGATGGGGCAAGTCACCAAACCTGGTCATCCGTTCCAGCTCCCCGTCTCCTGATGTCGGCCGGGCGACCCCCCTCTTCACCTCATACAGAGCGGCTGCTTCCTGTATTCTGAGGTCGAGAGGAAGTAGCCCCGCCAGCACCAGTGCCGAGTTCAAGGAGGCTGTTCGGTAAGATTTACAAATCTTTTGTGCAAAACCTCTTTGGACCTCGTTTAGTTGTTTTCGGGCACCCATCTTCGTCGCTGCCTTTGCCCAAGCGCTTGCTGCATACAGTATGGTCGGCTCTACAACTGCGACGTATATAGTGCGTACTATTACTGGGTTTAATCCCCAGCTTACCCTGGCAGCTCTCGACAACTGTTTATACAAATTCAACGCCTTTTTGCAGACGTACGCCGCGTGGCTGTTGAAGGTTAGTTGCCGGTCAATGATGAGCCCCAGGATCTTAACTTCGTCACACATATCAATGCCGATATCTCCCATGGCCAGGACTGGGGTATCGTATTTAAGCTTGCGGGTGATGAGCATCGCTTTCGTTTTGTGTGGTGCAAATTTTAATTTATTTCTGATCCCCCATTCCTGAACATAGGAGAGGGCGGCATTTGCCTGTATCTGTAGATCCTCAGCTCGGTCCGCGTCAAAAATCAGGACCACATCGTCTGCGAAGGCCTGACAATAGTCGCCTCTTTCCTGCAGTCCTCGTAGTAGGGGGTCCAGCAGTAGATTCCAAAGGATTGGTCCCCCTATCGATCCCTGGACGCAACCCTTTTCCGTAATCCTAGTAATCTCCTCACCAGCATAGCGTAACTTAACAGACCTATTTTCTAGATAGCTACTCATTACTCTTCTTATGTTTACTGGACACCTTTCCTCAGCCAGTCTGGACTTTACCATGGGCCACCATGCGTTGTCGAAGGCTCCCTCTATGTCTAGTGATATCAGGATCACTATTTTCTTATTTGATAGTTTTCCGCGTATATATTGTATCAAGTCATAGAGGGAGTCTTCGGTGCTCTTCTGGGGCATAAATCCATACTGGCGAGTACTGATCCTTGGCAATATATGAAACTTAATCCGGTTTATGAGTAGCTTCTCATAGATCTTCCCCATGACTGGGAGGAGGCCTATTGGTCGGTACGATTTGGCGTCCGTATAACTGTCTTTTCCTGGTTTCCTAAGAACCACTACGGTTGCTACTTTCCAGATGTTTGGAAAGTATCCCATTTCTAGGCACTTATTTGCCAGGGCCAAAAAGACGCTGCGATCCCGGGTTAGGTTAGGTTAGGTTAGGTTAGGTTAGGTTAGGTTAGGTTAGGTTAGGTTAGGTTAGGTTAGGTTAGGTTAGGTTAGGTTAGGTTAGGTTAGGTTAGGTTAGGTTAGGTTAGGTTAGGTTAGGTTAGGTTAGGTTAGGTTAGGTTAGGTTAGGTTAGGTTAGGTTAGGTTAGGTTAGGTTAGGTTAGGTTAGGTTAGGTTAGGTTAGGTTAGGTTAGGTTAGGTTAGGTTAGGTTAGGTTAGGTTAGGTTAGGTTAGGTTAGGTTAGGTTAGGTTAGGTTAGGTTAGGTTAGGTTAGGTTAGGTTAGGTTAGGTTAGGTTAGGTTAGGTTAGGTTAGGTTAGGTTAGGTTAGGTTAGGTTAGGTTAGGTTAGGTTAGGTTAGGTTAGGTTAGGTTAGGTTAGGTTAGGTTAGGTTAGGTTAGGTTAGGTTAGGTTAGGTTAGGTTAGGTTAGGTTAGGTTAGGTTAGGTTAGGTTAGGTTAGGTTAGGTTAGGTTAGGTTAGGTTAGGTTAGGTTAGGTTAGGTTAGGTTAGGTTAGGTTAGGTTAGGTTAGGTTAGGTTAGGTTAGGTTAGGTTAGGTTAGGTTAGGTTAGGTTAGGTTAGGTTAGGTTAGGTTAGGTTAGGTTAGGTTAGGTTAGGTTAGGTTAGGTTAGGTTAGGTTAGGTTAGGTTAGGTTAGGTTAGGTTAGGTTAGGTTAGGTTAGGTTAGGTTAGGTTAGGTTAGGTTAGGTTAGGTTAGGTTAGGTTAGGTTAGGTTAGGTTAGGTTAGGTTAGGTTAGGTTAGGTTAGGTTAGGTTAGGTTAGGTTAGGTTAGGTTAGGTTAGGTTAGGTTAGGTTAGGTTAGGTTAGGTTAGGTTAGGTTAGGTTAGGTTAGGTTAGGTTAGGTTAGGTTAGGTTAGGTTAGGTTAGGTTAGGTTAGGTTAGGTTAGGTTAGGTTAGGTTAGGTTAGGTTAGGTTAGGTTAGGTTAGGTTAGGTTAGGTTAGGTTAGGTTAGGTTAGGTTAGGTTAGGTTAGGTTAGGTTAGGTTAGGTTAGGTTAGGTTAGGTTAGGTTAGGTTAGGTTAGGTTAGGTTAGGTTAGGTTAGGTTAGGTTAGGTTAGGTTAGGTTAGGTTAGGTTAGGTTAGGTTAGGTTAGGTTAGGTTAGGTTAGGTTAGGTTAGGTTAGGTTAGGTTAGGTTAGGTTAGGTTAGGTTAGGTTAGGTTAGGTTAGGTTAGGTTAGGTTAGGTTAGGTTAGGTTAGGTTAGGTTAGGTTAGGTTAGGTTAGGTTAGGTTAGGTTAGGTTAGGTTAGGTTAGGTTAGGTTAGGTTAGGTTAGGTTAGGTTAGGTTAGGTTAGGTTAGGTTAGGTTAGGTTAGGTTAGGTTAGGTTAGGTTAGGTTAGGTTAGGTTAGGTTAGGTTAGGTTAGGTTAGGTTAGGTTAGGTTAGGTTAGGTTAGGTTAGGTTAGGTTAGGTTAGGTTAGGTTAGGTTAGGTTAGGTTAGGTTAGGTTAGGTTAGGTTAGGTTAGGTTAGGTTAGGTTAGGTTAGGTTAGGTTAGGTTAGGTTAGGTTAGGTTAGGTTAGGTTAGGTTAGGTTAGGTTAGGTTAGGTTAGGTTAGGTTAGGTTAGGTTAGGTTAGGTTAGGTTAGGTTAGGTTAGGTTAGGTTAGGTTAGGTTAGGTTAGGTTAGGTTAGGTTAGGTTAGGTTAGGTTAGGTTAGGTTAGGTTAGGTTAGGTTAGGTTAGGTTAGGTTAGGTTAGGTTAGGTTAGGTTAGGTTAGGTTAGGTTAGGTTAGGTTAGGTTAGGTTAGGTTAGGTTAGGTTAGGTTAGGTTAGGTTAGGTTAGGTTAGGTTAGGTTAGGTTAGGTTAGGTTAGGTTAGGTTAGGTTAGGTTAGGTTAGGTTAGGTTAGGTTAGGTTAGGTTAGGTTAGGTTAGGTTAGGTTAGGTTAGGTTAGGTTAGGTTAGGTTAGGTTAGGTTAGGTTAGGTTAGGTTAGGTTAGGTTAGGTTAGGTTAGGTTAGGTTAGGTTAGGTTAGGTTAGGTTAGGTTAGGTTAGGTTAGGTTAGGTTAGGTTAGGTTAGGTTAGGTTAGGTTAGGTTAGGTTAGGTTAGGTTAGGTTAGGTTAGGTTAGGTTAGGTTAGGTTAGGTTAGGTTAGGTTAGGTTAGGTTAGGTTAGGTTAGGTTAGGTTAGGTTAGGTTAGGTTAGGTTAGGTTAGGTTAGGTTAGGTTAGGTTAGGTTAGGTTAGGTTAGGTTAGGTTAGGTTAGGTTAGGTTAGGTTAGGTTAGGTTAGGTTAGGTTAGGTTAGGTTAGGTTAGGTTAGGTTAGGTTAGGTTAGGTTAGGTTAGGTTAGGTTAGGTTAGGTTAGGTTAGGTTAGGTTAGGTTAGGTTAGGTTAGGTTAGGTTAGGTTAGGTTAGGTTAGGTTAGGTTAGGTTAGGTTAGGTTAGGTTAGGTTAGGTTAGGTTAGGTTAGGTTAGGTTAGGTTAGGTTAGGTTAGGTTAGGTTAGGTTAGGTTAGGTTAGGTTAGGTTAGGTTAGGTTAGGTTAGGTTAGGTTAGGTTAGGTTAGGTTAGGTTAGGTTAGGTTAGGTTAGGTTAGGTTAGGTTAGGTTAGGTTAGGTTAGGTTAGGTTAGGTTAGGTTAGGTTAGGTTAGGTTAGGTTAGGTTAGGTTAGGTTAGGTTAGGTTAGGTTAGGTTAGGTTAGGTTAGGTTAGGTTAGGTTAGGTTAGGTTAGGTTAGGTTAGGTTAGGTTAGGTTAGGTTAGGTTAGGTTAGGTTAGGTTAGGTTAGGTTAGGTTAGGTTAGGTTAGGTTAGGTTAGGTTAGGTTAGGTTAGGTTAGGTTAGGTTAGGTTAGGTTAGGTTAGGTTAGGTTAGGTTAGGTTAGGTTAGGTTAGGTTAGGTTAGGTTAGGTTAGGTTAGGTTAGGTTAGGTTAGGTTAGGTTAGGTTAGGTTAGGTTAGGTTAGGTTAGGTTAGGTTAGGTTAGGTTAGGTTAGGTTAGGTTAGGTTAGGTTAGGTTAGGTTAGGTTAGGTTAGGTTAGGTTAGGTTAGGTTAGGTTAGGTTAGGTTAGGTTAGGTTAGGTTAGGTTAGGTTAGGTTAGGTTAGGTTAGGTTAGGTTAGGTTAGGTTAGGTTAGGTTAGGTTAGGTTAGGTTAGGTTAGGTTAGGTTAGGTTAGGTTAGGTTAGGTTAGGTTAGGTTAGGTTAGGTTAGGTTAGGTTAGGTTAGGTTAGGTTAGGTTAGGTTAGGTTAGGTTAGGTTAGGTTAGGTTAGGTTAGGTTAGGTTAGGTTAGGTTAGGTTAGGTTAGGTTAGGTTAGGTTAGGTTAGGTTAGGTTAGGTTAGGTTAGGTTAGGTTAGGTTAGGTTAGGTTAGGTTAGGTTAGGTTAGGTTAGGTTAGGTTAGGTTAGGTTAGGTTAGGTTAGGTTAGGTTAGGTTAGGTTAGGTTAGGTTAGGTTAGGTTAGGTTAGGTTAGGTTAGGTTAGGTTAGGTTAGGTTAGGTTAGGTTAGGTTAGGTTAGGTTAGGTTAGGTTAGGTTAGGTTAGGTTAGGTTAGGTTAGGTTAGGTTAGGTTAGGTTAGGTTAGGTTAGGTTAGGTTAGGTTAGGTTAGGTTAGGTTAGGTTAGGTTAGGTTAGGTTAGGTTAGGTTAGGTTAGGTTAGGTTAGGTTAGGTTAGGTTAGGTTAGGTTAGGTTAGGTTAGGTTAGGTTAGGTTAGGTTAGGTTAGGTTAGGTTAGGTTAGGTTAGGTTAGGTTAGGTTAGGTTAGGTTAGGTTAGGTTAGGTTAGGTTAGGTTAGGTTAGGTTAGGTTAGGTTAGGTTAGGTTAGGTTAGGTTAGGTTAGGTTAGGTTAGGTTAGGTTAGGTTAGGTTAGGTTAGGTTAGGTTAGGTTAGGTTAGGTTAGGTTAGGTTAGGTTAGGTTAGGTTAGGTTAGGTTAGGTTAGGTTAGGTTAGGTTAGGTTAGGTTAGGTTAGGTTAGGTTAGGTTAGGTTAGGTTAGGTTAGGTTAGGTTAGGTTAGGTTAGGTTAGGTTAGGTTAGGTTAGGTTAGGTTAGGTTAGGTTAGGTTAGGTTAGGTTAGGTTAGGTTAGGTTAGGTTAGGTTAGGTTAGGTTAGGTTAGGTTAGGTTAGGTTAGGTTAGGTTAGGTTAGGTTAGGTTAGGTTAGGTTAGGTTAGGTTAGGTTAGGTTAGGTTAGGTTAGGTTAGGTTAGGTTAGGTTAGGTTAGGTTAGGTTAGGTTAGGTTAGGTTAGGTTAGGTTAGGTTAGGTTAGGTTAGGTTAGGTTAGGTTAGGTTAGGTTAGGTTAGGTTAGGTTAGGTTAGGTTAGGTTAGGTTAGGTTAGGTTAGGTTAGGTTAGGTTAGGTTAGGTTAGGTTAGGTTAGGTTAGGTT